>CM023536.1:30633-1230633 GCA_013350335.1 Chimonanthus salicifolius | reverse complement strand
ACAATGGATGCTAAAAATAGGATGAAATCTTGGAAATATTAAAAGTATCTATTGATAGTTCACTTTTGTTTGAAAATGAGGTCAATTACAAGCTCATGTCACTGTCATATGGAATCAGGTTCTTTCAAATTTAGGAATTGAATCCAAGAAAAGCATCAAAATTATGAAAAAATGAGATTCTTTTACCTTCCAAGAAAACACCCCTTGTCTTATTCAGAAAGCTTATGGCTAACATGAAATCCCACATACCAGCCTTTGAATACACTAATAATTATGAAAGTGGAAGCAGCAATACCAACAGGAATCAAGAAAACAAACCTCAACGGTATCAATGGCTTCATTTGAAGGAATGGCATGCAAAACTCTGCAACCAGCCAACCACGAGAAGGTAAAAAAAACAATTCATTTTTCTAGAATGAAATTTATGATGTGAAGCTAACCCTTCAGAGTGCATTTTCAGTATCAGACATGATACACAATGGACAACTAAAAGAACAGAAAGGAAATAAAAAAGAGAGCATTAGTGGACTCAAGCAGGGGATTCTGGATATTTTTAATTCTCCATTTGAGATATTGCAGGGTAGTCATAAATGATGGGGAAAAAAGAGAAATTTATAATATTCTCATCACTCCATGCTGCAAAGTTGATTGCTTGGGATATTCAGTGGGAACATAATGCTCATGTTGATGTAGAAGTATGAGTGTCCAGGCCAAGTATTCAACAGAATGGCCTGGGGTCCATTTGTAATCCATTAACATATGAGGGGCATGTGGCACCATTAGCACTTGTTGATCACAATACATGAACACTCTGCCTATGGGCCATACCAAAGCCAAACATTGTTTATAAACATTTACATTTCCTTTGTTTGGTCTTGTCATGTTATTAGATGGGTTTAATGGTTAGGATTAGGTGGTAGTATTAGTGCTTTGATGGTATCGTTTCCTCTAAAAATTAGTGTTTTGACGGCTTCGATATAAGATACTTAGTCAGACCTTTCTCTTATTGTTTAGATTTGTCATAAATGAGATATGAGTCTTTTCCTTAGTAAATGAAATCATAAATAACCAGACACCCTAAGAGGAAAGGGATTAGTGGGGGCAGGGCCCTCAACCTCCCCCATAAACAAACAGTTATCAGCATCATAATAAAGGAAAATGGATGAGGATAATCAGATCCACAGAAGTGTGGGACTTCAGGAGCCAAAGCGGAGGGGTTTAGACATTATAAATGAATACTGGGGCTTTTCTGACCCCAGATAGAGAGGGTTACAAAGCTTGAGAGTTTAATGTGAACTTGGGAGTCTCATACAGAAGTTCATCCATTGCTTTCAACAACATATAATTTTTTGCCAGTTGTAAGATCAAGGAAAGGGTTTCTGGGGATATTATCTTTTTCTTTTTCCTTTTTTGAAATGGTTTGGTGCTATGATCTTGGGAAGGACCGATCATAGACTGCTATGACATTTGAATAACTAAATTTATTTACAAGTAGAAAGAAGTGAGATAAGAAATAAAATACACCATAACTAATAACTCTAGATAAGAAGTTACTGTTGAATAAGATTTTTTCTATAAGTATTTTTTGTATCTTTATTTTTTTGAATTGTATGAAAAAGTAGTTTTCTTACAGAATATAAAGAAATGACCTGAAGAAAGAAGAAACGAAAGAGAAGGAAAATATACAAAAAGAAAAATAAAGGAGAGAGGCCCTTTTTTCTCCATTTAAAATAAACAATAGCAGAATTTTTCTTTCCTTCTTTCTTTCATTCCTTTTTTTTTCTTTGCCTCTAGTTATTAAGTAGAGGATCACACAACCTGAAAGGAAGATTGGAACCAATCATAAAGAGGTTGATTTCTATTTCAGTGAGTCACGTCCCTACTTCTTCCTCTCCATCAGTCTCCATCACAAGTTAACCTTTGCTTTCTGTTGGTATCAGTGTCTCGGTCAAGTGTCTACATCTAGTTTATAGTCTCATAGCATCCTTTGGTATACTAGGTAAATTCAATTTTAGTACATGTAATTGATGCAAGTTAACAAAGCATGAAACCTTCCTTTCAATAAAGACAATTAGTATGAATATAGCTTTTATTTGATTCATTCAGCTGTAAAGGAAGCACTTGAAACATTTAATGGTTTCCGAGGGCCTGCAAGGTACCGCATGAAACTCCTATTTGGCATATACACAAATTTCCCAGATAGGTGATCTAAAAAAATTGTAAATTGAAAGTTGATCATAGAATGAATGTGATAGAAAAAAGTAACAGATCAATAATTCTTCCTTGAGGAATTGATCTGTCAACCCTTTTACAAGTGAAATTTTTCAGTACAAATAGATACAAGATTTTTCAAGTTACAATTCTCTAAAGTTTCAGGAATTTCAAGTTGCATATTCGGAGTGGTTTACCTGGTTAATGGATGTGAATGAATCCTCTAGTGTGGGTACACAAGACTCGTTCCACTCGTAGAGGATTGCATATGAACCTTTTAAGGTGTCTTATGAACTTTCCACTTAATAGAGGTTCAAGTACGCGGTGCCAATGAGCTATGGACCTCACACAACACAACAGATCCTCTAGTGGGGCTCAAGTACTTGCTACACAGATTGGAATCCAAACATAAAGTGCCAATAGGGTGGGGTGAGGGGATGAGAGACCTCAAGAAACAGCAAACAGTCCAAGTACCATTGTGTTAATGAGGTTGAGATCTCAAAACAACAATATAAGGTTATGTGCCAATGAGGAAAAGACCCCAAAAGAATACTATGAAAAGTGAAATTGGGATTATAGATTGCAAAAAACACTATTGGTTCCAATGAATTCTTCAAGGATGACCTCCAAATAATTTCAAAGGAATGTTCAAGTCCTAGCATCCAAGGATGAGAAATATAGATTAAACAATTTGTGCATGGAGAAATAGGAGGGATACTCATGCAGGTGCACTTCAGATAACATAGGTCAATAACAGCAACGGAATTTTGAACACCAAGGCAGAGGATAGATTTTAAAGGACTTCAACAAACCTTTCCTCAACAGCTGCAACAAGACCATGAGTCAAAGCCACCCCACCAACCTGCATATCATTTACCTAGAAGTTAAAACTAGAATAACATAACATAAACGATTAGAAGGAAATGTACTGCAAGAGTTTCCAAGACTGCAATCTAACAACAAAACATGCTAGATTGAGGAATATATCTGCCTAGAGGCCTACAATAGAGGCATGGCCAACTAAAAGAACTGTGCCTAACACTTTGCTAATTGACTAGGCCAATGTCTGCTTTCAACTGACAAGCAAGATTTAGATGTCAATATCAGCCCTGCTAGCTAAATGTGCTAGAAGGGTTTTGCTCTATCCCAATCACAATCCTAAAAGCTTCTCACGCACTGGCAACTGCATACCAGCTGTATGCTACAAAATAGCTTCCTCTGCAGGTCTATACGTCCTGCAAAATCCACATAAAAGATAATCAATATTTTGTAAGAGACCACAAGAATACACCATCTCAAAGCTGACAAAGTACACAAAAGTCTACCAGTCATGAGAATGCTACTAGTAACTGCCTCTGCAAGGCCAAGATTATCCACCTTCTTGGGTTTACTTGGAAGAACTGGGTAACTCTCCCATGTGTTTAATCCACCATTAACACCAAGAAACAAACCATCTGACATGTCAGTTCTTCTAGGAAAATCTATATGCCATGTATCCTCCAACATATCCTCGTAATCGTGAAACCTGTTGGCAACATAGAAAGATTTGCACTAAAAGAGATGAAATCCTTCATATCCTTTATAAAGATGTAAAACAAAAAAATGACAGCCAACAACAATCATTTACCACGATCGAGGAGGTGGGGGGTACTCATCTGAAGCCAGAAGCGGTGGATAGAACAGACCCATGGGAGGTACCTATTTTCAGAAAATGTTAAAGACACTAGATGCATCCTTCCACATTATCACATACAATTTAACTTCTAAGAGAAAGGGACAAAGTTAAAATTGCTACAGTCCAGTTTCAGATGCTTGTCCAAACAAACAATAAAAAATAAAATAAAATGTACCTCCAAAAACAACAATAACAATTTTGGTCAAGAGTAAAATTCTATTTGAAGGGCATCATATCAAATCATAATACATGTTCTTAACAAAATCTACATTTGACTCATATTAATGCAGGACGGAACTAGGTGCAAACCCATCTCTCTTGTCCCTTTCATTTGTGAAGCCCCTTCAGATTCAGAAAGTATTGCACAAACTATGTTGCAAGGACCATTCAAGATGTGTGGGCACCTGAGTTCAAATGCCTTTTTTTTTTTTTTTGAAAAGTAACTATTTTATTCACAAGAAAAGAGAAGCTTTACAGAGAGGAATGCCACAAAACCTGTTTCAGACACTTGCACTTGTGTCAAACACTCATAACCATGTAGGACACTCACACCCATTCATCATGAACTCTTATAGTACTTTTTAACATTGCTTTCTAAGATGACTAAAATATTACGACACCTTTTTCCTTTTAAGACCTAATTAAAATATTGATACACCTATCACTTAATTGTTTACAATCTTTCCAAATAAACTCTAATTGTTTAGAAAAGAACTAGTACGTTATTTTCTAATAGTGATATTTTTGGCACCTTATTTTCTTTTGAAATAAATTTTAAATTCAAATTGATTTAAATATGTTGCTACGTCCCCATGTCCTATTTTTTTGTTTTGCCAAATCTGACACCTCACACCCATGTCAAGTTATGACACAAACACCCTATATACGCAACTTAGTGCACAGACCTTTTTTTGAGCAGTCACAATAAAAAGAAAAATATATGAAAGAAAAGAAAAAAACTACAAAGTACAGGGTATAAAATACTTATACCTGCCCCAAAGTACAAAGAAACATAAAAAACCTCTCACTGAAAGCAAACTACATAGAAGTCCAAACAAACATCCCTCCAACCCCTTAAAACCAGTTACTAAGAGACAAAATGAAACATAAGCATTAACAAAATACAACACACTCATGATCCCTATCCACTCCCACTTCAGCAAGAAAGTCTGCTATCCCATTCACCGAACGTCTCACATGTTGGAAGGAGACATCCAATGTTGAAGTTAAGGCTTTGATATCCCTGACGACTGAGAACAATTTCCAAGGTGGCCTTTTGCTTCCTCTTGTGCATTTAATGGGATTTACCAAATCCCTCCAATGATTAACTTCTCCTGGCCACGGTTTGCCCACAAATCCAAGGCTCTCCTAACCCTCATGAGTTCTGCATCATTAGAATCTTTGCTGCCTATTGGGTCCATAAAGAACAATAAGGTTGCTTTTTTTCCGAATGACGCAGTTTGCCCCTTGTTGCTCCATCCATATTTAACTTAAAATCTCCCGGTAAGGGCAGAGACCACACTTCCCTAATCCTCTCCTTCCTAGACTTCCTACCTAGACAAACCTCCCATGATCTATAGAAGTCTGAATTGAAATACAAACTCTTTGCTAACCAATAAACAGACAATAATCTCCACGTAGCTTACTCGAAAACCTCTTGCACCCCACTAGATTTGTTTTCAAACGTTTAACATTTCTTTTTTTCCACAAACACCATAAAATAGCCCCAACGATGGAATTCAAAGCCACTTTCATCCTACTTCCTAACTTCTTAACTTGCCAACTTTCCATAGTGTTAGTACATGACTCTCCAATCACCCAAAATAGCCCCATCAGATCTGGGAACTTATACCAACATGCATTTGCCATGAGGCAATTATTTAAGATCTGATTGTAATCCTCCTCATGGTGATCACAAAGAACACAAGATAGATCGCCATCACCACTCAAACTGCCTCTGTGACAGCCCAATTCTAGTGAGAACTTTACCTTTCAGAGCACACCAGATAACAAGCCTGAACATGAGGTGGAGCTACTCCCATCTATGCCAAAGAACTAACCTCATATCCATGATTGCTACCTTTTATCGCCAAAGTAATCCAATGCCATTAGCCTAGTGCTTGACATGTATAAAGGACACATCCAAATCTAATGCTAGGTCACTTATTTCCCTTTCTAATATTCTTAATTTCCAATGAGTTTTCTTCTTTCCAGCTGCCCACTTCAATGCATTAGATAGGTTCCCTTCCATGATTATCTGATTACTTGAAATGTCAAAATATTCCTTTCTAAATTTTTTGCGTGTCTCAGATAAGTACTCAATTATCCGTCTGTCCATTCATTAGGATTCAACCAGCTCTAGTTGGACTTCCTTTTTATCCTTGTTAATCCAGTCTTTCCCCTACCAAAATCTTACTCATTTTATATACAGGGGGTTAGGCGGTCATTTCATGACAAGGGGCATGTTTGATGGAAAATATTGCCCCTCACCATGGCATGGACCTTATAGAAGGTAAGAAACAAAATAACTTTCCAAGGTAGATGCTTATAATTAGGTATTTGTATATAAGAATCAAATCCTTTATCTCCTAGTTACCTCTACAAGCTAGGGAATTCAAAGGGGCACATTAGTCTAATTCAAAAAGGGGGTGGAGAGGAGGTGTTTGGATGAAGACCATCATCCTTATTTGATACATGATGCTTCTCTTCTGATTCCAATATTCACAGGAAAGTGAACATGAATATTAGTTCTTTGGAAACCACACCCTTTGGGTTTAGGTGGGGAATCAGGAATGACTTGAACACACTAGAATCTAACACGCTTGAGTTTTCAAATCAAGCAGAAGTTTTATCTATGAGGGTTGGATTGATTGTAGTCTTCCTTTCTAGGCCCGTTATTAGTGGAAAGGCATTTTAATGTGATAAATTGGGTGCATGTATTGTCATACACTCCATGAAGGCATGCTTTTGCTATTGACAAGTCAGAGATTGAGCTCTCTTTTCACATTCCAAGGTAATGGAGAAAGGTTCATATGATAGTAAAAAAAAGGTGGTTGTTGAAATGAATTGTCGATTCTCTATATATATATATATATATATATATATATATATATGAGAGAGTATTCTGAGAAGCATACATTTAGAGCAGACAACTCACACACACCAGAGAGAGTATTCTGAGAAGCATACATTTAGAGTAGACAACTTTGTCTTATGGGCTCCAGCTGGCATTCCATCTTCATAAGAATGAACCACTGCCACAGAATCAAGCTCCCCGTCCTGCTAAAGACACTACATAAATTACAAATCCACTTGCATAAAGAATGTTTAACAAGCATGTAGTTCGAACCTAATACTAATTGTCAAATACAGATGTTCATAGAAAATAAATAGCTATAGCATAAATAGGACAAGAAAATGGGTAGACCTGATCCCAACCCATCTATAAATAGGTAGACCCAACTGACCCAACTATTGCCATGTCTATATGCAATCCAATCATATGAGGTGTAAACTCTAAACCAATTTAAGTAGTAGTCTTGGCACTGAATCTTGCTAGAATAGTCTCCATAATAAAACTCAACAATGAAAACATTAATGAGAAGAGTTTTGTAATTTCAAACATTAGAATTTTCAAGTTAGATGATACATCCACTGCACCCACATTAGTTTGTCCGATTGTTCAATGTCAGAATAATCTCATTAAATATAAGTCCAAACAACTACAAACCAATTCACCTTGTTAGCTAACATAGCATTCTTTTTAGTTATATGCATGCTAAAAGATTTATACCTTTTTTTTTTTTTGAAAGGTTAAAAGATTTATACTTTTTGTTTACTTTCTTTTTTTTTTTGAAAGATAAAAAATTTTATTCCAGCAGAAAAAAGAATACAGCAGCAGCAAAAACCAGACACCTACAAAATCGGCCACAGACCTGTGCACCAAAATGCTACCAGGAAAACAACATACAAAAACGGATCAAACCGTTTTATTTCAGCAGGGAGGGAGGAGCCCTCAGCTTCATTGTCTGCTGCCTGGTTAGCAGACCTTGGCACCTGACACACAGAAATCACGAGGAGACTTCAATGGACCTTCTAATTCTTTCAACTTTATCTAACTTCCTCCAAGGACATAAGCCACCTTTTGTTTACTTGTACATTGCATCCAATTTGAAATGACATTTTTCCATTGGAATGAACCATCCTTCGTTTAAACTGTTACATCTTTTGGACCCTTAAACTATTATCATACAGCATGGGTGATTTGATCAACCTCTATGGCTCTATCCATGATGAGAACTCTCTGTGCCAACCACCTGCTGCAATTAGGGTGGTCAGTAGGGTCCCATAGAGGACCGCAGCCTATTACAATTTGGTGAGCAAATAGACATTATTCCTCTTACAATATGAACAATTTTGAACTGCTGCGGAAGCTTAGAAAATAACCCTGGTATAACTGAAAGAGTACTCACTCTAATCTGACAATATGACTCTTTCAACTTGTTGAGCATCAAAAAGTCTATAGGCTTCATCAAAGGGTCAGTTCTGATTGGTGGCCATGTGTGATGGTGCCGCTCAACCCATAGAAGGCACCTTGAGATATCCTGCAAGAATAAAATCATTAATTACTTATGTACAACAGATCACAGCAAGGAGGTAGAATGTCAATCCAAAAATCAAGATTAAGCAATCAAGTATTAATGAAATTTAATACACAACTAATGGATCGCCCACGCAAGATAAGTGGATCAAAATCACTTCAATTAATAAAAAAGTTGTATACCACAAAAGCCCAGATGCCCCAGGCATGCCCCTATAAATATAGAACGGAATAGAAAAAAGAAACATATTACAAGAAAAATGGACTCTCAAACTTCTGAAATTAGCAAAAACAAAAGAAAAAGGAAGCAATGTCAATGTGCTGTACAAGGCAAATATTGCTAATTTCATAGCTATTGCTATCTGTTTAGTTGTGTGAAGATGGCCACATTTCAAGTGGTGAAATCTTTTGATACACAAAAAAAAAAACAGGTAGAGCATACATTCAAAAAAATAAAAGCAAGGTATACTCATTCTGCTGCACACAAATTATAGAGGCTGGTTTAGCACACAAAGAAGTCTGCTCAAAAAGTGGACTGTACCATATCTCCTTTCCAATCAGGATGAGGGAGTATTAGAAGTGAAATCCTTCCCTCTTTTTCCAAGGACTCCATTTCCCATGGGAGGGATAAAAAAAAAATTATGAGGAAGGGGAGGTTTTCCCCACTCAGCAAGACAGTGTTTTGTTCATTTTCAATGGAAATAAAGAATTTGATGGAAACAATAAAAATGTCAGATTTCTGTGACCTAACAGGATGTCGAATTTCATGACACCTGTCAAATGACATGGATCGTACCCAAACATAATTTTTTTTGGAGAGCTGATTCCCTCGAGGAAATCAACAAACAACTTCTTGAGGCATCTTACATACCAACATATTGCAGGTTATAGATTTATATCAGTAACATGCATAAAGCATTCCAGTAGGAAGAATGTCTTCTGCATACAGAAAGAGCAGTTGCAAAGCAGACAATTAGATGTAAGTCAAGAAACAAATAAATGATACATACTTCCCCACCAAAAGGCAAAGTCAAACCCGTCACAGGCAAAACAACTCCATCCTGAAAATCAAGACATTTTTCGATTAGTCACTGTATAGTACAAAAAATTAAAAAGAACTTAAGTGCTTCTCTAAATAGTGTCATCACATCAATATGCAATAAAACAGTAATAATTATAAAGAGTGCCAAAATATATGTCCAAAGATAAAGGTTTCACACGCACATGCACACATCTGAATGGAAGGAGAGAATTTGCAAAAGACCCAAAAGTAAAGAATTTATCCTACCCTACATCTCTCTTTTTTTCAAGGAATCACAATCCCATCTCTAAGCTTTAGAAATGAAAGCAGTAAGTAAAATGGGCCCTACTAAAAGAGATGTACCTCCTAGAAGTTAAAATATATAAATAAAAATGACCCAAAGTCTGCTTTTTGATACGATTCTCTTTTCCCTAATGCAAGCAATGAGTTCAGCCCTCCATGCATATCGGCACACAAGCACATGTATGCATGCATGTGTGTATTCATAAAGAGAGAGAGAGAGAGTTGTTCCCCAAGGTCAGCAATTGTTGTGAAGTTCTAGGCTAGGAAGATTAGTCGAAAGTTTCGATGTCCCGTTCCTAAGAGAGTGAATGGAGTATTCAAGTCTATTTTCATTTCTTAACAAATATTACATTTGCAGGGATGATGATGATATTAGGGTGGGTGGGAGACCCTTCTAGTGCTTTCAGCGTAAAATTCCTAGTGGGTCTCTGATGCGGTGCAGGAGATCTCTTTTTATTATTTCTTTCTATTTTCTATTTGGTTGTAATTAGAAATTAGGATTTACTATTTTCAGTGAGTTATTTTCGTGTTGAGTATATTTAGAGGTTTCTAATTTAGGTGTTGCTATTTTCTTACTTTGAGATTATTATAAATACCTATGTAATCCCGTTTTTGGGAGAATATGGTTGAATGAATAAAAGCTTGAGAAAGTTTTAGCAAAATACCTGTGAGTGGTGCGATTGAGAGTGATTCTTTAGCGTGAGGCTACGGCGTGAGGCCACTGATGTTCTTCAGGTACTTCTCCTTCTTCATCTTCTATCTTCTTTCCTTTCCTTCTCCTTTCTTTTCTTCTCCAAAGCCATCCCTGGATTTCCGAACCCAAATAACCATCACCTACCCTTCTAGAGCCTTCCCTCCTTGTCGTTTCTTCCAAATCTGGCATCCACCCTTGCCGTTCTTCCAAAAAACCTTCTTTGAGACTTCCGCTACCCCCTTTGCCTCTTTTCCTTTTGCCGCAAGCCTCTTTCTTATTTCCAGTCTTTCGTGTGGTTGCCCTAAGCTATCCTTTTATCTAATTCCATCAGTATCCCTTAGTTGCAAGCATAAGTTACAGCCCACGTATTTTTAAGTCATTTAATTTTGAGACCCTTTCTTTGCATTCACATCTTATTCTTAGTATTTGCATATTTATTTGTGGTAAATTTTATATTCATTAGTTGTACTTATTAATTGAATTTTAATTTCATCCCATATTAGTTTTAGGTTCATTATTTTCGTCCCTTTTAATTTTTAGGGAACCAATTTAGACATTTAGGGTTACCCTATTAATTGTCCTGCATCAGTCTCCCCACACCAAGCTCTTCTATCTACCCACCACATGCTTTAGCATGGAAGGCTTTCGTCCTACTAGAGTTTAAGTGTTCTACAGGATGGTTCTCTAGGACAAAGTGCTCGAGACATGCAACATTTAGCATCTGCAATCATTTTGTGTGACTAACTTATCTTGTCCACTTTGCAAGGTAGGAACCTACAAACCATCTGTTCATAAATTGTCTTCATTAGATCACTCAATATGGCTCTCTTTCCTATCTTTTTTTTTTAGTGATATATGGCTTTCCCATCTCAAAGTGATGTATAACAGATCATGAATAATCATCGAGGATACATTTGTTGAGCTATGAGAGGAATCCATTTAAAGGTAAAGGCAATATCTAGCAAAAGACTCTCTTGAAGGAGGTTATGTGGTCTATCTAGAAAGAACATAATCACAAGATATTTAAAAGGGAAGAAAAGTTGACAAAGTAGATCTCTTAAATGGCTAAAATGAGATTGATCATCTAGGTGAAAGGGAGAAAAGAGTATTACAGCATCTCTGAAATCCAAATAGGAGTTCTACTTAAAGTGCAAATATTGAACTTGGGAATCCAACTCTGAATAGATAGAACAAATGGATTGAAGTGATGATAAACACACACATATGAATTGATAGATACCCAAGGATGGATGGCTGGATGAAGAAAGAGAGAGAGGAAAATTTATTTATATCAAGTGGGAAAAAAAAAAAAAAGCAGAATCCATTTAATGGACAAGGGGGCAGACCAATATTCTTCAATCTGAAAAAATTACATAAAGCAGTGGTATGAAACTTAAGCAGTGGTTGGTTGAAATAGGTTAAAGGGACGTTGTTCTTGCCTCTACACAGATAACTGATGTCACCTGAGCACCCATGTTCACAACACATGCTGTCGATAATCCATTCCCAAAAACTGCAGCTAGAGCTTCCTACAGCAATAGCATTGATGAAAATGAGGTGAACCCAAAAAACTGTAGCAAGACTTCCAATAGTAACAGTATTAATGAAAATCAAATTAGCACAAAATATGAACTGACAACCAGGAGAAAAAACACAAGTAAAAAATCTAGGACATCACTAAATATAGGAAAGAAAGAACTTGATAGTAGATTGCATTTCTTGATTTAAATCTTCTATGGAAGATACTGATGACATGATTTGTAACAATAGAGGTCAACGTAAAAGCAGATTGCATAGGCATAAAAATGCAATTGTAATTAAAAATTAATCAAAAAATGTAACTGTAAGTAAAAAAATAGATCAAAATGCCACCATGTTAAACACAACTAAAAGCAATTTTTGCAATAATTAATAGTTTTGGAAATTGTAAATACTGAGCCATGGATATCTATAAGGGCACAGTCAAAAAACAGAATAAAACTCTCATTTCTAGAAATTGAGGTAACAAGTATCACGTTTGTAATATCAGTATTGCTGGGAATCCAAGGGTAGAGGTGAACCTTAGAGGCTTTTGCCCGTAGCTTCAGAAATAAGGAAAATAGAGAATTCATTAGAGGATCCTTTGGGAAAGTGAGCTCTGATGCAACTGGAGAAGTGAACTTGCTATCATAAAAAGTAGACAGGAACTCTCTCCTTTTGTTTTTTTTTTTGAGCGGTAACTCTCTTCTGTTGTTAGAACCCATGTCACAATTGCATGACAGGCTGGGAGTCCTGTTTTTCTTTCTCATATGTAGTGTTTAAGTTGAATCACAGTATAGCTCCCTATACTGTGCAGTTTGTATTTCTTTTCATTGCAATACAACTTAGCAGTATTACATCTTCAATTGAAAATTTAACGTAGTCTAAATCATTACAAACACTGCACTAATTGCCCTCAACCAAGCCCGTATCATATCTGGTTTAGCTCAAATATTCACAATTAAAATTTATCAATTACCAATATACTCCAACCAATGTTGTAAAAAGGCAAACAATGAACTAAACAAGCCCCCAGAAGGCCCTAGGCACCAATAACTCAAGCTAAAAAAACCATCAATATGAAAATTCCATATTCAAGATCCAAATAGCCAAAAAATTCTATCCTCAATGGAATTGTATGGTTTCAAACCAATACAGATCACTCCTTTTGGATCATATAAATCATAAGATACAAATCACACATCATAAAACTTTAACAATACAGGTATGGGTAATGCCCTCATCAAGCAATGAGTTTAGATGCTAATGTCATTATTTTAAAGGAAGTTCTACATTTGTCATTTTCTGAAGAATGGTGTTGGGGCAATTTTATGGAGTATCCATAATGAACATAGCAATCATCTAGACAAAGATAAGTCGGAATTCCCCTTATATATGGCCTTGTGAGCTAAATGCAAGTCCATCTGTTGGGCATCAAATGCTCAAGACTTCAAAGGCATATCAAAAGATACCTTCATCAAGCATGGTTGGTGTGCCATTTTTAGCAATACGCCATAATGTGTGATTAGTTTTTAGAGCCTGGTGGCTGAGGGATTTCCTTTCTTGTTTTTTTTTTTTTTTTTGAAAGGTAACTTCATTAATAAAAATCAAAAGAAGGGATACAAGAAAGACAAATAAAGGCAGGCCAAAAGGAACACAGTACATGGAAAAAACCAGTAAACCCCTCCCAACCCATTACAAGAATTTGTTTACAAATTCTGTAGATAAAGTCAACCCCTGACACGCCATCTCATCAGCAGTTGAGTTAGCTGACCGAGGAGTGCAAGCAATCCTAAAATCATATGTCGCAATGGAATGCCGAATCCTCTCAATTTTATCTAAGAATATCCATGGGCATAGAGGATCCCAACGCCCATCACACAACTACCTAAGAATCGCCTTCCACGAAACTCCCTTGAAGAGTTAGGGGTTTCCTTCTCTTGTTGTGAGTCTAGTTATATCTCTTGCTCTCATTCTGGTTCCTCGACTTCTTGTATTCCTTTTGGTGCCACATCTTGTGTGCCTTGTAACAGAGTTTCTTCATTGAAATCTCTCGAGAATGGGAATAAACACATTGTAGCACATAAAGAAGCACCAAATGATGGCAACAACAGAATCCAATTTCACATTGTAGAACTTTGGGCAGAACTAAATGACGGCAACAATGCATTTGTTAGGCCTAAGTGTGAACTTGGTATTACTAACATACTAAAAAAGATGCAAGAAACTACTAGAAACATCATAAGACTGAGCAAATCATTGCAAAAAGATGATGGTGATGAAATACAGTATAGAAGAGTCAATGCTTAGGGGTACTAAGGGATATCTCCATCTCATCTCAAATAGCTACATAAACTTGACTTAAAGGACGATTTAAAGATTAATATGTAAATACAAACCTGATGTACAACTGCTGATCCAAACCGCAAATCCCGCAAAACAATTGACAACACTTCCTTGATTTCTGCTTATGGCAAAAGACAATAATATTTTAAACAAAAAAACTCCAAAATGTTCCATAGTTGATATCTTGTCCAACAATGCCATTCTATCAACAATATGTATAATTTATAAGAGATAGCAAGGTAAATAAAATAACAATAACAACAACAACAACAAAAACAACAAGAGCCACAACAATTAATCACCTATGGAAAAGGGATATACTCTAGACTAGAAAATTGTCAAAAATGAACCTCTGTGGTTCAAGCCTTACTGTTTGTGGAATTACATTGCAAGAGTGCGCCCATCCATTAGTATATAGCAAGGACACATGATTAAAAATCCTTCTCTTAATGTCTTTCCATCCAGCTCAGCTGAATATCATCAACGTAGACAATCCCCAGAATGTCATCTCCATGTCATTGTTTTATAGCTCCTAAAGCCCTATCATATTCAGACACCTCAAAGTGGGAATTGATCCCACATTCAATCATCTCTGGTATTTCATTTTATGGGTAAAATCTGTGTCCATATGAAATCCACCCATGTCAAATCATAACTATAGCCTATCTGATTCCTAAAGCCCTTCATTGCTCCTTTTCAAACCACCTAAATTTAGCTTCCAGTAACCCATAGTAGCATCTATATTTAGCTTCCAGCAACCCATGGAAGCATCTATATTTAGCTTCTAGTAGGTTCTCTATTATTGTGTTGACTTCAAATTGTAACAAGTTTAACATCACTAAGGACATCCAAAAACATAAAAAACAAAGACAAAACAAAAAGGAACAAAATTAAAAGACCAGAAGCCCACAGCCTCGGTCAGACTAATCTAATACATTCAAGTAAGATAGGAATGACTGGCTAAGGAAACAAGCGGCGCTTGGAGATACAGCGTCAATCGCTTTTAATAGCTGCATCTCAGTTGGAGTAGCATCTCGGGAAGGAGGTCGACTCCCAAGAACTTCCTCCTCATACAGGTCCAATTTCCTATAGTCGCATTTATGTCGTCCACCACTCAAGAAGGAACCTTGAACTACTGAGTATCACCTATCTTCAAAATTGTTTTTAGGGGCAGCACATCACATTGCTATCCAAATTGTCTCAAGGGACAGTACAATGGTGAGTCAAGAATAGTAAATTATAAATTTATAAGGAGCTAAGCACAACCTATATGCATGCATTACACACCATTTGATATTCTCCATCAAAAGCAGATTTTGAAACCTTAAAGAAACCAGAAATATGAAAGATTTCATCACAACATACGGGTAAACTAAAACAAAAGGTGTCTTCAGAAACTCCAAAATAAAGGAAATATACCACGACTATCAAAAGTTTCTGGAACCACAAGAATAGCAGAGAACATGTTACGGTCATCCTGAGGAATATGCAGCTTCTCATTCAAAATCCAGTCCCAAATTGCACACAAGTCTTCGAGAACCTGTAGCAGGCAGATTATAAGTTATAAACATACAAATTTGTGCTTTAAGTAGAATTCTTTCGAGAGGTAAAGTTGACAAAAGGTAACAGAATGACCAAGTAGAAACTTAATGCTAATTATAATGCACAAGAATAGCATAGAATAATGAGTTCTCATTAGACCATGTAAAACTCAAGATTTTTAAAATAATTGTTGATAAATTTGAATGGCACGTCGCCGGCACAGGGGCCGTGCATTCCAAATAATTGTTGATAAAATATATGCAATATGAATCATCATTATTATTACTGTTGTTGCTGCTGCTGTTGTTATTGTTATTATTATGTTACTGTTGTTGTCAATTGTTTTTGATATTGTTATTGCTATTATCATTAAGTCGCATGTACATGTGTCAGACCCCAACATGACTACATGTCAGATTTTTGCAAAATCCTAAATCATAGGATTTGTGAATTCCACATAATACACTAATAAATAAATATAACATATAAAGATAACACCAGTAAAAATTAATGAACAGATTTTACTCAAACCTATGAAGTAGTAAAGATTTCATTATACTTGGTTAGAACTCAATTCAATGAGATTTCCTCAGCTTAGATGACCATGTTGACATAATACTAAAAGAATCTATGAAGAATCTGACAAGGACACCTCTCACACATATATGTCCTTCACTTAAAGAAACCATACATAATGAAATCATTGTTTAACGTCAAATGACTGAAACCTTGAATAGTTGAATATAATGCCTGAAGACAGCAGAAGACAATATGGCTCCATTAAAGTAACTCTAGAATGAACGAATCAATAAGATTTGTAGGACCAAAAATAAGAATTTTCCAAGGAAAAGAGTCCTTTGTCTTGCATACTACTGATGTAATTAAGTGCCGAGTTGCTTTGTGGATGGTGGGTTCGGATAAATTTTGGGGGATTACTATTTCAGATATTTGTAGGGATTGGACGTTCGTGGATTTTGTTCAACCTCATTCAGACTCCTTGATGCCAGTGTCTTGGTCCCCTGCAGAGTTGGGTTCCTGAAGCTTAATTTTGATGGTATTTGTGTGCGGGATCTTGGTCTAGCAATGTAAAGATCGGGTTTTTCCACATACTAATTTGCTTTAAAAATAAAAGGGGAGTGTAAGGGGTCGAAGTTCCAATATATCAGTGTCAAAAGTCCAACATTGTCGGTACTCCGATAGAGGAGTATCGGTAGGTTATCAGGACTCAGACCAGAGAGCAACAAATTGTGGACTAAGAAAATTTGTGGAAAACATTATTAGAACTCCGATAGAGGAGTATCGGAGGTTATCAGGACTCATACCAGAGAGCAGCAATTTGTGGACAGAAAAATTTTGTGGAAAACATTATCGAAACTCCGATATAGGAGTATCGGAGGTTATCAGAACTCAAACCCGAAAGCAACATTTTTGGACTTAAAAAGTTTTCATGGGGCTTGGTCAGAAGTCCGATGAATTCCCAAATGAGTTCCGACAATATCGGACTTCCAATACTTAATGCTCAGAACTCTGATATCACGAAAAGAGAAAGGAGTATTTAAACCCCAGCCCCGACCAGAGAGACCGTTTTCTCTTTGGCCCAGCTGCGAAATCCACCCAGGGAGCCCCTACCAGCCCCTCCTCTCACTCTCTCACCGTGCATGCTAGAGATTTGAAGGGAGAAAGTGTTTCCAAGCCCTTCCCTACTTAGGGTTCATCATTTGACAAGGTGCATATCCCCAAACCTAGTTTTTGTGGGTGGTAATGTTTTAATATGGTTTTGGGAGTGGGAGAAAGGGGTCTTGAGAATCTCCTTCGTCTGCTAAAGGGGAGAAAAGCTTGGAGTGGCTAGGGTAGAAGGTGGAAGGCATGCATGAGAAGAGACAGAGAGGGGTGACGAGGAATAGAATGGGAATGTAGAGAGTTTGGGACCTTGAGCTCCCTCTATGGGATTTGCATGTGAAGATTTAGGAAATGAACTTGATGTAGGTGAAATACCTTTGATTTGGGACCAAATCCCCCTTTCTAGAAGCTCACATTTGGGGGTTTCAAACTTAACTTGTAAATTTGGCCCTTATTTAGTTGATTTTGGATTTGATGGAATCATGTACTGTGTGTGTTATTTGGACAGCTGCCGAACACCTCCGGAGCAGGGACATCAAGAGCCATTGAAGAGACTAACCCATCCTTGGGACACTAGGTGAGGATTCACCCCATGGTTTTTGGCTCAATTTGCTGAGTCACATGTCATTACTTAGAAATATGAAAATTGATGCAATTGTTTTTGTTGTTTAGAATCGATGGGATGATAACTTGTTTTTACATACTTGGTTGTACTGAGAGGTCAACAGGTAGAGATGTTATGAAACTATTGAAGCATAAATACATGTGGGGTGATGACTTTTGTAAAGAATGAGAGATGTTTTATGTGTTCTAATGTGATGTGTTGATGCTATAATAGATGTATACCTTACATGCATGAATAAAAGATGGTATGAGCAATAGAAAGTTGGTGATAAGATGATGCGAGAATGCCATGACCTGAGATGCAGTGGCAGCCACGAGAGTGATGCCGTGGTGAAGTACGACGAATAGGCGTCGGTCACAAGAGGGATGTCGTGACTTGTGACTACACAGGATGAGCAGATGTCAGTCAGGGGAGGGATGCCGTGCCGACCAGATGGGAGAGATGTTTTACCCCTCTTATAAAGTGAATGTCTTATGTGATTACTTAGATTATTTCTTAATTATCTTCATCTTGCTTGTATGTGGACTAACCCCCTCAAAATTTCAGGTTGTGGCCCCAGAGGCAGGGTCGGAGCGACCCCCTGACCAAGCGTAGGAGTTCATGTGATAGACTACATAAGTCTTGTTTTGGTATTTTCGTGTATTGTCATGGCTTGTAATCAAAAGTATGGAGTATGGGGACCATGTAGTTATGATGTATGAACATAAATCCTGTTTACTTTGGAATTTGTTGAATTATGTGGTTTGAAGAATCTAAGTGTGGAGATGTACATTTGAAGTCATAGTAGGATAACTGGAAGAATTGATGGTAAACTGTAGACCCACGTTTGGTCACGAGGTTCAGTTTTTAAGGGGAGACTGTCGAAATTTCAGTGGGATCCCCGAGGAAAAAATGTCTTCTTTTTCACATGCCTGCAAGTCGGGCGTGACAAGCAGGCTATGGTGGGGTAATTCGGAATACTTCTGGAGAGGCTTTGATTTCTTTTGTTGGTCCTCTCCCAAATGGTTCAGTAATTGAAGTGGAACTTTAAGCTCTATGGCGAGGTATCTTGGAGTTGGAAGAGTTAGGAGTTGAAGGGCGTATCTTAGAAGGAGACTCGAAGATTGTTGTTGGTTGGGCTTTGGGTTCTATTTGTCCTTAGACATTTTTAGATAAAGTCGAAAGATTTGTCATGCTATTACATCCTTTGGCTATAAGGTTGCATGGGTTCCTCACTATGCAAATTTGGCAGTTGATGAAATGGCACGTCTGCGTGTGTCTTTGACATTGAAAATTGTAAATCATATCATGGAAATTTTTGGGGGGTGTTCTTTTCCTATAAGATGGCCCTCTTATTCTGCATGCTAGTTTTGCCTGTTTGTTTTCTCTTTTTCTGATTAATGAAGTTATCTATAAAAAAAAATTGTAGGACCAAAAAAGTTTTTCTTTTTGTTCATAACATCAAAAGAATTAAAATGTTAAAGAAAAAGAAACTATTGCTCAATCAAGATGGTCTTGGTAAAAAAAAAGGCCTTAAGGTCTTCAATATGATTAGTTCATTAAGGGCTAAGTTAACAGGAAGAGAGAACCTGCTGCATAGAATAGTGATGAGAAATGTTAAGGTGTCCTCTGCGAATAGGACGGTGTATGCAGTATGGCTCAGCAGGAGAAATTCTCAGTGCTTCCTCACCACAAATATACTCTTTGAACTTGTGTTTACCAGAATCATGTTTTCCAATATCAACTTCAGAAGGCTCATCCAAAGGTTCACTTTTGGCAACCTTATCCTCTGGCATTTCTGCAGAAAACCAATTAAAATATTTCAATCACAACAATAAAATGCACTTATCACTTAAAAGAATTAACAAATTGCACATTAAACTACAAGAAAGAGCACCACATATAAGTTGAATTAACCTTTTTTTAAAATATAAACCGAATTACCATAATAATGCTCAATAGCCAATTAAAATAATGAGTAAAGAATTTAGGATCATCAGCTAAGAGGAACTACACAATTCTTTAAATATATAATACTTGACCCAAGGATAGATATATATCGTTCAACACTGAGTGTGCATATGTACAGTTCATGGTTTCTTAACAAATGAACGACCCAAAATAGAACCATCAGATCAATGATCAGCATCACCTAACAATGGGACTGACGTGTACAAACTGAAGGCCCAAGAGTATTGCCACATTCAATGATTATATTGTTTAAACCAATCAACCACTGATAAGAACTCATAGCACAGTTGGTAAGTCCTCATTGTTGCAATCATAAAAGTAGCAGGTTTTAGTTTAACATTTCAACACCCAAAAAAAATGGAGTAGATAATAAACATTGATTCAAGAATACTACACTAGTCTCTTATATCAACTCATTTCAGCTTTTTCAATTTATTCATTAGAAACTAGTAGAGTTTCTACCTAGGAAAAACTTTGTTGATGAGTACTGATGTAAGGAAGCTAATGGGAGGGTGTAGAATTGATTATAAAGACCCTTCTTTAAACGTACTTCTTTAAGATGGTTTCAGGTTCTTTATTTGCTAGGGATAATGAGTAAACACAAGAAAAACCCCAGTCAATACGACTGACCCACCGCCGAGACAACACCATCAGACAAACATTATAAAATTTCACATATCAAAGACCGACACTCAAAAAAAAAAAAAAAGACAGACTTTTCAATCCGGCCCATCAATTTGAATCAGCCTGTTAAACAAAAGGCCCATGTAACAGCATTGGAAGATGAATTAAAAAGTCACGAGTTTCAAAACTTCTGAGACAAGAACCTAATTGACACCTGAAACCTGTTGGAAATTTGAGCGGTACCTGTGGCACACTTGGAAGATGCAGAACACACAAACACCCACAAACCTTCAGACACCCACCCATACACGTGCACGCCCACACACAACCACACACAAATACGTGCACACCCCCGGACACGCAAAGATACCCACAAAGATGCACATACACACACATGAATACACATAAGTACCAGGTCCGGCACACACCCGCACACACAAGTACCAAGCCAAGGGTATCTTAGGTATTGTGGCCTCTACAAATCACACAAACGTGCACCAGGAAGATGTATCTTACTTGTGGTGGCTCCAATTTTTGGAGCCTTAAAAAACATGGTTTTATCAATTCAATTAATTTGATTTTTGATAGGCCCTATCAAGGTTGTCAAACTCAAATCGTATTGTGAATCGGTCGAAGGGTGTGAATTGCAAATCGTGAATCGCAAATCGTAAAATCGTTAGATTCATAATATTTTTTCTAAAATTATTATTTATAGTATAATTACATACAGTATGATATAGAATAATAAGATGATTTTTCAATCCACACACATTTAACATTTATCACCTATCATAAATAAACATCCTCAAAAAAGACACAAAAGTATATTAATATGAGATTTAAATATAAATATTAAGTATAGATAAATTTAAGAAATCAGTAAATAAATCAACAACATTTAAAATTTTAATAACTATAAATAATATCTATCAATTTTTTTTTAAATAAAACTATTTAAAAAAAAAATAGATACAAAAGATTGAAACAAAAAAAATAGTTTGTTGCTAAAAATTAAGTATAGATAAATTTAAGAAATCAGTAAATAAATCAACAACATTTAAAATTTTAAATAACTATTAATATTTAAAAAAAAATTAGAACTATTTATTTTTTTAAATAGATATAAAAGATTGAAACAAAAAGATTAGTTTGTTGCTAAAAATTAATAAGTTAGTAAAAAAAAATTAACGAGACAGTTGACTTAAGTCCTTGTGCGAATTTAGCAAAGCAAAAATGGCTTCCAGGTTCTCGCACGAGGACGACATTTAAGTAAAACTGATTTCAGGTCCTCGTGCGAGGACCTATGAACTTAAGTTGCTCCATATGTACGAAGTTAAAGTTAGGGTGAAGGCTAGTCTTCCGTTTTTCACTAGTTAACACCATTGCATACACATACATATGGGGCAACTTAAGTTCATCGGTCCTCGCACGAGGACCTGGAACCAATTTTGCTTAAATGTCGTCCTCGTGCGAGAAAACCTGGAAGCCATTCTTTCTTTGTTAAATTCGCACGAGGACTTAAGTCAGCTGCATCGTTAAAAAAAAAAAATTACTAAATTCTTATTAATTTTTAGCAACAAACTAATTTTTTTGTTTCAATCTTTTATATCTATTTTAAAAAATAAATAGTTCTAATTTTTTAAAAATATTTGATAGATATTATTAATAGTAATTTAAAATTTTAAATGTTGTTGATGATTTATTTACTGATTTCTTAAATTTATCTATACTTAATTTTTAGCAACAAACTATTTTTTTTTTTGTTTCAATCTTTTGTATCTATTTAAAAAAAAAATAGTTCTAATTTTTTAAAAAAATATTTGATAGATATTATTCATATTTATTAAAATTTTAAATATTGTTGATTTATTTACTGATTTCTTCAATTTATCTATACTTAATATTTATATTTAAATCTCATATTATATATTTTTTTGTCTTTTTTGAGAATGATTATTTATGATGGATAATAAATGTTAAATGTGTGTGGATTGAAAAATCATCTTATTATTCTATATCATACTATATGTAATTATAATATAAATAATAATTTTAGAAAAAATATTATGAATCTTACGATTCTATGATTCGCGATTCATACCCCTCGACCAATTCACAATACTATTCAAGTTTGACAACCTTAGTATTAACCATTTACATTTTTCTTTGAGCGATGACTGATTGAAAATCAATGAACAATAAAATGCAGTCACAGGATAAGAGAACAATAAACAAATAGATTTAAATAAATCACTAGTACACACCATACCATCACCTTCTGCCAACGGACTTGGATTCATCTCTTTCACATCTGTCCAACTGAAAGGTGCACCACTCCTGCTACCTGATGTACTATATCCATCAACACGTCCCATCTGCATAAGAAACTCGAGTAATGTCATTTGAATGCACATAGAACCAGACTGTCTACTCAGTTAAGCAGTACCCCCGTAGCACATAAAAATCTTTTTATGTTAAACTCAGTTCCATGACAATGTAGGAACAATTGCAGGTGAATTCATTTCCATTATGGTAACTGAACAACTATCAACATCAGGAGGATTCTAGAAAACAAATAGAGTGATGTATTTTAAACAATTCGAACTAACTTTTCTAGGGATTTAAAGAATTAGAATTAACAAGATGTTGTTCCACGAATGAACCCCCGTTCGGAATTAAATATATTGCAAAAATATATAAAACATTAACCCTAAACCAGGAAGAAGAATGCTTTTATGAGTATTTAAGATAAGAAACAGGATAGATAGTACTTACTTTGATCCATACGGTGTCTGAACAAAGCTGATTTTGCTCTAGTGTGTAATGCTATTTCTTAGTTTCTCTAGGATGTCCCCCTCTTTCCCTCTAAATGGGATGCTTCAACATCCTGGAGCTATCTTTGTGATGTTTGTACTTTTACGCTTCCTTGACTTCTAATTCTATATTTTCGTACCATACCACAAATCCATTTAACATATTATCTCAATCACCACTACTTACCTGTCTTTTCTTTATTACCCAACATTCAACTCCATCTAGCATCACAAATCAAACAAGACAGCGAGTATGGAATTGCCAAGTACCCAATTCATACGATAGTTTGCGGAAAACCCCTCTTCTCTAATTTTGTAGCACTCACATTAAAATCCTTAACCAACATTACAATACCCCCCTTTTTCAATGCAAGGTTTGTGTTACGATATGTTGAGTTATCTCAATTAGATTATAATTGATTTTGATGAGTTAATAATGGGATTGTAATAGATTGCAAGAGATTATTTATATCTCTCAATCAAGAAAATTCTGAAAATATAACTAAAAAACTGTTTAAAATAACGGACAACTGTGATGAGTCCATTTTTTGGGTATGATTAACTGGGTAATTGGGGTGGATCAACGAACTAGTGGTGGATCTTGTGGAGAAATGGAATGGGTGGATAAAGTCATCAGGTGCAGAGGGCTAGACAACAACGCCGGGCTTATGGAAGGGGATTCTATAGAGCTTCAATTAGGAACTGATCCAATTGGCTCGAAACATCTTCCAAAGGGACACCATTATGACCAACAGCGATTGAACAAGAAGAAGAAGCTACAGATGCCGTGGATTCCTTCAATGAATTGATCACAACCATTGGATTGTTCGTGGTGGAAGCATCAAGCGGATCATGGCCGTGTCCAGATCTGCGATTTTCCTTCAGTTTCGGGTGCAGGACTTAGGTTGGCTGAGATGGGCAATCGAGGAGATGGGTCTTTCTAATAGTGGGTTCAGATTTGGGTTGTGGACGGTAAGGTAGCAAGGGAGTTCCCAGTCCTCCCACTTCCTAGATTGGCCAAAGTCCTTTGGCAAAGGTTAATGAAGCTTTTCTAGGGAAATTCCTTAGGTATCTTGTGATTCTTTTTCCAACTTAAGGAAATCTATTATTTTTAGTAAGTAAGATCTTCTTAATGCAAGGAGGGTGAGTCATTCATCTTATCAGACCTCAGAAAAGTGGAAAACCTTAGGACTGTGTCCCCTTCTTTTGAAAAGTTTGCAATGGGACCGTTCTTTTATTAGAAAAATATTTGGATTGGCAATAGTCCCTTTTCTCAGTGGTTCGCATTGCTCTTCAAACTTAGCTGTCAATGAACTATGCAAAGAAGTGGATACTTTTAAGTCAGCTCCTCCATGTCCTAGACATCAATTTTCCATCAGAATTTAGGTGATGACAAATACGGTCTGCTTCTCGTGCTCCTTGACTTACTTAAGACTTGCTACCTACCCTTGTCTAGTACGAAATGGTTGGATTTGGACACCTGATAAATGAAACTCATTTCATCTGGTTTAGAACACCGTGTTACTATATCTATTTAGACGATCCTGGCCCCTGGTTTTGATGAGATTCTCACCACAGATCACTTGAGACACTACAACCATGTTTTGGTTATGCTTGCTACCTTTTTCTCAAAACGAGGAATTAGACGAAGAACTTTTCATTCATTGCACCTTTTCTAAAGAAGTGCAGTATTTGGTCCTTAACCTTTTTGATGTTTCATCAGTTCTGCCTGGCTCTTTAGCAAATCTTTTTAATGCTTGATCTGGTGGTTTTGACAAACGCTTGGTATATGTTTGATGTCATGAAATCTTATCTGAAGGTTTTGTCTGGGGCTTGTTGTTGGATGGAGTTTAAAAATATTTGAAAGTCACATTTACTCAAGGAGACCTCTTGTTTATATGCCTCCTCTTCAGAAGTTCATTCTCACCAAGCTAGGAACAACCCCCTCGCAATATATTGAAGCTGAATATTGACAGGTCATTTATGTAGAGAAGGTATGGTATTAGGGGCATTTTTAGAGATTCAGTCATGAACTCCTTAAAACTAGCCTATGGGTCTGACTAATTGGAGTAGGAGGTTAAAGCACTTCACAGAGGTCATTGGCTAACTGCTGAAATGACTTTCTCAAGTGCTTTTGGAGGGAAACTCTCACAACAAAGTGAATTGATCTTCAATGATTTTTGCATTTCCTTGGCACTTGGCAGACTTCATAGATGAAAGTAGAGATGTTATTCTCAAACACGAACTTTCTATCAGACATATTCCTCTATCTGTGAAGGAGGCTTATTTCCTAGCGCAAGAGAAAGCTTCTTTGTCTTGTTTGTTGTTTGAGGCATCCTTACACCTTTTCTTTTCTTCTTCTCCTTTTTTTGGGGGTCTGTTATATTGTTTGAGGGGTTCCCAATTTTTCCTTAATACTAAATTCTCCTCCTGTGCCTCCTTTTTCTTCCCCTTCTTAATATATACCTTAGGTCTTATTTAAGATTTTCAAAATTAAATAAATAAAAATCCTAGCAACTAATTGTATAATTTGAGTATGGCAACAATTGAAAAAAAAAAAAAATCTAATCTAGTGTGGAGATGATGGGGAAAAACTCCTAGCAATTAGGAATTCACCATTATGAATCTTTAGGTATGTGTTTCAACAATGGGAACCTTGGAGGAATGGTCAAGCTTTTACAAATGCTAGCATGGAGAGAGGATGCCAGATCCATGGCAAATGTGGAAAATAATAGACGTGCAAGTCAGCTTCTTCTTCTTCCTCTTTTTTTTTTTTGAAGTGGGAGAGTCAGCTTGCTCTTTTAATGTAGTTGAATGCAGAATCTTAGCAACTGACCCCTCAATATTTCAAACTAATATTCTGGTCAATGGATTCCTTACCTTACGGCGGTAAGGGTCGTTCACTGCATCTTCGTCAAGAAAAGGAATCTTCAGCAAGGATGCAATCTGAAATAGAAGTGAAAGGTGTTTCATTCAAGCTTTATGCTTCTAACGAATTCAAGAGATTTAGAATCAAAACCAAATGGGGAAACAAAAAACTTCTTCCTACAATATCATAAGCCTTCTCACGCTCTAAGTGCTGAGAGGGAGTAACATTTGAATTGAGTAACTGAAAGGAAAAAAGAAACAACAATGTTAAATTATCTATAAATAAATGGAACAGAATTTTTTTAAAGGTGCCATCTCAAAAGAAAAATCATCAATAAATAACGATAAAACCAGTGCCATTTGCATGAAGTTGTAAAATAAAAATTTTAAATGTATAACCTGATCCTTTACAATTCTCTTCGGCCCCTCATTCCATCCTTTCATGTATCGAGCAACGCATTGAGGTACATTGAAAGGGACTTGTTGATGAGCAAGGCCAATTCGAACATTTGCAGAACCTTACACAATGCAAACAAATACACATGGTAAGAAAATAAGAGCCTCCACCACAAATAAAACCAAACAAAAACTTATAGAAAATATAGCATCTCAGTGTTCACCAAATTTAAGAATTAATAATAAGAAACAAGTCCCTTCTAGGTATCTTTCCTCAAAGAATTAAAAAGAAAAAAAGGATAGGCAATTTGCAAGGAGTACTGCAAACTGTATCTCTGATGTAGGCGTATTTCCATAAGGTGGGTCAATATGTTGCATGTAAAAAATGGATTTTACGAAAAAAATTGAAAGCTCAAAGAATTGATTAATTTGTTGAGCTTTCGGGCTAAATTTGTTGGAAATAAAGGCCTATGTACTATGGATCTAAGCCCATTTCCATGTGTTTAGATTAGTGAATCTTATCATTTTAGGCCCATAAAATCCATGCTATGTGGGAATCCAAATTTCTAATCTTTGTTGTAAGAAAATCATTGACCAAAATTAACAACACTAGGAAGGAGATGGACTGTGTAATCCATGCAACAAAGAGAGCACCTTAGAAGGCAAGATGAAGTAAGTGCTACCTTGGACAGAGATTTTCTCTTTCTTATCTCTCAAGAAAGCATGGAAGACAAGGATGAATTGGCACCCATTGGGGCCTAATTTTCTTGGATTTTTCATATTTATCTCAATTTAATAGGTGTGATTTTATGATTGGTTAGAGGATACAGTAGGGAACATGTGGCACTGTAGTAACAGCAGAATAAAGGTATACCAAAATTGATGTGGGATCAATGCTATCTGTAGAGATCCAACCCAAACTAGGGATAACCAACCTGCAACTCGACAGGAAGAGATAGCATCGTCTGCAACTTGGTAGAGGTAGGAGAAGATAATAAACCAAATAAATTTTATTTTCAATTCATTATTTGTATGAGGGATGTCCCTCTACTCACAACCATGGTTTATATAGAAAACCTAAGACTCAAAATAGAATATGCGAATTGGGAAGGCCACGTGAGTGGTTTCCAAATCTCCTACAACTTCTAAACTAGTCTAAAACTCCTAAACAAACTAGGAAAGCCACCGACCTAGCTTCCTTACTAAAACAAGGACTCTGGATCCTAGATAGGATCGAACAAAATAGAAATAAAAATAAATACAAAAATGCTAAATATTCCTTGTAAGCTTTGCATGTCCTTCATCAAATAATTAGAATCTTTTGCCAATTGGATGGATAGACATGTATGGTCCACCATGCCTTGCTTGGATTAATCCTTTAATTTTCTTTCTCTCCTCTCATGCATAAATAAGGGTCTTTGGTCCATGATAACTCATTTAGTTTATTGTGTGAATTTTTTTTAACCTGTGATGTTGTTATTCTAGTAAAATTCTTGTCGAATTAGTGGGATAATTCCAAGAAATTAACTTTTAACCAATTGACTATTTGAATATCTCAGTGAGTAAACTCATACATTCAATTTCCCTTAGGTGAGATTTGTGTTTCTTCTAATGAGTGAGATCCAAATCGGACCTCTACTAAAATTTGGGGCTCACCACAACATTTTTTTTGAAATGATAATTGTAATTGTATTAAAAAGAAAAGGCACCGAAAGTGCACAATACAACTAACCGAAAAAAGGAACATCCTCAACATGTACACCCAAACCAGACAGGATCCCCAATAACTAGGCTTAAGACAGACCAATACACTCTTTCCAAGCTCTCAAAATGTCTGAAATGGAGAAATCCTGGAAGTCTGTGAGGGAAGAGGCCCAAGCAACACATTTGGCCAATACTCGATTGCAAACACCCTGGGAGCTCTCGGTGCTAATCCTAAAGAATATGTTGTTTCATTCCCACCACAAACTCCAAATGGTGGCAAAAAGAATTCTCTTTGTAGGTTCTGAGAGTGATCTTTCATGTGTGAGATTTAGAGTGGTGAGCCTTTTGGATTTTTGCTTGACACATTGTAATTCTCTCATTCTTCTTCCCTCGTTGATTATTAGAAAGACATTTTCCCTTTCGCTTTGACATAGGAACCACAATAAATTTTGTCTCCCCTTGTGTGGAATGTTTATCATCATTATCACTAAAGTTATTATCCCATCAATTTGGAGTTGGTACTCACATTTAGATTTGGCATATTCCTTCTTTTACAGGACAACTGCTTCGCTAATGCTCATAGGACTTGACCCACAACCTTGTGGTAGCAACAATGAGTACTTACCAACTATGTGCTATGTATATGTGATTTGAATTTATTTTGTTTTTCCTGTTGCAGATTTAGATTGCACTTTCTCCACATCACAATAGTAAACTCCATGTTCTTTGTAAATTCCAGGGTACGAATTACAAAATCTCACGAAATTTTAATTCCACCCATGACCCAAGAATTCCAGCCTACCAAACAGACCCATACAGTCAATGCTAAATATTTCTACAATTACTCCAAAATAATTTCCAGATAAAAATAATGTATAAAATATATTTCAAAAAACAGCAAAAAAAAAAAAAAAAAACAATGAATTGGGTTAACAGAAGTGGTTTAGTTTTCCAATTCGATGATGCAGTCTTCTTGGTAGTCGAAATTCCGCATAGAAATGCGGAAAGAGATTAGGGTCAGTTTTAGGCCTTAGGATTTGGTACCCGGATTTATGACGACGAGATTGGAGCCGCGCTCGGCAATGAGCTGGGAAGGTACCACGGTCTTGAGGTAGTCCTGCAGGACAGAAAGAGAAAGTGAAATGGAATGATCGATAAAAGGAAAGAAGAAAAGAAGAGAAAGTGGAGAAAGAGAAGTAGAAGAGGGCTGTCATCCAATCTCACCATTGCTGGAGAACTGGAGAAGAGAGATTTCTCGAGGAAGGTCGACGTTGCAATGGAAGGCCGATTTTGAGCGTTATATTATTAATATTTTAAAATTTCAATAATCTGAAATTCGGTCTGATATTTTTTTTTTTTAATTTTCGATACGACACGACAAGTGGGAAAATCTATAAAATCCCGGTATGTTTCAACAAAACACCCATTAGAGAATTGCTACTCTAAAAAAAGGTTAATGATTTTCACACCAGCAACTTTGATAGTTATACACCATAACAAAAGAAAATCTCATTATTATCCTTTTCTTCTCCTCCTTTAAAAGCAAGTTATATCTTAAATAACAAAGGGTAATAATGAGATTTCCTTTTGTTATGGTGTGCAACTATCAAATTGCTGGTGTGAAAATCATTACCCTAAAAAAATTGTACAGATAAAAATTTAAAATTTTTCAACTAAAATCTCTGGACATGAGGCATTTGTTTGGACTTAAAAATTATATATAATTATTGGAGAACTTCTTTTATATATCTGGGCTAAGTTTAAAGCGACCGTAAAAGTTGAATTTAAAATTATAATAAGATAATTTTGTTTTAAAATAAGGGAGAAATTTGCTTTATATAAATTTAATATAATAACTTACTAATAAAATATATAATTATTATATAATTCATTAAATAAGTTAAAAAGTGCATGTTCACTCTTTTATAAAATAAATTAAAAATGAGTTTAAAATAATTTGTCAAATTCACATATTTACAATAAATGCATTATAAATTGAAGTGAAATTTGAGTTTGATTATATTAAAGTAACAAATTAAAATGCATTCAAATAATAATAATGACTAAAATTGACCTCTGACTTTAAATTTTAATTCTAGAGGTGACACTTTCTAATCAAAACAGTAAATCAAATTCAACCAAACTCAAAATTAAAGATACAATTTACACACTCTATTCTTATTATCCATTGGTTATTATCTCCCATATACTTCATTTTCCATGATTCAACAATTCTACCTAAAAATGGAGGTTCTCTTATTTTTTGTATTTGTTAAATAAATGTTCCCTAATTTTTTATTTTTAAATTTAATAGAAATTTAAATTAAGTTGGATTTAATAAAATAAATTTTAAATTAAGTCTAATTATGTGAGATAGTAAATTGTTATTACCTATAAAGGACTTCCTAAGCCTAAGCTAATTCAAACTCACCTCAAATTTCAAATTCGATTTCAAGTCTAATATATGTGATCATTTATTTAAGTTTGAACTTATTTTACACTTTCAATGAAAGTTTTTTATATTATTGTAATTGAATATTATATTATATAAATTTTAAATTTTAAAAAAGTAGTAAAGAAAAAAAAATTATAAATTATGACAAACTTAATTTGTCATGCTAAACTCGGCCTCCATGTTATTAGGCTGAGCTTGACTCCATTTAAGTAAAACCTCTATATAATGTAATATAATTCGGACTATAGTACATATATATATTATTAAATTAGAGAGTGTAGCAGGATTCCTTTATAAAAATCTCCTTAAAACTCTCAGCTATGATTAAGATGTCATTTCGGTTTCTTTTTGTGAAAATTAATCACTCTATTTATTTATATACAGTTCTTGTTTATTAAGAAGAGTGTGTCTGCATCGTCTCAAAGAATAAAAAAGTTTATCCATAAGCCTATTTTAAATTACTTTTGTAGAGTTTAGATGATGTAGTTTGTGAGGTGTTTAGTTACTCTTAAAGTAAATTTGTATTCTAAATATATGGAATATTATTTTATAAAATGCTTGCCACAATAATTTTTTTATTCTGTATTGAGAACCGAATACTCAGTTAAAAAGATTTATTATATTTTGTATGAATCCGAGGGACCAACTGTCGATATTATTTTAGATATGTTATATTTTTAGAGAGTATTATATTATAAAGATTTTATTGTAATTGAGATCACATATTTTAAGTAAACCAAATCTGATATTTTTAAGATATTCATACGGGTTCAGATTAAACCCGCCCAAGTTTAAGCAATTAGACCCGAACTCAATTCAACTCGGCCCGTCGCGACCCAATCACCCCTGCGGCCCTACCCAACGGCAACCATAAACATATTCACCCAAAACGATCAGATAAGGCCACTCTCTCTCTCTCGCTTCTTCTTCTTCTTCTTCTCCGCCATGTTATCTGCAACCTCTGCAAAGCCTCTCTGTCTCTTTCTCGAACCTTACCACCACTACCCTTCGTCTTTCCTTCTAAACCTACACCCTCGCCCCTTTAACCGGCGCCACCTGCCCCCAAAACTTCTCAAGCCCGTCTCTGCAACTATCCCTCCATCTGGGTTCCCTTCTCCTTCTCCACCTCCTGACCAACTCTACCAGCCCTTCCGACCCCCTACTCAACCTATTCAGTCCCCTCAAACTCCCCTCTCCCCCGACGCCATCCTCGACACTCTTCGAAACCGCCTGGGCCTGTGGCACGAATACGCACCCCTCATCCCTGTTCTCTCCCGCCAATACTCCTTCACGCCCTCCTCCATCGAAGAATCAACCGGAATCTCCGGCGTCGAACAGAACCGTCTTGTCGTTGCCACTCAGGTCCGCGGCTCAATTCTCTCGCTTGACCCTCCAATTCTTGCCTTCTTCGACTCCACTGGAGGCGCCGAGCTCCTCTATGAGCTCCGCCCCCTCTCTGCTCAGCAGCGCCTTGCCGCTGCCCGCCGTGTCGCCGACCTCAACCTCGGCCCCAAGGCCGCCCAGGAGATCGCGCGGGCAATGAAGGACTTCCCGCGCCGCCGTGCCGAAGATGGGTGGAATTCCTTCTCCCCTGCCTCCCCTGGTGACTGCGTCGCCTTCGCCTACCTTCGTGTCAGCCGTGAGCGTACCAACCCTGTTGACCGTGATGCCGATCTCGACCGAGCACTTGCAACAGCTGAGACCGATTCAGCTCGGCTCTGGATCGAGCAGGAGATAAAGCGGTTCTCTGAAAGCGGCGATGAAACCAATACTGGATTGGAGCGGAGAATTACAGTACCAGTGGTGAGAATGAAGATGGGTGAGGTGGGGGAGTCGAAATCGGTGGCGGTGCTTCCTGTGGTGAGAGAGGCGGATGGGGAGGAGGCCGTGGCGGAAGCTCCATCGTGCCTGGTGGAGGGGGAATTCAGAGTGGTGGTGGCAGAGAAGGGGTGGAAGAGATGGGTGGTGCTTCCAGGGTGGGAACCATTGGTCGGCCTCGGAAACGGAGGGGTGGCGGTCCGGTTCGTGGACGGCCGGGTGCTTCCATGGAAGGTGAATAAAGGATATATGGAGGAGGTAATCCTTGTAATTGCAGATAGAGAAAGAAAAGAGGTGGTGGAAGATGAAGGATTCTATCTAGTAGTGAATGAAGAGAAGAAAATTGGGAATTTGAATGTGGTAAAAGGAGAACATTTGAAGGAGAGAGGGGTGACGCAGAGCCTTGGAATGGTTGTTCTAGTGGTGAGGCCTCCAACAGAAGAAGTGGAAGATCAATTGCAAGAGGAGGATTGGGAGTGAGGACGTGGCCCACCACCCGATACGATGATGATCACGGCGACGATGATAGACCTTTATTTTTCTTTTCTTTTTGGTTAATTTTTTTTTTTTTTAAGAGATGAGTGGATGAGAGGATTATGTTTTGGAAAGAGTTTGAATCTTTTCTATGGTTAGTAAAGAGATTTTACTTTTTCTCAATTTCCTTTTTTTTTTAAGTAAAAAGACAAATTCTATATTTATTTAGAGAGGCAAGAACCTTATTTCCTTTTATTCTATACAGAAAAAAAAAAAATCATCTACTTAAATGAATCTTTTAAAAGCTTTTTTTAATTATATATATATATATATATATATATATATATATATATATTTTTTTTTTTTTTTTTGAATTTACATATGAAAAACTATGAAAAATTCAGCATAAAACCCTCGTGGATGATGCACATTGCCATTAGAATATATCAAATTAAACTATGAGAGTTCGAACTTGACAACCTCCCATTGTCTAAGGTGGAGGTTAACCCTAAGAGACTCAGAAATGCTTAATCAATCAAAAGTCATGCATTTGGTGGATGTCTAATATTTTTTTTTTATCAAGAAATTCATTTTATTTGATGCTTTCTCACTCTAAATTTATTATCGTTTAATAATTAAAGTGCATTTTGAGTTAAGTTTAAATTTAATTGAATGAAATTTTTAAAGAATGATAAAAAAAATGAAGAATATAAAATCGTTGGCAACCTCAGCTGATCAAAGTTTTGACCATAGTTGGTGAGTGGTCAACAAATTTGATAATTTTTCAAATTAGAGGAAAGATAATACATTTATCATTTATAATTGTCCCAACAGTGGACCCCAGTTGTTAAGAAAAATTTGAAAATCCCACAAGTCAATGGTCAATGACTTCATGCTCAGGGATGTGAAACTAATTATATAAAAGATTATAATGGTTGAAATTGTTATTTGATTTTTAATTTATTTTATTTTTTTAAGATTAAGGTGTACAGGCCTCTTAGAGTGTCCAACTAATCTATTTTTTATATTTATTTAATGCATCTTAATTATTAGATTGAGAATTATGAGTAAAAATATTTCTTTAATAGTTTTTTATCTTATAATTCAAAGTTAAAGATGATTTGATAAATTATCTTTCTGATAACCTCAAAAAATTTCCCTAGAGAGTTAGTCTTTTAATAAAATTTGTACACCTTAAGAACATCTCCCTGCATGAATAAAAGAAAAAAATACACCCTTTTTATTCCTATTGAGTTTTTGGATCTCCTTTTATACTATTTTTTTTTATCTTAAGATTTTTATAAATTTAATATAAAATTATGAAAATAAATGATAAATACAACAATTTTATTTTAATTCAAAAAATTTATTTTGATGTTTATCATCTATTTTAGAAACACTACAACTCCTAACACCACACAAAAAAAACTATATTACATGAACATAATCCTCTCTCAAGAAAGGACAAAATTATTTTATTTAATAAAACCATTGGAGTCTAAACGCCATTACAAGTGTCAATATTCTTGAAAAAAGAAATGTCTCACCCACCAAATACAGTCCAAATTTGGACTTTTCACTTTCAATTGAATTCATCTTGTGGTTTAATATATAATTATGTATTATTTTATTAGATACAATAGTTTTATCAAATTAAATAAAATATTGTCAAGATATAGATTATGAAAGAATTTTTTTATCAAATGTACATTTGATTTAAGCAAGAAAAATTAATAGTTGACAAGAAGCTTCATAACTGTCTAGTTTACTTAATTTAAATTAACTGAATTCATATAGTTAATAAAAAAATTCTTAAATTCTCATATCAATAATGATTTAATTTATTTTATAAATAATCAAATCCATATTATTACCAATTATTAAAATTTTCCACTCTAAAAGAAGTAACAGCACAGCACCACTTGCCCACACCATCCGGATTTTAACCTTCTTTCTCACAAATTATTTTTTTTTATTAAAAGTAATGTTTATTATTTTATTAAGTATACTACTTCAAATTTAACCATAAGTTATAGATGTATTAATTATAAAAATAATTAATTTTTTAAATATTTTCTATTCAATTTAAGTAAATAAAATTGATGATTGATAAAAATTTCTGTTTCAATTATTTATTTTACTTAATTTAAATGGGATGATTTTATAAATTTATTGATATAAACTTTTGTAAGTTTTCAAATATGAATTATTAGTTTGAGTTTTTAAAGATTTGTGTGGACTCTTATCTTATTACCAATATGTTGTATTAAAGTATGGCAGCACTTACACTTTTCTCTCTCTGCACACTCATTTTCAGATTTTAGGGTGAAATTATCATTCTACCCCCGCGTTTAGTCATCCGAATTAATTGCGAGTTTATTTTGGCATTCGTTCGGATAAATGATAGTTCATTTGAATGAATCAACTATTCATCCGTTCGAATGAACCGCAGCGTAAATTCCAATAGTTCGAATGTACCATGCTATAATAATGTATTATTTAAATAATAAAATCTCCTTTAAAACTTTAAAATTAGTTTTTAAGTATTATGTATTTTCAAAAAAATTTAAATTGAATATCAGGACTAATTACGATAACCTGATAAAAATACTTTAAAACTTCAAAGTCTTTTGACACTCCCAAATATTTAAAACACAATATTTTACAAATAAAGGTATCCCTCAACTGTGCCGAAAACACATTTAGGAGTGTCAAAAGACCTTGAAGTCTTAAAGTATTTTTATCAGGTTATCGTAATTAGTCCGGATATTTAATTTAAGAAATTTTGAAAATACACAGTGCTTAAAAAATAACTTTAAAATTTTAAAAGAGATTTTATTATTTAACTAATGTACTGCGCATTAGTGTAGCATCCGCAACATAGACCATTATTATTTCCAAAAAAAGTTAAATTGAATATCCAGACTAATTATGATAACGTGAGAAAAATACTTTAAAACTTCAGGATCTTTTAACACTCCAAATGTGTTTTTGGCAAAGAGAGATACACTTATTTATAAAATACTATGTTTAAAGTATTTAAGAGTGTCAAAAGACTTTGAAATTTTAAATTATTTTTATCAAATTATCGTAATTAGTCTGAATATTTAATTTGAAAAATTAAAAAAATATATTCATCCGAACGAATCTCATTTTCACAGGATGAGTAAAACCGCTGGAACGATAATTTTATCTAAAATCTGAAAATGAGTGGGGCAGAAGAAACGTCTTGTGTCTTGTGCTGCCTAAACTATTCCTGTATAAAAAAGCAAGCCACAACAGACTTGCCTACGCCATTGAGATTTTGACCTTCTCTTACACCATAGCCTGCGAAGTGAAACGGAAAAATGGCAGCTGCCGGGGCCGGAGATGTAGTGGAGGCCAGAATTGCGACGGGTTATGACCGGATGAAAGAGTTGACGGCCTTCGATGAGACGAAAGCCGGGGTCAAAGGGCTGGTAGATGCTGGGGTGGCGAAGGTCCCGCAATTTTTTATCAGGCCGACGGAGGAATGGGAGGTGAAGACGGCGGATTCTGATAAGATCCAGCTACAGATTCCGGTGATAGACCTGGAGGGGCTGGAGAGCAGTGAGGAGAGGCGACGGGAGGTGGTGGAGGCGATCGGAAGGGCGGCGGAGGAGTGGGGTTTCTTTCAGGTGGTGAATCATGGAGTGGAGATGAGAGTGTTGGAGGAGATCATAGAAGGTGCGAAGAGATTCAACGAGGAGAAGGTGGAGGTGAAGAGAGAGTATTATACGAGGGATGAGAGAAAGAATAAAGTTCAGTATTCGAGCAACTTCGATCTCTATCATTCTCCGGCTGCAAATTGGAGGGACACCTTGTTCTGTGTCATGGCTCCCGATCCACCCAGCCCTCATGAATTACCCACATCTTGCCGGTATCCTTCTTCTTCTTTCTCATCTTGCCGGTTTCCCATAATTTATAATTTTATTTACTTTTCTTTAGACAATTGATTGGTGCATTGAAATTAGGTGAAAAATCCATTTTGTTCACATAGAGAGATTGAAATAAATTTGGACAACATGAGTTTTTTACTTATTTTTCAATTTCCGTTCCGACGTCAGTCGCCTCCGGTGCTCTCCTCCCCGCAACTTCACTTGTGCCTGAAAATCTCTCTTCCCACCGAGATTTCTCTCGTGCAAAGAAAGTCATTGTTTCGGTGGCCTCTTTTGAAGAACCCAATTTTTATTCGGGCTCTTTCCTCAATTGTCTCTGTGTTCTTAATCATGAGATTAATAGTCCCACGTCGGAATCCAGTGTGTTAGTATAGACTGACAAAGCGGTCAATATCTATACAAACGAAGGGAGACTCTACAAGCTAAAACTCATCTATCTGAACTGTCTTTTCGACTGTTTTTAATGGTCTACCCTTATGTTGGATACCATATTTTCACTGTTCTTTTTATTTTTTGATAGAAGATCTAAGAATGAACTTAATTTGTCACTTGCAGGGAGATGATTCTAGAATATTCGAAGAATATGACTAGATTGGGAAGCAATATTTTTGAGCTACTATCTGAGGCTCTAGGGCTTCACCCTAACTATCTTAATGAGATAGAGTGTTCAAAGGGTCATGTTATCCTCCTTCACTACTACCCTGCTTGCCCAGAGCCCGATCTGACCCTAGGCACCAGCAAGCATGCAGACCCTGATTTCCTCACCATTCTTCTACAAGACCAAATCGGTGGACTCCAAGTTCTTCACAAGAATCAGTGGATCAATGTTCCCCCCATCAAAGGAGCTCTAGTTGTAAACGTTGGAGATCTCCTGCAGGTATGTGCATTTGCATCAACTTTTATTTTCATTTACTTAAAAATTTAAGTGTCCGTTGGATATGTTCAGTTTTAGATTTCACCCCTTGAACCCGACATATGTGTAGGGAGGCATGCATAAGTCCCGAAGGGTTCGTCAGGCGAGACATCTGAAAATAATAATAATTTAAGTCTCCGTTTGTTTAATTTCTCATGAATAGTGTAATAAACATTGTCTGTATTTTGGTTTCTTATGCTTTTTATGACGCAAAATATCATATATTGATAATACCAGTATTTTCCTATTTTTATTAACACTTTTGTTTCTATCGTAATAATATTTTGGTATATCAAAATATTGTCCTTTTTTTGTTTTTTTGTTTTAATACAATATTGACTCGTAAACCCTTTAACACTACGCAAATCCTTCATCCCTCGAATTTGTTTATGGTTATTTAATTTTAAGTGTCATTCATTTGTATATTTATTCACTGTATTTTAGGTTTTTTAAATATTATCTTTTCTATGAGTTTTTTTTTCTAATAATATCATGATAAAACCTTCAGATTTTGAATATATTCCAACATTATCATTAGTTGATAATATCTGTCGAACAGTATTTATGACATTGCTCATGAGAAAAGAAATCATAGATTCTATGGGAAAATGTTTCTCATGAAATGTTTTCTTTTTTATGTTTATTAAAATACCTAAACATGTCGATGGTAAATAAAAGACAAAGAAACCAACTACATTCATTCGATTAATTTCATCATTAAAATATAGATTATGTGGGTCTTGTCAATGCACAAAGAAAATGCATGAAAACCCACAAATATTGATTAAAAATGAACTTTTGATCTATTAAGTCATTTATAGAGTAATACCACTACCATATCTAGAGGTTGGAACTTGCATCAAATATTCATGGGATTGTTTGACACATCAAATTTGGATCAAGTGATATAATTTTTATCCCTTTACCCAGGGGTTTAAAATTCGGTATTGGCCGATATATCGACCGATATCTTTTTATCGGTCGATATTTTTCTCTCTTAAATTTTTTTAAAAAACATATTAATATCGGCCAATGTATTAATATCGGCCAATATCTTGACCCCTGCCTCTACCAATTTAAGTATAGATATATTAGGAGTGGATAATTTAAGTATCGAATAATCTTCTTTCTACTTAGATATAGAGAAGTAATTTATCGTAGAGGTTGCAAAGTCATCCTTAGTGAAAGTCTCACAACACAATATAGATTTCTAATTTTGGACGGTTGTTAAGTATAGATCATAAGTAAAAATAACAACAAAGGAGCCTCCTAAAATTAGATAGTGAAATTTGAGAGCAGAAATTTTATTTTAGTTGTCACATGTATAAGAAGAATCTTGTATTTATCAATGAAGGTGCACATGGGATTGGACCACATAGAAGAGAAGCCAATAAATACTACTATAGTTATATATAAAGACATATAACTTGCATTGATATAAAAATAAATGATAAAACTTTGCAGTCGAGTGACAATGACAACACAAGATTACTCTTTAAATAAAAAACACATTATCTTAGATATTAAAATCAGCAAAATCGATATATATATCGACCAATATATATATTAATTTTAATGAAACCAATTCATCATTGCCATTTAACAGAAGCCTTATCAAAAGTTAGTGAACCAAATTATCATGAGCTGATCCAGAATGAATAATTTCTCAATTAGAGTGTGTCCACAGTTTAAATTAATAATTAAGTAGATCCCACTATTAAAATATAAAAATGAACACCATTTTATTAGAGATAGGGTGGCCATCCTAATACGGGAAAACTCTTTTAGGAGATACGGGTTTTTCACACCGATTTCTGAAAGTCTATTAAAATCCATACGGATAGATAGGGGTAAAATGGAAAGTTCACTAAAACCCGTGTCTCCTAAAAGGGTTTTCGTAAGATGGGCACCATAGAGATATTTGATAATAGCTTTCTTAAATATTTTCCATTGTTATTGATTTTTCTTTGTTCTTTCTTCTTATAGCTTATCTCTAATGACAAGTACAAGAGTGTGGAGCATAGAGTGCTGGCTAATCGCAAGGGCCCAAGGATATCTGTAGCTTGTTTTTTCACTCTGCATTTTTGCCCATCTACAAGGCTCTATGGCCCAATCAAGGAGTTGATATCAGACAAATGTCCCCCAATTTATAAGGAGATTTTAACAGAAGACTATGCTGAACATTTCAATAAAAAAGGACTTGATGGAAGATCTGCCCTCGACCATTTTAAGCTGTAATGTAACTTATTTCTTCTAAAGGGTGGTAGACATTGAAACAGTTTATTTGTTGAAAGTTGTATTATGATGAAGTTTGATAATAAATATAGTTGGTATTGCACCTTGTGTTGAATATGGTTACTGTGGCTGTGAAAATGGTGTGCGTATCATATGGTTTTAGCCAGCAGTGCCGAGTTGCAATTGATTTTCTGAGTTAACTCAACTCAATTATGAAACTATGGAGTAGGATAGTAGAGGTAAATTCTACTTCAATATAGAAACCTGATCCAACTTGACCTGAAAAATCCAGGTTCAAGGTCATGCATATTTTGAAAAAGTTTTAAATTGATCCGACCCAATCCAATCAAAACAAATTCCGGTTCCAATGCCTCGACAAACACGGAGGATTCCGAGGACCAAAAATCCTCCATTTTTTATTTGGCAGCCCAGGCTTCCCAGGTGGTTTATCAAACAGAAGTGAAAAGCATCGGATTAGTATAATATGATAAATCTAGATGTTACCAAGATATTTTCAGGATATTTACCTAGACCATTTTCCATTTAAAATATTTTCTAATATAATTAAATTTTTTAAAACTATTTGTAAGATCAAATCCAATATTTTTAGAATAGGATAATATTTGTGAAATGAGAATAACTCAAAGAAACAAAGGCAGTCTACTGTTATACATAGATCGATTTCCAAACAAGTGAGACGTGTCAATGGAGACACAGAGATCAAGAATAACTAGATGGAAAATATATCAATGTCTACACACACTTAACAAGAATAATTTACTAGAATCTACGCACGCTTAGCACGAATAATTAAGCTGGGAAATCAAAATGAACACGTACAGAAAGACGGCGATGAACTTGAAATGCCAATCACGGTCGGAAAATAAAACACCGACTCAGAGCATCTGAAAGAGAAACAAAGCTGCCTGTCTCGCAGTTTCGATGGCCGACTTATAAGGCTCAGCAATCAGACTTTTGTTTCAGGTTGAAGTAGCTGCATGAGTGACCACAGGATATCCATCCGCTGCAATCGACCATTCTCCTGACCCTGCAATGATATGGATCACAATTTCAGAGTGCATATATAGCGGAGAGAGAATTTACCGGTACAGTGCTGGTGAGAATGCAGACAGAACTTCTGCAAAAAATGGCATCTAAATTGATAATAAAAACAAAGAAAGGTGTAATAGCTCTATATAGGGTCCCCCTGAGGATGGATGGGCCCCATGTTCTTGTCATGAATTTAGGAGTTAGGGCAATTAGTTGTCTGATATGGATTTTGAAAATGTCCCAAAATAGTTGTCCTATTTATATTAGAGTAGTATAAAATGTGTTGAAAATAGATGAGGTCACATGGAGTGCTAGCCTTATATAAAGAGTTCTTTAAAAAATACAAATCTTTCAAATGAGACACGTAAAATGGGACGGAGGGAGTATTGATTTAAGGGCACAAAATGTTTACAGTACAAATTGGGGTGAACCAATACAGCATTGAATTATTCCAATTTGGACAAAATTAGAATGCAGGGAGCATACATGGTTAGACATAAAACCATGTGGACTAAAGAAAAATTAAAGTAGGTCCCATCAAATCACTCTAACCCTTGATCTCGAGCCTCTCTAAAGTACAATAAAAATATTCACCCTTTTTAAATCAGTCAATTACATCTCTGCTCAATCTAGATTTTAATTAGTAAGGGATAACACAGTATTGTGACTTCAGACAAGTTATAATGCCTCATCCTCCAGGCTGTAAATCTCAGGCAAGAAGCTTGTCCAAGTTGTTTTAAGATTCACCCTAAATACACATGCCAATTCATGAGGGGGCATTGATTTGTGAGATCAGATTCACTAGAAGTGACCTCCACCGAAAGATTGCATGTTCAATTGGCTTAAACACAACACTTTTCCACAATATTGCACAAATTCCTTAAGATGTGCGACACAACAATATCGGACATTGTTTTTAAAAATGACTAAAATATTACAATACATTTTTCCTCTTAAAACCTAATTAAAATATTGATACGTTTATCACTTAATTCATTAGAGTAGAACTAGTACATTATTTTCTGTCCGTGTCATTTTTACACCTTATTTTCATTCATAATACATTTATATTTAAATTATTTAATATGGTGTTGTGTCCCGTGTCTTTTTTTTTTAACTTGCTAAGTCCGATATCTCCCACCCATGTTAGATATCAACAGTCACACCCATACCCACATAATACAGAACTTTATTTTGGTACATACCAACTCTCCTTTTTATCTTATGAAACAGTTAACATGACTCTAACCCACCAGATTGTGATTGTGAATTCGAGTGTCTTTGAACACTGGCCACAGGCTCTTGTCAAAAAAATGAATATTGCCAGGAACATAGTTCTTTTGCTGTTTAGAACAGGTGAGAAAGCAGGCCGAAAAAATGCTTCAAAGTTAGAAAGACAAATATAATACAAAGAGTGATTATTCAGGTCCAGAAGTTAATACGATACCTCAACCACAAAGCAAGCCCATGTCTTCTCAGCACGGGACTCTGTCACGCCTTTTAATATTGTTAGACCCAAACCTCTAATGACCTCGGCTATCTTTAGAAAGGATCCGCATTCTTCGTACAACATCTACATGGATTGATCAGAATGACATCATTTTAAGAAAAACATAGATTAAAAAAATTTAAACCAGTTCATTTGTATTTGACAGAAGTTACAAACCTCCACAAGCATCTGCCCATTCACGTTCAGGTTCTCTACAATGATGGGGCATGCATTAGAGTTGGCTCCCACCTCCAGAGCCCAGCTAGCATGGTGTTCGTGACTGCATGTTCCCAATAAACGGTTTACCCTATCACAAGGCTGTATGTTCATAAATAAGAGGATGTAAGATTATTATAATGAAGGTATCACAACGAACTTGTAAGCAATGGTATTTTTGTTTTTGCACGTCATGGTAGAGATGAGAATTTATTGTGCTAGCTGAGCCACCTAGTGCAGTTGGTACCAATTAACTTTTTTATCACCTCTTAGGAGTTCTCAACAATTTTCTATGGTAATGTGATTCCCTCCCATTTTTCATACATGTGAGGGTAAAATTGGATGTACCCCAGTACACAAATTGCACAGTTAGATTATACTCTCACAGCAGATGGTTACTTGTTCTGCTGTCACCAATGGAACACTAGTTAGACCCAAAATAAGTAAGATTGTGGGCCTTACTTTCTTTACATCAAATCTTAGTGTCCATTCTGTTCCATTTTGACCAGAGTGGCCAGAAAATTCAGTTACAATACGTAGATTGGAATGGATCTACAAAGAATTTGATCCGCTCTCCCTTCCAACACCCCCCCTTTCCAGTCTATTGTGGCATGATCTTCCCTGTTTCCAACAGAACAAGAAGATCTTGCCTGTTTCATTCAGCCAGTTCCAGCCATTTTTTATATAATTTTACCTTTTTTGTCACTTAAGTATTTTATAATTACTGTAGTCTTTTTGTAAATGAGTGTTAAATTATGAAATACTTTTGCTATTATTTAAGTTTTTAGTATTTTACATTTTATTATGTATTTAAACTCTTTTCAAGTCACCTTTTCTGGAATGGAATACCGGAACAACCAGAATGGATTTGAATGTTCTACTATGGTAACAAAATGGAACAGCAACCAGAACAGATTCGAAAACTTTGCACCAAACTATCATAATAGTCTACTAAGTTTGTTAGCCATGGGTTAAACACTATCCAAATCAACAAATTCATATTTCCCTGCTACCCCAAATGCAATAGAATAGGCCACAGGTTCAGTCAAAATATTTTAAAGAATTAAGATTTTCATGTTGTCTTTTCCAGAATGGAAAACCATACAGCCTGAACACCATACCTTTCCATTGTGGAAATAAAATAGAAAAGCGATCAAAACGAATTTGACAACTTTGCACCAAACTATCATCAGTCTACTAGGTGGGAAAAAACCATATCACAACTAACAAATTCATATTTCCATGACGCTCTAGATGCAATAGGATAAAAAGCCATAAATACGGTTAAAATATTTTAAAGAGTTAAAATTTTGAGAAATCCAATCACATGCACTCAATGATTACATCGAAAATACCACGTTACCAACAAAAAATCATGCCTGAACACTACACCAAAATACAATAGGAGAGGACATTAAGGCATACCTTCGATTCTACACATTTCTTTAGTTTGTCCGCATGGCTGTTGACACTTTGCAAAAAAAGCATGTGCTTGATTGTACGTTCAAGTAACATGTCAATACTACACTGCACAATAAAAAAAATATCAACATTATTAGTTAATTTACATGATAAGAGATCTACAAAAAGTAAAATAAATATGAATCATGCTTCATAAAACTTGTATGGGAAATGGTCATGGGAGAATTACCTTGGACCCATTGGGCACTATCTCCCGTAATTCCTTGATACGATCTTGGATAAGTTGTCTGTCCCTTGGCCTAGGTCTACAACTTTCACCAGGTCTAGATCTCTTCCTGCTAATTTTGGCTGGCCCTCCACTCCTGTCTGATAGCTCACTACACGTACCTTGAGTCTTCGACAATGCCTCATTTGGACACCTTGCAGTAAATAGCTCACTACAACCTCCAATTGAACTCATGTTCTGATATATATCTTCATTAGCCAAGAAAGTCGATGACTGGACTTGACTTCTTGCACTGCTCCCATTCTTAACGTGATTCAGCGAATGAAGCATGGATTCAGTTGTCAATATAGAGTGTGAAGGATTGCACAACGAACTCTCACGTTCAACATTGCTAGCAGCACAACAAGCATTAGCAACCACCGCTTCAAGAAGATCTTCTGAGCCTTCTGACCTGCTAAACAAGCTACTTAGTACCCCATCTGGGGACTCAACAAGCCCTTCAAACTCTGCTGATCCTGCTTCACTCCAAACACAAGTTTCTTGCTCCTTCTGTAAAGATGACCCCAGTGCTTCATGCAGCTCAGACCCAGCAAGGAACTTCAAGGGATAGTTCATATTATCTGTATGATTTTCATTAACTTGAAACATTTTCCCCTCTCTGTCATTTCTGAGCTTCACTCCAAGAGGTTCAGGTAATTGTTGCTCCTCATCACGATGAGAAACAACTGTACTGGGCCTAATCCTATCCTGATGTGCAAGGTCAGTAACAAGTGGCAAGGAAAAATTGTCCACTTTACATGCATCAACCAACTTCCCACCACCATTCAATTTCATATTCTCAGAATGGACACTGTATGAAGGTCCAACATTGCAGATTGAAGCCTTACATGTTTCCATAAAGTAATTGGAATTCTTCACACCTAAGTCCTGGCTGACGGGCTGAATCTGTTTCTGGAATTCTGAAGGGCTTCTGGACCCCAGTCCAGCTAACTCAACACTATCGCCTCCAAACATTAGTGACTCACCTGCCACTGGGATTATCTCACTTTGATGAAAACCATGAAGAGGAAGAGTATCAGTAGAGAGATCACCATATTTTCCAAGAAACAGAGATAAGTGAGGCTGGAGACTCGGTTTTTTGTAAATTACAGCTTCATCCAGTCCATGTGAGCAAGAGGTGGAAACAGCAGACTGGGTTTTGAATGAGAGATGCATCAGTTGCTTGGAATTATCTGAATATGATTTTTAAATATAAGAGCAGCACCTTACCAGATTTAAGATGTTCCTAACTTGAGGAAATATATTGGCAAGCTTGGAATCAGGAGGAAATGCTGCTGAGGAACTTTGAAGCAAACCAAATATGCCCTTGATATGACTCACCAACTCTAGATCCTCAACAACCTGCTTTTCCCACAGGGAGGAAAAGAAACAGAAAATTAGCTTTTGTAATGAATTTAAAGAAAGAAAAAACACTTATTAAAGTAATGTGAGATTGTTTTGGGTTGGGGGTGAAGGGTGGAATTGGTAAATAATGCAATAAATGCACATTACAACTAAATTGTTTTACTGAACAAATCAACAGAATTTTTAGTATTAATCAAGTCAGTGTGATGTGATGGACAACAGAATTCTTTTAAATGCCATGTCTGCTTCGTTTTGCTGATTTATAAATCATTTGACTCTAAATCTTTCACCAAATTTACAGCAGATAATACAAAGTTATAATGTCAATGGCTTGTATAGAGGCTCCCAAACCAGTGTAACAATAAAATGAAAATTTATCGGTACTTTTGCAACTCATCAAGATGTGAACATATCTAAGTACCCAAAGCACTAAATAACACATCATTAAGCAAGTGACACATGACTAATCAAACAGGTTAAAGATGGAAATACCAATATCATTTTTGGGGATTGAAGTCCACTTACCACATCTAAAGAGCCAAGTTGTACAACCCCATGTGGAACAACAGGTACAACAGCAACAGTCTGCAGAAAGGGGAAAAACAGCCCATTAACAAGTCCTCGAATGATGATGTCGGACATAATCAAAAGAGAGCTGTCAAAAAAATTAATAATACTACAAGAGGCCAGTGAATAGCCCACAAAAAGAATTAAATAAAAGGTCAACAGTAAAAGCTTGCAAATGGGTAAAGAAATCACATTTGTAATACAACCTCAGTGAAATTAATTACAGTAATGTTTAAACGAAAAATGCCAAGTGTGTGCAATTACTGATGAAAATATATAGGTTGAACAGCATGGACTTGGATAAAGGATGACTCTGTGTTAGAACTCAGCCACGAAGTACCATATCAGCCGAAAAATCTTGATTTTTCAGAAAACCATGAAATGATTCAGGGGTTGACGTTGTTGTGGGCAAGTTGGTCTTACATGGTTTTTTGGGCCCCTAAATCTATTAGATCGCAGATATCTATTATTCCTTTCATTGGACCCATTGATTGCTCAGTGTATGCAATGAAGCATCCCTCATTTTTAAAATATGGTTGTCTACCATGTCAAATCTGTCTGGACTCAGACATGCACGAAGCCATGCACATAGCCCCATGTGACTTGAGAATTTTGCAAAACTGAGCCTTACTCAGCCACCGATTTCAAAATCCCAGGGACAAGGTGAGACGAGATCCAATTCCAAAATCTATGACATGGGAAAGTTATGGATAGTTAGTCTGGAATCCCTTTTACAGCATGCTAATCACATTAACTTATATGGACTTTATTTCATGCAACACAAGAATGGTTTTCACCTGGGTGATGCCGCTCATGAGCTGCATCCCCGTGTGGGCCCTGTGAGGCCCACATGGCTGGGTCCAATAGACAGTAATAGAAGTGTCTGAAAGGAACTTTTGAGATGATGCTTCCTATAAAAGATCAGATCAATTGAATTTATGACAGCTGTGATTTTCAGAGGTACAAAAATCAAAAGTCAAAGTGGGGCCAATTTTGAATGAATTCTTAATCCACCGGTGAGATCAATTCATAACAGGTACAAATTGGGTAGGGATCCAACTCGTGGAGAGTAAATGAATGTGATGGGGGAAAGAGTGTTTCTAGGGCTGTAATGGGCCTCACATGGGGCTCCAAATGGGAAAGTTGTTCATGAGCAACATCAACCGAGTGAAACCCATTACACCACACGAATTAATCTTGTAAGCAACTAAAGCAACTACTACAAAGTTCCTTACTTTCTTAGTGGTGACCCACACAGTATCACCCCCATGCACCCCTTATATGTGGGGCCTACATTGGCCCACGAAGAAGGGTATATTAGAAAGATACATGCCTAAATATGTATCCTACCAAAAATCACCTTGAATAGGATCAATCAAGCCATGTTTTTATGTTTTTAAAAGACACAAAGTTTTGAGATTAAAAATAATTTAAAGATACCAAAATTTTGACTTCATTGGTCCCATAAAGGTGAGTTCTTATACATTCAAGCATATACCTTTCCAATGAACCCATTTCCATGGACCAACTTAATCCCCACATATGAGTGTGCAAGGTAATATCTTGTTCACCCATGCACCGGTGATAATTTTATTTCTTCTCTAATGGAAGATCCTTTATGATTCTTGTTATATATTTCATATGAACATAATATTGTCAAAAAAGGTTGAAATATAACATAAATTTCTCTCAAAAAAATATATTTAACATTGCATATCTAATATGATAACTCAATCAGACTCAATAATGACATTTCTATAAGCATTAATTAGCACCTAGTACCAGTATCAGAATCATTTTGCAGTTAACATGATAACCGAGGGTATACAAGTAGATCAGTATCTAAGCATGAAAACAAATAACAAAAGTTCATTCATGGATCTACATAAACCTAGTACAGATATGGGTACCAGGCACAGTATATGGTATGGATCAAAGAAAGAACATTACATATTCATGTTTCCCAAAATAAGTACAACAAGGACTGTGCACATATGATAAGCTAAATGTTAATAAAATATTCACAATGGTATCACAAATTCGGCCTAATTGTTACAATTCATTCCACTGTTCTAAATTCAAATCTCACACGGCAGGAATTCCTGCCATCAACCTTATCAGATTATGTGACTTGGCAAGCATCCGACAGTGTTATGATAACATCGTATTCAAGAAAGGAACAAATGAGAGTGATACCTTGATCCCAGCTGAAAATTGAGTCTGCCATCCATCTAGGTACTGTCAATTGCAAAAATGAGGATCAGTAATGTTCTCAAAATATAAATATGGTTCTTTATTAAGTGAAGAAGAAATCACTCACCTCTGTTGATGACCAGGGAGATGCAGGTTTATCTGCAAAAATCCACCGATGTTTTCCAGTAAATGCCACTTTCCCGATAATCCTGTTCAAGAAGCATTCATTTTGAATTTTCACCAGACAGAGTTGTTGCTAAATGTGCCATTAGGCACTCCCACACACATTGTAGAATTCTCTTTTGATAATTAAGTGTTTTGATATAAAGGTTCTTTGTTTTGATAATTATGTTAAAGGTCGTTATATAAAGATCATTGTAATTCATGCCAACTGTAAAAGGGTCTCCATCATTCCAGTTATTGGAATGTGGTCACATGAAGAAGAAGAAGAATAGCAAGCAAAAGAAGGCCTTTTTAGTCATTTGAAATCAAAATCTAATGTGACCAGAACAGCATGCACCCAATTGCAGTAATTTTTTTCATTTTGAATGATATCAATTTTCAAATAGTTTTTCCCCTTGGTAAGAGGACCCAAATCCACAGCCTTTTCGGTTGCAACAAGGAGCACAATATGATAATTTTCAAATGTTGGGAAAAGATTTGAAGAATTGAAATATTAGATATTGTTTTACAATTAGCCAAAAAGATAGGTACCTCCTGAGCTTGCATTCCACTACCTGGTTTAGTTTCAACTAGTTCTAAGATTTCCTTTCACATTTAATCGTGCATGTATGTGGGTTCATGCATACAAACAAAGAATATCTTCAAACAAGCCTCTCCAATTTAAAATAAAGTTAATTATCGGTAATGACATAAATTGTGATAAGAAAATGAAAAAAAACCATAAACAATAAATATAGGGATTTATCATTTTATCAACATGAGGAAGTTGAGTTCAAGTAATAGAATTAGCAGCGGCATCATTCAAGAACATCCTCATCCTCTCAAATGATGAAGTTGATGCTTTTAACAGTTTAAGTACAATATATTGAGTAAAGTTCAGAAATCTCTTGAAATAAGGCATACCCTTCACCCAGAGAATACACAAGATATGACATCTTTGCCACAGCTAATCCAAGTGGGTCTCCCATATAGTGACTTCCATGCAGGTCAGCTTTCGTAGAGCACATTTTTGTCACCATATTCTTAGAAGAATCATATGGTTCATCCTTATCATAATAAGCATCTTCCCAAGTCAGCATCCTGAAATAAGAACCATTCTGATCAACAGGAAAAATTGGGGAAAATAAAGTAATTTAAAGTTAAAACTATCTAACTACCATCAAAAGAGCAATTTGAAACTATTGACGACATTAGCAAATGCCAAATACCCTAGTACATTTGTTTTGCAAAATAATCCTGGAAAATACTCTCTATGCTGGTTATTTTCCTATGAAAGTGTTTGTTTTTTTTTTAAAAGATAAAGTGCTTGGTTTTTTGCCACTTCATCAAATACCTTATGATAAAAATGGGAGGATTGTCCTTTGGGAATATACAAACCAACAGACTGATATTCTGGTAACAACTTTACTAGGAAAGTGAACACCAAAATGCACAAGGAAAGCAAGGTAGATATCCAACAGTCAAAAACACAAATTTGGGTCCATTAGATGCCTGGAAAGGAAAGTCCTTGCTTGATAAATAACCATTTTCAACTAAAAAAAAGGAGTGAAGGGTTTAACCATAATCACTTAAAATGGTCATTTTCTAGGAAAGTACTTCACTTTCTATACATTCAAATGGAGCCATGGCTTACACTGAACAAAATCCAGTGATACCTTGATCAATTTAGAAAGGCTAATATTAGAGGGTAAAAATTTGAAGTGAAAAATTACTTACATGCGAGCTCTGCGTTTAAGCTTCCAAAATACTGCATATTTCCACTGTGTCTTATAACAGAGGCTCCTGAGAGTCTGCTGCAAGCGATCACACATCTCTTCACCCATCACGATCTTTACCCACTTCACAAACTCTCTTCACCCACTTACCAGGCAAAAGAAAATCTCTTCTTCCCCCCCAATTTCCCCGTCTTCAACAACTAGCTGCCTCTGTAGGAACCTCTTCCAGCCTGCTTCCTCCGCAAACAAGCTCGTGGTTTTAAGGGTGGCCCAACAGTAGGAAGCAGCAAATGATCCATCTCCTCCCCTTCTCTCCTCTCTTTCTCTCTCTCCCTCTCCTTCAGCAAAAGAAATCCTAGATGCAACTAGACTCCACTATCCTAGAGAACTGGACTCACAACAAAACAAAACAAGCCAAACCAGCTATAGTGATCTGTAATCCTCTGACACCAACTTCATACAAGCACCCAGCCATTAATTTCCAAGAAAGTTCGATTCTTTGCAGGAAAAGAGCACGAAATTCACAAGATTTAAGACCAAACTGCAGGAAACAATAAAAAACCTAGTCTCTCAGTAACAACAACACAAAAGAACAAATAGTGGCTAATGCAGCTGCAAACACACATTATTTCCAAGTGAATTCTCAGAAAAAACACGAATTTTGACCCAAAGAACATAGACTGATCAATCATAATACAGATTCCACCGAATGAACTGAAAGAAAGAATAAAACTGAAGCCAAAGCAGTAAAAAATACAAGAACTCACAGAAAAAGCACCAATTTTCAAAGACCCAATTGCCGATTTCAGAATCAGCTGTTTTCAGCAGATCCGTGTCCAGAGTACTGTGGCTTAACAGAGCGGAAATTTAGAGTTTCTCAAACGGAAGAGTGGATTCAAAACGGTAGCGAGCTCAGATCAACAATCGAGCTTCTAAAGCAGAGATCTTGGTTGATACTAAAGTATTGGAGCTCGAAAATAATAATAACAAAAGAGCTTCTCCAGTGTCAACTACTTTCAGCAGATGCGAGCAAGAATATCAAGGGTTTTGGAGCCTTACCGAAACGAAAATCTGCAGTGTATCAAGCGTAAGAGCGATTCTAATCGACTGCGAGCTTAGAACAAGAAAATGAAGTCTGATGCAGAGATCTTGGCAAGGTGAAGGGTTTCTGAGCTCAAAAGAAGTGGATTCTCAAGCACTTATCGAGCAGAAGCATTTTCGCGGCCTTGGATTCCGGTCGTGGCGGAGGAGTAGGGAAGCATCCGCCACAAGAACTAATTTTGCATCCATTTGGTGCTTGCTGTAGAAAAATAGAGATCTTTTTATTAATTTTATTTAATTTTTTAGGGTTTTGTTGAAGAAGAAGAGCGAAAAAAGAGAGGTCTGGCGCTTTTGAAGAGTTCCGTTAGCGGCTTTGTTTGAACTGGGAAACGGATGAGATGACGGCCTTCGACGCTTCTGTTTATATAGTGTCTCTAAAATCGAACCAGTTCTGACTCGTTCGTCTATATTGGGCGCCTTGTGCGCAGTGCGCACCGTCAAGAAACGGGAAATGATACAATAGAAACTGTACCCACCTACGTCTAGAACGGATAAAATGGGGGTGACGATAGCGCCATTACAATAATATTTCTTTTAATATATTATTTAAAATAAGAAAAATAAAATTTTAAAAAGTATCTTCATTCCATTTGATAAGGCACATGTCAAATATACACACTAATTTTGTGTACTCGAGAAGTGAGCCGTTGCAGGTTCAAACTCTTATGGCCTAATTTTGTTATATCCTAAGATTAGTGAGCTCACCAGTGGGAGTTTTAAGATGAGTATCTTACAGTTTTTCACACGTAAATTAAAAAAAAAATAATATATATATATATATATATAGAGAGAGAGACTTGGTTAAAATAGTCGGATTTGAATTTTAAATCATATAAGATTTTTAAATGTAAATCTAGAAATAAATCTACTTCATATTATTAAATTTAGATTTGGAAATCCACACAATAAAAAATTTAAAATAAAGAAAAGAAAATAATAAATAAGTTAAATTAAAAGTAAGTTTTTGAGTAGAGGTATCCCGGATTTTAACTTGACCTAGACGAATTAGAAAATACTATTTAAGTATTTTAAGCATTAGTTAAAAAAAAAAAATTAACTCATTGTTTCAAGTTTATGTAGTTCAATGTCCCCATATGAAAGAGAATTCCTTTTATCTTTTATTTTTTTATTAAAATATTTTTCTCTTATTTTAAATTCTTTAAATTTTTGAGTCAAATTGAATTGAATAAGATAGAAACTATATTTTTACCTTCCCAATTTGACCATTGCCACCCTAACTTTTTTATTAAAAAAAACTATTGTATCTCAAGATTCTATCATGATAGATCATAGATCACTTATTTAATTGTAATATATAGACAACGACAAAAATAAAGAATGTGTAAAATTGGATCCTTCATCTGATTATTATAATTTTATGATATTAAAATTTAAAAATTTAATTATCATAAATTATTTATTTTTATACTTTATATCTATAAATTATTTATTCGATCTCACATGAATATTAAAATTACAATAAATTAGAATGTGCACCAAGAAAATGAACATGTCTCCTCGAACCTGTTATATTTCGAATTATTTTAATATAAAACGTGGGCCCGCACCTTTCATTCTCCGTCACATGAGTGTCCACGTGAGCTCCACTAAGTCACTGCCAGCCACACAACTAAGAAAATATGGGACTAAAAAATTCTCAGTATCTAAGGATTTTTGGAAATTTTCGGTTCAGGTATTTGCTATTTTCAACCCACTTCAGTTAAAAGGTAAAATGGTCGCAAGAGCATGACTTAAAACTTAGAACATTGAGGTCTATTTTTTAATTTAAATTATTTATTTGTAGTTTAATTGGTTGTCTCCCGTTTCAGAAAGTGAGAGGTTGTGGGTTCGAGTCCCTATGGTCTAACCTTGGTATGTCGTACGGGTAGTGGACTCACCTGTGAAAGTTTTATGCTAGATATCCTGCGAGTTCCCACACATAAATTCAAAAAAAAAAAAAAAAATTGAACTAGCATGTGAGTTCCATTTTTTTAATTTAAATTATTTATTAATTTTTAAATGTGAGATTTTATATATGTTTTTTTTAAGAGTTTGTAGAACTATTAAACTTAGATTGATCAAATAAAAGAACTGTTATAAATTTTATTGATTTTTAATAAATACCTTTTATTTAATTCATCTACTTGTCCACTGAATAATTTTATAAAATCTAAAAAGATAAATATATGAATAGTTAGTCATTGTCTAATCCTCTTAGTTGGATTGAGCTTGCACTTTACATGATTTTGTTTCTATTCATCCCATCTGTGAGTTGAAAAACTGTAGATTTTGACTATAATAGTTAGAAATAGTTTTTGGTTTAATTTTAATTTTTAGAGTAAACGGGAGGTTGTGAGTTCGAGCCCCATGGCCTAACCTTGGTGTGCATAGTGGGCTCATCCATGGGGGTTTTACGTTAGGTATCCCGCTGTAGCGATCCGACTCGAACACAGAGCTTAGGACTCAACTCAGTAAGAAATTGTCACACATGCGTGAGTCCGCACGAATTTCGATTTGGCCTGGCTCACTAGGAATAGGTCCAAAACTCGTCTTACAAATTAAGAAAGGGCTGGCCTCATATAAACCCCTTAATTTCCACCTCTCACTTCCGATGTGGGACTCCACATACCCACATCAGCACATGGGCGGATAGGTTGCTTGACTACTCCAGCCCATTCGGACGGAGTATCACACCCACAGTTTCCTACACATAAATTCAAAAAAAAAAAAGATTGTATGATCAATTTGAAGAGCCCCATTATTTTATATTAAAAATAATTTCTTTTACTTTGTTAAAGTAAATAGAAGAGAGATAGAGAAAGAACTTAGCTAACATATAGTTTAACTAGACTTTCTATTAAATGTACAACACTGCATAGTTCGGTATATTAAATAGGTGACTAGATGGATTTGAAGTGTGTAAAATTTCACAATGAATTAATCATCCAAACTATATAATCTTGGCCTTTTAAGTTTTAATGGATACAAGTGATTGATTTTAAAAAAATTAAAATCAACAGAAAAGATAATCAAATAAGAATGAAACTACATACACATGCCACTCATATAATCCTATTTACGTCATACTCAATCTATTTAAATGGCAGTCTTAATATTAACATCAATAAACAAAGTAATTACACTTTTCTTAGCCTATTTAGAAACCTTTTAAAGTGGCCAACAACATCATTCATCTCATTTCTTTGGTTTTTCATTTCATCATCTCTTTCATCCAATTTTCAACCAAAATCTATCTCTATCTATGGCTTTTGAGCAATGATTCTAGTACCTAAAGGTGGCACATATCCCTACCATCAAGGCACAAACAACCAATTAGTGCCTCCAAGGTGGCATTAGGTGGTGACATCGGGCCCGGCCGGCCGAATAAACCCAATTCATCCACATGGCGCCATGCGCTCTCACTTTAAATTGGTATTCTGATACTGAAGCAAATGTGACTTCATTGAATGACTCCGGCCACACACTTGTGATGACATGTCTATCACCAAACCCAAATTTCTTTGGTGCCTCACTATCACAACAATTCACATTCGAGTCGACTCCCATGATTTGCGTCAATAGTGCGATGGATCACAATGGCCTTATAAAAAAGTAAAGCCTTCTTCTTTTTTTTTTTTCATTTTCTATTAAAAATAATGTATTCTTCTCACTTTTTCCATGTTTTCAATCTTTGACAAAGATTTGGGTGATATTAGATGGTGTTAATAAAAAATATGAAGTAAAAAAGAAAAAATGTTATTACTTATATATAATTCAACTTGAACCGATCCGTTGCTACTCTATGCACCTTACTAAGGAATTATCTACTGCACTAGTACTGTACAATTTATAGTACCACCATTCACACAACGGGAGATGGACAAAAATAAAAGTGTTTGAGTCATTTTAAATATATAAAAGTTGCTAAAATGTTTTATAATGGCTAGTTTAAAATGAAAACTAAGGGGAGACCCAGTAAAAAGAATGCTAATTAAGCTATTTAAATGGGCCATACATTGTTTTTGGAATGAAATATGCAAAAAATGACCAAGAAAATAAATTAATAAAATTTGAACCTCAATAAGCTATTGATTTTCCATGAGCTATCTCACAATGTTTAGATGGAAAAGTTTCTTTGGATTATATCATCCATATTGTTGAATCATGTGCAGTCTAACCAATGATAAAAGTGCAGGGATGAAACTCGGATCGGGTTTAATTTGACCTACATGATCTGACTCAAGAAATCAATGAGTTTGGATTATATATTTGTATATTTCGAGTTGGGTTGGAAAAATCCACATGAAATTCGGGTCGGGTTGAAAAAATCCCATATAAATTCGGGTCAGGTTGGAAAAATCCACATGAAATTTGGGTTATGTTGAAAAATTAAAAATGAACCCGACTCGACCTGACATAACTCGATCCATCCGAGTGCACTAAGTTATAAAACAATAGCGATTATGGCTAAAACTTGAGTGGGGTCGGGTCGGGTCGGGCCAGAACTTGGGTTCAATCGGGTCAAAAATTCGAATTAAGTAATTCAGATTGGATCACATCGGATTTAATAGACTTTTGACATGAGTTGGAGTGAATTTATTAAAATCTATTTTGACCCGACCGAGTTTCAACAATCTCTCTATTAAAAATGAGTATCCAAGGCTCCATAATTACTTCAATTTAAATTTTTTTTTAAAAATAATTTAAAAAGTAATTTTTTTTTTAATAAATTGATACTTTTCTATCTTAGGAAATAATAGATGGATGTACATGCCTCTCCTTTTTTTAATGTGATAAATCCAAGGCTACTACTTTTTAGCTTCCACTTTTGGTTTAGGGTCGCCGAGCATCTAAATGGGAAAGGTTGCATGCGAAGGTCTGAAGCTTTTTCACCAGCAAAGGCCTGAAAAAGTATGGCCAAAATGATCATAAGTAGATTTTATAGCCTTACTTTTTACTACATGTAATCTAAGTGGGTGTCTCCTCAGTCCTCTCAGTAATGAATGAGGGCTTGATATCTCCATTTCTCACACAAAGTCAATATGGGTGGCTGTGAAGAAGCCATTACAACCATTTCATACTTTAGTTGAAAAAATGGTACATCTTGATAAGGATTTTGAAAGACTTCAGTGGTCAAAATGCTGTATCTAGAAGGGGATTCTTGCATCATGGCATTGTATAAAAAACTAAATTCAGATTCCTTTTTAGAGGGTGCTCATGTGTTTATACACCGCACATTTCGAAGGTAATCAAATGATGTGGGACGATGTTAACACTCTTCTTCAGCATCAGGGCTCGAGACACTCGACTTTTCCTCTCCTTGCAGAGTGGAGACACGAATCCAGCTCATCTCAGTGGTATCTCTGACTCTGATACTATGTTAAACTCATAAATAGAACTCACCATTGAAAATCAGCTATTAAAGAGAAGGTGCTCGTGTACTTATAAACCTCACATTTCAAAGATTCATCATCGCTGTGAGACTTTTGCTAATAGTAAAGAAGATATAAGAAACTAAGGTTTTAGACTTTTCATAAGTAACTCAGTTGGTTTAAGTTTTTAGGATTATATATAAGTGTGACTTTAAATAAAGTGAATCAATATTTTGATGCTTATACACAATTATGACTTTAAATAGAATAAATATTATTTTTTTCCAACTTTTTACTTTCACTCATGTGGAATTCTTCGGGTGTGGGAAGGTTTTCTTAGTGACTTTTCACTATACATGGTGTAAAGTGATTTCCACAAGAGTCAAACTAAGTTGAATGTATCAAAAACTAAGATAAGAAAATTAAAAAAAAATTAAATTTTTTAGGAATGGACCCAATAATTATTCTCTCTCAGAATATGAGTTTGCTTGCAGTGATTGCTTAGGTTTAGTGGGAATCATAAAATTGGAGGGCCCATCTCCCATTCAGCCTCCATGCATTCATCAAAGCAAATATATTTTTATTTTTATTTTTTTCTATGTAGTTTACCTATAATTATAAGAGGAATAATCTATATCATTAAAGCAATAACGTAAAATAGAGTATCCAATTTTTCACATGTGTCCAACTTGTATTGATTTTCTTCTCAATTCAAATAACTTGTTGGACCATAAATATAGCTTTAAAAATTAACTAGTGTTCATGTTATTGGCTAATATATATTGTCCAAAAAGACTCTATTTAGAGGTGTCACTTGAGTTGGACTTAATGCGATATTGCGATTCTTCATGAAAATTCAAAAAAAAAAAGGTTGGAGTTCAGATTGATTTGAGCCTAAAATATTAGGCCTGAATTAGAATTTCAGTTGAGGTGGGTCTAGTATATGAATCAATAGCCTAAGTTTGAAACATAATTAATATGATATGTTATTAATATTTTAATTATATAGTACAAAAAAATCCATTTTAGACCTAAAATCGGAGCCCTAACAAACCAACATATACATTTTTGGGCTTGAAGTTGGACTCTAGTTCTACTGGTACAACCCTAATCAGGCTTAGATTTGACTAGTGGTACAAATAATGGTCGTGGAAATCTCGAGTTATGTATTGGCTGAGATTTCGACCTCTAGATATGGGCAAATATCGGTTGGGCCCACAACTGATATTCTTTTTTAAAAAAGGAAGAAGAAGAAATCAGCTGATATTTGGGTGAATTTTTTTTCCTCTGGCCGATACGCAAAGTGGATTTGACCAATTCAAGATGACTCGGGCCTAAGATTGGGCTCAGGTCCTTTAATTTTAATCTGGGCCTGGTCTCAAATAGGCTTAAAATCTAGCCTTACCTGCCCGTATTGTAGCCCTAACTCAATTACCAGTAAATTCGAACATCAGCATTTTCGTTTTTGAAAAACCTATATTTAAGTGGATTTGACCTCCTTTCTCCTTCTTGTCTAAGCTCTAATGGTTAGAAAATTATCCTTTCGAAACCCGGTAGCATATGGTTTCACTCAGTTTAAAAACTCGAAAATACTTCAGCGAGGCAACTCAGGTTGACTTGAGTTAATATAATTTTGAGTCGAGTGAGTTATGAGTTGTATTGAATTCTTTTAGTCAAACTGAAAAATCTATCTAATTCACTTATTTTAATAAGATTTTGAGTTGAATACAAGTTTTGAGTTTTCAAACTACGATTTTGTTAGATCAAGTCCAAGCAATGTGGTGTAGAAAGTATGGTCAAATCTACCCAATTGGCCTATTGGCTGGTGCTCTTCTACTCTTTTTAAGCCTTATAATTCAATTAGATCACAAGTATTACCACCATTAATTGCTCAAGAGAATACAGAAGAAGATATTTTAATTCTAGTATTCTCTTCTCTACTACTATGTACTTAATTTTAAAGGACCAATATTAGTCCTTACATACACTATCCGTTTGGTGTATGCACAATCTCTCCAACATCAAAATTAGAATAGGAAATAAAGGAGTGGAGACATTTTCATAGAATCAAGAATATGCACAAACAGGGAAAGATCATGAAAGGAACTTAAATTGATGAATAAAAATAATACATGTTTTGCTTGTGTGGGACCCATTATCATGGAAATTTAAAAAACTTGGGTGCGATCATATCAGTATCAGTGCATTGAATTCCATAAGAACTCCGAAGTTAAGCAAGTATAGACGAAAACAATATTAAGATATGTGATCTCCTGAAAATTCCTCGTATTGTACTTGATAGAGTTTAGCTTAAGATTATATTTAATTTAGATTATCTTTATCTTTTCTCATTATGATGTTGTCTTATCATTAGATTTAGATGGGTGAGGGACACCGAGTCATTTTATTATTTCACGGTACTCTTCCAGTGTAAGCTTTTAAGATTAGACTAGAGACTATAGTTCAATAGTCTTAACTGATACGTGATATTTTTGGATGATTTCGTATATCTATAAAATTAGTGTCACCTCTGATGAGGTAGTACAAAGATACCTATTTATTTATAAAACCTATTCTCTATAATGAGCATGAATGTTAATTATGGGTGGTTCTAAACAAGTCAGGGTAGAAATTCCAAACAACAAAAGCAATGAATATCATATTATATATTCAGATAATAAAAAATAGGAAAACCAAAATATATTATAGTAGAGGCCCAAAAAAGGTGGCATGCAATTTGGTTTGGGTAGACCAGCTTGGTCTGACCTGAAAAGGACTCAAACTCGGGTGGACAGGGTCCGGTTTAAAGTCCATTTGTTCTAGGGCTTTGCATTTTGAAGGCCCAACCCGTCCCGAAAGCCTAAATTTGGACTTAAGCCCAATTTAAATCCGAGAGCTCGATGTATACGATTCATACTTCTTTGTCGTAAATTTGTCTACACAATCTACGATGATATCTAAATTAAAGATTATATTATTTAATTAAATAACTTAAAATACTAAGTATCTGACTCTAAACTCAACTTTACCGCTAACATGAATTCACTAAATTAGTCACTTCCTATTCAAATCTCTAAAAGAATTGGAAATTAGAATTAAATATATGCTTATGCGTAGACAAGATCTTGTCATGTGGGAAATAATAACTCATTAGTAATATAGTAATCCAGGGGTCAAAAATTCGGCCGATACTGTGCGTATCGGCCGAATTATATTGTTTTTTTGACGACTGATCTATATCGGCCGATACGTATAGTATCGGCCGTACAAAAAAAATTCGGCCGATATGACCATGATATCGGCCGAATTTTAAAAATTCGGTTGTTTGGTTTTTTTTTTAAAAAAAGCTTTTTTTTTTAGAGATATCGGACTAGAAAGGATGGAAAGAGAGAAAATAAAATATGGAGATAAGATTGAAGAAAAAAAATCGCTACAGCTTACCTTTCTCTTCTTTTTCTTCTTCGGTTGATCGAAAAATACAGAGAGCGGCGGCTGTTAGGGTTTATCAGAAAGAGGGAAAGAGAAGAAGGGTATAAAAAGAAGTGCATTAGGGTTTGTAAGTGAAGAAGTAACACACGTGAGCTTACTAAAAAGCTCACGTGTGTAACTTAATATTTTTTCAAAATAATAAAATTTTGTTTTAAATAGAAAGTAAAAATTATAATATTTTTTTTAGTTATCTTATTGTAATAATTTAATATTATATTTACCATCTAATAATTTTAGGGTATCTATTCATAGTAATTAAATAATAAAATCTTCTTTAAAACTTTAAAATTATTTTTTAAGCACTGTGTATTTTTAAAATTTCTCAAAATGAATATCCGGACTAATTACAATAACCTGATAAAAATACTTTAAGGCTTAAAGGTCTTTTGACACTCTTAAATATTTAAAACACAGTATTTTACAAATAAGAGTATCCCTAGGGTATGCCGAAAATACATTTAGGAGTGTCAAAAGACCTTAAAGTCTTAAAGTATATTTATCAGGTTATTGTAATTAGTCCGGATATTCAATTTGAGAAATTTTAAAAATACACGATGCTTAAAAAATAATGTGCATAGTGTATTAAATAATAAAATCTCCTTTAAAACTTTAAAGTTATTTTTTAAGCACTGTGTATTTTCAAAATTTCTCAAATTGAATATCCGGACTAATTACGATAACCTGATAAAAATACTTTAAGACTTCAAGGTCTTTTGACTTTCCTAAATGTGTTTTCGGCACACCCAAGGGATACCCTTATTTGTAAAATATTGTGTTTTCGGCACACCCTAGGGATATCCTAACTTAAAATAACACTCATTGACTAAGAAAATAAATTATGAAATTATTTCTACAAATTTTCCTCATTTATATCATTTTCCTTGTAATTTTTACAATTTTATTACTAATTATATAATTTCTCGTTGTCGTAATTTCAAAAATATATTAGAAGATGTAAATGTCCGATATTTTATGAAAAAATTACATATTCAATAAGCCCATAATTATCTGCATTTACTGTAATTTTTTTGAATTTTTTTTTTTAAAAAAATAAAAAAATAAAAACGGATAGGAGAGAGAAAAAATTCGGCCCATATGAAAAATCGGCCGGGATCTCAGCCCGGCCGATTTTTCTATCCCTGTAGTAATCGTAGCAAGAAAGAAAGAAAGAATAATACGGAAAATGGAGAAAGGGCCCAAAACCCAAAGGCCCATTTGGGCCCTTATTTATTTTTGGGACTTGGGACTAATTTAAAATAATTAAGCTCACTTAGGATAATCTAAGTTTGAGTCCTATTACTTCCAACATAGGCTTTAATTTGAAATCTTTCTAAAAAAAACTTGACAAGTGGTTTTTGTGGGTCGTATAGATCATATCATTTGGGTCATATTTATCAGATATATTTAAATATAAAATATAATTTTTTAAGTATTTTCTTCATTTTACATAAGATCATAAAAATGAATGGGTAAATTTAGACACATTTCAAAGTGTTTTGAATAGAATCATTTATTCATTTTTATAGTCTTATTCATATATAAAAATTTTAAAAATACATTCTTATATTTAAAGAAGGGTAGCGATCCTCCGAAGGTGCTTTGTGTAACTCAACACGGATTTTAAAGTATTCTCGATTTTACCTTTCCACTGCCATTTCAACTATCTGAAGTTGAATCTACCATTTCGACTAGCTGAAATTGAATCTGTTATCTTTTCGGCTAGCTGAAATGACAGATTCGGCTAGCTGAAACCGAATCTGCTCTTTTCGGCGAGCCGATTCGAAGGGTAAAATGGGTAATATAGTAAAATCCGTGTCAGAATACACAAAATACCTATGGCAGGATCGCTACCCTTAAAAATGTGATAAATATATTTCAATTAATATGATTCATAAAATTTAAAAAGAGTACGACAACAGGTTGGATACTGACACAGACAAATGTGGACTGTCGAATTGACAGTCATCCAATTTACACAAGTATTCAAACCAATTTCAATTTATAGAAATTAAGTTGCTTGTGGGTTTGATACACCAAACATGAACTACATTGTAACATTATTTATGGTTGAACAGTTGAACCATCAATATTTTGTTTCCTTTCTAATTTTTCAGATGTTGTTACATCTCTTCTGTCAATGTCTTTCCAATTATTTTTACTTTTATAATATTTTTTAGTCGTCTCAACTCTGAAAATGATTTGGGAAGGTTTGGTAGATGTCTTGTGAAAAATCAACATGAGTAGGTTAAGTTATTTGGATGAATTATTGTGGAGACTATTTATTATTAAATTATATTAGTCTAAGGTTCAAATATCGGCCAATACTTATCGTATCGGTCGATAGTACATACCGAATATCTGTCGATATGGCCGATATTCGGTCCGAAATATCGGTCACAATATCGGCCGATATTCATAAATATCGGTATTTAATTTTTTTTTTTTTTAAAAACACCGATACGGTTTTTCGCGGTTTTTACACGGTTTTTTGCGGTTCAGGGTTTATAGTTCTCACGGGTGCTCATGGTTTTTGCGGTTTTTTGCATTTTTTCACGGTTCGTCACGGTTTTTCGCGGTTTTTTCACGGTTCCGATATCGGAGGAGAGAGAAAATGCCGATATCGGTATGAGAGATAAAATTATCGGCCGAAATATCGCCCATATCGCATATCGGCCGAGCCAATTTTTGAACCCCTGATATTAGTTTTATTTTTAAAAAAATAAAAATAAATTATTAAATAAACATGTTGACTTATCATGATTAACAGAACAATGAGAATGCACTAAATGAAAATTATAAAATATTAGATTTAAGTTCTGAATTCATCATTTATTTTGAGACAATTACATTTGACAAATTGTTAAAAATTGTTCAAGTATTTTATTGATAATGGATTCATTCATTCTTATGAAAACTTTTGTGAAGATGAGGCCTCCAATGTATATAATTTTATATTTATTAGCATATTATTATATTTTAGCTAATTTATTTTAATTAGTTAATTAAAAATATTTGTGCAAAGTCGCTATCTCTTTGCAATTGCTCAACCAACAATGAGTACCTAATTCAAGTATGATCCTAACGAATTTCGATAGAAATTCAAAATTTTGGTCAAAATTTTCGGTTTGAGTTCAGGCCAAAATATACCTTATTTGAACTTTGTATTTAGGCAAAGTAAGGTGAAGTGGGCAATAGCCTAACTCATGAGTAATAATATAAAATAGAGTTTAAAGATTCAAAACTCAAACTCGACTATAAATCTAATAAAAATCAAAACTCAAACTCGACTATAAATCTAATAAAAATAAATAGCTCGGATAAATTTGAACTTAATATAAAAATACTCAATAAAACCCATTGGTTCACTCGATTCAAAATATCACCAAATCAAATCAAATCATCTCAACTCAAGAGAGACTTCTCCAAATATTTCAAATCTTAAAATAAGAATGTAAAATACTAACAATCCATCAAATTTTGGCACATAAATAACCTTACATCATCTAAGTCCTTGTTGGTAACCTGCCAAGTCTTACACATGCAAAATCCTAATTCTTGGCTAATTTTTTTGAATTTGATTCATTTATTTTCTTATGTAAAGTCTCATTGAATTAATTTAAAGGACTTAGAGTGATGGCCATGAACCTGCCACCTCAAAGGGTCAATCTCCAAAAAATTACATATAAATGTTCTGAAGATTAGTTTGATAGTCAATTCCCATCCTTTTTTGTGGGAGGTCTTGGATCAAGCCTCCTTCAATACAAAAAGAGTTACTTCCCTTAGTTCTATATCCGGCGTGTGGAGATTGAGAGATTTATACATGCCCCAAAGTTTAGTTAGGTGAAACGTCTGAAAAATTCAAATGAGACTTTTGGATACCTTGGTCTTAAAAAAAAGTTCTTAAGATTAATTAGATGTTTTAAGAGATCTTGACACGTTTTGTTGTAAAAAAAAGGCTGACTAAATTAGATTAAACTCAAAGAGACATGTCCGAATAATTTCAAATCCGAAAACTATAAGATAAGCTACAAACTATACTTCATTTCAAGAGATAAAAAACCCTACCAAAGTGCCAACTCCCAACTTCTTGTCGGAAATCTCCAATGCCCTACACAAAATGCAAAACCCTAAAGTGATCAAAGATTAAATAACAATGAGAAATGAAGAGAGTGGGAATCCCAAAGAAGGAAAGAAACATATGCAAGTGAAATATATGAATTGTCAAAAGAAAGAAATTGATTGGTCATGTGTGATTTCCTTGAATAGGCTGCATTGGAGAGCATCTACTGCTAGGACTCTGTGCACCCAACTCACTCCCATATGCTTGCACTGTCACTGCCTCTCTTCTTGTTGACTTGTTTCACAACTTCAAGAAGCTCCTCCCAAACACGGTTTTCCTTATTCTATTTTACCTTGCACACCAAGTAAATCTAATGTTTGAATTTGGATTAGAGACCACTTAAATTGTTTGTAAAAATAATAATTTATTTTTAATTTGGGTCATGCTAAGCTCATGTTTTATATAGATCAATCTAAGTTATTGAATTATATATTATAAATACATGCTCCTATTTTAATACCATCTTCTTTGAGATTCACTATTTACAAGCCCTGCTCTAGGTGAAGTCTCACTTCTCCTCATCCAAACACAACCTATAAGTGCGTAGCGATCCTCCCTCAGGTATTTTGTTTAATTCGACACCGATTTTACTGTCTTGTCCATTTTGCCTTTCGAATCGGCTCGCCGAACCCTTCGAATCGACTCGCTGGCTCACTGAAATTTATCTAAGTGAAACTGTTTTTTTATGCAGAACAGCAAATCGGATCACTAACTAGATCACTGAATTTTTTTTTTAAATGCTTTCGTACCGCAGTGGAAGGGTAAAATGAGCAATATCCTAAATCCTGTGTCTTGTTACACAAAATGCCTGTGGAAGATCGCTACCCATGAGTTAAACTAAAATTGTATTTAATTGACGGGTTGGCTCAAATTCTCAACAAAAGCCCATGAAGCCCAATGGGATTTTTGGCCAATTTAACCAACCATATATATTTATATATAACGATTAATTTTTTTTATATTATACATATATAAATTATATAATATCCTCTATTTAAAAACAAAGCCATCTATAATATTGGCTGTGTCTAATAGGAATGTGAAATTGACCCTTATAAAGTGGATTTTAGACTCACTTTATCCAATTTTTTCAATCTACAAAGTACAAACTATCACTGTTATATCTTCATACCTTTTTTCTTACGGTAGAAGAGAATATTCCAAAATCTCCAACTATGAAAATTTCTTAGAAAACTTTTTTCTTTCTAAATGTAATTGAAAATGTGACTTCTCCACTAATTAAGAAGGATATCAATTGTTCTCTAAATGTGGCCAAATGTGGACATAGTTAATACACAAAACTTGTGTCTACCATTCTCTAAATCCTCATTAATTTTGTGCCCGATAGAGAATTGCTAACCAAGTTTGATTATTCAAATCCTTAGAAAAATGTACCAATAATTGAAATGTGGGACTTCTATGATATTTCCTTTTCAATAATTGAAACTTAATCATACATTATTTGAGTAATCAACTCCTAAATATATTTAATGATTTGACAAAGATGGATGTGGAAAGAAGTGGGCCTCTATGAAAGTTTGTCTACTATATTTTGTACTAATGTCAATTTGTCATGTTTGGAAGCTTGGAATTTTCCTCCTAGTCAATGTGACTTTCTCTTATTTTATTTCCTGTACAGGGTTCTTCAAAGGTGTAAGATCCCTGTGGTGGGGAAGTGAGAAAACCAAACTTCTCCTTCCACACCTAAATTATTGGAGTAAGAACTGAAAGACTTGTTTAAAAAAAAAAAAAAAAAAAAAAGAAGAAGAAGAGAGAATCTTTTTTATATTTTTCCATCATTGATTATATGAGCAAACACACCTCTCTCATCTATTCAATTATAAAGAATTTTTTTATACACTTATATTAATTTTGAAATAAAAATGGGTCCCACAATTTCCCAATCTCACATTCTCACCTTCAATACATCTTCTCTACCATTGTGAAACTTCTATATTATTAGATGATTGGAATTTTGAATCTTAAAATGACAAGTCTCAAAGTTAGAAAGCAAAAGGATTTAATGTATATATATCCTACAACATCTCTAACCTCTCAAAGTGCTAGTAAGAGAAAAAGGAAGGCTTGTTGTAAAGAGCATTTAAAGACTGAAAATAAAGTGAAATGATTATTTGTATGCCGGTGTATCGTGTATTATCTTGCATACTTAGACATAGGGTTTTTCGAATGAGATAGTGATATGTTGTTTTCTTAATCTTTTCTTAAAAAATAATTTAAACTAATTAAAATTGAGAGATCTTAAAAATTAGATTTGAGTGATTCAATTAAAGTGATTTTTGATAAGTGATGTATTCATGAAAAGATCTTTTCAATAGACCGTCACTATCTCATTTGAGTATTCCATGTCTAAATGTGTGGATCTATCATATACCCGTGTACGAGTGGTCATCCTCTAAACGTAAATAGATATAAAAATGAGGTACACTTATTTTTAGAATTTAGTGAAATGTTAAACTCTATACATGGTTCTCTTCTTTTTGGTGGGTTAGATCGTTGTCCCTACACACTTTATTTTTTTTTTAAAAAAAGAGGAAAGGCCTAAAAAAGAGACCCACACTATAGTGTACCATGACAGAGAGTTAAGCCCACGACCTGTGATAATCTCAATAGTATTTAAATTTACAAAAAATATATATATAATTTGAAAATGTTTAAATTACTCCTTAGATAAGCTATACTTTTTATTAATATCTCATTCGAATTTAAAAAATAAAAAAAAATAGAAATAAGCTAAAAACAATATAACAACACAACTCTGTATGGATAGATAGAAAAGGTGAAATTGTAATAAAAATGAAGAGAAATTTCAAGAAGTGAAGCATCTGTCAAATGATTAATGGAATGAGTTCCCAACTTAGGAAAGGCAACATGAACACATGATTATCTATTTCAAAAATCCAAATTAACTTTACACTCTCTGATTCTATGCATATAACCTCAAATTATTCCCAAACCCCATAAGATTTTCAAAACCCCAAATATTCATAAAAAAAAATACATTAGAAGAAAAGAAAGAGATGGATTACTGATCCATTTGAAGAGGAAGAACAGAATTTCTAGAGCTTCTGCCATGGCCAAAAGAGAAGAAGGATCTTTTGATTCTGCTGCTCCCTTCTCCATTGCTGGAGCTGCTAACTTGATGAAGATTTGGATTTTGCTGTAAAATCTCTTGAACTGATAAACATAGCTGCCTATCTGCTGAAGAATCCATGGAGAAAGATCTCCTGATGGGTTGTATAGAGAAGGACTGATCTTTTCCTCTTACGTCAATCCACTCATCTCCCATACTACAAACATGGTGAAATTTCCTTCCTTCTTTCATCTTCGGAAGGGGATTTTCAATTGAATTTTGGATATTTTGGCTTCTTGAGGCTTGACCAGTTGCACTATCAACACCCAATTCAATGACCACATCGCCGGGGCCGATTCGATCATTTCCGTGCTGGAGAGGACTATTTTGATGTGGGTCTTGGCCCATCATCTGATCCCTTGAAAATGGGCTTATGTTTGAGATGTTTGATCTGCAGAGAGGGCAGTTTGCATTGCTTTGAAGCCAAGTATCAATGCAATCAATGTGGAATGCATGGTCGCAATTTGGTAGGAGCCTTAGCTTCTCATCTTCTTGAAATTCATTCAAACAAACTGCACACTCATTGAGATTCTTCAAATTCTTCTCCTTTTCGAATCGAAAGATTGGAATCGAACGGATGACCGATTCCTCTAGCCCTCTGTTCTCCATTGCCGTAGAATAAATAATCAACCGGTCACCTCGGCGTCGAGAAAGTGAGCCCGGGAACGCCCATCTCAAACTCATTCGGCGCCGATTCAAGCAGCATTTTATAACAAAGACATAGTAAAAAACTAGCAAGAAAGCTGTGGTTATGATTCCCAAGACAGAAATAACCAAGATGGAGAAACTAGCTGAAGAAGAAGAAGAAGAATGAGAAGAAGAAAAGGGTGGAGTTGGAAATCGCTCTTGCTGTCTAATAAAGTAAGGAGGGCAAGAGAATGACAAATCTCTGTTTGGGGTGGAACTCATTGTATATGGATTGGTTGAGTCCAAGGAAGAAAACCCAGATGGAAAACTCGGAGATATTGGTGAAAATTACAATCAAAACAGAGGAATTTTAGAGAGAATGGGACATTTGATCAGCTTTGGTGCAATTTTTGAGAGAGAAAAAATGAGGTAAAATCAAAGAAACGAGTACAGAAACAGGCATTGAACGCTTAGAAATGTAAGGAAATAAATTGGGTAGTGCGTACCTTCCACAATCACTGGATCAAATTGATGCTTTCCTACACCAATCACACCCAGTATATTGTTAAGATCAAGTAGTCAACTCTAAGATTGGATTTATGCACAAATTGAATCTCACAAGAATCTCTTCCGCAGACTATTCTGCTAAATCTCAGCTCTTTGAATAAGATTTTTCTTGGAAACTTGGGATTGGTGTTATGAATTTATAAGGAACTTTGAACTGAAGAGAGAAAATGGAGGTAGTGAATGAAGAAGGAAGAAGATCAAAATTCTTCTGAAAGGTCGATGGTATTAATAAGAGATGAAATGGGTTTTTAAGAATGAAAACAGATTGCAAGGAAGGGATGAGATTTATGATGGAAATGGTGGTGAGATTGATCTGCAGAACCAGATTCATGTGTATGCAGATGAATATATCTCTGAAATTTACACAGAGAGAGAGAGATTTGAAATTTGAATGAATGAACGAAGTCAAGGGGCAAAGGGAAGACGTGTGGAAACTTGGCATCTGGACAAAGAGTCAAGCATATGTGAACGCTTGTGGTTAGTCCACATGCTATTTTATCATTTGAATTTAAAATGTTATTATTTAAGATTTGTTGAATTTCATTGATCCTTAATTTCTAATGTTAAAATTAAATTATTAGATAAACATTTCTATTTATTATGACCAATTTAACATTAACAATGGTTGCATCAAATAGACATTATAAAGTATTAGTTCTAAATTTAAATAAAAAGAAAATAATAATTTCAATTCTTATAATTAAATGAGTTATTTGAAGTGTTTTATAATTTTTTAGGTAAAATTGGATGAGTGTTTTAATTTAGGGATTTTTTGTCAAAAAAATCTCAAAAGGCGTCTTGTTGATTTCTCTAAAAACTGAAATTGGATAGTTACACTTTGAATAGTTATTTTTTAGATCAAATTGCCTTCATCCGACGAAAAATACCTACCATCCTTTCAAAATCATATGTACCCGATCACAGAGGATATCTGTAACTAATTTTGTAGGTTGTATGACTACGAAAATGGCGTATAGCATTGTATTTGTTGGCTCGTGAGTCATGACATCGCTAAGTAGACACACAATCTTTTCAATTAAAATGTATCTTGATAAAATAAATTAAAAATCGCATAAATTTTAATATTATTATAGGAAATTGATTTGAAATGATGCTTTTATCAACGCTACACACTATCCAGTTATAAGTTGATTTTTTTCATTTTTATTTTTATTTTAAAATGATGTTAATTTATTATAATAATATGAAAATAAAATAAAACTCAATTTTTTACAACTGTTCGATATTGATAAAAAAGTAAAAATACCGATGTCGGACTCTTCACAAAAGTCAAAGCTTGTATTGGCAAATTGCAGAGAGAGACTGAAAGAAGATGCTGATGACAGCATGATATCACATCTGTCTTTTGTTGTTGTACACCTCGGTAGCACTCGAATATCAAAGGCGGTTTGATTTCTAAGATGATAATTTTTATTTTTTTCTTCTTTTCACTCAAAACATTATTTTCTTTGGCCACTATTATATCTTCATGCTTGCAGTATTATTGTTTTTTTTATATTTTTAGAATTTTATTTTTTAATATAACAATTTATCATGCTACTTTGATGTTATATAATATTGTAGTTCAAAATGCTTTAAAGTAGTTTAACTAGATAGTTGAATCTAATTAAATTAAACTATAATAAAAAACAATTTAATTAATAGTTGAGTCGATGGAGAGATAAATCCATGAATATTTAAGAGAAATTCTATCTAACCATATAATTTTTTCAAAGTTTCTCTTAAAGGAGTCTCCCATAATTTTCATTGTAATCAGCGTAATATCTCCACCGGTGCCCATTAACCCTAGAGCACACCAAGATTAAGCCATGGAGGTTCGAATCCGCAATCTCACACTTTTTGAGATGGGAGGCAACCAGTTGAGCTACACTCATGTGGATATATGAGTTTACTGGAAATGACTTTTATTAAAAATCATTTTAATTGAAATAAATCATATTTTAAACTTCAAATTTGATTAATTTAAATAATTTTTTAATATTTAAATTTTATAGTCTTATGTATTAATTAATTTTTCTTTTTAAATATTTATCTTCATTGACCCTCTGTCAGGTAGGTAATCTTTGTAAAGAATGTACATTAGAAGTGGCTTTCTTTTATAATAAAAAAATAGCTATTGAGTATTTGGTCGCTGTGTTCAAACTTCAACCCTTGCAAAGTTGAATTATTAGTAGAATTTTGGCTTAATTCAGTGATTAAGGTTTAAAAATTCAACCAATTCAGACCCTAAGTTCACGTTAGACAAGAACAGAAATAAAAAAAAGGTAGTTAGCAGCATCTTGGCATAAACAAAATAAAATAGGACAAGAAGTTGGTAGATTAGAAATGTGTATGTACAAATTGAATTTATTTATGTAATCATTGCATATAAAAATTAAAAATGACCAAGTTGCTTCCATTATGACTTTAGATAAGCCAATGCCAAAACCCAATCATCACTCTCTGTTTTATTTATTTGATAGTCAACTTATTATTAAATATTAATGATTTTAGTTTTTGTCATTTAAAATGTAAATGAAGTATATGTAAATAAAAGGTAGAATAAAATCAATCGTCCCTCCCTCTCTACGATGGACGGAAGACAAACTACTAAAATTATTAACTATCTTGATCCGACTCATGGAGTATGATATCGTCTCTTTTGGGCCTTCGGTCCAACCCATTATTCTGCTGATCAAGTCAATCCTCAAGATTTGTTTTGGGTCCGACTCACTTAATTTGGAGTGGAGATCCCCTCTCTTTTAAACTCTTCTCCCATTCTCATCCTAGGCAATGTGAGACTTTTTTTCCACACGCCAAGGTGGGTGGGTGGGGCGTCACATTTTAACTATTGAATTGATTATAATAAATAATTTTTATTTAATAATTTATTTTTAATTTTAAAAATTAAGAGATAAATTAATTCAACTCATCTTATTTTAAACAATCTTATGTACTATCCACCAACCAATGTTTTATATGTGAAAATAACATCAACCCATGTTTCTTGTTTTCAATTGGTTGACCAGTTGTCAGCCATAGTCAGTGATTCCGACCTGGCCCATGACAATTGACTCATCATTCTTGTAGATGGTGGCCCTTCGCAGGGTAGATGATATTAAACTCTTTAAAATAAAGTTTATCAAATAATTTTAACTTTGAATTTTTAAAATAGAAATAAAAATTATTAAATATACACTCATTAGCTTTGAAATTTAATTAAATACTTAAAATGAATGAAATAGATGTGAATTAATATTAAATATAAATTTAAAAGAAAACATAATATTTAAATGATTTAAAATTGTAATGAAAAGAGGACTAACTATAAAGATTTAGACTTGACAAAATCTAATCTAATCTAATTATCTGATCTGACTAAATTGATCCAACTTAAATTGATTCAAAGCTATTTATAAATGAGTAGACCTAAATCAAATTTCAAAGTTAATGAATAAAATTCAATTGCCATAATTATTATTACATCTACATGTTATATATACAAATATATAAGATTTTAATCTATTTAAGAATAAATTTGTTATATAGCTTATTAATTTTATTTAATCAAATAAATAACTAAACTTAAACTCAATTTGAAATCTAAATAGACTGTAACGACTTTAACAATTAACTGAAATAAACATGAACCCAACGACTTACGAGTTACGTCATTCGGGTGATCAGTCAAAACCGAGCAGACAAAAAAAGGGACATTCACATGACGCGTGGGTCCCAATACCAAAGTCCCATGTGAAAAGGAAATCAAATGACGCTGTTGTCCTCACATCATAGTTCAAAAATTCCAAATTCATAACGAGTTTAAAATGTTATGGAGTTGAATAATCTAATTAAATTTTAAACCAAACAATTGAAATGTCAAATCGTTCTTGACATGGATAAGATAAAAAATTATGATTAGTATTAATTGAGTTAAGAAAATTACATTTATCTTTAAGAAATTAAATAAGTGCAATAGATAGGTATTGGTTTAGTTGAATTAAACCTTAAATGGTTAAGAAATATATTGTTGTAGGGATTGGAGATCAACGCATTCGATCAAATTTTTGTAGGGGGTACTCCTTTTGAAAAAAAAAATACAATCATAAGTTATTAATAGCTAAAGAGGATATAACACAACGTAATATTTGTTATTTGCTAAATGAAATAATAAAGTAAATAAAGACATCGTTGCAGTCACTCAAGCTGGACTAAAAAAGAAGAGTCCGCGAGCAATAGAGATAGTGGAAAGTCAGTAGTACTGCAATTTGAGTCGGGTGGGTCTGGTTTCTTAAAACTCAACCCAACTCAAGTTGATATATATCAAGCCCGACCCAACTTGACGCGAATTCTCAACCCGAAATTTAGAACCCGACCCAAATTTTAACCCGAATCAACTCGAATTTTGATCCAACCCGCATTCTGAACCCATTTTAGCCTAATTTTAGTCAGGTCGGGTCGAGTTGGATCGTGTCAGTTTAACTTGTAAAATCCTCAATCCGACCCAACCTGAATTTCATGCGGGTTTTTATCTTCTCAACCCGACCCGTTGGCCCGAAATCATTGACCCGACCCGCATGGTTTCTTGGTCGGGTCATACGGGTAAGGCCACAACCCGACCCGAGTTGCAGTCCTAAAAGTCAGCAACGATATAAATGCGGATATACGTATCAACGAGCCAAGAGTTACACATGCTCAATTCTTGTAAATGTAAGAGATTCAAAATAATGACTGCAATCTACTAATACAAAATCAATCAATGCAATGATAGAGTAATCATATCTTATATTAATGAGTATCATTAGCTGAATCATGTCATCATTCAATAATTATACTGGAATGTGTGGAAATGCAGCTTAGAAGTCCACTACTTTTAACAGGTCACCTTCAAAAAGCAAAAATAAATAAATGGATGAATAGAATATTATTGAGGTCATTAAACAGTTCAAAATGGAATCTAATGAATTATTTTATATTTTAAAAGTTTTTAAGAATATAAATAAATCATCTATCATCATCAATTTAATAATGAAGATATATCAAATAGATATTAAAATAATTAAATCTAAATCTCACTTTAAATGAGAGATTTGACCCACACTCTTCGTATTAGTCGTTACGTGAAGGTTAAAGAAGGTCTAGACTCTCGAATATCTTAAAAATAATTTTTTTTTTATCCCTTTGTATTTTCTGTTATGTGAGAGTTGGAGATGGTCTCGTATATCTTAAAATAGAACAATTTTTTTTATACCCTTATATTGATGTACATATTTCATTATAAAATCATCTTTAATAAATGTAAAAAGTAAAACATAAATTAAAACCCTCCTCAATTTTTTTTACAAGAGTTTATTTTTATTAAAAATTCTAGGTACAGACATATACCTATGGAACCTCTGTGGTCAAGCACAAAATTATTATGTACGTTTATTAGTTTCATCTTGTTATATCATTGGAAATTAATTTTTATTTTTAATAACTATAATTTTTTTAATCCTGAGTAATTAATTAGATGGTCAATCCCCACTATTGTTTGTGGGAGATTTTGAGACTAAGCCCCTCTCTAACACAAAAAGGGCCACTCCTCATAATTTATACCCAACGTGTGCGGATAGGAAGATTTACACATACCCTAAGGATTAGTCTAAGTCAGGGATTTTGGGATCAAACCCTCCTCAATACAAAGATGGCCACTCCCCATAGTTTGTATCCGACGTGTGTAGATAAGAAGGTCTACACATGCCTCAAGGATTACTCTAAGGGGGATGCCTGACTAGATCAGGTGAGACACGTAGATACCTTAATCTTATATAAAAAAAAAAAAACTATAATTTTTTGGTAGCGTTTAAAAACTAAATTTGAAATGGCCAGTCTTGTTTCTTGGTTATTAACTTATTACGCTGACATGGTCAAATCATGTGATGCCACGTGTCATGGCAAAACGTGTTTGACGACATTGACCATTGACTGAAGAATGATTTTCTTGTTCTCCCACCTATTCCTTGACTTTCAAAGCAACCCGCCAAAACTACAGCTAGTCTGCTACAAGGCGACACATCAAGAGCTTTGAAATTTACTTGAAATCACATGATACATGACAATGATTGGAAATATAATGTTTTATATAAAATTAAAAGTAGTAATAACCTCTATATTTAAAATTATTAAACATATAAATATTTTGCTTTTTCAAATAATAGAAATCATTTTTTTGACCGAATTTTTTTTTCTAATAAAGACAAAAAAACTACAATCCTATTAAAAATTATCAATAGAAAAGTCTTTATTTGAGTATATGACCCAACAAAAAACATCTTAATTAGATTAATTGAATTATGTTTTTGAAAGTTGAAAAGTCTAAAGATTAAAAATAATTTAAATCGATCAAAATTTGAAGAGGTTAAAAAATGTGCCTTAATTGATTTAATTAAGAAAATATTTAGTGGGACACAAATTCAAGGAAAGAGTTTTCCAAGACCCATCATCATCTGATTTAGTGGGTCTCTTGCTTAGATGAGCAAGGTGAGAAATACAATTTTGTACACTCAACCAAAATACAATTATTTTCCCATTAAGTGATCAATCTAAGAAAGGTTTTAAATATTGAACTTGATCTTTTAACTAATTATGGACCGAATCCGAGTGGCATTGGCCAAATCAGACTCGGAATTGGCTAAGTCCTACTTGGATTTCGCCCGAATCAATTAGAAATCAGTAGGTATCAGAAGGGAGCGAGTCCAAGTTGACTTGACCGATGTTGTCATGCCCCGTTCCTGGGGATACGTGATTTTTTTTCTTTTATAATAATCATTCCTCAACCATAACCAAACACAAACTTGACCCAACTTTAGAGCGCACAATTTCCTCGAAATGTATGACCTCAGGTCAAGTCATTACAAATCCTGGACTCCGTCGAGTTTTCGAACTATGAATCTGAGTTTAAAACCCTGGCTCCAAGTGACTGGAACCTGGACAATGTGATCTTGTGACAAAAAAATCAGGCCATGGTTTCAGCGCATCAAGTTTATACTGGGCCTGGCCTTTTCTGCTGGCCCATCAGCAATTATCAACGACATATTCCTTGCTGTGTTGTATTTATTATGCACTGATTCTTGATCCTGATCAGTGAAAGAACCAGACTCCAGATCCCAGACAGTTCAATTTTCATTTGCCATTGGAGATTAAATCAGGTTGGATGGATTAGGTCTAGGGTTGCAACTTTGGATAGATTTGACCCTGAACCCAATCTTATCCAATCCAATATATGGTTCAGAAAAGGTCAAAAAAATCTTGATCTGTTTTCAATTTCGATTAGGTAAGAATTATGTTTTGTATAATCCCACTTCTCAAATTACCCAAATCATATATATATATGCATATACAGTAACACATAAACAGACACCTTCTTTTCTATATATTTATATATGGATGACTCTTTTACTTGAAACATACCGACGAAATGTATATAGATCCACTTATTATAGAGGTTGACTATTACCCTATTTAACTTGACCCAAGTTGGGTTGGCTTGAATTAAAATTAGGTTAGAGTTTAAAAAATGAAATGGGTCCTGTACTGGTTAAATGAGGGCAAAATACGAGTTGGATAAAAAAACATTAACCTGAAGATAATATATGCAGGTTGAGATTAGACTTCCAACTCGTCTTGCCCACCCAGGTTGTGCCGCTAATTAGGTTGAGTACATGTTCATATTCCTGTTCACGTTTTCAAAATCATGGCCCAGCTGGCCCATATTAACCTTTCCCATGAAACTCACAGATTCATATTTTTTATGATCTGAGTTTAGTTTCTTTGATGGGCCTTATGATTATTGGAATGAAACCACTCAGATATGATCTCATTGAGTAGGCCTGTTCATGGGCCTCAACTAATCGAGTCTAATCTCATAAAAGAATGGACTTGAACATATATAACAGTCCAACGGGCTGGGCTTAGGCTGTTTTTCTTAGCCTGTTTAGCTAAATGAGGGGCTCGAGCTCATGAAATAAGGCCCTGCCTTTTACCCTGTTTAACTAAATATAAGTTAGTATAAATCAATGAATACACATAGTTTTACAGTCTATTGAAAACTAAGAAGAGAACTGTAAGGTGTAAAATTCGGCTTATGGCATGGTCTTTAATATAAGGGTATATCATTTAATACGACTCATATGACATTTTATCGGCTTAAATTATTTTTAATTTAAAAATATAAAATAGAAAGTATCGATTGGTAATTACCATAGTGTTATCTAGTGTATGTGAATAGGGAGGTTTGCACAGTGCATGCCCTGAAGATTAATCAGGTACTCCGAGAGGCTTGGATACCTTAATCTTACAAAAAAAAATGATGTTAGTCAACTCACATTTCCATGTCGCTCGATGTACTACCGATACAAAGGGTTTCAATATGTATTACTGATATGTATTCCTTAGACTTTATGTCCGATACATCTTGTATTAGTGTGACATGGTCCCATATTGCCCAGCAGAGGTGTAAAATTCGGTATCGGCCGATATTATTCTCTCTCCTTTTTTTTTTTTTTTTAAAAAAAAGGGCTAATATCGGCCGATATGATGCGGTTTCAAAATCGTATCATATCAGCCGATATGATACGTATTGGCCAATATTTGCACCCCTTCTGTCCATGACCTAAAACAATAGAGGGATTATAAGAGGCCAGCCTACCTCTCCTTAGTAAGAGGACTTTTGAGCCTGACCAAGTTAACTAGGTCCAGGAGCAAAACTGTGCTGGCTAAGTGGGCCCAAACGGACAATATCATGCTGGATCGCGTCGGGTCGTTATAAATGGCATCAGAGCAAAGTTCAACTCTCTGCCTGTATGGACCTTCTGTATATGTGACATGACAGAGCCGGAGACGACTCTAGTTCAAGGGGTTATAAGAGGCCAGCCACACTCCATAGTAAGAGGCCTTTTGGGCTGGATCTAAGAACAAAACTGTGTAGGTCAAATGGGCCCAAAAAGGCAATATCATGATGGGTCGGGTCAGGTCGGCTTGTTACAATTAGTTAATATTTTTAATTTTGATCTTAGGTCTTTAAGTCATATTTTTCCAACTGTACACGAAAGCCCATGGGTTTGATTTTTCTAGATAAATTCACCAACACTAAGCCACTAAGGTTTGAGACCAAAGTACTAACTATAGCTTTTTAATTAGGACTCACTCAATTAATGAGTTCGATCAACCCAGTGAGTCCCATTCGATTGGATGGCTCAATTTTTTTATTTTGTATAATATTTATTAACGTATATACAAGAAAGAAAATATAGAAAAAGAGCAAGAAAGACGGTCTTTCTACTTTTAGTGCAACATGTATCTTCTATTTTTCGCAACTCCATGCATCTTATCTTTTAAAATTAAAGATGATGACTTTGGTAAGTATTTATTTTATTTTCTTCACTATATTTTGCCAATTTTGTTATCAAACATTAACATTTTGCCCTTCATAAAATTATCCTATTTAAAATTAATTCAATTCAAATGATGATGCGACGTGATATTATTTTAGTATTATTTCTTTTGCTAATAGATTACTAAATAAGTTACTTAAGGATAATTCTTTACCGGAAGGGAGAGAGAGAGATATCTATCTCCTAACAAGCAGACTTTTTCCCCCTTTTAGTAAGTCATGGTAAGCACACAAATGTTGTGCCAAATGTTAGGACTGAGCTTCTAGTCCAAAATAGTAGTTTGATAGCAATGATAAGTAGAGATATCCAGCTTCATATAAGTTCTTTATATTTTTCTCCCTCTCACCGATGTGGGACTTGTTCGTACCTCAACAATCCCCACTTGGACAAGGCTCTCCAGCAGATAGAAAGTTGCCAACCATCCCGTTCAGCTAGAGGAATCCATGAGTCCTACATGCAGTAGCTTGGGGAACCTGACACTGATACCACTGTTGGGACTGGGATTCCAGCCCAAAAGACCAGCCTGATAGGTGAAGATATCCAGTCCCATATAAGTTCCTTATTTTTTTCTCGCTCTCACCAATGTAGAAGTCATTCATATTCTAACACCCAATGGGCACTACAGGTCATGAAAACCTAAATAATACTTTATGTTTTTACAATAAAAACTTCTTTTTCATTTTCCTTTTTCCCTTTTTAAAATAATTAAAAAATGTAAAATATATAAAATTTATTATAATGTTTAATCATCATAACACCCAAGTTTGACTTTTTAGAAGATGACGTGTAGAGTACTATCGTCACATGCACACATCTATCTTTTGCTCATCCCCGTTTCGTCATATCAACTCAGTAATTCCAAACAACATTCCCTTTAATTTTTACCTTCATTTCTTATGTTTTGTTAATGTATACTTAGATTGCTTATGTGTACCCTTAACTCATCTTCTGACGTTTGATTCTAACTTATAATCTCATTTTATTTTATTAATCTTTTCTGCCTTACATTTTTTTTTTTTTTTAATTTTAATATCAGATTTCAATCACTTCTCTTGTTGTAGTTTCTTCTTGGAGCATATAGCAATGGAGCTTGAAATTATAAAAAAAAATAATCCACAATCTCATTTCATAGTTCTGAAAACAACATAATTGTTTTGTTAATCACTCAGAAGTGCAGCATGACTTCATTCATGACAAATTATTTGTTGGAAGTTGATTTTTTTAATAAATTTACAATAAGTTTTCTATGGAATCAACGTTAGATCTTGATTGGGACATCTATTGTTGTATACGAGGTGTAAGATTGACAAACATTTAATCGTCTATAGAACTTCGATTTAAATTGAGTATGGATCCAATTCATACAATGTAGTAGCTTACCCATGACGGACAACGATTTTTTATTTTTATTTTAAATTAATGGCTCATGATTTATAATAATTGGCAATTATATGATGGGACATTGGGCGGTCACTCCACTCCCAATGGCACTTGTATGAATTAGTCCTACTTTTATGAATTGAAAACAATTAGTGACATACTTAATAATAGATTGAGTAGATTCATAAATTAAATCTCCTCTTGTATGATCCATAATACATGACGTAAATGATGCAATCGTCACTTGCTTTTGTGAAGCATAAAGTCATCTTATGACATACGAAATCAATGAGCCTGTTTTAGATTGGATTAGGTAATAATCATTCGGCTTTTACGTTGTAGGTTGAATTTTTATTTTATCATTATTTTTATTATTATATTTACTATCGTGTGGGCTAGTGATAAGAAAAAGTCTCGATGGAGACTGGTTAATGTGGTGAGAGAATAACAAAATTATACGCTATAGGTATGTGAGGCATTCGGCCAAAAGTGTTGCAGATTTTTTTGGTGAAGATTGACGTCCATAAGTTGGTACTGATACTGGAGTCTTTTCATTTTAGTTTATCTAGAGAGATCACCGCTTAGAGTTTGTGGATGTCTTTTGACTTTTACATGAATGTTTTTTTTTCCTTTCATCTTTTTCTTTTTTATTTTAACACTTCTATGTACTTATATTTACATTTTAATGATTTTTTATCTTTGTCTTCGTTTAGAAAAGAAATTATCAATCACTAATCACCCTTTAATCCACGTGGGTGTAGTTCAAATGGTTGCGTTCCACCTCAGGAAACGGGACGTGACGGATTCAAACTCCCGTGAACTAACCTGGTGTGTCTTTAAGATAAGGTGTATCACCTGTGGAGATTTTACGTTGGATAATTAGAGTATGAATCTTTACAAGATTTTAAATCTCTCTCTCTCTTTCCTTCCATACATTTGTCTTTGAAACTGTGCAATCGTCACTTGCTTATGTCTACCCTTGAGTCAGCTTATGCCATTAATAGTATCTGACCCCTTTTCCATTGAATTGGATTCTTTGTTCCATTTCATTTGCTTCCTATCTAACCTTGCATTTCTCTTTAAACAAACAAACATAGAATAGATTGATTGTGTGTGTGCATTCTCATGTCATCAAATGACGTTGGTGGATCTAATCTAGTGATTTCATCTAATCTTTACCCATAATTTAAAATTATCTGCGGTCACCTCTCATTCTCACAATTTAATACTAAATTACAAGTACACCTCTTGTTGCAGGTTCTTTTTTATTTTTTTAAAGACCATACAATGGAGCTTAAAAAAATCATAAATTCAATCCCGAAAATGAAGTGTGTGGTAGTATTCCATACAATTAAATATGAAGCCCATGAAATGAAGTGGTAATCTGTTGGCCGGAAGGTCTTCGCTTAAGAGTGAGACCCACAAAAAATTATCTTGATCAGATAGATTAAACCATATTTTTTAATAAAATAATTTAAACCGACCAAAATTAAAAGAGATTAAGAAACATGACTTGATTGATTCAAGCAAGTGATTTTTGGTGGGTCCTACATATCAAAGAGTGAACTTTCCTATAAACCTCTGACCACTCCATTTGATTGGTCCCATACTTAAACGTGCGAATGAATACTCTAAAGGTGTGAACACCCGCATGCAAGTGGTCCTTTCACCAAGTAAATTATTTGTTGAAAGTTGATTTTTCTTATGGTTGACATTCAATTTTCTCTAAGAGGGACTGTTGATCAAAAGAATGAGTTAGATGGAATAATTTATTACTATTGGATGTAGCAATTAAGAATCTCTCCTACTTTGATAGATTGAAAATAATTAGTCACTTGCATATAAATGTCTTCATGGGACATTTGACCAAATTCCTCTTGATACAAGGTATTCAAGTCTAATATAGTTTGACTAGATTCATAAATTAGATTCTTCTCCTCTTTTGTAAAAAGATGCAATCGTCACTAGCTTATGTGTAGCATAATGTCATCTTGTGACATTTCAATTAGTGAGTCTATTACATTGGATTAGGTTAATTTAATTACACTTAAGTACAATCTTAAGCTCCGTATAAGATAAGATCTCACAATCTCCCTTTTGTTACTGTTGTCGTCATTATCATTCTACTCCTCTATCTCAATTTAGTTGTCTGATATGTATTTTAGGGCTGTCTCCAAAATAGTTGTCTCATATGTCCATTTTGAGTCTCTATCTATGTATTTACTCAGACTATCTATCTCTTCTTTATTGAAGAGTTTGGAGAGAAGTTCATAAGCCTTTTATAAACCTTTCCTTAAAAAATTCAAAATTTTAAAATGGAACAATTAAAATAGAACGAGAGGAGTATTTTATTGTGTCTTTTAATTAAGAACCTAAATTTATAGGATTTGAATAGATTTATAAAGATTATCATATAAAAAGGTTTCACTGTACTCGTGTGAGGTGCCATATCTCATTCTTCTTCTAATATCGTAAATGTGATTCTATTATCATTCCTACTTACAATTCAATTGCTAATTAATTATCCATGACTTGAGAAAAAACAGAATTTTAAATAGAACCCAGTTAGAAAAGGCCGAGTTGGGGCTAGCTAGTGTCGGGTTCTTTAAGATGGTTGGAGTGATGGTTAGGGCCAGTCCTGGCTTTAGGTCAACTAGGCCGCCGCCTAGGGCCTCTAATGTGACCAATGGGCTGTAGGGTCCCCACTTTCATTGCTCTCAGGGCTTAGGGTCCCCACCAATGCATTGCGCCTAGGGCCCCTGATATTTCAAGGCCGGTACTGGTGATGGTCAAGAACTCACTTCTAACGGTGGGAGGTCTTGAGTTTAATTCTCACTTTTTTGAAGGCCATTCTCTATAATTTTACCTGGTGAGTGTGGATACAGAGGTTTGCACATGGCTCAAGGTTGAATCAGGTGATTTAAGAGGCATGGACACCTTGATCTTCAGAAAAGAAAAATCGATCCCAACATGGAAAGCTCAATTTTATTCAGGCTAGACTTACATTATTGTTGTTGTTGTTGATGAAGTTGCATCATTTTGAAAATTATTCAAATTTTTTTTCACCTAATTTCTATTTGACTTTCAGTTGCTTCTTTTTTGAATTGGCTAATACAACACATAATTAAGTTGAAATTGTTCTCTACAAAAATCAAGACCAAGTCCAATATTTAAATCTTTGATTCCCATATCACAACCATTAGATGATATCATGCTTTTGGATGCAATTCCCCGGCCTCAAAATTGATGATGATTGAATTTTTTTTTTTTTTTTATTGACCTTAAGTGTCCAAGTTTCTTAGAGTACCCAACTAATCATCCTTGGAGCATGATAAGTCTCTCTATCCACACAAACCGAAAAATTCTATAGGAAATGACCTTTTCTAAACATCAAATATTTAATATTTTATAAAAGACGTATGGGTAGATAGGTACATTTTAGGCAGGATCTTAGAGTAGTGTTCTTAATTAACATCATAACTATTGATCCTTTCATTGAAATAAACTAGAACATAGAAAAAAGAATTGTTTAAATTAGTTTGAGTATAGATTATCTAATGTTTTAGTCTTTCATTGCTAGGGTGAAGTCTTGGAGATAGAGATGAATGCAACTCATATTAAAATAAAAAGAAAAAAACATATGATAAACGTGAAGTGATTAAATGTTGATTTAGAAGAATGAACACATAATTTTCATATAATGTTACCATCTTAAATGATGATATTACTTCTCCATTCATGAGCCTTCCCTATGAAATCAATCAAATGCATGAGTAGAATTTGAATATTGTGAAAACCCCCCTCTCTCTCTTGGGACTTCTCGTCCACAATTAGTTAACGGGGATGAAAAGATAGATAGATTAGACTCTAGAAGACTCGCCACATTGTCTTTCAAGCATGCTAGGGATGGACCAACTCAACAAAGAGATTGAGGAGAGTGTAGAACCTATCGAATTAGGTTAAGTCGTTTTCTCATTTAGAAGGTGTCTCCTTTTCAATAAATCTTTTCGATCTAAATACTCTTTTAACTTCGGTATCTAAAATTCATATTCATAAAAGAAAATATAATTAACAGAATACAAAAAATATATAAAAAATGATGCCAACCCTGCAATCCTTTAAAAAAATATAATTAACAGAAAATGCCTATCTTTTGAAAAATTTCAAAATAACTCATCACTTATGATGCAAAGGGGGCCAATCGTCACTAACTTATTCTACCCTTAAGTCATCTTATGATGTCGGCAACATTTCATCCCTCTACAGTAGATTCTATCTTTCATTTTCTTCTATCTAACCTTGTATTGCTCTTTAAACAAACAAACTTAGATTAGATTAGATTAGATTGACTGTGTGTGCATTCTCATGTCATCTAATGACGTTGGAAGCTAGTGATTTCATCTAATCTTTAGCTCTAATTAGACCTTCCTTTCAATTCTCAGAATTTAAAAACAAGATCTTAATCAAACTTTCTACTGTTAATCAACTTTCATTTTCTTCCATCTAACCTTGTATTGCTCTTTAAAAAAAAATAAACATAGATTAGATTGATTATGTGTGCATTCTCATGTCATCTAATGACGTTGGGAGCTAGTGATTTCATCTAATCTTTAGCTCTAATTAGACCTTCCTTTCAATCCTCACAATTTAAAACAAGATCTTAATCAAACTTTCTACTGTTAATCAACCCAATTCATGTCATAAGCAGGAGAATAGCATCATTCACTTTATTATTAATAATAGTGACCACCAAGAAAAAGAGAAATCTCGACCAATAATGATGTGCCATGTGTATGATGGTAATTTTGGGACCACACACAAAAGATTGTGGCTTCTGCTTTTGTAATTTTTTAGGAACCTAGGCATTAGAATATCTATTATTTTACTTAAATAGTTTAATAACACCCGTGATGAGAGTGAAAGCAGAAAACTACAGAAATAAAGAGATGCTCTTGTATGAAGGTGAAGAACAAAGGAAACGTCATTCACTTGATGTCATCAACATTCAACAAGTTACAGAGAGAGAGAGTGTATGTCTTGGGACCTAAATGGGTTGGACTTGGGTTTGATTAGATTGAAATTTAAATCTGTCTTTAAATTAAATATTAGATACAAATCTAAATTTATTTTCGAAATTGATGATTTGACTTGATAAGAAATCCTGAATAGTCACTTCCACCGGAATATGAGGGCATTGGATAAAACTATAAATGCATACAACCCTCCACAACCAACGGGCATCGGGTGACTACGATATTCGAACCTGTGACTTTTGATTCCTGAATCAAAGTGTCTGTCAGTTGAACTCCCCGTGCGAAATACTGAATAGATTACTTCCTTTACCCTTTTTTTTTAGTTCAATTGAATGGAACCTTGTGGATGACAGAGAAATAATCTTTTAAGTACAAGAAAGTGGTTATATTTGTTTTTTCCTTGTTCCTCCCAAATTAAACAGACATAAACCTGATTGAGAAATGGACCCTAAACCCCTTTATGAGATGGAAGTTTCTAGATGAGAGAGAGAGATGGTGGAAGAAATTGGCACGTGTGTAAAACAAAGGCAGAGGAAGGAAAGGAAAAGAAGGAGACAATAGCCAGAAATCCGTTCAGGTAAAGCAACATTCGAAAGCCATCGGCTTGACCATCCAAATACAGAGAACCAAAATCCTGCTAGAAAAGGGTTCAAATTCGGAAGAATAATCAGTTGAACGTAGATTTTCAACCCTCGTGTGTGTGGCCCACCGAATACAATATCAGTCATTCATTTCTTTTCCCTCCAATGGGCCTTCCTCTCGTTGGTGTTTAAAAGCCAACTAGTCGTTAATGTTTGAATGAGGAGGACCAGAGGAGGAACGTGATGGAAGACAAGGAAGGCGGAGAAGTTCGTTACAGGGGAGTCCGGCGCCGGCCATGGGGGAAATTTGCAGCCGAGATTCGAGACTCAAACAGGCAAGGGGCCCGGGTTTGGCTCGGCACTTTCAACACGGCAGAGGAGGCGGCACGAGCATACGATCGATCGGCATATGCGATGAGGGGTCACCTCGCCGTGCTGAATTTCCCCGAAGAATATCCTCCTCATCGACAGAGAACACCTCCTCCCCTCCCCCCTTCCTCTGCTTCTTCTTCTTCTTCCTCTTCCTCTCAAAGGCAAGTTATCGAATTGGAGTACTTGGACGACAAAGTGCTGGAGGACCTTCTTGGGTCTGGAGAGAGGAGAGAAAATAAGTAAGAATGAGAATTTTGGATGTTTGTCTTTGAATTTTCATACCGTTTTTGTCATTTCCTTGTTTTTTTTTTTTTTTTTTCCGCTTTCTTTCGTTTTTCTTTTCAACAACATCCATTTGGGTAACAGTATTGTGCATTAGCCAGTGTAAAAAGGTAATGGATTAAGTAAATTTCTTTGTTTTGTATTTAATTTTTAGTAAAATGATGGTTTTTTGAGTAATCAATTTCATGAATGGTATCTAACATACCAGAGTCCATTTCAGAACCAAAGCTTTCTCTATTTGTGATGTCTGTCCCTTAGATTTTGTTTACTAGTCTTCAGATGAACTGTGGATTCCACCAATTCTGCTCTAAGATGGTGAACAAGACATGAATACACATTTCACAATCTCATAATCTTTCATCAAATCTTTCTTTGGGATATTTAATTAACCATCAAATTGAAATAAACCCAGTTTAATTTGTCGAACAATGGCCTGATTATCCTCTATTTGGGCCATGGTAGGTGAGGAAGCAAAGCAGAATGCTGTTTCACCCCTTGAGATGAGCTCTAAATAATGGCGACTAATGAAGGTAGATCGATAAATAACGTCGACTTGTCGAGGTACACATGTTATTTCACATGGGTCTAATATGTATTAATACAGTGAAAAATCTGATATGAGTTCATCTGTGATCATCTTGGTACTAAAATTATGATGTATACTGTAATAATTAGTTTGAAATCATGACATACTTAAAGAATGGTACCACTGTTTGGACTGGGCTACCAGTCCAAAAGACTAGTCTGATAGATGGAGTGATGCAGTCTCATATAAATCCTTAGTTTTCTTCCTCACAACCAGTGTTGTGGGACTCTCGTTCGCACCCCAACAGTCCAAACTGCAGTGGGTTTCTTTATCGACATCCGTGATTTGACCTAAAAATCCGAATCTAAATTTCAACTTGCAGTTTGTACTGCATCATGTACAGAGAACGATGATTAATTCTACTGTTTAGCTTGGTCCCTCCCATTGAAGAAATCAGCTGTGGGATCAAATTTTCAGTCTAATTACAACTCGTCGGTAGTATTTTGTTAATTAGAACAATGGGTAATTATCAAAACTTTGATTAGGTTGTGGTCTGAGACTCTATAAGGAAGAACTATAAATCAAGGATTTTTTTTTTTTCACTGCAATTATTGAGTAGACTAACTAAGCCATGGAAAGAAGATTGAATCCATTTGAAGGCAATCCTTTTGCAGAAGCCTCCACTACTTATTCATTTCTGGAGACGAACTACTTGTAAGGCAAATTGAAATCAAGGGATTTCTTTTTTTCTTTTGCTATAATTTGTTTAAATTTAATTTTTTTTAGTTTCTCATTTGGAACCTAAATCATTTACTCCAGATTGTATGACAATAATTGTACCAAATAGATTTATGCAATCTTGTAATTTCATTTCCTAATCACCTATCTTGTTGCTTAACTTGATTGTTGGCTAGAGAAGATATTCAAGCAATTTCTTTACTTCTTTCATCAGGTTTCATCCTTTTTATGTGATCTATCATTCAGTAAGCTTTAAATCAGAGTGAAGTATCTTTTAATAATCTAAATTCCAGAGCATAGTGGAGATGTAGCGGGTTTGTGCCTAATTTTCTAAGTGGAGTTCATTATCCATGTGCAGTATTGGAATCAATTTTCCGAGTTCCTGAAGCTGAATTACATAGCACAAGCACAATTGTTGGATTTTCTTTGGCATGTTTGAATTTCCATTTGCATCTCGTTACTTGTCGATGTTGCGAGGAAACACCATTTCTATCACACAAAAACAACAATATCGTACAAAGAAAACAGAAGCACGAAAGCAACAATATCGACAGTACATCTCTGATGATCAGGCTCCATAGAATCTAGCAGTCAATGTCTATTTATTGGAGGATGAAACTTACATTAGTTTCATTTGAAAAATTGAGTGAATTGATCGAGTTCACGAAGTTGATTTGTTCAAGTCATTGTATTGTTCGACCTTCGATTCAAATCTTTTGGAGTTCAAATATTTCGTTACGACATCCGAATTACAATTTTTAATCCTTTGTGGAACTCTAAGACTCAGAAATTGTTTACAAATTGTGCAGCAAGACAAACAGATTTGTTTAAGGGCTACTGAGATCATGATTTGTTCACAAACAGAATGCAGCATTAAGAAAATCGGCGTCAATTATTCATTTTACTTTGGCAATTTAAGGGTGACTGAAATCGTGATTTGGGTTTGTTGAATTTGTGAATTGTGATAATAGAAAATTGATTCATAATGGACTTTGAATATATTTAAACGGGTTGCATCTGAATTTGGCAACTGTGTTACAGATCCAATGAAGTACAGGCAAAAAATTGAACATGATTCTGTTCTCATTTCCATTACTCCATTGCTTGAAACTTTGTGATGTATGAGGGCCAATCTGGTTTGTATTTTACCCAAATTAATCACTTAGAAGTTCTCTAAAACCATCAACATTGCAGTCAAGATTGAAACCCTAAAAACTGTGTGCTTTTAATCCAATGAAAATACAGGCCAAATGCTGAATATGATTCTTTTGGGTAATGATAAGGATATCAAATTTTAACTGATTAGAGAAATATGTGTACCTTTTCACCTTTTAAATTATGATGTGTATACAGAAAGACAATCTCAAACCGGTGTCCCTATCGGACATTGTATATTTTGGATTCCGTCGGACCAAATCTAGTAAGTAATTACCCATGTTAATCAGTTAGAGCTGCCCCAAAATCCTTAACATTGTAATCAAGTTGAAACCCTAAAAACTGTGTGCTCTAGATGCATTGAATACAGGCCAAATATTGAATATGATTCTAGTATTTGTTTCACTCAATTTAAACAGTTAGAAATGCCCCCAAAATCATTGACCTTGCAATCAAAATTGAAACCCTAAAAAAAAAAAATTAAGTTAATAAATCAAAAGTGAAAAAAACCTTCTGAACAAACAAGTAATAATAGATTTTTTCCACACAATGAGAGTGAATAAGAACTGAACTTCAGCATTGATGCCTTCAAATAAGTTGGTTGTAACACATTTTGATTTCTTTTTTTAAATAATACAAGTTATTTCCTACTAATCAATCTTTATTACAAGAAGATGCAGTAGACTAATTGTCGCGAATTCGGGTTTCACATGGGTGAAACTAGCAGTTGAACTACTAATGAACAAAGAATCACTAACCTATGGAAATTAAGAGCTCAGATTCATCGATGCTAGTAGTTAATTTAGTGTTTGATCATTTTCTTTTCTCCTCCTCTTGCTCAAGAAGCTCCTCCAGAAGATTATCGTCGAAATACTCGATTTCAAAAACTTGCTTTCCATATGAAGTTGAAGAGCCCTCCTTCTCTACATTTGCAATTTCTTGCATGGTAGTAGTAGGTAGAGGATGTTGAGCAGTAGCAGTAGAAGAAGAAGACGACGACGAAGACGAAGACGATGAAGAATTCATCGGAGAAAGATATTCATCGGGGAAGTTGAGGATTGCAAGATGACCCCTCATTGAAAACGCAGCTCGATCGTATGCACGAGCAGCTTCTTCTGGAGTACCAAACGTGCCGAGCCAAAGACGGCCTGCCGGTCGGCTTGAATCACGTATTTCTGCAGCGAATTTTCCCCATGGCCGCCTCCGGACGCCACGATAACGAACCTCTCCTCGTTCTTTCTCCTCCCTTGTCTTCCCTTTTGTGTCTTCTTCCATGGGAATACCTTAATGAGGATGTTAACCTATCTCCTTTGGCTTTTTAAATTGTTTAGAGGCAAGTGGGCCATTGGATGACACGACCTGGAGGCTTTCATTTTCTAGAGAGTCTTATCTGACGGTTAGAATTTACCCACGTGAATTCAAGAGACTTTGTTGAAAACCCTCTCTCTGTCACTGTATACGTAATATTAGTGAATGATTTTACAGTGCATTGAACTGGTTTATTATTTTACACTTAAATAAAAAGCTCACCAAATGGAGTGACAATAAGAGTCTTGGAACAATTTTTTCTAATTATTAGCTCATTGAGAAAAGTTTGAAAAATGTTACTTAATTGATGTAATGATGCAGTCCAAGTTAGAATTGGATGTACAACAGGTGATAGTAAAACCAAACGAACTTCAGTTAGATTTGGTGATGCACCAAAGGCGTGGTATATGTAGCTCTGATACGAACTGATGTAGTTTGAGATAACAATCCAATTGAACTATATGACGAACTACACGCGTAATATGGAGTCGTACTCGACATCGACCGGATGTGCTCCTGTCCGCGAGGAATGCTACATGCATACCTCAAGGAACAAGTGATTCCAGAGTTCTAGTAGGCATGATTGAAAAACTAATATACAAGTTATAATTCAAAATTGAACTTAATTTAAACACGAAAGCAATACTTTATTTGTTTCAATCAACATCTAATAATATTAAGTCTCAATTCAACAATCACTTACAAATACAAGTGATAACTCGGCTCCCACATTAGGTTGTCGCGTTTCGACTTGAACTCAAATCATTCTGGCTTGGACTTGAGTGCTCCGACTCGGGCTCGAATCGTCTTGATTTTGACTTGAATTGTCCCGATTCGGATTCGGCTAAATGCCGCTCAAAGTCACTCTCGGTTTTCTTTCTTCCTCTAATTCTCCTATTCTTTCCCCCTATCTCTATCCCAAATCCACCTTTACATTGATTATTCGGGCTAACTCGGTGATCGAGTCAAGTAAAAAAAATAAAAATAATCAACTCAGCAATGAATTGCTTGGCTGATGCTACTACATGTGTCCCGGACTCAGCACATGCATGGTTGGTGCTGCTTCAACTCGGGGAGTGGGCTAACTGCATGGATGTGAATTGGGCTATGTCCTTGCTGCTTCAACTCGGTCCTGCATTGACTCAGCTTGTTAAAAAAAATAAAAAAATCAAATGTATTACACGTCTGTATGCCTGACTCGGTGTTGTGCTTGCTAGTTTCCACTTAGTCCAAGGGACTGAGTCAGTGAATGCATGGTTGGGAATTAACTCATGTTCCTCCTGATTTTCACTCAGTCCAAGGGACTGAGTCAGTGGATAAAATTTCATCCTTAAATGACTGCTATGCACATGGTGATCTGCTGAGTTGGCACTGTTCAAACACGGTTCAACTGAGTTGTCACAGCCCAAACACGGTTTAGAAATCAGGTCCTACTACTGAGTTGGCAGTCCTGAAGCTGTTGTGTTTATTGGACATGGTAGCGAGTCAATTGCTGAGTTGGCCACTTAGTTATGTTTCAGATCTAATGCAAACACGACCCAATCTCATCCAAACTCAGTGGAATTGCACGGCTTGAAACTCATTTCATTTGCACGGCCTAATCGATTGAAAATCCGGCCGAGTTGACTGCTGCTCATGCTAGTCGGGTCCATGTGAGTCCCAGTTATCAACGGTAGAATCTACATATATTAGTTCGTAAATTTAGAGCTCTAATTGGCCAGTCCACTTCTCCACTTGACTCGATAATTTTTTTTTTTTTTATATCCCAGTATGATACCCTCATCATTTAATTATATTGATTTTTGACGAATAACATATTAAGAAAAAAGAGATTTTTTTAATAAATCTATCAACACTTCATCTATCACAACTCACAAGTAATGCCTAATTATACAAAGTAAAACACAATGCACATCTATACAACTAACTCATCATTTCACAGACACTACCGCTCTCACCTTTAGACGACATGCTAAAAGGTGTGCTTCGTTAGCTCATTATTGACATTACTAAACAATTAGAACCTTATTTAAATCCATGAAAGAGGTGGGCCATTTTATATATATGATTCCTCTATGAGAAATCGATACCGTTCATCAAACTGTTCCTACAGCGGATTAGTGTAAGAATAGACTATTTGGACAATCCTAACATTCAATCCAAAGAATTTTGAAGAAAGAAAATGGATGGTTACAAATGTGATGAACTGATTTGTCCAAAAGCCCTCTAAGTTTTTTCCCTTAATGAGAATTCATATCGTAACATGGTCTAACCTATTAAATCAATGGTTGGGATCTGACGCATTGGAGAAGGGAAATCACTGAGAAATTATAAATAAAGTAAGGAAAAATTTCTCAACACCGTATGTATTTTCTGCTTTATTCTATGGAGCTTGTTGGCTAAGTTCCATATCTTTTCACCTGATAAATATAAAAAGAGGACTTCTTGTACATTTTTAAAAGTATCAGTCATGGTTTAACTGTCACATGTTTAGGGTGGGCCCAACTATTTAAGGATCCTATTATATAAAGGATATGTGTCAGATCAATTTTGAATTTATGCAGGCAAAATTTTCAATTTATTTGATTATTCTAACTTTTGATTCTTAAGGTTAGGAAGATTGAGAATTTTTTCAAAAAGAGTGAGATGTATGCTTTCAAATTTAGAATAATGTTTATTCATACTCTTTGACTAGATTGTAAGTAAAAAATATGATAAAATTATTAGCTTTTTAAAATTGATTTTTTTACGATTAAATGTTCAGATCTTTTAAAGTATCCGAATAATCTTAACACATATACGAATCTTCCTACCTACATATATGATAATTCTATTAAAAGTAACATTTTGAAATGGAGAATCGAACTAGAACTCCTTTAAAAATCCATACTACTTAACTAATCTATGAAAGTGTCCTGTTGGCTCATAATCTCTTATGAGCCATGCTGCTTGTAAGGGAAATGATCTTGATCATCCATTTTTTGGGTTTTTAAATTGATGGTGTAGAAGGTATATGCTGCATTTGGATGGGGGTAACGAGGGGTTACCCTCTATTACCAAAGGTGAAGGTAAAAATTTAAAATTTTACCCCTCCTCTTTTTTTGAAAAACCCTTAGACTATGGGGGTTTTCAAGAAACCCTTATCCCTCTTTACTCCTCTTTACCCCCTCTTTGTATCTATGGAGTATAAATATTTTAAAATATTTTTAATTGATGAATATTATTCAATAATTATGTTTCATAAAATTTTATTATTAATTTTTATATTATATGAATTTAATAAAAAATATTAATTCTCATAAAATTGTTAATATATCAAATTAGCTCTAATTACAATTATCAAACAAGAATTTTTATCCTTAAGTTAACTTCTTACTTTACCACTGCAATTACCAAAGCAGATAAAGATAACCTCTTTTAAAGGGTGGCCCCTACTCAAGGGTGGTTTTACTTAATATTAACTCCTATAAAATTTACCCTCATCCAAACGCAGCCTAGTAAAAAGATCTTACCAACCCCATTTCACAGCTGATGATTATTTAGACATTTTTTTGTTTTTTTATTATGTAGGGGTCCACATGAGTACTAGTGGGCAGGTGCAAAAGATCATATGGGCGGTAGTAGATGAAGTGTCACTCACATATAATTATTTTAATTATTTAATTGTGGCCCTTATAATTTTGGCTGTTATCAGCCCTTTGATTCTTTGAAATCAAAATATACGGCTAGGACTATTGAATAAAGGTCTCCCCTGTCTACATGGACATACTTACGTTGGCCTCGTGTGGTATAGGAATAATTTTCAATTGCACCATTAGGTTTCATCTAACATCTTATGCGGGGTTTATTAGGGTTTGAAATCACTCTCTTACATTTATTCAACTTGAGCTTAGTTTGAATTAATTTAACTGTTGAGATAAAAGGCTAGCGATTTTTCCACGGTCATTTTGTATTTAACGATATGAGTTTTAGTGTATTTTCGATTTTACTCTTTACATGAATAGTAAAATTTCAATGGGCTAATTTTTACATGTGAATTTCGGCGAGCCGATTTGAAATTTCGGAAGAGTTGAATTGAACTATTTATGAATTTTGGCTAGCCATTTTGAAATTTCGGTGAGCCGATTTGCACTGTACATAAATTTTGGACGAGCCGATTTGCACTTTTCATGAATTTTAGCAAGCCGATTGCACTGTTCATGAATTTTGACATTCTTTTTTCTTCGGTACGATAAGTGGAGGACAAATTGGACATCACGGTAAAACCCGTGTCTGTATATACCAAATGCCCGTGTGAAGATCGCTGGCCAAATAAAAATAATCTAAAATTGTTTTATTTTGATCGTTGATTTTTTAATATTTGAAAATCGTCACTTTTCAAATCATTAAATTTAATTTATTTTTTTTACTAGAAGCATCACTTTCAAATATCTTTTAAATAATCTATATCTATATACTTAAATTCCATCTCCATAAACCCATTAAAATCAGCAGTAACCTGTTGTTCATGAACAGTGTGGCATAGACTAAAGGGGTCGTTAACTTAAATGGATAATCTATCAAGTCCTAAGAGAGTATTGTGCAGACACTGACGAGTGCAATTTGATCTTTGCAATTCGACCACCGACAAAGGACCCTACCCAAAGACCAAAGAACTTATGATCTGATTGTCAAACCATGTGAGATCTGGTGTGCCACGCTCTTTGATGGGGATAGGATAAAATTGTGACCACCCAATTTCCTTGTTGAATAGTATACGATTTTTTTTTTGGCAACATTCAAGTGAGAAAATACAATTTTATTTTTGCAATTGACAACTGAAAGAGGTGTACAACACCAAATATTACTTTAATAATCTGACCATTAGATTATATGGGTCCCATCTATTCAATGAATGGAGTGGACCCATTGCAAAAGAGCTTAAATTTAATTATGGAGTTAGTGGTGATGACTAATGCGTCGCATGGTTTTGAACTTTGAAAGTTTGAAGACCTCATGTTTGACCTTGGCTTTTTGCCTGTGCTGGAGGGAAGGCTAAGGAGCAAAGCATGTACGTTTAAGTTATTATATTGGTGAGGAACCTGCCTAGAAAGTGGGAGTGTAAATTTGAATCTTATCCAATAATTCAAGAAGATCACTCTCTATAGTACTATATTTAGGGTTGTAATTTGAGTCGGACGGGTTGAATTCCTTAAAATCCAACTCGACCGGAGTTAATATATATGAAACCCGATCCGACCCGAAATTCTCAACCCGAATTCTGACTCGAAACAGCATTTTGAACTTATTTAAGACTAATTTTAGCCGAGTCGGGTTGAGTTGTATCGGGTTAATTTATAAAATCCTCAACCATACGTTGCTCAAATTTTATGCGAGTTTTTATATTCTCATCCAGATCCGATTCGCTGACTCAAAATTCTCGACCCGACCTGCATGATTTCTCGGGTCGGATCATGCAGGTCAGGCCAAAACCCAACCCGAGTTGCAACCATAACTATAATCAATGTGTATACATAGGAAGGCTTATATATATCTCGAATATTAGTTAGATGTTCTAAGAGGCTCTGAACAACTTGGTCATAAAGAAAAGGTCGAGTATGTTGATTCAGATATTAAATCCATTCACATAAAGCGTTCATTATAATTAATGAACTGAACTTATATTAGGTCCAGGTTGGCCTTAATTTGTCTTAATCAAGCTAAATAAGGGTCTAAATGGGCATTTAGTTTTTCGAGAACTTCCTCCATTTACATTTTCCTCTCTTTTGCACTTTCTCATTACTATTACAATATTGATAATTGATCACTTTTTGATAAAGACAAAAGCTTGTCTAATTTCAAGTACAACTATCCATTTTTAGCTCCGACATTAGTACCTTAGAAATAATTATCCCACTTTCAACCTACCGATAAATATCGGTTGTATCAAAATTAGGCCTGCAGATGAGTATCACATCAGAAGTGTAGAGAGATATATAGAGATTTATAAAGAATTTGTGTCACTCTACCTAATAAACTAGTTTTTTTAGATCAAATACCCAGATCCTAATATTTTCATCAGAGATGATATATGCACCTAATAATTGTATTTTATTGTTGCAAAAGTGTTGATATTGAAAGGATAAATAGTTGGCCATTTTAAAACTTTAAAAGTTATCCAGTCAAATATGGTGCCATTGAATAGGAAAAACTATATATATTCATGGTATTTTCCATATTCAAACGAGTGTCAAACTTTTGGTGATGGCTAAAACAAAAGTAGTCTGAACAAGTATGAAATAAGTTGAAAAATTATATCTTACCCAAACTATACCTCTTTGTAGGTCCCAAACAATCCTAGCCTTCTAAATAGTTTGTCATCATATATTAGATGAAAAATGTTGCAAGCTATGAATCAGGAATCAAGATATCGGTCGATACAAAATGTATCTGCCGATATGATACGGGTTTTAAACAGCGTATAATATCAGCTAATATGGCCGATATATCGGCGATAAAACGATATCGGCCTATATGATTCATATCGATATTTAAAAAAAAAAAAAAAAAATCAAAATGGTGATGGCCTGGGTCGAAATATCAGCCGATATTTACATTTTGAATTTAAAAAAAAAAGTTTCTTTTTCAATTTTTTTATATTTTTTAATTCAGAAAAAATAAAATAATAAAATAATACTAATTTTTACAAAAAAAAAAAAAAGACAAAAGAAGAAAGAGAATTATATCGGCCAATATTTGCATATCAGCTGAATTATCAGCCGGGGTGCATTTTGGACTCTTGCTATGAATATTTGGTCTTTCAGAAACTATAAAATTTATCTAGACAAATGAGGTGCTAACTTAGAAGCTAAAATTTAGGTGTGTCCATTGAATGTTAAAAGCTATTTTTTTCTCATATTTTGATGACTGTCAAAGTGAGATGATGGCCAAATGGAGAATAATTTGAATAAGGACGAAAATGATTGAAGTTAAAGCATGAATTGCGTACAATTCTACTATTTGTAGGCCCCAACCTCTGACTCTTTTAAATGACAAATGCTGGGAGAGAAATAATTGGTGTAAAAATTTATCAAGTCAAACGAGGTGTTACGTTAATAGAGAAAAAATTGGTTACATTCGATGAATATTCAAGTTTTTCTTTTTTTCACATTCAAATGAGTGTGAAAGTAACGTGACGAGTCAGTAATGAGAGTGGTTGGTTTACCAAATTTACGTAAAGTATCTATTTTGTCTAAATTTTCTTTAATCTTTTTTCTTCTCTTTTTTCATTCGTTGGACAAAATGAATATTTTACATGAATTCGGTACACTGAAGATAAAAAAGTTGGTGCATGAGTCACTTTCCGCTAGCAATAGCATGAATAACTATGATATGGATTGAAGCTAAAGTACTTCTTATAGAAAATCTTAGGCCTAAACTCTCTTAGGCTCTTAGTTCACTCTATTAGATGAGAAATGTTGCAAGTTTAAAAGGGTTTGAGCGATGGCTAAGAATCCACTTTAAAAAGCAGGAATTTGTGAGTTTGATTTCCACTCCGATCTCAAAGGGTCATTTTCTTTAGATATATTCAGTGTTGTCTGAGTAGGAAGATTTGTACATATTTTAAAGATTAATCGGATGCTCTAAGAGAATTAAATGAAATGATATATTTGAAGATGAAATTTTAGATACATTCATTGAATATTCATTTTATTTTACATATTTAAATGAGTATCAAAGTAAGATGACGGCTGAAGTTAAAAATAGTAAAACTTTACTATTTCCACGTGCCAAACAGTCTCATCTTTCTAATTAGGCCCCCACTCTATTAGATGAGAAATGTTGCAATCAATAAATACTTAGGTCTTTCAAAATATTATAAAAATTATCCAATCAAATTAGATGGTACACATTCACTGAACAAGTATCGTACTTTCTCATATTTAAAAGAGTCTCCAAGTGATACAATGGTCAAATAAAAAATAGTATGAACAAGTGCAAAATGGGTTGAAGTTAAAAAGTTAAAACATGGCTTCCCTAACTTCTCTTCTCTATTAGATGAGAACGATTGTTAGTGATAAATAGTTGGTCTTCAAATGGGTGCAACCATTAACAAATAAAGAATTGGGTATGTTCATTAAACATTCATATTAATTAAATATTTAAATGAATATCAAAGTAAAATGATGACTAAGTAAGAAATAATATGAATATATATTTATATATTATATGAAATGAGTTGAAGTTAAAAGAATGTTTGTCTTAGAAATTCTTCCATTGTTGAGACTTGAGACCATGAAAGCATTTACTCATTGGCCTGTGGCCATATTATTTATTTTTGGCCATCTATGAGATGAGTCTAGAAGGTACTGGGTCCACCCTAAGAGGCTTGTTTAGAAAAGAAAAGGATTTATAATGAACCATACTCATTAAAAAAAAAAAAAATTGGCATAGTGTAGATGGACTCATCATGGCTAGCCATGATTTGGTGGTTCAAATAATCAAATCCCTTCAAATAAGATGAAGGAATGTTTTAGATGTAGAATATCACTTCAATGTATAAATAGATACATATTTGTTACAATAGTTTGAAAAGATGATAAAATATTTTGTTTTATTCTAGGGAAAATTAGTATGTGAGTACCACTCTAAAACTCATTTTTAAAATTTAAAAATATGGTATATAGCTCAGGTCAACGAATTGCATATCGATTGACACATTGTGGACTTTAGTAGGACGCAACGTATAGCAACGGTTGATATGTTGCGGCCAGGAGATATTCTGTTGTTACAGACACCAGTTTACCTGTTGTGTTGTAGGCCATATCGGCTAAGTTGGTGTATATAACAATTTTTTTTTTAAACTTTGTGTGGAGCTCACGTGGGTAAGAAACCCTCGTCTTCACTTCTCTTCTAGACGCCAACAACGAAAGAAAGAGAGGAAAAAATTGGGAACTTTGTTCTCGGCCATTTTGATGTTGATTTGAAGTAGTTTTCGGCCATTTTGATGTTGATTTGAAGTGGTTTTCGGCCAATTTTAAGAGATCAAAACCGTCGAAGTTCGAGTTCTTCGTTAAATCTAGAAACATGTGAAGTACATGGGGTAAATCTAGAAGCCAACGCATGTAGACTCAGGATCGGATGGCAGTCGATGTTCTATCCATCGAACAGCCTCACTCGAGGGGGGGATTATTGGGGGCAAGAACGATTTCCACTTTAGTTGTGAAGGAAGAAATTTAAAAACTTATAAAGAACTTGAATTATTCTATCAAATAAACTAGCCGTTTGGACTGAATATCCAATTCTAACTGTGCAAAAATTGCTTAATCCATTTATTACATAATCAAAACCATCCTCTCATTACCTGTACCCTTATTTCTCCCACTTTCCTCTCTTTTCCATTGGAATCACAACTTGGCTCGTAGATCTGATCCGAGTCAATAAGATATGAGTGTTGTCTGCAACATTGTTGAGATTTTTCCCCAATTAATAGCAGGAAACAACAAAACCAATCCACAAAGATAGACACAAACAATCTACGTGATTTGGCCAAGAGCCTACGTCCATTCATATACAATTTTCACTAATTTTAAAGAGGTTACCGAGTTATTCATTAACTGGTTTTGACCGAGAGTAAATCAAGAAAAATATGAAAAAAACCCTGATTTCACAATAATAAATAAAAAATTAAAAATTGTCAAGTCAATGTAGAGCTTATTTCATGAGTCAGCCATTCATTGTTTGATGGGATTTGAGTTGAATCAGTGCATTCCCACACGTTTCAAAATTTGTATTAAACAACAATTGCTCTTAGAACAATCTAATTAGGTTTTGAATAATTTTCTTTCAATAGTCAAAAATGAGTATGATAATATGGGTATGCCCCATTCTTTAATTCAGAATTACCAAATCCCAAAGCCTAAATTTGATTGATTTAGCTAGTCAGGCTTAATTAAATCTTTTTTATTTATTTTACATTCAAAGTCTTCATTTGAATAACTCGGTGAAGACTCGGTTGATTCTTGTAGATGACTTGACTTTCGAGTCACTAAGCAGTGATTATAGTTATGATCATATACAAGCCGTCCTCTCTGACCTCTTGACTGGTGGAAGCAGTTGCATTTAATATTCTAAAATTCCCATTAAAATATTAAATGGCTATACCAATTTTTTTTTAAATGGCTATAATAATTTAAAATGTTAACATGTGGTATTTTCTATTGGTCTACGTGGAATTCACATATATTTTTTTATGAAATAGACTTAACATAAGATGGAAAAAATGGCTAACTTTGATTGGACACAGGTCTAGACCCAATATAAGTTCTGATTTGATTGGTTTAAACTTGAATCTAATATGGGTGATTGACACATAATTAATTTGTATTTTATTGTTAATTGTATCAATCATTATATCACTATTGTTTGACTCTAATTATGACCTAGTCCAAACTTTTATTAAACTCCATTTTAGCTGTATCCAACCCAATTCTTCATCCTAATCAATTCAACTCAATCAATTCCAAATTGGAGTCATGTAGATGAACAACTTTAATTGATGTAATTAAATTTAAATATTGTCTAACAACCCTGTTAATGTATATTTCTGTCATTCATTCACGTATATACACAGTATATATAGAGTTTACAAAGAGTATCTTCCAATAAGGAATACACACACATACGGTTGATAAATCATTGACCATCCCGTGATTATCGGTGAGGATAATCATGAGTCTCTTGATTATCTCTAATACGCCCCATTTTTACTATTGTAAGGTAAAAAAGATTGAATATTCTGCAATGTTTTAGAAACAGTTTTTTTTTTTTTTATCTAATTTCGTAAAATATAAGTAAATGGATGAGGAATTTAGCTGGCATCGGGTTGGTTTATGTTCAACTGAAGACATCAATCATAATTCCAACCCAATTTTCAACTTAAATTAAAAAATCAACCTCAATCTTACCCAAATTCGACACAAACTGAGTTGGAACATTCTGGTTTAAATTAATCCCGACTTAATTTGCATCCCTATTACTTAATTACTCATTCATACAACTATAAAAGGAAAGAAAGGATCTAATTTGGATATGGCAAGTGGGGTCACGACAATGTGAGTTAAATATAGTTAAGTGATAGGATGCTATGTCCATTAAAATGATTTTGTTGTATGGAGTTGAATGTTCGGTGATAAAAAAAAAAAAATTATAAATAGATAGAGTATATGTAGGCACTCCCCTCCTACTCAGCACAATGTATTTTGGGCCTACCTATTGGGCCAGGCCCAATAAAATGCCATCTGGGCCCCATGTGAGCCTAGAGCAGACAAAATTGTGCTAAGACCAGCCCTAAGTCCGGATTTTGGAGCCAAGGCGGTTACAGTGTTTTTATCCACTTATCATTGACTTAGTGGTATACCGATGTCTCTTATTATAAAACTCTAATTATCGTATCATTTTCCTATTTTTAAATTTTACCTTACTATTCAAGCTTGCCAAAAAGTTATCAAATGCTTTCTCTTAAGGTTGACATTCAACAGGTTAGACTAGATTTTAATAAACCCAATCAAATCTAATCCATGTAAAAAAAAATTGAATCTGACCCTACTCGACCGAATTGCTCAACCCGACCAATCCTAAATTGCTGACCAGGCTCAACCCAAATATTGAACCGAATTGTTGGCCTAACTCAATTCAAGTGCTATATTAGATTTTTTGAGTAGATCGAGTCGGTCAATTTGAGCTTTTTTTTCTTCAATCCAGCCCGACCCTAATTTTAAAATGTAGAACCCCCAACCCACTTAATTTCTTGGATCAAATCATGCAGATCAAATTTTAAAATCTCTACGGATGAACCCACTACCTTTAAGACACACCAAGGTTAGGCTATAGAGGCTCAAATCCGTAACCTCTCACTTTCTGACGCAGGAGACAACCAGTTCAACGTTATCCACTTCGTCACCTTATATAGGTGGATAATTAAGTTCATATTCCGTGACCCAATGCTTTCAGTAGTCATTATATTAGAAATTTTAAATGACAATAAGTTTCAATCTTTTCTCAAGATAAGAGAAGAGTGATTCTAGCAAAAAGATAGCTTAAAAAAGGATTTTGTTACAGTAAGATTCTAATTATCAAAGTAGGGATGCATGGGATGTGGACATTTGATAAGATGGATTCATGTATCAAACCCAAAATCTTGCATTAATTTGGTTACCCTTTCTATCTATTTAATTAATAAGTGTCTGACCCAAGTCTCCTTTCTGAGTGTTGATGATTTGGGATTGGAATTTTAGACCGTTCAGAACCACATTCGATTTTAATTCTAGAAAGTTCGGCCATCCTATTTGAAGTTCTAGAGGGGTGGAAAGTGTGGTGACTTAATACTTACTTTGCAAACATTATTTGGTTCTTATAACAAACGTGTTTTAACTTTTTTTTTTTCTTATATTGATGATTTTAAAGTTAAAACCTAGGGGTGAAACTCGGGTCGGGCTTTAATCCGACCTGCATGACTTGACCCGAGAAATCATGCAGGTTGGGTCAGCAGGACGGGTCGAGTTGAGAAGACAAAAGTCCGTATAGAATTCAGGTCAGGTCGAGTTGAAGAATTTTCAAGTTAACTCGACCTGACCCAACCCAATCCAACCCAACCCAACCCAACCTAGCCTAAAATTAGGCTAAAATATATTCAGAATGTGAGTCGGATCAGAATTCGGGTTGAGTCGGATTAGAATATAGGTTGGGTTAGGCTAAGAATTTCAGGTCAATAGCTCAAATCGGACCAGGCTTCAGTAAATATTGTACTCGGGTCAGATTGAATTTTAAGAAACCCGACCTTGATTTCAGCCTTAGAGAAATTCTACGGAGATCTTGTCTATCAAGATTCTCTATTGAGACACTCTATTTATATTTCCAAGTGTGATCCTGCAGTGAGTTACAAAATAGCATGCTTTAAACAGCGGGTTAGAGTTTTATATATTTTATTTAGATGGGCTTAAACTTTTTTCTTAAGACCAAAGTGTCCAAGTCTTTTAGAGTATCTAACTAATCTCAGGAGGTGTGTCAATCTCCCTATCTATACACACTGGGATCACACTATGGGAAATGACCATTTTTTGTTGAATGTGACTTAAACTCAAGATCTTCTACATTTCAGACAGATTCTTGACTATCAAGCTAACCCTCACAGGATTAGATGAGTCCGAACTTTGGCCTTTGACAATCCAACAAACTCAGGCTTTTGTATATATAAACAAGATCGAACTCTCTTAGAAAGGATCGTCTAAACCCAATCAGTGAACGGGCCTAATTGTAGTCCCAATCACAAAAGTGCAATGTCGATTCTAAATCTTTAAGATTTTGAACTGGTCAGATTTTGTCAAATTAGAAGAAAATGATAAATAAGATTTTATTGCTTGAGAAATGTCATAAAATACTGACAAATTAAAATTTTCTTGTTTGCAAGCTATCTAAAAAGGGGAATTGCCCTCTATAATAAAAAATAGGTAAATCGGTAATTAAATTGGGAGTTGTTCTCTCCAAAATAAGACCTACATCGTATCAATTGAGTCATATTTGTCAATTAAATAATGAATTTAGATGGTTTTTAAGGCACACAATATTGAATTTACTCTATGATTTGGGAGGGATAAATCGTTGTCGAGTTCAGAGTCAATTGCATTACATTTTGAGCGTACTAAACTTAAATTCTAGGGTAGAAATTTGGGTCGAGTTTTAATTTATCCAAGAAATCAGTAAGTTTGAGTTATATATTTATATGTTTCTGGTCGAGTCAGATTGGGAAGAAAGAATCCAGCGTCAAATTCGGATTGGTTGAGTTGAGAAATTTAAATTCAACTCGACCCAACTCGATGTAACCCGCCTGACTCGAGTACACCAAGTTATAAAACAACATTTGGGTTAAGTTGACTAAAAAATTTAGGACATGTCGCGTTGAGTAATTTGGGTCAACAATTCGGGTAGGATTGAGTCAAGTTCAATAAGTTTTGACATGGGTTGAATTGGGTTTATTAAAACCCGGCCCGACCCGAGTTTCAACCCTATTAAACCCTACTAAATTCTAGTTAGAGTGTTAGATTGATATAATTATACGTCGCCATACCCAAATGGTATTTTAATTTGATGAACCTTTTCATATCTAAAATATCTCATAAATCAAGTTTAATATTTTGTCAATATTAAGGACAAATTGCACGGGCCACACCTTAGATTGGGTCAAGCCCACTAGGCTCATTTTTTTGGAATGGATTCGTTCAATCCATTAACCTCTGGGCCTGAAGTTGGCTTATCATATATCTGGGCCTGAATTGGGCCCAACTCAAATAATTGCTTTAGGAAATGGAAAAGCCCTAACCGTAACCCAGCAGATGCTTACTGTAACAAGAGTCACTTTTTAATCATAGGCGATCAATATATTTAATAAAAGAAGGTAAAAAAATTCAATCTATATTTTAGTGAAGCTATATAAAAATTATCTAATACAGTTATACACGTAATCTTATTAAATTTTAGATAAAAATGACCTAACAATGATGATAATATAATTTTGTCATATTTGAGGGCTTTTTATACTTTGACGTACTTATTTTATTACATGTACATGCTAGGAATATGATTTTTTTTTTAAATTTTCATTTAGTAATTATTAAAATTTTAATATTTTTAATAAAATTTTAGTGACTTAACTATAATTTGAATACAGAAGTATAAATAAATAAATAAATAGGATGAGTATGCACCACTTATAGCCAAATTTGGGCCTGGACCGAGGATTTGCATTGGAGGTAGTAAAGAATGCCACGTGGCAAGAAAAGGTAGACAACGACGATCCCAAAATTTCAACTTCATCACTATTCACTAGTATTGGAATTCGGGCTTCTTCATTTTTTTTTTTAATCTGAAATTGAGATGAAGTACTATTAAATATGTTACGTAGTAAGTCGATTTTATAAGATTTTTTTTAATTTAAATATAAATTTTTGTTAGAAATAAAAAATTAAAATGTAAAAATATGATATTAAATAAAAATAAAACAATAATAATAATGATACTCATGAATCATAACGTTTACCAAATGATTATTATTAACTACTATCTCATGGTTAAAGACCAATAAATGAATAAAAGGATTGCTTTAATACCGGACCATTTCGGGCCTGGTCATGGGCTATTTTGGAGGGCAATAGGGCACTCCGCACTCGGCACTCTTTTAGTCCTTTATTAGAGACCTAAGCCCATTTAGTTTTCAAAGTGGCTCGTTTATGTTATGCCCTCCATATGGCTCGTTTATATTATGCCCTCCATATGGCTCGTTTACATTGTCACTTTTTTTTTTTTTTTATGACTAAGGTGTTCATACCTAAAAAGTATACTATTAATTTTCTCGACATGTAAACCTTCCTATCTACACACCGAACAACTCTACAGAGAGTAGCCTTTCAAAATAGAGTGAGAAGCAAACTTAGAATTCTCACTTTTTGAGACGGGTTCGTGACCGTTATTTCGGGGGAGGTGTTCACTACTTCTTGTAGGGCCTATTACAGTTGATAACTTTTTTAATCTAATTTTGATACTTATTTATTAAACAGGATTAATTTTAAAAAGTCGAACTTATATATTGATAAACTATACATGCCATAATTAGTGTTAACAAGGTTGTTTAGGCTGAGCATTAGTTATTTACCTAAAATCAGAATAAATGAGTAAAATTTGAATATTTGTTAAGTCAAGCTCAAGACAAAGTAATGAACATTGGCTTGTTTATGTTTTATTGAGCACTAATACAATTTAAATGGTCACATGTAGAGCTTATGAATAACATTTATGATTAATTATTATTATCGAAGTATAAAAATTCTCATATAAATTTATATTTATATTTACATATTATTTTCTTCATATCACACCCAATAAACATATGACTGAATTAAAAATTACTCAACAAACAATCATTTTTGTATTTCTTTTTGAAAAATTAATATTGTTGAATTTATATTGTGAATACACCAGATAATGATATATACACTTTACAAGTTATACTTTAAACTTAATATTACACTAAATAACGGTGTACAATAGAATAAAACACCACTTGCCCTTCTATATTAGTAAACATTGAAGCTTAAATTTTCTTAGAAATTAAGCCAATTATATCATACTCTTAGCCTTTATTACAGTCCAACTACATGTTTCTAATTCATGCTGTGTAGTATTGGGAAGGTTAATTTTAGATAAAAGGAATTTAAAATATACCTTGTAAAGTGCATACATCATTAAACTTAATATATGTACTCTAAAATTCTTCTTTACTATTATTTTTATACTAAATAAGGAATTTAAAAATAGAACTCGATTTAAAATGGAGTCAGTCTTAGGCCTTGCATTTTAAGGGTTCAACCTAATTTGAAAGCCTAGATTTATAACCAAACCTTGATTTAAATGCAAGGGAGCATCATATACATTTTATGCATTTATTTTATAATTTTTCTCAAACAATATATTATGATAATAATTAAATACCCTAAATTTAGTTCCAATAATTTTAAATATTAATAATCTTATTATTAAACTTAGTCAAATTGCCTTCTCCTCATCTACGTCTCTAAATAGAAATTGAAATAAAATTAAATTGAAAGCAGATTTATTTAATAAAATTTGTTTTCAATTTGCTTGACGGTCAAGATATTCGCCTTATGAAGCAAGGACTTGAGTTTGATCACACTCAACTCCTTTAGCCCACTCCCCATGGTATTACTCTCCGTTGACTTAACCAGTGTGTGGATTGAGAGGTTTACACATGCTCCTGGGATTAGTTATACCTCCAATGTGGGGTGATGATACTTATATTAACAAAACAAACTAAATTGAAAAAAAAAAAAATCTAAAATAGGCATAACTTGAACTTTGCTTATTTATTCTTAATCAAACTAAAATTAAAACATAATCCAGTTAAATCAAACTAACCTATAAGCCAACTTGGACCAGCTTGTTATAAGAGAGCTGGCCACGTGGACCCCATCCATGAGGGTAAAGCCTCCTTCCCTTGACCGAAATGAGGTCATCAATAGGCAGCCCTACGTCATTGACCCGCATGGGATTTGTCCTCTTGAGTGGGCCCCACCAAGAAGACCAGGTCCACAGATCAGAACATCCTCCTTTGCCATGTTCTTGACTTCTTTCTAATCTGTGGGTGGCCCACTTTCTTCTGTTTTTCACTTCTATAATCCAATCTTCATTTCCCTCTCTTTTTTTATAACTTGCAAGTTGCAAAGCTTCTCCAGAAGATGTCGGGGGTATTTATGGAGAAACTCTAGAGATATTCTGCAAAAACTTGCATGAATTCCTAAGAAGAGAAGAGAAGAGAAGTGAAGAAGGAAATCAAATTCAAAAGGCCAAAAGTTTCTCCTTTTCTCTCTTGTTTTGTCCATCATTCAAGGAAACCCTAGATGGATTCTTCTTCCTTGTTTCAAACCCAATTCTCTGAATTCTCACCCTGGTCGCCTTCGGATTGGCCGGATATTTTCTCTTGGGATGGTTCCAACTTCGATGAGCTTTCCTTCTCCATGAACGGAACCACCTCTAGAGATATGCAACTATTTGAATTGCACCAAGAGCCCCTCCAAGAAGTGCCAACCAAAATTAAAGAAGAAGAAGAAGAAGAAGAAGAAGAAGTAGATGTGAAGAGCAAAGACGACGATTCAAAGTCAAAGGAGAAGAACTATATCGGCGTCCGAAAGCGGCCGTGGGGGAAATTTGCGTCGGAGATAAGGGATTCGACGAGACGTGGGATGCGGGTTTGGTTAGGAACATTCGATAGTGCAGAGGCGGCGGCACTGGCTTACGATCAAGCCGCTCTTGCGCTGCGTGGGCCGTCTGCGGTCCTCAATTTTCCGGTGGACCGCGTGAGGGAATCCCTCCGTGATTTGCCATCCGGCGATGACGGGTGCTCCCCGGTTGTCGCCATCAAGAAGAAGCACTCCATAAAGAGGAAGTCCATGAGTGGTAGAAGCAAAAAGAGAGAAAATGATGTGAGAAAAGAAAAGATGGTTGAATTTGTGGATTTGGGTGTGGATTATTTGGAAGAGCTGCTAAGTTTATCTGAAGTTTCTTGTCCTTGGTGAGAATTTTTTTTTTTTCCCATTCAATTGATGGGAGGAAAGAACTGTTCATTTCTCCTTTTTCTCTCTTTTTCTTTTTGTATTTCTTTTTCCTTTTAAATTTGCAAGGATGGCATGTAATCAAAAGAATAATTTTTGATTTGTTACTTTGTTCCCACTCTCAGTAATGATACTAGCAACTGTTTTGAATAATCTAAATCATCTCTTGTAATTTTTGCCTAGTAAACAACAAGCATTAACAGCCCTTGAATTGTAGCGGTGGCCCCTCACCATCCACTTAGAAAAGAAAGTTTTCATGTGGGTCCTACCACAATCACTAGTTCACATCATCATCCATCTCTATAGTGTTTGGTAATACTCAATTTCATTGAAAAGTCCAATATACACATCTACATGAGGATGTACCTTCTATAGTTAAAAGGTTTGTAAAAAATTATGAATGTGTTTGAAAATTATATATATATATATATATAAAATCCACTTATTTAAATAACGCATGTCATGGTTTTTAAGGATCAAAAGTATTAATAGATTGGGTGCAATTCTATCAAATTCAATTTAATGGTAGGTCTGAGTTAATTATAGGATCAAATGGTTTTAGGAATGGGTATAAATGGTACCTGGGGTGAACTTTTCTCAAATCAAGTAAGTTGACTATAAGGAGGGTAATGCATTTTAAAGGTACATAGCAAGAAATAGCTATCCATAAAAATGAATTTTTTTAATCCAATTTGGGAAGGTGACTATAAAATCAAATTAAAATCCAAGAAATAGCTATTTTTTTTTTCATCCAAGAAATAGCCACATAGCAAGCTACATAGCATTTTAACCCTTTTAAGTCATAATTAAAATCAAATTTGGGAAGGTGACTATAAAAGGATTATAGTTTTTAAGGTCGCAAAGTAAGAAATAAATACCACAAAAATACTTTTTCAATCTAGTAATAGTTATAACTCATAATAAAATCAAATCAGTTAAAAGTGATTATAAAGAGGATATGGTTTTTACTCTTGTATAAAAGAAATAAAAATCTAAATAAATGATTTTTAATCCAATAATAGTTGTAAGTCATAATAAAAATCAAATCAAGTAAGATGACTATAAAGAGGATTGGTTTTTAAAGTTGCATGACAAGAAATAAATATCCATAACATTAAAAGTGACCGTAAGGATGGTTATGGGTGTGTCAGAATTTGGAGGTGAGGAGAAATCAGGCTACACACTAGGGTTGCGTTTGGATTGGAGGTAAAGGAGGGCTGATGGGGGATAACCCCCCATTACCCTTGTTTGGTAATTGGGGGGGTGATGGGGGATAACCCCCCATTACCATTGTTTGGTAATTGGGGAGGTCATGGGATAAAACCCCTCTTTACCTCCCTTTTCTCACTTTTTGAATACCCTTTTCCATGTAAAGGGTCTTCATTTTGAATACCCTTATCCCTGGATGCACCCCCTTGAAAAATTAGCCTATGTTTGGATGGGGGTTAGAGGGGTGAAAATGAGGGTAACTCTCGTTTATCCCCATTTGATAATGAAGAGAATGAGCAAGAAAATCTCAAGTTTCCTCTCCTCAACACAAATCTGAAAACCTCCAATGCAAGAGGTAATCACTTTATCTCTCTCATAAGTTTTTTCCTCTTATACATTTTACACTGTAATTACCAAGTAAGATAAGAAAAAGCAATGTTCAAGGGAAACTCTTGTTAAGGGAAACTCCTCAATAAGGGAAATCCTTGCAAAATTTACCTCTCATCGAAATACATGCTAGCTTTTTTTATGATAATCCTGTTGTTTGATTTTTGTTTAGAAACTTTTACAATTGTTTACTATGTGATAAAGGTTGAAGGTTTGAATCACGGAGCACTGAACATCAAATAAGATGAAGGTCTAAAGTATTCTCGGACCAAGGAAAATATTTGAATAAAGTACAAAAATCTCCACCAATTGTAGTTGCTTCATTACTGTAGCTTACGTAAGAATAATAACATATGTTTCAGGTCATAGACCTATCAAATAATTTATGCATTTTGATTTTTGAGACAAGTTGTCATTTTTGACAATTCACATCAAGACAGTGTTTGAATATAGTACACCTACAAATGTAGAGATGCCTCCGTCTTTTCACTTTTTTTTTTTCCAATTCTTGACATGTTGTATTTTATCATAGTCTAAAACTCATATGAGCTCCGTTGAGTCAGTCCAAGTAGACTTGACTTTATACGATTTCGAGTAGAGCAAGTTAATGAGTTTTACTAAGTTTTTCTGAGTCAAGTCAGAAAAACTAATCCAATTTACTTAAATAAGTTAGAACTTTGGTTTTCTTTCATTTAAACATTGATTAACTTAAAATTGAAAAATTCAACTAAAAGTAAGGGCATTTAGGTAATCTTAGAATGATGCAGATATTTAAAAATAGGCAAAATTCTTTATTGTTGCATGCATTTCCTTCGCATCTTCTAAAGGAAGAAGAATAATTTATGATTTAGGTGAAAGGACCTATGAATAATTAATGTATTTCCTCTTTTTCTTGACGACTCTTATTAAGGCATTTTGTCTTGATCTGCTCTATTTATAAATGTAAAGATACTCATGTCAGCAATTAATATTTTTCTTTACATTTGCCTTTGTATTTTGCATGTTCTACATTTTTGCTTTACATCTTGCTTTACACCTTGTTTTGTATTTTATATTTTTTTCGAATTTTCTCTTTTATTTTGCTATACAAAATGTAGTATGTCTTATTTTGATTGATTTGTACTTTGGTTTGCAATTTAAGATGGAGATGTCTATTCATCAAGGATCAACATTTTGTCAACAACAAATAAATTTACCAAATTTAATCAAAATCTTTTAAGATTCATAGATCCTTTTCTAAACCATATTTGGTGGGTCAAATGGACTATAATATTAGACTCCAAACTCATCAGAATATTATTATAATTTTAAAATATGACTAAACATTAGTGTGTGGTTGGTTGCATCAGTGCTTTGCACAAAGAAAATATTAAATACATCTAAGAATTTTACCATTATTTGCACCTATTAATGTAAAAACTTTAATTTAAAAAAAAAAACCTCTTTAATTTCTAAAATATGATAAAAGGTTTCAATATCACAATGTTTATCTCCACTTATAATATAAGTCGACCCTTCGACGGGAAATGCGGAGAAACTGAAAAGGACGCGATATTCCTTGTAAAAAGTAAGAAACATAAAAAGAAGGAAGAATGAGCAAATCTAAATAGTTTTTAATATAAAAAAAATTAATGTATTTATAAAAATAATTTCACTTAAAATTGTACAAATTAGAAAAAATATACTTACTGATCTACATGTAACATAACTATCCATCAATTCAATACCATGAGCCACTGATTTAAAGGTAAATATTTTAAAAATTAAACAAGAGTTTATAGCCATTGGATTTTAAGACCCTTATCAAGTGGTTAATGTCATCCTATCTAAGTAATTTTTTGAAATCATACAATCTATTTATAATAATTTATTACTCATTCCTTATTCAACCTTTTAGATTGATAGAAAGATGTATCAAAATAGTTTAATTTACAATTTTAAACAAATTAATTAGACATAATTTTTAAATGATGAGAAAACAAGCTTGCAGATAGCCCCCCCCTTGATCTCTTTTTGTTCTAGAGTCCCACCCACAATTTTATAATAATAGCCGCCTTAAATTTGTCGTGACTTGACATAATAAATACAATAAATGAAGATTCGTAGACGAAATTGTGAGAATCGAAATGGCCCTATCACATCAAAATCAATAACCAAATCCATTACTATTGGCCACATACCTTTGGACATTGATAAATGTAGAGCATGATGCGTGAAAATAAAATATTTATATTAAATGGTACGATGTTGGGTCAATCTCTTGAGTGGTTACATCAAAATATGGAAATTGAGTCTACCCTTTTAAGGCAACAGAGACACTCATCCTAAAGATCTCTACGACGATTGGTTCTCATTATATTGAATCTCAACCATATATAATTCAATCATCTAAAGTTTTGCACGATCACAACCGTATAATTCAATCATCTAAGGTTTTGCAAGATCACAACCGTGGATAGAATATATGGACCCATGATTTTAAAAGTATAAACTTAACTCGTGAGAGTTCGTCTGGGAGTCAAGATGTTCATCTCATGAAGTGAGGTCTTGATTCGATCCAGTTTAACTCTTTTGGATTGTTCTCTATAAGATTACTCTCTATTCACTCAATGAGTGTGTGGATTAGAAGGTTTACATATGTTCCTGAGATTAACTTTACTTTTAATATAGGATGAGAGTACCTATCTCTGATCTGACTCCCATGAGACCCTTCTTTGGCTAGTTTCTTCCGCTGCTGCTTAGAGCGATTGAAATCCAATTTGTGAGTTTTTTTTTTAATCCAAGTGGATCCTGCATTTCTGCACCTAGGATCGAGACCACCATGGTTGCCCCTGACCCATCTCTCTACGCCTAAGGAAGACTTTGGGTTTCGGTCAACGGTAGGGCCCTTTGACCTATTTTTTTCCCTCTCTGCAAGCCTTTCGGTCGATGCATCTTCCGAACGAAAAAATGTGAAGGTTTCGTTCGGTGGATGCGGCGGTTTTAAGTGGAAGGGCAAAATGGTAATTTCACCTGAATTTTTGAAAACGGGTGTATGCATAGAAAAAGAAAATCTGGATCTGTGTATGGCTAGCCATATCATATTCATATTACTCTTTCATACATATTATTTGGTTTATAATTTATAATAGGTAATATCTAAAAATAATTAATATTGTCAATCAATATTTTAATTTTATTTAATCTTTTCCATTAACTTGTAGTTGGAAATTGGTGGAAATAGAAATACAAAAGTCAAAAAGAGTTGAAAAAAGACAAAATCATGTTAAGCTAAAATATTTTATCAATACCTTATCATGTGATGTTTTGCATGCAATGCGGGCGGAGTCGACAACTCACCTCACTTTTATTGTTGGATGCTCCTTCGTGTAAAGAAGTATACTACATTATTTTACAATGATTTCTAGTATTTTAATCTAGTGAATACAATTTAAATCAATGCTCACTCTCAATTTAATTTAGAAGAAAAAATTGACTGTAAATAAAAAAAATCAGTAATATTATTGAATATTGTTAAAAGCCAATATGTCAATATGCATTAATGATATAAAAGTTTTTTGTAGCATTCTATAAAAAAGTAAACAATCTAAAATAATCTGAAAATATAGAACAACAAAATAATAATAATAAAATCAGCAAGGTAGGAATAAAATTATATAAGGGTTCCACTCATTACTATTCATACTTTAGAAACATGGTGCCACCGGCCTTTTAAGCTGCTCTGATCAAAATCAATGATTTGAATAATCTTATTCAGATCAAGCCAATTTAATAGAGTTAAGTCAAAGTAGTTGGATCTTCACACCCAAATGAACAATTTTAAATAGATTCAACTTGGTTTCAAGAATAAGTAGAAAAAAAAATAGAATAATAGAATAAGTTGAATGTACATGAACTTGAGCTAGGTCGAGTTTGTTGATGTTGGGGCTGCTGTGAACAAGTCTCATATTTAAAGTGTAGAGGGAGATCTAAGGGTTTATAAAAGACTTGGGTCACTTCACCTTACAGACTAGTCTTTTGGGCTGGAACCCAAAGTCCTAACAAGCGGTATTAGAGTCAGGTCTTAGGCTATCTTATGTGAGCTCAGGAGATCCCCCCGGTGAACGGGATGGTCGGCGTCGCTCTTTCCACCGGAGAGCCTCGTTCAAGGGAGGAGATTGTTGGGGCTGCTGCAAACAAATCCTACATTAAAAGTGTAGAGAGATATCTAAGGATTCATGAAAGAATTAGGTCACTCCACCTAAGTGATTATTCTTTTGGACTAGGTCCTAATAGTTGAGACAATTCTATTTCATTCCTTTTCTTTCTTGAAATTAAACCGCCTTATTTTTCTTATTAAATGCTTTGTATGAGGTTAATGATTTTGTGAGATATTTTAAAAGAAATCAAATCTGCTTAATATGAAGAAACAACATTATTTTCATATTCTAAAATCAGCCCCAATTTTTATTTTTTTTTTAAATTAGTTTGACAAAACCCTTTTTGTCCCCATGAAACATATAAAAATATAACATTTTATTTTCGTATAATAAGAAGGGACACACCACATCTATTTTTAAAATATTAGATAAAAATTAGTGTAGAATAAAGTTCTCCTTCAAACAATTTGAGAAGTTGGGGCTCGTGTGAGAGTATGGATAGAGAACGAAACTAGGCTTTTGTAATTAAGTAAGAGGAACTAAGGTTTTTTTTTTTTTTTTTTAATATTTTAATTTTTTTATAAGATTTCTTGACTTTCTCTTTGATAGTAACTACTTTTATTTTATAATACTTTAGATCCACATAGACCAACGAAATTGATGGTACTTAGGACTAAATAATTTAATCTGGCAACTTGATCTGCCATTCAAGTTATTTTTATTTTATAATACTTTCTCTTTGTTTTTTTTTTTTCGATTGTGCCAAATTATTGTGCTCATCGTTAGATGAATCAAATGACGAGTACTTAATTAATTTTTTTTATAAAATTTATTATACATCTCTTATTTGATTTATCCAATGATTAGTTTAATAGTTTTATGAAATCTAAAAAATATATAAATACAGTTATTGTCCTAAAAGTTAAATCTGCAGCATCTGAGTCAGACTGATTTGTGAATTTTGTGACTGGGTCTTGAGTTGTCAATTTTGTGACTAACTTGTAATAGTGTCCGACTGTCCTGAACCGTGCCACTGGAACCACCAATACTAAAGTGTCCAACATTTAAAAAAAATCTAAACTTCCTTTATAGTCTCATTCACCTCTTCTCCAGGATTATTTTAGACATAGACCTAATTAGACTAGCAATATTTATATATAAATTAATAAATAATTTAAGTTTTAAAATCTGAATCTCACAAGAAATTATGATTGTGTCAAGTAGAAAAGGGACATGCAGTGAAGAGAACGACGAGTTCTTAGATTCATTTAAAATCTAACTCTCTGTACATTTTTGACATTTGTTTTTGAATTCCATAGATTCCAAACCTCGATCTCTACATTTTTCCACATTTCTTTAGTAATTCCTGAGATTCCCACTTGCCAAACAGAGGCTTCCAGGTGTTGACCACTTGCAGGTGACAATCGAGATCTTCTCCTTTTTTGTTTCTTTCTCCTATCATATAATTTAATAATATTAACACACACATGTATTCTTACTTAAGAATGACATGAAACAACAGATGCATGGATTTTTTTACTGAATATAAATATGTTCAATTTAATGAACTGTTGTGCAATGATCACACTTTACACTGTGTCACATAATGAATTTATAAAGAAGCAATGAATGATAATGTAGCAAATACACAAGTAATCACGCATAAATACAAGAGATTTATATGGTTCAAAGTGTGTCTATGTTTATAATAGAGTATTTGTGGTGGGTCATGAATGATCTCTTGATGCCGCTGCTAATGAGTTCTATATTAGAAGTGTAAAGGGAGATCTAGAGGATTTATCAAAGACTTGGGTCACTCTACCTAATATGTTAGTTTTTTAGACTGGAAGTCCAGATTCTAACATGTGGTATCAGAGCCAGGTCTCAGTATATCTTATGTGGGCTCAGGTGATTCCCGAGGCGAACGGGATGGTCGGCGTCACTCTCTCCGTCGGAGGGCCTCGTTCGAAGGGGGGATTGTTGGGGCTGCTATGAACGAGTCCCACATTGAAAGTATAGAGGAAGATCTAGGGATTTATATAAGACTTGGGTCACTCCACCTAACAGGCTAGTCTTTTGAACTGGAAGTCTAAGTCCTAACAAGATCTTTTCAATGGATTCATCGATGATTATTTCACAATCATTATTATTACAATAGCCATAAAAATTGTTTGTATGTTATTATTAAGGAAAGAAAGCTACATTTGAGAGACTTTATCACACCGCAACAATTACATATCTTACATATAATATAAGAGAATTAAAATTTTAAAATATGATATTCTTGAGGTAGAACCCACTCTCAAAAGCCAGCAATTGAAAAAAGGGGCCTAAAGTATTATATAAAGTCATTGGTTTCTCAAAATAATAGATGTGAGACTTTTGTCACTGCACACCTGTCCAGAGAACTTGCTTGACATGATAACATTCTTGATGTATAACTCATTCTTAAAAGTTCGCTGTTGAGAGAAGGGTGCCTCAAGTGTTACATAGAGTAATTGATTTTTCAAATTAACTGATGTGAGACTTTTGTTACTTCACAGGTCTAAACAAAAATAAAACAACACTATTACAATCATTTATGAACATGGATGGTTGAATTAATACTGGAATCGAATCGAACTTGACCGAAGTCCAAGGCATGTATTTTTCAAAGATCCATGCTCGAATGAGTTCAAGAGTGATCAAATTTTAGACTGACTTGATGAAAGAGGAATTGACTTAATCTATCTTATGAATTCAAATCGGACTTTTGAACAAAAACATATTCAATTTACCTTTACTATTGAATTAAATCTTAAAAATAAAATTCTACAATGAATTACAATTTGAAGGCCTCAATGATTAAAATAGTTTATTAAAACCCAATTTTTAACACTTAGGCAATATGCAGCAGAGCTTTCTTTAGTCTTTACACCTAACTCTTCTTTTATATTAAAAATTAAGAATAATAATATGATGTCCTATTCGGGAGGGTCCAATAAAATTTCTCCTTAAAATGTGTACAATGACACTATCGAATCTAAATTCCATAAGCAGATCTTTCTTCAACTATTAAATAAGACATGAATTCTTGGATTATTTAATCAAATAAAAATAGGTAGCCAAACATTATATTAAATAAGGAAAACGAAATGCAAGTCAAATTTCATGACTTTCAAACATTGCTTTGGAGGCCGATACATGAATCTATCCATGTACACTTTACTTGTGTCAATTATCACGCGTCTTTTGAACAAAAGTTATTAGACATTTTTCACGTGATCAATAAGGGTGCATGAAACTATTTTTTATAAAAATTGGTTTTTTTTTTAAATTATATTTTCTATAAAAAATTTATAGATATTATTTTCTACTATTATCACTTTTTATTATTTAGTGCAACAAAATTATTTTCAATTAGGCGACTCAGATTATAACTCAATTGCACCTGATTCTATATAATAATAATAATGGTGAAAGTGGTATGATCATAAAATAATAATAATAATAATAACAATAACAATAATAATAATAATAATAATAATAATAATAGTAATAGTAATATAACTTTTACTCGCTAATAGCAGTTGATATGCTTTTATCTAATTAAGAGATTCACAAGTTAGGTATAGTTTGTTGCTTTATAGGCAGAGTTGAGTTAGGGGTCAAGTAATAGATTATAAATACTATACTTCGTTACGTTGGTCGATAGGTTAGTTATAGATAAGACCTCAGATTAGGTTAGGTTGTAACCACGAGTTGGGTTGGCTAGGTTATGATTAAGGTAATGGGTCAATTTAAATTTGGGTCAATAGGATCACGGTTCAGATGACAAGTTCATGTTCGAGTTGGATCTTGACTCATGGGTCGAATTTGGTGATGATTAGTCAAGTCAATGGGTTATATCGTATGATTTAAAATTCATATCTTGTGGAAATTGCTTTCCCATCCCTCTCTTTAAGAATTTATATTCGGTAACACGTTTGAAAAAAGACTAAGTCTTAAAAATCACGGAGTCGAGTTCGGCCATAGTTAGTCAATGAATTGGATCATGGACTTCAAATCCATATTTTCTACTTTATAAAAAGATATTATTTAAACATACTCTGCGTGTAAATTGTTATGGTTGCAAATGAGTCAAATCAAACCGTGGCCTAAAAATATGTTATTTTATATCTTGAAATAACTAAACTTTTGATCTATGAAAACTTTTTGTAGCACAATTTTTAGTCATAACTTTCAAGAAAAGACTAAACTATCCTATGGACTTTTTCCATCTTATATTTTTATTATAAGGAAAATTACACGCTATGAGAGTGACATTAAAAAGGTTTTGAAGAATTAAGTCATTATTTGGCAGAGTCAAGTCAAATGATGTGAGTCAAGTCAAAGTTTTACACACTTTTAGAAAGTGATCACAATTCATCAAATGAGCAGCCTACTTATTTAATCATTGTTGGTGTTGATTTGAATAATGTGATAATTGGTCAATGGATTGTCTTAGATATTCCATTCAACTTGGAAAATTCCATGGCTATGGATTAGGGGGTTGACAATTTGTGCCTAGACCTACGAGGCTGTTCATGAATTCATTAGATTCAATGAATTAGTTTGAATTAAAATTTTTAAATAAATGGTATTAGCAAAGTTTCACGTTGTCGGCACATGAATTTTCTATCCTTAACAATCGCTTTTTAAGAATGAATTTTAATCATGTGTTTTAACATAGTATTAGAGAGGGATACTAAAAAGATGGGTTGGGTTCGTATCTCCAGCCTTGCGTAGAGGGGTAGAGCCGAATGTCTTCAGCTCTGGTGCTGAGGGAGAGCATTAGCAAAAGTCTCACATTGCCAGTGAATCTTTAGGTTGATTGGGTTTATAAGCACATAGGTTCTCTCTCCTTAACAGTCGATTTTTAATATGAATACTACTCATGTGTTTTAATGTGGGTCGTTAACATGATTTGAAGTAATCATTTATGATACATTAAGCGACACAGATCTAACAAATTAAGTTTTATTGATTCATTTATTAAGTTACTTTATTTAAATCAAATTCATTTAATAAGTGAAGGGGTTTGGATTGTAAGTGGTTCCTCCCCATGTTGAATGAATGAGTTTGAATTAAATTTGAGAGTTTAGGTGAAATTTCTATGTTTCATTAGCTGAGTTAATAAATAATTTGACCCAGATCAAACTCATTTAATAAGTGAATACGTTTGGGCTGTAAATGGGTCCTTTAAATGGGCCTGAACTCATTTTTTGAGAAGATGCTTAAGAACTGCATCAGTATATGAAGGCTAATTACGTTTAAAGCTACATTAAATTATCATAATTTTTAATATTAGGGTGTTGATATTATGGATATTTAATAAAATGGTACGGATAAATTAGATGAATTTGTTTCTGGGTGAAACAATATGTAGAGCTATTTATATTGATCCCATTAGATGGGCCCACCAAAATCTCCTCAACAACACTCTTGTTAGATTTTATCTTCATTTAATACTTCTAAATTTAATAAACACAATATTTTTTTAAAAGAATTGTACCCTCATAATAGCAATATTATATGTTACACGAATTGAATATTAATAATTAGAAGCTAATTTTATTTACCTTCAGCCATATATGAAGATCTGAAGCCTGAATGTTGGTACAAAATTTATAATTCTTTCGATTTACTATTTTCCCATTTAAAAATTTTTATAGTATAAATTTCATAATTTAATTATAATGCCATTTGAAAGTAAAAGCTTATTAATTTTGACTAATCTACATCTTATTTTAATTAAATAAGAAATTTACTATGATTCCTCGTATAGATAAAGTACATTCTGAGACCTAATCAGCTTAATTTAAAACTAACCGAGACAAATATGACTTGATTGTTTTCATTGACTCTCAATCAACTAAATTGATAAACAATTCCTATTTGCATTAATGTAAGTTTGGATATTCTGGTATTGAAAGAATATTCTCTCTCTTGTCTAAACCTTATCTAGTTAAAGTACTAATCCAATTTTTACTTTAGTTTAATTTAATTACTAATCCTAACTTAATGCAAATTATTTTTTTCATTAATTTATCTATTTACCTATATATATATATATATATATATATATATATTTTTAATTTACGAGTGGGAAACCACAGGATACCCAGTGTAAAACCCTCATGTGTGAGCTCGCTATCCCTAAGACACATAAAAATTAAGCCATGGAAGCTCAAACCAGCAACCTCCCGCTTCTAGAGGCGGGAGCCAACCAATTGCGCAATAGTTCACATATATACATATTATGTTTCAGAAGGTGTACAACTGACAACCGTTTTAATACAACATCTACTAAGGATAAAATAGCGGGTGCTCCAGAAAGAAATTGTTTTTTTACTTTAGTTCTGATTTTTTAATATTAAAAATAAATTATTGGATAAATATTTTGACCTATCATAATTAATCCAACAACGAAAATGAATCAAATAAAATATTGAATTTAAGTTTTAAAAGATAAAATTAATTCTAACGGCATGCATTGATCATAAATTGGCCCCACATGAGGCCAACCCTTGGTCACCGGCACTCAGAATACCCCGGTGTTTTGTAGATTTGCCCACACTTACATCGATCAATTTTTTTTTTTTCTAAATCTATGTCGAGAAATGATCTTATATTATCATCTTTACCCAACAAATAATGCCATTTGGGGCACATGGAATCCACTTCCTTAGAAATTTAAATCGTTCTATACATATGTGATTTATCCTTTTAGATTTTGAAAAACTATTAGTCCCATCATTGAATAGATCAAATTACAAATATTTGATTAGAAAATCTGTAAAAAAAAATTCATAAAAGGAATATAAAAATCTAGAATGGTGGCTTCAATGATTTCATAAATCTAGAATATAAAAATAGATATCTTTATATTCAATAATTTTTATAAATTAAGCTCCACGTGCTTTATTTATTAGATTTGACCCACGTGTGTCCTGTAAAAGGACGTGCTTTCCAAGTGGGAGAGAGAGCTTAAGGGATGCATTTAGTTGTGTGGTCTTCATCATTCTCAATTCTTGCAAGTTGCAACCCCTTCACTATACATTGAATTCCAAGCTACCACATTGCAATGGTTCTGTGTTGTCACACTACCATTGGTTATAGTTATACATGAGTCTCTCCACTCATATTCCATTCATGCCATATAAGTTCCATTTTATGTAGTTTATTTCTAATTTAAAAAATTATATGTTAACATGACTCTTTTTAAAAATATATATATAATAGCTCTTATAACATTCTATTTATCTATATGATTTTTGTGATTATCACGTAAGATTTACTTATTTGACATAACCTCTTAAAACACTTATGCTTTTCAATTTCTGACCCAGAGTCATTATTTGATATAACCTGTCAAAAACTCATACTTTTCAATTTCTAACCGAGAGTTATTATTTGATATAACTTGACAAAACACTCATACTTTTCAATTTCAGACCCAGACTCATTATTTGACATAACCTGTCAAAACACTCGGATTTTTCAATTTCAGACCCAGACTCATTATTTGACATAACCTGTCAAAAGACTCGAACTTTTCAATTTCAGATTCAGAGTATAATATTAAGACTAATGATATGATATGATGAGTTAGCCTCATACTCAATTAATACTCCTAAGTAAAGTAGTTGAATATTTTAGGAATTTTCGTTTAAATACATAGTATAGTAATACTTGTTAGAAGTTTGGGTCGATTAGGATATTTTTTTTTTTAATTAGATTTTTCTATCTTCTCTGTAGTCACTACTTCTCCTACTTCTTCTCTATTTCTTTCTTTTGTTGGACTCTTTTTGTTTAAGAAAAAGCTGAGAGATCTCCCTCGTTGATGGCTTCGCTCGTTTGACCTATGTCAGGGCACCGAGAGTCTTGATCTGAGAGAAGTGAGAGAAAAAGAAGAAAATTGAGAATTAGTTTTGTACTTCTACAAGAGAGTTTGAGAGAGAGACTTGTATTTGTACTCTGATTTAGAATGAGTAGAAGTTACTCAATTGTTGTCCATATACATAGGTTTCAACCGAACCACATTAAAATCGTGTTGACTGTTCTTTGAGTGTATATTTTTGCTAATTAATGGTGTAAATCCTAACAATAGTGGCTTAGTAAGAGTTGTATGCCATGCATACATTAGAAAGTGACACGAGGTGGGGACCATTCACGTGAATATAATAGACTGATAGAGTAGACGACTTGACTCTAGTCTTGTCTCACATCTTTCCGTGTCTTGACTAAATTTATGGGTCCCATCAATAAAGTACATGAGGTCGACTTGATTTAGCTAGGGCTATAAATCTCGATTGATACTGTACTTATCGCCCTGAGATAAAATAATTAGGTCGATATGACCGATTTCATTTTGTTTAAAAAAAAAAAGGAATATCAATTGTGGACCAAGTCGATATCTCGGTCGATATTTGCCGTTTTGCCCATATCGACTGATATTTATATTTTTTTATTTAAAAAATAGTCTGTTTTTATTTGTTAAATGATTTTTTTTCAAAAAAAAACCACAGAGATTTCAAAAAAAAAAAAAAAATTGAAGAGAGAAAAAATCTCAACCGAATCGTGATCTCGGTCGATACGAATTTTTGACCCTTCTTGGCTGTATTGGTTGCATTGGTTTTGCCCTAATACAAAAGTTGCAAATTGGGTAAGTTAAGTCGAGCCCCAATTCAATTCGGGCTAGGACCCAGAATGTAAATATAGGGCCCACTCAAATCAGGCCTATGTAAGCCTAAATTATTTGAAGTTGGGTCGGATTTAAAAAAAATAAAATAAGGACTCATACAAGCGTTCGGGTTCGGGTTTTCAGGCCCTTACTCAATTTAGATTTAAATCGACTACTACTATTGAACTATAACATTAAGTGGTAGTTGTTTATTGTTTATTGTACCTAAATCTTTTATAGGATTTATCATACGAGTGAAAAAAATTCCATCAAACAAATTATCATCATAGCTACTAATTCTACTATATTTAACGTACCAATTAAACTCTCATTTTATTATTTGACTTATAATAAACTCATCTTATAAAAGTTCGACCAAATAAACTTCAAAATAAAAGCAACTTATAAATTTTAAGTTCTATCACTCAAAATAAATATTAATTCCTTAAAAAATGGTAATAAGTTTGCTAAAAAGGTGAGAAGAAAGGTACATACTTAAGATTAGATAACTAGCATTAAGTTTAGGATGAATGAATATAATTTAATAATGAATTAGATATTATGATTTTTAATTAATCATAATATATTACTTCAATATAGAATATAAAAAACATATTAAATATCATACATCCAAGAGTTTTAAACTTGGACTTTCAAGTCGGATTGATCCCTACTCCCTAATATTGTAAGGCCTTGGCCCAATATAAATTAAATCGAGCCCTATTTATTACCAAAATTTGGGCCCAAGCCTTAACTGAAGAGAGTCGGATTCTAAAATATTTGGGCCAAGTCCAGGTCGGCACAGGTTGAGCCCGACCTAAGTTGCATTTCAAATGTATCTTGTTTCTCTCTTTTAAATTCCTGGCAAGCTTAAAAAAAATTCGATAAATTATGCTAAACTTTGATTTATGGTTTCAGATTATTGAGCCTACATGGGTGTAGTTCAAAGTCTTAACTGGTAATCTCCTGCCTTAGAAAGCGGGAGGTACTAGGTTCGAGCCCCCATGGTCTCACTTGGTGTGCCCTTAAGACAGTAGGTATCACCCGTGAAGGTTTTACGTCTGGATTTTCCTGCAATTCTCCACACGTAAATTCAAACCAAAAAATCATTGATTTCAGATTTTTTCAGAAATTATGACTCCTACTGATGTTTAAATGGACTTGAAATATAAATGCCCTTATTTCATACCTACAATTTATGAAGCATCCACTCTTGTTTATGGAATATTTTGTATTATCAAAAATAAAATTAGCTACTTTATCTAAAACTGTATTTTATAACCAACCAACGCAATATATGCTTTTAAAAATGTATTCACAAATATTCCAAATTTTAATTCTATTATTTGTTTCGAAACGTAGGCTCCATGTACAAATTTATCAAAAGAGCAATCTTATGTAATCCGGGGATTCTTGACTTAGCTGATTCTTTCAGAACTTACTTGATACATAAGGTTTGCGGATGATTTCGTGTATTCATTGAATTAGTCTTCACCTTCAATGTGGGATGAGTATAGCCATATTATCTTAAAAAAGAAAATCTTATCGAGTCGAATAATTCATATGAGTTTTTCAAGCCTAACTTGAAGAAATTCAGTAAAATCTCTTTGACTTTCTTAACTTGGAATCCTATCGAATGGATTTCACTCAAAGTGACTCACCTGAATTTTGAGTTTTAAAATGATGCTTGTGATATAATAACTAATTTTACTGCTGATCTTCATATAGACTGGTCAATAGAAGAATTAGGTATTTTATGGCCATGGATTTGATCTCATTGTTTGAGAAACTGGAGCTGGGTGGAATGGTAGATCACAATTCAAAAGATCCAAAAAATGCATATCGGGCTACATTTTTCTGGTGCGATGCAATTGACAGGCAATATATCGACTGCATTTTTTACACGTGCTTAAATCGAACTTGTGTCAGACCATGATAGGAATTTGGTTAGGGGTTGAGTAGGGTCTGGTTTTCAAACCAGACTAGGGCCCAGTTGGGTCATGATCCTTGGATTGTAGTGTTAGGTCACGTCTGGCCGAGCTCTGCCATGTGTGAGTTGGGCTAGATTTAGCAAAATCAAGCCTGAACTGCCAAGTTTTTTTTTTTTTTGAGCGGTAACAAATATAAATATATTAAAAGAGAAAGAAGAATGATACAAAGGATGACATCGATGGATCTAAAACTAAAATCCAAAGATAACCAACCAGAAAGAAGAGAAAACAAACCATAAACAAATACACAAAAAAACACAAGAGACCACCCACAATTTGCCAGAAAACTAGCAACCCCATCAGTATAGCACCAAACTAATCATAGAGAAATCGCATGAAATTTGGACTCCCGAGGACTCCATCCAAACACCACGAAGAAGAACGGCAACCTCTCTTTTTATTCATTTAGAAACTAGTCGAACTCCCACACGCTTACGCAACCTAACCTGTTGGCTACAATGAACAGGACTTGCAACTCTTTTCCTATTAGAAGATAGGGAAAACAAAGATCTGTCCTTATCTTCTGCAACCTGAATGTCAGAGATAGCTTGGTCGCTATTATTAAAAATGATTCCCAACTTTTTACCTATATCAAAGATGGATTCTGCTGTCTTCTTCTAAGTAACCCCTTTCCTTCAAAGAATTTAAAGCAACATTCTCTGGTTCATGAGCAGAGACTGAATCAATGATAGAAGTAGAAATGTCATCTTCGAAGAGAAGCTGTAAATCAGCGGACTCCATTTCTGTACTCGAATGAGTCAGAATGCTCTGGAATTACTAACTGAATATGCTCAATCGTGCTCAATCGTCTGCCACTGCTGAGTTGATTCCAACTGCAAAGGCGGAGGGGGGATTGGCCAAGTTTCACACTTATAAACAGGAGTCATTGGCATCAATAAATCGCAAGCCAAAGTAAAAATCCTTAAACTTCATCCAAAAAATATTTGAAGTTTTCTCTAAACAATTCAATTACTAAATAAATTAATTCATTTGATCGATATTTTTTCACAAATCTAAATAGGATTTTACCAGAGTTTTAAAGCCACAAAGAAGTCTTTCACTTAATCCTGTGAATGGATTTTGTTTTTTTTTCTCCTAAGAATCTCAGCAAGTATCAATTTTCATGATTCAGTTTGCATGATTAAAGTTTCTAATTCAATAATCAATTTTGATTAATCGACATTTTCTATTTTAATGAGGTAATGGAATTTCGTCATAAGGCTGAGATACAGTTGATTGGAAACCAAAGCATCTTTAGACCAATTAAAATGATTAGGAAAACCAATTAGTATTAAATTAAGGTTGGAAAAGTAGTATATAGAAAGAATATTCTATCCCTTTATTAAATCTATATTTAAGAAAGTAATCAATTATTAATTTGATAGAAGTTTAATGTAATCATTAGACCTAGTTAAATGCCAATCTATTTTGATTAATGAAATCTCTTAAAATATTTGGGTGATTAGGACTAGAAACCAGGTGTTTAGAGAAACAGTACAAGTCTGCCTAGTGCATATATTATAGGACCTTTAGTTATTTCAATCTAATATAAAATTTAATCATAATTTAAAGATTCAAAAGAAAAAGGATACCTGAATTGACTTGATTTGATATGATTTTAAATAAATAATCAAAGAATTACATTGAGTTTTTCAAATTGAGTTGAAAACACAGTCGAGTTACTCTACTCGATTGAGTTTTGAATTAAGGTTTTGAGTTTTCAATTTCGATTGAGTCTGCATTTTGTCATGGACAGCGCCTCATAGGCTCATATATTTAGGTAGGATAGGAAGGGAAATTCATGGATGATAAATTTAATCAGGTCTTTTCATCCAATTATCATAATTTTGTAAGATGGATACAAAAAAATCAATGATTTATAGCAATCAAATTCTCGACGTTCGCATATTAGCATATGAGGTTCAAATTTTACCACCCATTATCCTTGCCATTTCTACATGATAAGCTAAGCCCGCTTGGTGGCTGAACTTGGGCTGGCAAGGCCAAGCCTGACATATGCATAATTGGGCCTAGGTTGGCTACCTTTTATCAGGCCGAGTGGCATTCAGGAATTTAGAGAGATCCAATTTATCTTAAAATATATTTATAGAGAATAATATTGCATAACATATATTTTAAATTGGGCTTGGGCCTTCTGATGACTACGCCACGGTTTCACTTCATCTACTACTTTTGTCGACCGAGTTTGAGCCTGAGCCCAATACGAGAGTTTTAAGACAAGATGGGATCATGAGGGCTCAGAACAATTGAATAGAAGTAAAACTTCACAAAACCCAGATCATTGGGTCTTTATCTATTCAAATGTCAAGGGCTTAATTGTAATTTCCTTTCAAATTTTAAGGACAATCTCACGAATATAGAGAATTTGGAGACTTTTATATAATGACCCCAACACAGATGATCCTGACTGCAAGTTTATTTAAATTGGGAAGCCCAGTAAGTAACGTGTAGTGAAGTGTGTTTTCTTATTCGGTTGCCCTGGGCTATGAACTTCCCATCAGGGGTATAAATCTCACTCGATACTGTGTGTATCAGCCGAGATATCTTGGGTTTTTGAGGACTGAGATATCTCGGCCGATACGATAAGTATCGGCCAGAGAAAAAAGAAATCGGCCGAATATCAGTTGTGGACCCGACCGATATATTATGTTAAAAAATAGCCTTTTTTATTTTTTTAAGTTAATTTTTTCAAAAAAAAAAAAGGCACCGAGATTTCCAAAAAAAAAATTGAAGAGAGACAAAAGATCTCGTCTGACGGCCGAAATCTCGATTCAGCCAAATTTTCAACCCCTGCTTCCCATGAGCTTGATAGATAACGGGTACTGAAGCCCAGTCCTAACTGGATTGCAGATATTTTCATTAGGGTTTGTAAATGAGTTTATCTATCCTGTGCCAGATCCAAGCCCTGCCCACTTTTGGTAGGATTTAAGATAAAAATTTAAGGCCTTGGGCTGAGATTGATCCCAGGCCTTATCTTCTGTCATGATGGGTAACCATTTGGACCTAACAAGGCCCAATTCAATTCTCAAATAAACATTGCTAGGAACTAGGAAGCTATATACAGCTGGGCCCACTTGGGTGAGATTCATTAAGAGTTGAATATTATGAAATTAAACAAAGCAATTGGTCTTGGGCTAATGCCAAAGAAAGGATGATCATCCACAATTGGTGTTTGAGGTGTTATTCTCTATATTTATAGACATTAATAGACCTACAAAATAAAGTGGTATTGAGTTCATTGAAAATGTTCTTGTTTAGATATTTGAGCGGTAAAAAATCACTTCACTTGAATCAATTAAGTCATATTTTTTTAAAGCCACTGAGTCTAATGATTAAAATTAATTTAAACTAATCAAGCTTTAGAAATCTTAAAAATATGGATTGATTTCTACAATCAAGGTGAATTTTAGTGGGTTACATGTTCGAAAAAAGATCTTCCACTTACACTAATGGGAAAATCTTATAGAAAATATAAATATTTAAAAGAATAAAATTATATAAAATGAAAATATTAATAAAATAAACTTAATACCATCGTTTAACAACTGACAACCAATTGAGAAAAAAAATTCTGTTAAAAAGGTGATATTATTGGGAATTTATCGGGATACTATCGCGATATTATCATTTATCGCGTTTTAAATGTGATTTTATTGGGAATTTACCGTTAAAATGGTAGCGGTTATAAATACGTATTATTAACATGGTAATGGTATTTTACTAATAAAAATATAGTAAATTTGAAATTATCATCGGTATTTATGACGTTCGTCCGAATGACATATGAATAAAGTGTAAGCAATTTAGTATGAAAAAACTAAGAGAAAATTTGAATTTGACTACAAATCTAAATCAGATCATGAGTTGAATTTAGATGTGGATTTGAATTTGGATCCACTGGAACTATATATATATATATATATATTAATTAGAAAGACCCATTTGATGGTCCTGAAGTTTTAGTGGATTAGGGCAGGGATTCTGTAACTCCCCGACTCGGAAGTGGACCTAGAACACTACTGATTTTTTTTTTTTTTAAAGTAATCTCAAGGCTTCTAACTGGACTGGATCAAAGGTTAGGCCCAACCACATATGTTCTCAACATGTGGACTTAAACACAGACCATAAGTCTACCCACAAGCATACACATAACATACAATCGCATATTTTCATACACGAAATATTTTATAAACAAATCCGAGTTACTACGAAACACATAGAGGTTTTACAAGCCATCACAAAATAAGTACCACATACGGTACTTTACACAAATTATGGTTTTCAAGAACTAAAAATCAACAACAAGTCCCCGTCAAAGGGAATACAAGGCCACGCCAAAGCTTATCCTTCCTAAGCTCGATACGGAGGTTCCTCCTCTTCGGGTACATCTCATGAAATTTGAGTAGTCTGACCTAAGTAGCCCAGTGAAAGAACATAACAATGTAGCTTATTGAATATCAGGTTAGTCAATATTAACATTATCAACATACAGTTTCATCCTGTCCAAAATCTCATCATAATCTCATAACTGCTGACATTCACCATAACACCTAGATACTACGCTGAAACCTATAGTATTAAGTCCCGAAACGGTCAAAATACTTCTTTTAAGTACATCTCTGGCCCACCAAAACCGGTACTAACACACACAAGCTCAGTAACTGACCCACTTGATCCAGTAGACGTAAACCGACACATACAAGCTCGGTAATGGTTCAATAGTAAAGGGTACGTGGAAGCAGTATTAATAACATCACAGCTCATAAACATCATCATATGTGATCAACATCACAATTATCCATAAGCACTTTTTACAATAGTGCATCATGTATAGGCATATAAGTGGGTTCATCAAAACAGATTCTTGAAACCACTCATTGCACTAGAACACTTTTAACCTGATTTACTCTTACTGCAGTGTTAAGTCTTCTCACCTGAAAATGTGTGGTATCGAAGTATCTTCCAATCATACAAATAGATATACAAACAATGATCAGTCAAAATACATATCATAACAAGTAATACCTACTCATAATATTTCAAATCTTATTTTCCAAAAATTTCTAGGGGAATGGAACTGAGTCTTTTATTTGGTTGCTAACCATTTTAATTTACAAGAATCAACAATGTATATATAATAGAGTGCTCAGCCCACTTCTCATATTGTCTTCTGGACATGACAAGGTTGACGTATTGAGTTAGGTCTAGAGGTATAAGGTAGCTCAGGCCACTATTCTTATAGCGAGTTAGGCCTAGAGGTCACTCAGTGCTCCAAACCTTCTTTTCTACCGAGCGGCGAAGGAAATCACACAGCTACAGATAGCTATCGAGCTGAGTCAGCCATAGATAAAGAGTATCGGCTTGGAAGTGAATATAATGAGTAATATACTATAGTATCAAGAGAAAGGGGGTTAGTAACAATTTTATTTAGCAAAGAGGGTTTAAACATCAAATTAAAACCTATGGTCTAACATATGCATATTAAATCAAACCAAGATTTATAAATCAAAACTGGGTTTCTCGGAACATGCTTCGAAACCAGGTACTATGGCTTCGGAACTTCCGAGTCACTACCTAAACTGGTTCACAGAACTTCGGAACATGGTTCTGTGTTTCGGATCATCCGAAGCTCATGTCTCAGAACGTCCGAGGGTGCTTCCGAACTGAAAAACAGAAAACAAAATCTTTGGTGGGTCTTGGTTTGTCTCGAAACTTCCGAAGGGTCGGCTTCGGACCATCTGCAGCCCAACTTTCGGAACCTTCCGATAGTCATCATCTTCCTCTGTCTGCAGCAGCAGACAGCAACGGCAACGGGAGAGTGAAATACGAATCCAGAAACAGTGGATTTTCTGGATTCGTTTTTCACATCCAACTGGTCAGATGGACTCCTTAATAAGTCCACTTGACATAGGGAATAAATTAGAACTTTAACACTGAATTAAAACATCCGATTTTAATATGGAAATGAGTATTACACAAAATTTTCTAAGTTTTCCTTAAACTTCAAAACAAATTTTAACACTCAATTCTTAACCAATTTCACTTTGGTTTGATTCTAAACTGATTACAATTTGAAAAGGAATACAGAGGTTACCTTCGCTTAAGCTCTGGAGTTGAAAATCTGAAACTTGAAAAATCTTCCTTCTTAAGCTGATGGTGAAAGAGATTTGAAAACAGAGAGGGAGAGTTTGATTTGATTTTTCACAGAGAGTTGATCTGGGGGTGAAACCAGCTGGGATGAAAGGTAGGATTTATAGAATTTTACTATGGCCAGGTGAGAGACACCTCACCAGCAGCCCACTGGGGCTGCATGGGTTTCCACGGCCACGTACCAGCGGCAACAGTAAAGCAGTAAAAATATTTTGCAGATAAGTCCTTCCTACAGGTTTTGCAAATAACTCTAGTTTTATCTTAAATCAATTTTTAACAAAAAAAATATGGTTTAATCAACTTGATTAATTTAATCCAACTTAATAAAAATGTTGGGTTTTATAAACTCTACTTATCATAAAATTTTGGAGATTTAAATTTCATTAAAAACCATAGATTTAAACAAAATCCACGTTTTGACACTATTTACTTAATTTAACTTGTGATAAATAAGAGGGTTTAAAACCTTTAATTTCAAAATCTGGAGAAAAAAAACTAAACCGTTATATTAAAACCTAACATCACATAATTTTCTCAAAATTTTCTTATTTCTGAAATTATCTAAAAATATTTATTTCTTCTCTTTCAGGGGTCTTTTCGGGTAGTTTTAAATACCATTTTCTGAAAATAATATAATGCTGTAATTGTAAATTAAAATACTTGATTAAGGAAATCAATATCATCCATTAATAATCAAATAATTACATACATAGAAGAAATATTATTGATAAATGGTAAATTACCATTTTGCCCTTCCAACTAGACGAGTTGGATCATCGAGCTTTCAAGCTCTAACTGGGCCAAACTTGGGCTTTTCGTAAAGCCTTAATCGAAATCTTCAAGATTAACCGGTCAAAGTATGTTTTATCATACTAATCACACTTAATTCGGATCAGGGTATTACAGATTCAAATCTCTATATTGGCCGATAACCGAATATCGGCCCTCTCACCTATTTTTTTTTTAAATAAAACCTGAAATATCGGCTGATATCGGATGATATATATCATATTGGCTGATATATAAAGGTTTTAAAAACTGATATATATCGTATCCGCCGATAGTTAAATCCTTGGATTGGGGAACTAAAATGATTTGTAAATGAAGTTCATGCTTATCTTATCCATGTCGTTGTTCCTCCCTCATCTTGTCCAACTCAAAAGAGTATTTCACAATTGGATGGTTCTGAATTATGATTCATTATATTTTATCAGTTGGATGCTTTTTCTTGCACTTTGGGCATCAGTGGCACTTCCACCAGAGGAGTTTAAAGGGGTTGGATTTGAGTAAAAATTCGAATTAAAATATAAGATGCAAGATTTAAAATTTAATTCCTTTCAATGAATGAATTTTGAAATTTTGAACTTCTATTTTGTTGGCCAATTTGACCATATGTAACTTGTCCATGGAAAGATCTATGATTAAATTTAGACTCCACCAAAAATTATTTTGATTGATCAATTAAGTCATGTTTTTTAAATGTTATAAAAGTTCAAAAATTTAAAAAATAATTTAAATATTCAAAACTTTGTTTTTTGTAATATGGTTATTCTCACTCCATATTGGAGGTGAGACTAATTCCCACGAGCATGTTTAAACCTCTCAATCCATATACACTGGTTTAGTTGATAGAGAGTGATCCTATAGGGAGTGGCCTAAGGAGTTGAGCGTGAATCAAAGTCAAGACCTTGTTTCATGACGCGAACGTCTTGTCAAACTAACCCTTCCAAATTTAATAAATATACTATAAATTTAATCAAAATAAATTTAAAATCATTAATGGACTCTTTACTTCTAGTTGACCCATTAGAAGTTTAGGGCAACTAAGGGAAGAACTTTCTCATTGATCCATTGGCTTAGATTCATGTGGACATACTACTCCTGTGGACTACTTTGAATATTGGCTTGATTTGAACATGTTAGAAATCATGACCTGATAATATTATTAGAGACTAACTCTCAAAGATTAGCCATTAGTATTCTTTTTTTTTTTTTTGAATGATGGTTAGTAAATTTTATTCAAAGAGGAAGAAACCTAAAATGTACAGTATATCCCACAAACCGAGTCAGGTAAAATTGTATAAAACAAAAGAGGCCCACAGAAGAGCCAAAGCAAAAATCCAAGGCCACAAAAGAAGCTACAAAAAAGTGACAAAAATTTACACATCGATTAATTTGAGAAACTAATGAGTTTACAAAATATTTGATGCACCCTTCTCTTATGAAAATGAGTTTTATCTTAAGAATCTTATCGGATCATAACTTTCTTTTTTAATATAAAGCTGCTCTTTCCAAAGATACGGTTTTGTTAATGTGACCTAATGCGTCACCTGAGTCATCTTCCTTCACATTGTATGCGGCTTCTTATAATATAAATTTGGTTAGATTTTTGGGTATTCTCAAGACCTCAGCATAATCAACCGTGCCTCAAGTGTCCCTGTCAATTGAATTATGACAAACAGACTATAGTTTTAAAATTAGATGTGATTAGATTTTATTAAAAAAAAAATGCTTTATTAGTTTATTATATAATAATATCTTAGGAGAAATTTCAAACCCCCTAAATTTTCTCATAATTCCAAAGATATCGTATTCATGAAAATATTAAAAAAACTCAGAGATTTTTAGAGTCTCAAAATTTCTTAATATCGGCGATTTTAAAATAAAAAAAATCTGTGATTCTGGCATGGTATTATCGGCCGATATTATATATTTTTATTTTCAGAATTTATTATTTTAAAAGCTATTTTTCTATTTTTTTAATTTTTTGAATAAAAAAATGACCGAGATTTGAAAGAAAAAAAAAAGAGAGAGAGAAAAGTATCGGCCGTTATCGATATCACCTATATCGAGATATTGTACGATATTTCGACCATCCCGATATTAAAATTCCTGAATAGAAGAGGTTTTTGAGTATTTTAAAAACACATAATACTTTTTAGAATTATGAGAAAACATAAATATCTTATTCAAATACAAGTGGATTTATGTACCTTTCCTTAATCTACCATCAAGAAATCTGAAAATCCCTTACTCATCTATCATTATCACTTAGTATAAATAGAATTACATGCTGCTCTATTAGGAGGAAGACATCAATTAGGATTAACACAAAAGGATTAGGATAAGAGAAACCTCTTTAATGATTAGGATAAGAGAGAGTTCAAATTTGAATTGGACTATGAGTTTCACTTGAGTGAGGAGTCCTTTGCTAGTGTTGTACTGCCGTTAATAAGTGACATCAACCATAATTTTTTTCTTTCTTTGCTTAAATTATGGATACCTGAGAATTTCTCTGGTTTGTGCTCTCTCAGTGGAGTGAAGTCCATCCTTTTCAACAACTAATGACCTTACAAAATTGATAAATAAATTATCTACAATTTTATTGGAATTAGTAGTTTAAATTAATTGAAGTTAAAAAGAGAAAAAGAACACTCAAACAAAGCTGGCGACATTGGATAAAACAAAGCTATTCATACAAAGCTTATTTGAGGCCACCCATTTCTACTCTAGTGTGACGCGGTTTGGGTCGGGCCTGGGCCCAAAGGCAAATCCGTACGGGCTCGCTTTTGTACGAGGCCCAGAGCAGGACAATATCACACTGAGTTGGATCATAAGCCTTGTTTTCGGGTCGAGTTGTTACAGATCTAAATCCACTTATATTTGAATTTGCATTTGAATCCGACATAAGATCCAATTTGAGAATTAAATTGGATATTTTTCTTAGTTTTTTCATTACATGACTGATATTAAATTTATATTCTTAATTTATGTTATTTACACATATATCATTTAGGTTAATTTGCTATCAAATTTAGGTGTAATTGTGTCCAAATCCACATAAAAAACAAACATATATTAAAGTTAGATGTGGATTCAGATCAAAAGATCTAAACAGGTTTAAAATTTTCTTTCAAACCCATTTAATTCATTTCAATGAATGAATTTTGAAAATTTGAACTTCTATTTGGGGGCCAATTACTTCTAAGTTGACCCATTAGAAGTTTAGGGCAACTAAGGGAAGAACTTTCTCATTGACCCATTGGCTTACATTCATGTGGACACAACACTCCTGTGACTACTTTGAATATTGACTTGATTTGAACATGTTAGAAACCATGACCTGATAATATTATTAGAGACTAATTCTCAAAGACTAGCCATTAGTATATATATTTTTTTTGAATGATGATTAGTAAATTTCATTTAAAGAGGAAGACATCCAAAATGTACAGGTATATCCCACAACTCAGGTCAAGCAAAATTGTATAAAACAAAAGATGCCCACAGAAGAGTTAAAACAAAAAACCGAGCCCATAAAAGAGGCCCACAAAAAATTAACAAAAAGTTACACATCCATTAATTTAAGAAACCAATGAGTCCACAAAATATTTGAGGCACCCTTTTCTTATAAAAATGAGTTCTATCTGAAGAAAGTTATCACGCGAAGACTTTACAGGACCAGAACTTTCTTTTTTAATATAAAGCTGCTCTTTCCAAAGATAAGGTTTTGTTAATGTGACCTAATGTGTCACCTGAGTCATCTTCCTTCACGGCTGCTTATAATATAAATTTGGTTAGATTTTTGGGTATTCTCATGACCTCAGCATAATCAACCGACAAAGCCTCAAGTGTCCCTGTTAATTTAATAATGACAAACAGACTATAGTTTTAATTAGATTTTATTAAAAAAAACATGCTTTATGAGTTTATTATATAATAATATCTTAGGAGAAATTTCAAACCCCCTAAATTTTCTCATAATTCCAAAGATATCGTATTCATGAAAATATTAAAATAACTCAGAGATTTTTAGAGTCTCAAAATTTCTTAATATCGGTGATTTAAAAAAAAAAAAAAATCTGTGATACTGGCATGGTATTATCGGCCGATATTATATATTTTTATTTTCAGAATTTATTATTTTAAAAGCTATTTTTCTATTTCTTTTTAATTTTTTGAATAAAAAAATGACCGAGATTTGAAAAAAAAAAATAAAAGAGAGAGAAAGATATCGGCCGATATCGATATCACCTATATCTAGATATCGGACTATATCTCAACCATCCCGATATTAAAACCCCTAGGTAGAGGAGGTTTTTGAGTATTTTTAAAAACACATAATACTTTTTAGAATTATGAGAAAACATAAATATCTTATTCAAATACAAGTGGATTTATGCACCTTTTCTTAATCTACCATAAAGAAATCTGAAAATTCCTCACTCATCTATCATTATCACTTAGTATAAATAGGATTACATGCCTCTATATTAGGAGCAAGACATCAATTAGAATACAACCTCTTTGAAGATTAACACAAAAGGATTAGGATAAAAGAAACCTCTTTAAAGATTAGGATAAGAGAGACTTCAAATTTGAATTGGACTATGAGTTCCGTTTAAGTGAAGAGTCCTTTGAGAGTGTTGTACTGCCGTTAATAAGTGACATCAATAATAATTTCTTTTCTTTCTTTGCTTAAGTTATGGGTACCTGAGAAGTCCATCCTTTTCAACAACTAATGACCTTACAAAATTGATAAATAAATTATCTACAATTTTATTGGAATTAGTAGTTTAAATTAATTGAAGTTAAAAAGAGAAAAAGAACACTCAAACAAAGCCGGCGACATTGGATAAAACAAAGCTATTCATACATAGCTTATCTTTGGTTCTTGTTGATTGATTCCAACTCAATTAAGACTGTTCATGATGTACTAATTCAAAAAAATTTAGTTTACTGGACTTCACAAACTTATTCAAGTAAAATGTAGGATTCATCTTTAAAAACCCGTTATTAATGAGAGGAAATCCATGCAGGGCCGGCTCAACACATGTTGAGGACTAAGGCGAAAAATCTAAATAGGGCCTTCTTGGTATTTAATATATTATTATAAGTAATAATTAATTAAAATTTTAATTATTTATAATAATAAAATTATCTAAAATCTATTTTTTCTTACTTTTTGAGATATAAAATTACTAATTAAATATTTGAATTCATATTTTGCTTTTAGTCTTTAAATTAATGAAAAATTAAAATGAACTAAATTGAAAGGTTAAAAAAAATAGAACATGACATTGTGAAAATAAGAGAATTGATGAATGGTTACAATGTCTTCTATTATTCTACCAACTCACCAAAGATCTCTAAATTGAAAATCACAGCATGATTTGCAAACATGAAATATATTGTTAAATAAAATTTAATAGGCACAAACTTAAACCAAAAGAAACACAAAATAATCTAAAATTCCAGCCCTACAAATTCACAAATCAACACCCACATAAATATGCAAACAATGCCAGAAATGGCTAAGAGAATCCCTTGAAATGCATTCCCCTTGTCTAAAGTACTTTAATCAATTGCTTATTTTATTAAAAGGAGATGCCTCTCTTGACTCTTGAGGTTGAAATTACTGAATTTTTCTAGCTTTGTAGCCCTTATATCTCTTTGCCAATATATATAATTTTTGAAATATTTGATTCACTTATTAGATGAAAGATCTTTTAGGTCTATGATCAAAATTGGAAATCAGTATTTTCTAAAAATATGTCATAACTCTCGATGAATACCTCTACTAAAACTAGTCTCATTTCAATTGTAGAGTATTTATTACCAAATATCTTATCATAATTCAAAAAAAAACTCTTGACAAATCCCTCAAAAATTGAATACTTTGCATTTCCTCCCATTGCAATTGGTTTTACCATTTTTCATCTAAGCCAAACAGGCTTAGACATGTCCCTTTTTCCACATGCTCTATCTCTCAATCCCATCCACTCCACCATGCAATCAAAGTAGGAGTGAGGCCTTTTTCAAATGGGGGCTTAAGGCCCAGGCCTAACTTGCTTTATAGTTAGGCTGGACCTAACATGCTTTAGTCTTATCCCCTTTTCCACATGCTTTGTCTCTCAATTCCATTCAGTCCACCATACAATCAAAATAAGAGTAGGGCCATTTTTAAATGGGACCCTAAGGCCCAGGCTTGACTATTCTTATAGTTAGGCCGGGCCTGAATCCATGCGCATTTAAAGTCCATCACGTAAAGATTCACTGACGATGTGGCGCTTGCTAACAATTTAATTAGCTTAAGATCAACTCATCAAATTATTTTAATTGTTCAAATACCTTCATTTTTGATAAATTCAATTTTGATTTAGAAAAAACTTGAACTAACCTAGCCACCCTATTTGGAGAGAGAGAGAGAGAGAGAAAGAGAGAGAACTCATATTTGTAGTAGGAAGAGTAAAATACATAATCCAGTAGACATTCTACATCCGCACACTCATCCGAAGAAGAAGAAAACAGTGAATACAGTGACAGAGATGATAGATAGAGAGTTACAAAAGAAGCAGGGCCCCTCTAATTTATTTATCTATCACTATCCATATTATCATCTAAATCGAGACTCAGTTCAGGGATGACTGAGTGGAGGATTCTTGCCTGGAACTGGTGGCTTCTTCCCTGGCAAGGGTGGTTTTTTTCTCATCTGAAGCTACACATTCTACCACTTGCGGGTGTCCATAATGGGGTGCGCCTTTCTTCATAAATGGTGGCTTGTGCTCAGGAAGAAGAGGCTTCATCTCCAATGTTGTGCGCTCATTTGCAGGGTGGAGAAGCTTATGCTCTGGTGTAGGCTTTTCTAAAGGAGGTTTGTTCTCTGAAGGCGGCTTTTCTAAAGGAGGTGTGTCCTCTGGGGGCGGCTTCTCAAAAGGAGGTTTATCCTCTGGAGGCGGCTTCTCAAAAGGAGGTTGATCCTCTGGAGGCGGCTTTTCTAAAGGAGGTTTGTCCTCTGGAGGCGGCTTCTCAAAAGGGGGTTTGTTCTCCGGAGGCGGCTTCTCTAAAGGAGGTTTGTCTACTGGAGGCGGCTTTTCTAAAGGAGGTTTGTCTACTGGAGGCGGCTTTTCTAAAGGAGGTTTGTCTTCTGGAGGCGGCTTCTCAAAAGGAGGTTTGTCCTCTGGAGGCGGCTTCTCAAAAGGAGGTTTGTCCTCTGGAGGCGGCTTCTCAAAAGGAGGTTGATTCTCTGGAGGAGGCTTCTCTAAAGGTGGTTTGTCCTCTGGAGGCGGCTTTTCTAAAGGAGGTTTATCCTCTGGAGGCGGCTTTTCTAAAGGAGGTTTGTCCACTGGAGGCGGCTTTTCTAAAGGAGGTTTGTCCTCTGGAGGCGGCTTTTCTAAAGGAGGTTTGTCTTGTGGAGGCGGCTTCTCAAAAGGAGGTTTGTCTTCTGGAGGCGGCTTCTCGAAAGGAGGTTTGTCCTCTGGAGGCGGCTTATCGAAAGGAGGTTTGTCCTCTGGAGGCGGCTTCTTAAAAGGAGGTTGATTCTCTGGAGGCGGCTTCTCTAAAGGTGGTTTGTCTTCTGGAGGCGGCTTTTCTAAAGGAGGTTTATCCTCTGGAGGCGGCTTTTCTAAAGGTGGTTTGTCCTCTGGAGGCGGCTTTTCTAAAGGAGGTTTATCCTCTGGAGGCGGCTTTTCTAAAGGAGGTTTGTCCTCTGGAGGCGGCTTTTCTAAAGGAGGTTTATCCTCTGGAGGCGGCTTCTCTAAAGGTGGTTTGTCCTCTGGAGGCGGCTTCTCAAAAGGAGGTTTGTCCTCTGGAGGTGGTTTTTTGAAAGGAGGTTTGTTCTTTAGAGACGGTTTTTCAAAGGGAGGCTTGTTCTCTAGAGGTGGCTTCTCAAATGATGGAGGCTTTTGCTCACGAGGTGATTTTCTAACACGAGTTTTGTACTCTAGAGGCTGCTTTTCAAAAGGAAGTTTGTGGTCTCGAAGTGGCTTTTTGAAAGTAGGTTTGTGCAGACGTGTACGCTCCGATTTGTATCCACCGTCTGCGGCTGAGAGAGTGACGAGAGCCACCACTCCTAGTAGGAGAACCAAAAGGAGTCTGGAAATGGAGAGGTGTAACATTTTTTTTCAGGTGAAGTTGTGGTCGATGGGTTCAAATGCAAGAGATAAGGTCATTTTATAAGGGAGAGACCAGTATTTCTCTCCACGTGTCGCTCCTCGGACTATAAACTCTTTCCCTTCACCTCAGCCTCATAATACGCACATGAAAAACGACAGGGTGGTGTCGGTGAAAATCGTAGTCTGGAATTCTGTCCACTGGAAATCACTGAATTGGAATTTTTTAGGATAAATCAATATTTTTTTCATTTTTCTAAATAAATTGAGAAATTATATCAAAGTAAAAATAAAAAATAAAAAAGGTAAATTTCTTGCAAGACGATTCCAATCTTAACAAAAACACATATGCCTGAATAAATTTCCATTAGTGCCATTTTCAAAATTTTAGAAGAGAAGAAATGATTCGTGAAATTGACCTTATGAAAAATTATTTGCTCCTAACATTAACATTAAAATTAATGAGCTTTTATTTTATTATTGTATGTAAATTATTCATTTATAAAAGGGTTCTTTCTAACTTTTTTTGTCAAAAAATAAAATAGTTACAATAATATTGATGATTTAAAGTCTTAAATGATCAGTGGTCTATCATCTTCATGAGTTCTATATTATAGAATTTAATCATTTGTTATGTATTAAGTGTTGAATATATTAGGCTTAAGATTCTAGTTTAGGTTAATCTCTATTAAGAGATGTATTTGAGTTAAGCTTAGATTAGAAGTGTAATAGCTTTATGGTCGGCTAGAGAGTATATATAGTTGTGTAATACTCTTTAATGAACACGCTTTCTTGATTTCTATCATGGTATCAACCTAAACGATCCTCTATGTGTTTCGTTTGGCGAGAGAGAAAGCAAATCATTATTCCTCTTCTCAGGGCTGTCTAGAAACAAATTGAGGCCTAAGGCAAAAAATCAAAATGAGGCCTTCTTACTATTTAACATATTATTATAAGTAATATTTAATTAAAATTTTAATTACATATAATAAAATAAATTATTGTAGATAATAATTTTTTTAACTTAAAAATATCAAGAGGCCAATAATACAGAGCATTGAAAAATTTACCCATCCGAGTGAAATTAGCATATTCAGCAATTAAAATAGAATAAGAACACTTTAAAATATCAGTATATTGAGTGAGCTGAAGTGCAAATATAGAGTGAGAGATGAGTTCTCTCTACTGCTCTTATATTATTCTTCTTTTTTATATAATCTGAATAATTTACAATCAATTAGCTGAGAAATGGTAGTGAAAAAACAAATGCAAATCATTTCCTTTTTTTTTTTTTCAATCCCATTTATAATATCAAATTTAACAAAACATTTAAGGAAAACCTATCTAGAGAACGAAATGGGGATGGAGGAATAACAGAGAGAAGGGTTTCCTGAACCTACTTTTAGTTTTTAAACTTCTTTTAAAAATAATCTTAACAAGTTTTTGAGATTAAAACTCGTTATAATTAAAACTAATATTAGCATTAAATCAAGAAAAGTGGAAGAGATAAAATGATTAATATGAGAATCATTTACAAAAATCTAAAAGATGAAGAAGAGGTACTTCTTTCGACCATTCTAAATTTCAGAATGAATTTTCATTTTGGATTTAACAGGAATTTTTCAAAACTACCTTACGTCATAAATTCATTAATCAAAACTGTTTATCAATTATAATCAAAATTTTAAACTAAAAAATAATAAATAAATAAAATGGCAAAGAGTATTTCACAATTAACTGAAATGTTTTGTAAATGAAGTTCATGCTTATCTTATCCATGTCGTTGTTCCTCTCTCTCATCTTGTCCTACTCAAGAGAGTATTTCACAATTGGATGGTTCTGAATATTTTATCAGTTGGATGCTTTTTCTTGCACTTTCGGTGTCAGTGGCACTTCCACTGGAGGAGTGTAAAGGGCTTAGATTATTTGACAAGACCTATCAAAACACTCATATTTTCCAATTTCTGATCCAGAATTATTATTTGACATATAACCGGTCAAAATACTCGTACTTTTTAATTCCTGACCCAGAGTTATTATTTGACATAACCTGATGTCTATATGCATAGATTTCAACCGAACCACGATCGTTATGTTAATGGTTATTTCCGTTAATTAATGATGTAAATCCTAACAATGATTATTTCCGCCAATTAATGGTTGTACATCCTAACAATAGTGGCTTAGTGACAGTTGCATGACATGGATACATTAGAAAGCGACACGAGGTGGGACCATTCACGTGAATAGAATAGACTGATAGAGTAGACAACCCTACTCTAGTCTTGTTTAACATCTTTCCTTGTCTTAACCAAATTTATGGGTCCCGCCAATAAAGTACATGAGGTCCACTTGATTTGGCTGGCTGTATAGGTTGCATTGGGGTGACCAAGCAGACACTGCAGTAACCGCATAAACCTTTCAAAAGACATCGATTTTTAGATTTTAAATGAAAATTATCAGTTTGCCCTTTGCATGAAATCGATCGATCGATTGTGCAGTACATTTTTTTGCATCAGTCGATCGATTCTACAAGCGAAAGAAATCGATCGTAAAATGTACCATTTGATTCTGTCGATCAATTGATTCTGTCCATCGATCGATTGATAGCATCAATCGGCTATCAATCGATCGATTCATACAGTAATTAAATAAAAAAAAAATTAAAATTTTAAAGTTATTTTTTAAGCATTGTATATTTTCAAAATTTCTCAAATTGAATATCCGGACTAATTACGATAACCTGATAGACATACTTTAAGACTTTAAGGTCTTTTGACACTCCTAAATGTGTTTCCGGCACACCCTAGGGATACCTTTATTTGTAAAACACTCTGTTTTAAGCATTTGGGAGTGTCAAAAGACCTTGAAGTCTTAAAGTATTTTTATCAGGCTATCGTAATTAGTTACGATATCCAATTTGAGAAATTTTGAAAATATACAGTGCTTAAAAAATAACTTTAATTTTTTTTTTTTAAATTTAGTTACTGTATGAATCGATCAATTGACAGCAGATTGATGCTATCAATTAATCGATCAATAGAATCAATCGATGGACAGAATCAAATGTGCTTTCCGCTCGTGGAATTGATCGATTGATACGAAAAATGCATTGCACAATCGATCGATTTCGCACGAAAGGGCAAAGTACTAATTTCCACTTAAAATCTAAAAATCGGTGTAATGGGCACCCGTTGCATTGCTTTTGCCCTTACAAACTGGAGTCATTGGCATCCACAAGTCGCAAGCCAAAGTAAAAAACCTTAAACTTCATCCAAAAAATAGTTGAAGTTTTCTCTAAATAATTCAATTACTAAATAAATTAATTCATTTGATTCATATTTTCACAAATCTAAATAGGATTTTACCAGAGTTTTAAACCACTAAGAAGTCTTTCACTTAATCCTATGAATGGATTTTTTTTTTTTCTCCTAAGAATCTCAGCAAGTATCAATTTTCATGATTAAAGTTTCTAATTCAATAATCAATTTTGACTAATCGACATTTTCTATTTTAATGAGGTAATGAAATTTCGACATAAGGCTTACATACAGTTGATTAGAAACCAAAGCATCTTTAGACCAATTAAAATGATTAAGAAAACCAATTTGCATTAAATTAAGGTTGGAAAAGTGGTATATAGAAAGAGTATTCTATCCCTTTATTAAATCTATATCTAAAAAGGTAATCAATTATTAATTTGATAGAAGTTTAATGTAAACATTAGACCTAGTTAAATGCAAATCTATTTTGATTAATGAAATCTCTTAAAATATTTGGGTGATTAGGACTACAAACCAGATGTTTAGAGAAACAGTACAAGTCTGCCTAGTGCATATATTATAGGACCTTTAGTTATTTCAATCTAATATAAAATTTAATCATAATTTAAAGATTCAAAAGAAAAAGGATACCTGAATTGACTTGATTTGATAAGATTTTAAAATAAATAATCAACGAGTTACATTGAGTTTTTCAAATTGAGTTGAAAACACAGACGAGTTATTCTCCTCGATTGAGTTTTGAATTAAGATTTGAGTTTTCAATTTCGATTGAGTCTGCATTTTGTCATGGACAGGGCCTCATATATTTAGGTAGGATAGGAAGGGAAATTCATAGATGAAAAATTTAATCAGGCCTTTTCCATCCAATTATCATAATTTTTTAAGATGGATACAAAAAAATATCAATGATTTATAGCGACCAAATTTTTGACGTTCACATAAGGTTCAAATTTTACCACCCATTATCCTTGCCATTTCTACACGAAAAGATAAGCCCGCTTGGTGGCGCAACTTGGGCCGGCCAGGCCAAGCCTGACATATGCATAATTGGGCCTAGGTTGGCTACCTTTTATCAGGCCGCGTGGCATTCAGGAATTTAGAGAGATCCAATTTATCTTAAAATATATTTATAGAGAATAATATTGCATAACATATATTTTAAATTGGGTTTGGGCTTTCTGATGACTAAGCCACGGTTTTACTTCATCTACTACTTTTGTTGACCGAGTTTGAGCCTGAGCCCAATACGAGAGTTTTAAGACAAGATGGCGTCATGAGGGTTCAGAACAATTGAATAGAAGTAAAACTTCACAAAACCCAGACCATTGGGTCTTTATCTATTGAAATGTCAAGGGCTTAATTGTAATTTCCTTTCAAATTTTAAGGATAATCTAACGAATATAGAGAATTTCGAGACTTTTATATAATGACCCCAACACAGAGGAACCTGACTGCAAATTAATTTAAATTGGGAAGCCCAGTAAGTAACGAGTAGTGAGGTGTTTTTTTTTATTCGGTGGCCCTGGGCTATGAACTTCCCATGAGTTTGACAGATGACGGGTGCTGAAGCCCAGTCCTAACTGGATTGCAGATATTTTCATTAGGGTTTGTAAATGAGTTTATGTATCCTGGGCCAGATCCAAGCCCTGCCCACTTTTGGTAGGAATCAGGAGTCCAAAAAACGGTGGACCCGAAAATTTAAGGCCTTGGGCTGAGATTGATCCCAGGCCTTATCTTCTGACATGATGGGTATAAATCTCTGCCGATATGCACAGTATCAGCCGTACTAGCGAGATATTGGCTGATACACATTTATACGACCGATATTTGTCCAAAAAAAATTAGGAGAGAGAGAGATCTCAGCCGAGATCCGAGATACCGAGATATCGGGCGAGACGCCGATATCTCGGTAAAAGTGATTTTTGTACCCATGGGCAACCATTTGGACCTAACAAGGCCCAATGCAATTCTCAAATAAACATTGCTAGGAAGATATATACAGGCTGGGCCCACTTTGGTGAGATTCATTAAGATTTGAATATTATGAAATTAAACAAAGCAATTGGTCTTTGCCTAATGCGCAAAAAAAGGATGATCATCCACAATTGGTGTTTGAGGTGTTCTTCTATAGACATTAATAGACCTACATAATAAAGTGGTATTGAGTTCATTGAAAATGTTCTTGTTTAAATATTTGACCCGTAAAAAATCACTTCAATTGAATCAATTAAGTCATATTTTTTTAAAGTCACTAAGTCTAATGATTAAAAATAATTTAAACTAATCAAACTATAGAAATCTTAAAAATCTAGCTTGATTTCTATGATCAAGGTGAATTTTAGTGGGTTACAATGTTACATATTCGAAAAAAGATCTTTCGGACGAATCCAGCACCACTCTATTTCTAATTTAAAGGATCTGAATCCACTTATATTTGAATTTGCATTTGAATCCGACATAAGATCCAATTTGAGAATTAAATTGGACTTTTTCCTTAGTTGTTTCATTACCTGACTGATATTAAATTTATATTCTTAATTTATGTTATTTACACATATATCATTTAGGTTAATTTGGTATCAAATTTAGGTGTAATTGTTTCCAAATCCACATAAAAAACAAACATATATTAAAGTTAGATGTGGATTCAGATCAAAAGATCTAAACAGGTTTAAAATTTGCTTTCAAAGCCATTTAATTCATTTCAATGAATGAATTTTGAAAATTTGAACTTGTATTTGGGGGCCAATTACTTGTAGTTGACCCATTCGAAGTTTAGGGCAACTAAGGGAAGAACTTTCTCATTGACCCATTGGCTTAGATTCATGTGGACACAAGACTCCTGTGGACTATTTTGAATATTGGCTTGATTTGAACGTGTTTGAAACATGACCCGATGATATTATTGGAGACTAACTCTCAAAGTCTAGCCATTAGTATATATATATATATATATATTTTGAATGATGGTTAGTAAATTTCATTTAAAAAGGAAGAAATCCAAAATGTACAGTAGTAAAAAGTTACACATTAATTAATTTGAGAAACTAATGAGTTTACAAAATATTTGAGGCATCCTTCTCTTATGAAAATGAATTTTATTTTAAGAATGTTATCACGTGAAGACTTTCTAAGATTGGATCAGAACTTTCTTTTTTAATATAAAGCTGCTCTTTCCAAAGATAAGGTTTTGTTAATGTGACCTAATGTGTCACCTGAGTCATCTTCCTTCACGGCTGCTTATAATATAAATTTGGTTAGATTTTTTGGTAATCTCATGACCTAACCATAATCAACCGAGCCTCAAGTGTCCCTGTCAATTGAATAATGACAAACAGACTATAGCTTTAAAATTAGATGTAATTAGATTTTATTAAAATAAAAAAAAACATGCTTCATTAGTTTATTATATAATAATATCTTAGGAGAAATTTCAAACCCCCAACTTTTCTCATAATTCCAAAGATATCGTATTCATGAAAATATTAAAATAACTCACAGATTTTTTGAGAGTCTCAAAATTTCTTAATATCGGTGATTTAAAAAAAACAAAAATCGGTGATTCTGGCATGGTATTATCGGTCGATATTATATATTTTTATTTTCAGAATTTATTATTTTAAAAGCTATTTTTCTAGTTTTTAATTTTGAAAAAAAATGACTGAGATTTGAAAGGAAAAAAAATTAAAGAGAGAGAGAGAAATATTGGCCGATACCGATATCTCGCCATTCCGATATTAAAACCCCTGGGTAGAAGAGGTTTTTGAGTATTATAAAAAACAAAGAATATTTTTTAGAGTGTTTTACAAATAAGGGTACCTCTTGGCTGTGCCGAAGACACATTTAGAGGTGTCAAAAGACCTTAAAGTCTTAAAGTATTTTTATCATGTTATCGTAATTAGTCCGAATATTCAATTTGAGAAATTTTGAAAATACACAGTGCTTAAAAATTAACGTTAAAGTTCTAAAGGAAAGATAAAACTTTAACATAATTTTTTAATCACATTGTATTTTTAAAATTTCTTAAATTGAATATCTCGATTAATTACGATTACCTGATAAAAATACTTTACGACTTTAAGGTCTCTTGATACTCCCAAATGCTTAAAACAGATATTTTACAAATAAGAGTATCTCTCGACTGTGCCGAAAACACATTTGGAAGTGTCAAAAAACCTTGAACTCTTTAATTAGCTTAAGATCAACTCATCAAATTATTTTAATTGTTCAAATACCTTCACTTTTGATAAATTCAATTTTGATTTAGACAAAACTTGAACTAAGCTAGCCACCCTATTTGGAGAGAGAGAGAAAGAGAACTCATATTTGTACTAAGAAGAGTAAAATACATAATCCAGTAGACATTCTACATCCACACACTCATCCGAAGAAGAAGAAGAAAACAGTGAATAAGAAGCAGGGCCCCTCTAATTTATTTATCTATCACTATCCATATTATCATCTAAATCGAGACTCAGTTCAGGGATGACTGAGTGGAGGATTCTTGCCTGGAACTGGTGGCTTCTTCCCTGGCAAGGGTGTTTTTTTTCTGATCTGAAGCTACACATTCTACCACTTGCGGGTGTCCATAATGGGGTGCGTCTTTCTTCACAAATGGTGGCTTGTGCTCAGGAAGAGGAGGCTTCATCTCCGATGTTGTGCGCTCATTTGCAGGGTGGAGTAGCTTATGCTCTGGTGGTGGCTTTTTGCATGGAGGCTTTTTGGTCGGAGTAAATTGCTTCTGCTCAAGAGGTGGCTTTTCATATGGAAGTTTGTTCTTTGGAGGCGGCTTCTTAAATGGTGGAGGCTTTTGCTCTAGGGGCGGTTTTTTAAAAGGAGGTTTATTATCTGGAGGCGGCTTTTATAAAGGAGGTTTATCCTCTGGAGGCGGCTTCTCAAAAGGAGGTTTGTCCTCTGGAGGCGGCTTCTCAAAAGGAGGTTGATCCTCTGGAGGCGGCTTTTCTAAAGGAGGTTTGTCCTCTGGAGGCGGCTTTTCTAAAGGAGGTTTGTCCTCTGGAGGCGGCTTCTCAAAAGGAGGTTTGTTCTCTGGAGGCGGCTTTTCTAAAGGAGGTTGATTCTCCGGAGGCGGCTTCTCTAAAGGAGGTTTGTTCTCTGGAGGCGGCTTTTCTAAAGGAGGTTTGTCCTCTGGAGGCGGCTTTTCTAAAGGAGGTTTATCCTCTGGAGGCGGCTTCTCAAAAGGAGGTTTGTCCTCTGGAGGCGGCTTCTCAAAAGGAGGTTGATCCTCTGGAGGCGGCTTTTCTAAAGGAGGTTTGTCCTCTGGAGGCGGCTTATCAAAAGGAGGTTTATTCTCTGGAGGCGGCTTCTCTAAAGGAGGTTTATTCTTTGGTGGCGGCTTTTCTAAAGGAGGTTTGTCCTCTGGAGGCGGCTTCTCAAAAGGAGGTTTGTTCTTTGGAGGAGGCTTTTCTAAAGGAGGTTTATCCTCTGGAGGCGGCTTTTCTAAAGGAGGTTTATCCTCTGGAGGCGGCTTCTCAAAAGGAGGTTGATTCTCTGGAGGCGGCTTCTCTAAAGGTGGTTTGTCCTCTGGAGGTGGCTTTTCTAAAGGAGGTTTGTCCTCTGGAGGCGGCTTTTGTAAAGGAGGTTTGTCTTCTGGAGGCGGTTTTTCAAAAGGAGGTTTGTCCACTGGAGGCGGCTTCTCGAAAGGAGGTTTGTCCTCTGGAGGCGGCTTCTCAAAAGGAGGTTGATTCTCTGGAGGCGGCTTCTCTAAAGGTGGTTTGTCCTCTGGTGGCGGCTTTTCTAAAGGAGGTTTGTCCTCTGGACGCGGCTTTTTTAAAGGTGGTTTGTCTTCTGGAGGCGGCTTCTCAAAAGGAGGTTTGTCTTCTGGAGGCGGCTTCTCGAAAGGGGGTTTGTTCTCCGGAGGCGGCTTTTCTAAAGGTGGTTGATTCTCAGGAGGCAGCTTTTTGAAAGGAGGTTTGTTCTCTGGAGGCGGTTTTTCAAAAGGAGGTTTGTTCTCTGGAGGTGGCTTCTCAAATAGTGGAGGCTTTTGCTTTGGAGGCGGCTTTTCTAAAGGAGGTTTGTTCTTTAGAGGCAACTTGTCAAACAGAGGTTTGTTCTCTGGAGGCAACTTATCTAAAGGAGGTTTGTTCTCCAAAGGCAGCTTTTTAAAAGGAGGTTTGATCTTTGGAGACAGCTTCTCAAAAGGAGGCTTGTTCTCTAGAGACGTTTGCTCACGGGATGGTTTTCTAACATGAGTTTTGTACTCTAGAGGCTGTTTTTCAAAAGGAAGTTTGTGGTCTCGAAGTGGCTTTTTGAAAGTAGGTTTGAGCAGACGTGTACGCTCCGATTTGTATCCACCGTCTGCTGCGGAGAGAGTGACGAGAGCCACCACTCCTAGGAGGACCAAAAGGAGTCTGGAAATGGAGAGGTGTAACATTTTTTTTCAGGTCAAGTTGTGGTCGATGGGTTCAAATGCAAGAGATAAGGTCTTTTTATAAGGTAGAGACCGATATTTCTCTCCACGTGTCGCTCCTCGGACTATAAACTCTCTTCCTTCACCTCAGCCTCATAATAGGTAGATGATAAACGACAGGTGGTGGTCGGTGAAAATCACAGTATGGAATTCTGTCCACTGGAAATCACTGAATTGGAATATTTAGGATAAATCAATATTTTTTTCATTTTTCTAAATAAATTGAGAAATTATATCAAAGTAAAATAAATAAATAAATAAAGTAAATTTATTGTAAGACGATTCCAATTGTGCAAATTTTAAATTTATAATTACTCGCAAGCGCATGAACAATTTAGATAGTATAGCGATTAAGTGCGTGGTCGAACCTATCAGAACTTAGAAAAATCTATCCATGAAAATACACCATTAAATTACTGTATTTTAAAAACTTTCGAAAACATGGAGAAAAATCGTAAATATAGAATAGTTTATCTAATTTATGAGTTTTAATTTTAATTTAGAAATATTCTACACTTAAATATAGATTCTAATAATCTTAACTAATTTTAATTAAGATAGTGGATTCAATCTAAATATATAAACAATCTCAATTTAACTTAAAAAATATAAATTAAGATGCAATTAATTAATTTACTCACCTAATTCTTTAATTTTTCAAGAGTTTGAATTTATATAAAAAAATAAAATTAAAAATATCTAAATCACCACAGTTCATCGTAGTGTTTGACGAAGGGATGGTAAGCGTTTTCAAACAACATCTCTACTGAGCTGGCTAAAATCAACGAAGGAGTACAGCCCCATAAACGCTGTTGTATGCTTGGGTAGTAAGGACCAATCCTCTGTCTCTGCTGTGTACCTAATGGCCAGTTTTTCACGCTTCTTTTTCTTCTTCAGTCGATTGCCACTTTGAAACGCCTAGCTGCCCTGTTGCATGACATGTGTGGTACAAAAGTCCTCTTCTTCTTACTTTCTTTGAGCACAATCATTTCTGCTGTATTCTTTTCTTCATTGATTGCAGTTCTCTTCTTTCATACGGCTAGGCTAGGACAGGGATGCATGTGAACAAGGCGGCATCTCCTCTTGATTTCCTCGGCATTCTCTATTATTTTGAACAATCAATATAAGTCAAGAAAATACTTCAATTTAGGTTAATAAGGCCGGTCTCGGGTTTAGACGATATTCCAACCTAAATCAAATAAAACATAATAATTAGATAAAATTAAATAAAATAAGATATTAATAAATATAAATTTAGAAGTAAAATATGTATTATATTTGCACTCATCAAATGCTCCCAAACTTATATTTTGCTAGTCCTCAAGCAAAACAAAAGTTAAAAACTGAAAAATTAAAATCCTAAGCTATACCACTTTCGCTAGTACTCTCGATTGTATTTAGCATATGCAACAAGCCTTTAAACTCCTAGTGGACGAGTTATAGTCTCGTGAGGGCTTCCAATGATGATACCCACAAACATCCAATTTTCAGCAAAAATATCCAAACGAAAATTTAAATATCATACAACTCCAAAATTATTTTATAAAACTTATACTCGGAGTGTAGTGTGTGATAGACAAATATTAACATAGATTCATTTTTCAAAATTTATAAGAGTTTAGCAATCACCAGCTGAAAATGCGCTTCGATTCCAAATCTCAGCAGATATATCTCTCAGAAAGACTATCGCTCAAAGATTGGGTTAATTTTTTTCTCTAAAGTATATGTGAGCGGAATAATTTATCAAATGCAAATATCTCACATATTTATCAATAAATAACGAATAATATCAAAGAAAAATATAGATCTCATGAATGGATGCCATTTTCCTGAGAACGTTGAAATAATACACCATAATTCTTCCTCATATACTCTTCACTTTAAATACTATATTAACTGAGGTTCAATAGGACTTCCAATAAGACAAAACGTAGCTTAAGACCGGGTCATATCAAAGAAAGATAACAAGACTCTAAAATAAATACTTTGAACAGAAAAGATAGAGGTCTTCAAAATTTTATAATGGGATATTGCTTCCTCTATTTTTCTTTTTCATCACTTTCACAACATTTTTGTTTGTCTCTTTTTTTTTTTCACATCCTTCTTGTTTGGTGTATGGATGTTCCCTTCCTCTATTTTTCTTTCTTTTGCATCATAGTTTTCTCAGAGTACCATCCCAATAACAGTCATCTCTAACCTTTCCTGGGTCTTTAGAATAGGTCACAGATTTTTTTCAATATAGGCTTAAACTCTACCGCTGGAGTTGGTTATGGATAACATGGCTAATCAATAAAAATAGGTTAAATTTACATTCAAGACTCAAACGTGGGAACTAACATAATATGACGAAAATAGGTAGGTTTCAAAGGCGCAAACGGTCAAAAAATAATGGCCTATATCACTTCCTAAGGTTCATATGAATATTTAATTGTTTCAAATAAATTCAGAAAAATTTCTGGTGTAATAATCCAATTTTGATGTCGTTTTCAGTATTTGACAAAAACAAAGAAATAATGAGATCTAATAACAAATAGTAATGCGCACATCAACAAAATCCAAGAATTACTTATAATCCCTCAGAAAAGTCGAATGGCTCAAAAGTTCACTGGGTCACAAGTCTCCACTGGTATTCCTCCGGTGATTACTTAATTCATGAATACTCTTTTTTTGTCAGGCTAATATTAATATGGCTAGTGTAAAAGTTTTCCAAACATAAATTTCACAAAATTCGAATGGAAAAACATGATATAAAAATTTTAATGCACATATTAATGCTAAAATCAAATATATTTTTTTTCAAAGACAAACATAAGACTGATTTTTTTTTTTTTAATGGACTCAAAGACACAAAATTGACACAGTGTAACCCCTCAATACCCCCAAACTTAAATTGAACATTTTCCTCAATGTTTCCTAATCTACAATAGCCAGTTGCAAATTAGAAAAAATATCAGAAAAAAATAATTCGGGTCCAAAAGTACCTGAGATGGCTTTATTATTTCGAACCTGCAAAACAAACAAATACAGAAACACAAAAACAACAACAACAACTCTAGATGGAAAACAAAAAACACAAAAACGGACTCAACAAAAGTGAAAACCTAAACTAGTCACTCACAAACATTGACACACAGACGGACTCAACAGAGACTCAGAGACTCACACAAAATTCAAAAACCTAACTTAGACAAACTGGACAAAATGGACACAAGGACAAAGACAAACTCAGACTTAGACATAGAATGACTGGTGGATAGATGAATAGGTGGATATGGATGGGATGATCGTCCTACTCAGTCCTGGTAGATAGGATCTTCCAGTGGGATCTGAACTTCTTCCTCCGGTTTGTGAAACTCTAAGAATGGTTTAAGACGCTGACCATTAACTTTCCAAACATGACCACTTTTAGGATGCTTAATCTGAACTGCCCCATGTGGAAAAACAACATGAACAATATATGGACCTGACCATCTCGATCAAAGTTTACCCGGAAACAGATGAAGTCTCGGGTTGTACAACAGAACTTTCTGACCCACAGTGAATGTTTTTCGCAGAATGTGTCTATCATGAACTAATTTCATTCGATCTTTGTACTTTCTCGCAGTGTCATAGGCATCTCTCCTAATTTCATCCAATTTAGACAACTGGAGCTTTCTATGCTGTTTAGCCTTGTCTAGAGCAAAATTAATATGCCTGATAGCCCAATATGCTCTATGCTCTAACTCGATTGGCAAATAACAGGCTTTCCCATACACTATCCTGTAGGGTGACATTCCAATAGGCGTTTTGAATACAGTATGATATGCCCAGAGTGCATCAGTAAGTTGCAAAGATCAGTCTTTCCTGGATGGATTAACTGTCTTCTCCAGAATACGTTTTATCTCTCGATTTGAAATTTCCACTTGCCCACTTGTTTGTGGATGATAAAGAGTAGCAACCTTATGCATCACCCCATATGATTTCTTCAATGTTTCAAACGGACGATTACAGAAGTGCTTACCCCCATCACTGATGATGGTTCGTGGTATTCCAAATCTAAAGAAAATATTTTCTTTTAAGAAACAGAGGACAACTTTATGATCATTGGTTTTGCAAGCCACCACTTCTACCCACTTACTGACATAGTCCACCCCTACCAAAATGTTAAGAGTACCAAAGGAATTAGGAAATAGTCCGACGAAATCAATGCCCCAAACATCAAAAAGTTCAACAGGTAAAATTGGATTTAACGGCATCATATTTCGACGAGACAGACTACCTAACCTCTGATATCTGTCACATGACACACAATAGGTATGGGTATCTTTGAACATTGAAGGCCAGTAAAAATCACACTGCAAAATCTTCGCAATGGTCTTGTTAGAACTGAAATGACCTCCACAAGCTTGATCATGACAAAACTTAACGACACTGAGTTGATCAAACTCTGGGACACAACGATGAATGATTTGGTCCGAACAATATTTGAACATATACGGATCATCCCAAAAAAAGTATTTGGCTCTGATAGAAATTTTGACGTATCTTGCTTAGTCCAATGCTCAGGCATCAAACTAGTGACAAGATAATTCACAATATCTGCAAACCAATGTAATTGGGAAACTAACATGAGTTGCTCATCAGGAAATGACTCAGTAATAGGTATCGGGACATCAGAAAATTCAGTTACCAATCTAAACAAATAGTCTGCTACCACATTCTTGGAACCTTTCTTGTCTCGGATTTCAATATCAAATTCTTGTAGTAAGAAAACCCATCTAATCAAGCAGGACTTAGTATCTTTCTTAGACAGAAGATACTTGAAGCAGCATGATCAGAGTAGATAATGACCTTCAAACCCACAAGGTAAGATCGAAATTTGTCTAGCGCAGAAACTGACTGCCAACAATTCCTTTTCCTGTGGTGGAATAGTGCAGTTGAGCATCGTTAAGCTTTTTACTCGCATAATGAATAACATGTAACGCCCGCCCATTTTCACTATATTTCAGAGCCTATTTTTTTTTTTGAATTAATCAAAGTGACAACGGCGCAGACGTTACGACGCGAGTTAAATCCGAGCTTCTAAAGCCCAGCCCTTAACTGGCCAACCCCACGCGTGCGCGGAACGAAGTCCACGAGTACGATTCACGCGTAGGAAGTAAGCTCGCGGAACATAGTTATATGCGGAATATTATAATAGATACTATCTTACCGGTTTTAGATAGAAGGGAAGATACAACATTAAATTACCAAAATACCCCCATGTTCATGATTATATCTCAAAATATTAACATACAGAGTTTAATCCAGACCATAGTAATAAATCCAAAATTATTACAATTAAACAAGCTATACTACTTGAGTTATAACATTTCCAAATAAAACTTGATAAACAAAGTAGGCCGCTTCCCCACCCCCCTAAGCCTGACTCCCGTCACGTCCACTGTTTCTTCCGTCTCCTGTATCACCAGCTAGGGTGGAAGCAGGGCGTTATTCAACGCGCCCAGTAGGACTCCGAGTAGGGCTAGCACATGGATTAGTAATAACAAGCATACTAATAGCAATATAATAAAACCATATGATGAATGCTATGCAATGGGTGTCTATGTCATGTGTCCCACCCATCATCCACATCATCATAAATGTCATATTCCCCCTTGACGGAAAATCCTCGTCAAGATGTGCCCATGCTTGCTTCTCGGTCGCCCCGACGGAGCATGGACTCCGGTGATAGCATATCAATGTCCCCATGTCTGTTCTCGGTCGCCCCGACGGAGCATGGACTCTGGTGCCTTTATTTTCCCTCCCATGCCATGCATGAGATGTAAGTGCATTATGCTATGTAATATATACATACATTTCATATCCATAATATAAAATCCATAGGATAGGAATATAATCCATAGCATATAAAATACCGTCCATAGTGTTTAGAACATAATCCATACCATATAAAATCCATGTAATAATAAATCGTATAATTTCCAAAATCAAATACGGAAAGCATCACATACACATAATCCACTGCTTACAAAGAGGTAGGAATCCTACCAAATACTGATAACGTCCTTTTTCGTTCTCGTCCGATAATTCGGGTCGCCGTTCGCGTACCGTTGCGATGTGCCAATACCTTATTATACATTTCCCGAGTTAGTTTATGTCTTATCCACGATTAAGTCTCTAACTGATCATAAACCTATGTTCATTGATGATCTTTAACCACATTACAAGATTACCATAATCAGCCCTTATCTTGGTCTCTTTTTCCATTAATTTCAACACGTATATAATTCAATCCATAACTAATCTATACACCTAGATCCATTAATGACTTACCAATCATGTCATAGGATCATTAAAATCAGTCCCTTTAATTTAATATCATCTCCATTTATCTTATCGGATTAGTAGTGTCTTAGAAATTATTCAAAAACTGTACATTTCAACTCAGTCGACTGAACTAATAGTTCAGTCAACTGAATCTCAGATTCAGTCGGCTGATTTTGAATCAGATTGTCTGTTTGTCTCACCAGTTCAGTTTCAGTCGACTGAAATATACATTCAGTCGGCTGAAACATAGTTCATACTCTTTCAGTCGACTGAATCACAGATTCAGTCGGTTGATTTTGAATCAGATCGTCTGTTTGTCTTGCCAGTTTATTTTCACTCGACTGAAATACACATTCAGTCGGCTGAACTATCAGCCATCCGTTTACGTGTTTAACAAGTATTACTTCAGTCGACTGAATCATATATTCAGTCGGCTGAAACTTCCAGAACCCTTTTCTTGTCCGAGACGTTTGTGTTCAGTCGGCTGAATCCCCAGATTCAGTCGGCTGAAACTCCCAGAAACTCCTTCTGTTTTCAGCCACCATTAGTTCAGTCGACTGAAACTCTAGTTCAGTCGGCTGAAACTCCCAGAAGCTCGTTTCTGATTCGTCCATTGTCAGTTCAGTCGACTGAATCTCTGATTCAGTCGGCTGAAACTCACAGAACTTCGTTTCTGGTTCGTTCATTATCTGTTCAGTCGACTGAATCAGAGATTCAGTCGACTGACTGTTTCGTCGGTCCTTTCCATTGCATGTTTTGGACTTCCTTCCTTCGCGATTTCTCTTAAAATATTCCATTTTTAACCATTACGAAACTTAGTATCTTGTTTAGAGATACTTACAACCCGTGGCTCTCCCTGTTGTCTCTTGTTCCTCTTGTTCCTTATTCTTTCCCTTTCTCCTTCTTCTTTCTTCTTGATACTCGGCCAGTGGTGAGTTTGATCGGGGTAAAGGTTACCAGGGTTTTGGTTCGGCTAATGGTAGGGTTAGATTTTGAGAGAGAGAGAGAGAGAGAGAGAGAGAAGATGAAGACAATATCTCAAGCTTGGTCTTAGCTGATCGGCCAACTCTTAAGCTTCTTCTTCCCTTCCTTCTAAGTTCCTTTCTCTTCTTTTCTCTTTGGTGTTTTCTTTTTAGTCTTGCAAGAGGGAGGACGGTTTGGAGAGGAGAGGAAGAGAGTGAGAGAGAGATGGGTGTCATGATTTGTTTGACTCCCTCCACCAACCAAGCATGGAGGGAGGTATGGGCTTGCATGCCCCCAATTTTTGGGGCCTTTGTCCCCTTAGTGGGGATGGTTGGGGATGAGTTTAAGTCACAACTCATTCCAATGAGTTTGGTGAGTCAATTAAGATGGGAAACCATCTTGACTCACCCCATTATTCAATTTCTTTCTTAACTTAGCCCCTTTAATTTAATAATTTAATTCCTATTTAATTCCCTTCAAATCTTTCATGTATCCACCATGGTTGACCAAGTCAACCATTGGTGGCGGCCCCACCAAATCTTAGTCAACCCGTCACCTCACTTAATGAGATGGGGTGGACCCCACTTGATTATGTCATCTTGATTATTTCCTCATTAACTTAGGTGATCAATTCCAATTAATTGAGTCACCATTGGGCCTATGGCCCAATTAAGTTATTTTCTACTATTTACTTTAGAGCTTGGATCAATTATGATCCATTGGATCCCACATGGTTATCAGGGCCCACTTTGACCATTATTGACCCTTCAAATGAATCCTATCAAATCTATGGTCCATTGGACCATACTTGGGCCTTTGTCCATATTTTGATTCATTTAACATTCATGACATCAAAATTTCCATTTTTCCATTATTAAAATAAATAATTGCCACACATATATTGATTCAAAAATTCGGGCTATTACATAACATAAGGTAACTTATTGACCTTTTGACCTAAAACAACTCCTACTGTATAGTTAGAAGCATCACACATTATCTCAAAAGGAACAGACCAATCAGGAGGTCGAATAATCGGAGCAGAAGTCAATGCAGTTTTCAATTTTTCAAAGGCATGGACGCACTCATCATCAAAATCGAAACTTGAATCCTTAGTCAGGAGTCTATAGAGAGGTCTGAAAATTTTACTGAAATCTTTGATAAATCTCCTATAGAAACCAGCATGACCTAGAAATGATCTGATCTCTTTAACAGTTTGGCGTCGTGGAAGACGAGAGATCATATCGACCTTAGCTTTATCAACTTCTATTCCTTTGTCTGATATAATGTGACCTAAGACTATGCCTTATTTCACCATGAAATGACATTTTTCCCAATTGAGTACTAGATTTTTTTCTTTACATCGAACTAATACAAGGGTTAGATGATGTAGTCATTGTTCAAATGAAGAACCAAAGACTGAGAAATCATCCATAAAGACTTCCAGACATCGCTCTACCATGTCTGAAAATATGCTAATCATACACCGCTGAAAGGTAGCAGGTGCATTGCACAACCCAAAAGGCATGCGACAGTAGGCGAAAGTACCAAATGGACAGGTGAAGTTGGTCTTCTCCTGATCCTCAGGAGCAACACAGATTTGGTCATAGCCGGAATAACCATTGAGAAAATAGTAGAATGCATGATCGACTAGACGCTCAAGCATCTGATCAATGAATGGAAGTGGGAAGTGATCCTTACGAGTAACAGTATTCAGCTTTCCGTAGTCAATGTAAACTCTCCAACCCGTTTGAACAAGGGTAGGAACGAACTCATTATCTTCACTCTTGACTACCGTCACACCAGACTTCTTTGGGACAACTTGTATCGGACTCACCGATGCACTATCAGAGATCCGGTAGATGATACCCGCCTCGAGAAGTTTTAAAATTTCGGCCCTTACCACGTCCTGCATTGCCGAATTTAGTCGTCTCTGTGGTTCTCTAGCCGTTTTGGAGTTCTCCTCCAGATGAATTTTGTGCATGACCACAGAGGAGCTGATCCCTTTAAGATCTGCAATGGACTATCTAATAGCTTCTCTATGTTCTCTCAAAATAGCAAGGAGTGTAGACTCCTGCTCTGAAGTTAAATCGAAAGTTATGATGACAGGTAAAGTTTCTGATAGTCCAAAGTTTGGTGGCTTCTCGACAGAGGGGACTGGTACAGATTGACTCACAGGGAGAGATTCGAATTTCCTTACTCTAACATCAACATATGGAACTTCATTCAGTAGAGCGTTCACCTCTTGCTCACCACTTTCATTGAAATCTGTGCCAAAGGTGGATAGTGACTTCTCGAATGAATCGTTGCAAAAGAAATGAAGAAAGGATTCTTCGATAGAACTCTAAATCATACTAACCTCGTACAGATCATTTGTACAGGGAGGTTGTTTACACAGGTTGAACACATTGAGTTCTGTCGTCAGATCTCCGAACGACAACCTAAGCATACCATCTTGACAATTGATAACAGTTTTAGCGGTGGCCAACAATGGTCGTCCAAGAATAACTGGAATGTGTCCACTTTCATTTTGAACAAGCTATGTATCCAACACTACAAAATCGAACAAAATCGACTCGAAAGTAGAATTTGTCTACTTTCACCAGAACGTCTTCTATCACACCTCTCGGGATTTTTACAGAACGATCGGGTAACTGAAGTGTGATAGTAGTGGGTTTTAACTCACCCAACCCTAACTGCTCATAAACAGAGTATGGCAGTAAGCTAACACTGGCTCCAAGATCTAATAAGGCCCTGTCAATTTCAAATGTACGAATGGTGCAATCAATGGTTGGGCACTCAGGATCCTTGTGTTTTATTGGAAACCCTTGTTCGATGAGTGAACTCTCATTTTCTGCTAAAAATGCCTTTTTAGGAACATTGGTTTGCCTGTTTCACCATACAGAGGTTTTTCAAAAATTTGGCATAGGAGGGTACCTGATTTATAGCTTTCAAATAGAGGTATATTGATACTGATATGTTTAAATACCTCTAATATGTCACTATAGGGCACTCTTTTGTTAGGATTGGCTAACCTCAGAGGGTACGGAGCTTTAGGCACAAAAGTATGTTTAGCAGGTTTTTCCGATGTATTTTGGACGGAAGATGGACTAGGTGAGTCATTTTGATGCTTTGGTGGACCAATTGTCTGGTCTTTCTGTTGTTTAGGCAGTTCAACCATGTTATCTACCTGTCTTCCAGACCTTAAGATAGTAATGGAATTAGCGTCGTCTGAATTAGATAACGAAACCTCATTTTGTTCCTTGGGCTTGGGATAGGCTGACTGGGGAACTTACCTTTCTCTCTATCTCCTATCGCAGTAGCTAATTGCCCAAGCTGTGTTTCAAGCTTGTGTATAGCTTGTTGGGTAGACTGCATGAACTGCTGCAACGTGTCCTCGAGAGAGGGCATACGTTATTGAGATGGATCGGACTGATAGGATGGATTTGGCTGGGGTGGTTGATTTTGAGATGGATGGTATGGTTGGTTGGGTGGTTGGTACTGGGGAGGTTGATATGGCTGGCCTTGATATTGAGGGGGTCATTGACCTACTGAACATTGATTCTGACGGCATGAAAAATTTGGATGATTTCGCCAATTAGGATCGTATGTTGCAGAAAAAAGGGTTCCCTACTGTCTTCCAAAATTATTGAATGCATTGGCCTGATTGGTTGAGCACTCAACATTCGATCCTAAGGAAGGACAGTTTTGGGCAGTGTGTCTTGGGTTAGAGCACAATATGTAAACCTCAGTATGCAATCCTAATGATGGGTTCATCGCCTGAGACATCGCTAAAACATCTACTTTTTTCGGTAGGTTTGCGATCGCAATCTTAACGTCAAAGTCATTGTTAATTTCGTACAAACCTCCTCTCTTTGATGTTTGTGCTGAATTCTCTCTTTTGGAGAAGTCCCATCGCTGAGAACTTTCCGCCAATGATTCTAAAAAATTTCCATCTATTGTTTGCAGTTAAATGTAAAAATTCCTCACCCTCCATAGATTCGACCATTGTGCGGTTCGATGTGGTTAAACCACCATAAAAGAATTGCACGAGTCTCCCCGTTTATAACCATGGCGGGGGCATTTACTCAACGAATCTTTGAATCTTTCCCATGATTCACAGAATTGTTCACCCTCCTTTTAATTAAAGTTTGAAATTTCTTTCCTGATGGCGTTAGTTTTTTATACAGCAAAAAAATTATTCAAAGCTTTGTTGGCCAACTGATCCCAAGTTATGATGGAATTTGCAGGTAGAAAATTTGGCCAAGAATTCGCTTTTTCTTTGAGGGAAAAAGGAAATAAACGAAGTCTAATTGATTCATTAGTGATGCCTTGAAGTTTGATGGTGGCGCAAATTTCTAAGAATTCCTTAACATGTAGGTAAGGGATCCTAACGATCAAGTCCATGGAATGTGGGTAAAAGATTTAACAGGGCTGGTTTGAGCTCAAATGCCACATTAGTTGCTGGAACAACTATACCGGATGGTGTGTTGGGTATGACTGGTGAGAAGTAGTCTTACAGGGTTTTCTCTTCGACTCCTTCTCCGGCCATATTAGGTGATGGTGGTGGTGGTGCAGACGAATTGTCTATGTCTATGGCTGAGATAGACTGATCTTCGGATACAACGATCGGTAAATCGACGGAAAACGTAACTCGAACCAAGCGATTGTTAGAGTCACAAATCCAATAATTCATACACAGACACGATCATTCACGCTTAATCAAATCCACAAAAAATATGACCTAAACATAGATTGACACAGGATCCTAAACTCTAGACTACTCCTAATCTCCTTTCTAGAAAATTTAAGCCTCCGATGAGAGTTTAACTATAAGCACGGCCAGGTAAGTTTCCAGGTAAGTGGAGGAGCACAGTGGGAGTCTACTTAAGCTTCCACTTATCCTTTTGGCTGTTTACACCTTGGTGACAAAACTAGCCTAGACACCGTGCTCAAAGAAAAACTATTCATCGGTGAAGTAAAAATAACTGAATCAAAGATAGTCCTATTGAGCATGAACAACCCTAAATAATGGTTTTAGATTGATTTTAATTGGATAAATGAACCAATTTTTACTAATCTTTTTGAATTTTTCTATTTTGTGAATGTAAATCTAAATTACCAATGAAAGATTCAAGCAAATATGAAAACAATAAACAAACAATTTAACCTAATGCATGAACTAGCAACCTAAATACATGAGCAAATTAAATATGCAATTTTTTTTTTATGCAAAATAAATGCAAGACAACCTAATAAAAACTATATGAATGCATGAAAATTAAAAATTAAAGAAAGAGATTGAACGCGTGTACCTTGGCTTTTTGTTTTTATTTAATTAGCAAGCGCAAATTTTTTTTCAGCAATTTTTTTCCGCAAGAATTTTCAAAGTACCTATAAAAAACAAAACTCAAAACTAGGGTGAAGCATTTAATCACATAAAATATGTATGATTCCTAAACTAAATGCAGATTTCCTAATATTATAACTAGTGGAGGAAATTAAATAATTGAAACCTAATTAAGAATTCTAAACTAAATTAAGATCATAAAAATTTCTAAATTAATATCCACAAAATTAATCTAAATCAGATTTTTAAGTTAGTTCAAAGTTGTTCCATGATTTTTCATTTTTTCGACACTGTAACTAGAACATTGCAAATTTAGATCTATTTTCTAAAAATAAAACATGACTAAATTGGATTAAAATTCTAAGATTAGAAGTTTTTAAAAATAGAAGTCTCCAAAAATAAAAAATTTCTAAATTTAATAGTGATTCCAAATTTAGATAATTTCTTGATTTTTTATTATTTTTAGAAACTTCTAAATAAGGTAACCTTCTAAAACCAGAATTTCTAAGAAAAATAGAAACTTGTAATTTTAAAGAGTTGCCAAAAATAGATATTTCTAAAATTAATATTATTTCCAAAAATAAATAATTCAATGGCAATTTTTTTTTTAAAGTTCCCTGGCAAAACTTGTTGTGTAAATTTTAAATTTATAATTACTCTGAAGCGCACATAGTATAGCGATTAATTGCGAGCTCGAACCCATCGGAATTTAGGAAAATATATCTATGAAAATACACCATTGAATTACGTATTTTAAGAACTTTCGAAAACATGGAGAAAAATCATAAATATGGAATAATTTATCTAATCTATGAGTTTTAATTTTAATTTAGAAATATTTTAGACTTAAATATAGATTCTAACAATTTTAACTAATTTTAATTAAGATGTTAGATTCAATCTAAAAATATAAACAATCTCAATTTAACTTAGAAAACATAAATTAAGATGCAATTAATTAATTTACTCACGTACTTTAATTTTTCAAGAGTTTGAATTTATAAACAAAAAATAAAATTAAAGATATCTAAATTACCTCTGCACATATTTACAGTGGAACTGGCTCAAAGAATCAAAGAGACATTATTTTCCATATTTTAAAAATAAGACAAAGGCCTAGCCTACGGAGCTCACGTAAATTACTAACCTTGCACTCAAATTTTTCATCAATTAAAATTCCAAATTTAAAAGCCATGAAGTCAATAATCAAGAATTTCTCAAATTAAACCTTAGATTAAATAGAATTTAAACTTTCTCTCCAATTCCTCTTCTATGCTCAACATTTATTTCATTCAGCCAGGTTCGAACTTCACCGATGGCAAGGGCTCCAATTTATAGAGGTTTGGAGGGTCGGAACTTCACCGATGGCAAGGGCTCCAATTTATACATATTTACAGTGAAACTGGCTCAAAGAATCAAAGAGGCATTATTTTCCATATTTTAAAAATAAAACAAAGGCCTAGCCTACGGAGCTCACGTAAATTACTAACCTTTCATTCAAATTTTTCATCAATTAAAATTCCAATTTTAAAAGCCATGAAGTCAATAATCAAGAATTTCTCAAATTAAACCTTATATTAAATAGAATTTAAACTTTCTCTTCAATTCCTCTATGTTCAACATTTATTTCATTCAGCCATGTTCGAACTTCACCAATCGCAAGGGCTCCAATTTATAGAGTTTGGAGGGTCGAAACTTAAGCAAGTGCAAGTGGGACCCTCCTTGAGTCTGCCGATTATCATGAACCTGCCGGCTGTTTTCATTCACTGGCAACTTCCCTTTTATTTTCTTTTCTATTTTCTCTTCAGTAGGCCAGAACTTTCTTTTCCAACCTTTTACCTTTCCTTTCTCTGCTCTTGATTTCTCTGTTTACTTTCTCTACTGAATCGGCCAGAATCTCCTCTCTGTGTTGTTGATTTGATCTTGATTTTTACTACTGAGTTGGATACTCTGCTTGCCATTCTCCTCATCTTCTTTGCTTACTGTTTGCAAACAGCGTGAGTGGTTTTATTTTTGTTCTTAAGTACTGTTTATCTTCTACAGCTCTTGTAAAACAAATCAATGTCTCCAATGACCTATGATACAAGCAGTTCATCATGGTGTTTGACGAAGGGATAATAAGCGTTTTCAAACAACATCTCTGCTGAGCTGGCTAAAATCAACGGAGGACAGCCCCATAAACGTTGTTGTATGCTTGGGTAGTAAGGACCAATCCTCTCTCTCTGCTGTGTACCTAATGGCCAGTTTTTCACACTTCTTTTTCTTCTTCAGTTGATTGCCACTTTGAAACGCCTGGCTGCCCTGTTTCATGACATGTGTGGTACAAAAGTCCTCTCTTCTTCTTACTTTCTTTGAGCACAATCATTTCTGCTATATTCTTTTCTTCATTGATTGTAGTTCTCTTCTTTCGTACAGCTAGGCTAGGACTAGTGATGCATGTGAACAAGGCGGCATCTCCTCTTGACTTCCTCTGCTTTCTCTATTATTTTGAACAATCAATATAAGCTGAAAAAATACTTCAATTTAGTTTGATTAAGCCGTTCTCGGGTTTAGACGATATTCCAACCTAAATCACACAAAACATAATAATTAGATAAAATTAAATAAAATGAGATATTAACAAATATAAATTTAGGAAGAAAAATATTTATTAATTTTGCACTCATCACTTAACAAAAACACATATGCCTGAATAAATTTCCATTGGTGCCATTTTCAAAATTTTAGAAGACAAGAAATGATTCGTGAAATTGACCTTATGAAAAATTATTTGCTCCTAACATTAACATTAAAATTAATGAGCTTTTATTTTATTATTGTATGTATATTATTAATTTATAAAAGGGGTTCTTTCTAACTTTTTTTTGTCAAAAAATAAAATAGTTACAATAATATTGATGATTTAAAGTTTTAAATGATCAGTGGTCTATCATCTTCATGAGTTCTATATTATAGAATTTAATCATTTGTTATGTATTAAGTGTTAGAATATATTAGAATTAAGATTCTAATTTGGGTTAATCTCTATTAAGAGATATATTTGAGTTAAGGTTAGATCAGAAGTATAATAGTCATAGGATTGACTAGAGACTATATATAGTTGTGTAATACTCTTTAATAAACACACTTTCTTGATTTCTATCATGGTATCGGCCTAAACAGTTCTCTATGTATTTCGTTTAAGGAGAGAGAAAGCAAATCATCCTTCCTCTTCTCTCCCTCTGCCACGGCAGAAACACATGGCAGAGGGAGGGGACACATGAGTTCGTCCTTTGTATTGTTGCCTGCTTTGCTTTGCATCTGCTGCCTGGCATCCAGTCCTAGCAGATCTCTGCACCTTCTTCTTGCCATCCCCATCTCTCACCAGCCCCTCGCTTGAGACTGTCAGCGTCTCAGCCTCTAACATACAACCTGCTTCGCTCTTGCACTTGCCCGACCTATGAGTTTTTCCAATCTTATTCAATTTCAAAATAATCATCCAAAAATTCTCAAAAACTAAAAAAATGCTATAAATATTTCATTACCATTGTGTTTAAAGTGTTTTCAATGTAAACAAATACAAATAAAATATGAAGATATTTTAAATAGAATTAGAATACATTTATAATTAGATCAAAACCACAAACATTAATGAGTATGAATAATTTCATGTTTCAGATTATATCTTACTTTCATTAAGAAGTCGTTCAGTATCTCAATCGTGTATTTAACACTTGGAAACATAATTTAGTGCATTTCTCATTCAATAATCTAATTTGTTTAGTCAAATCAAGGTGGTCAATTTTAGTAGTTGGCAGCTACAGGAGGAAATTATTGATAATTATGAGATGTGATTAGATAACTAACGAAAGTACATTATTTAATTACAAATAATTTAGGTTTTCATAAACTTTGAAACTATTAAAAAAATTATAATGATCAATTCCTCTTTCAACTGGTACATATAGTACGTGTTGATTAGTGGCACTATAAATTGTCTATTGTTTTAATTGATGACCGTCTTATTTATTTAATGAGAATTGGAGGGTTTGATCGTGTTTTCTTATTAGAGTGATTCATACTAGTACATTAGTTACGGTGTTGATTAGATATAGAACAAAAAATTGCTTGTATTATCTAATCAGAGCATGAAACTTTTGAAATTACTAATTAGAGTTTTAAAAATATAAAATTATCAAATAAAGCAAAAAGAATGTAGTTGATAAGTGGACTCCACACTTTTATTAGAGAGATTTTGTGCCAATGCACTAATCACATTGTTCACTCGACATGAGTTTTATTCAAAATGTTGACGTAGATTATCTAATCATTGCATGACACCTAAAGAAGTCATTAATGATTTATATCTTTCTTTTTTTTAACGGTATCTCACTTTATTTTGTCGGTGACACTAATCCTATAAACATGTGTAAATTTTTTAATCCACACCTATTGCTAAGTCGACAGAGACGGGTCTTGACTGAAGGGCCAACCCCCTCCATCGTGACATAAAGGGAAAGTCATCTTCATTCTCAATCACAATCAATCATATTTATTCATCAAAGATACTATTGGAAGGGCAACCCAAGTGTCATGTCTGTTAATCTCAAGTTCTAAATCAGATCTTTCTCTTCACCTTTGAAGTAACCATAACAAGTTTAAGGAATTCATAGTTAATAAATACCGATCATAGTATGCATACTCTAGCTTTTAATAAAGACTATTTTCTTTCTTTTTTGAATTTACATATGGGAAACTGTGAGATACCCAGTGCAAAATCCCCACAGGTGAGCGCACTACCCCTAGAGCAAACTAAGGTTAAGCCTTGAAAACTCGAACCCGCAACCTCCTGCTTCTAGAAGCAAGAGACAACCAGTTGAAATACACTCATGTGGGTTAAAGACTTACTTTTTATACATGACATAGGGTTTGTCTACGTGGATGGTCAATCTACGTTGAATTTTAATATGTACTTGGTGATGACTTAATATAATACCAAATTAAAAAAGTTGCAAATTATTTATACAACAACTACCCATCTCACGCTGAAACTGCGCTCCTACAACTTAACCTTTTTTTTTTTATAATTATAAGCATCCAATCCAATTTTAAAAATCATATTTTTTTAAGTTTTTACATATTTAAGGAATTTTTTAGTTGAATGTCTATTATTCTTAGCCACTTTTTAATATTCATAAAATAATGAATATTTACACTTTCTATGAGACCTAACAAGCTTGAGCACTCAACTTCTTAGCTATAATGAAAACCCATCGTATGATTTTGTGTCTCATTTAAAAAAAGTATGATGAGGACATCAGTGATAATATTGGTTTCCTTCAGACCCCTTTTAATTAATTAAGTTTCCGCTATATTTGAGTAAGATATTTTACTATTCTATTTAGCCTACATGAGAGTACCAGTTTTAATAGTCGTTTTCCAAGCTTTTCAATTTTATCCAAGTTAAAAGGAATTCCTTGAAAATTCTTTGGCACAATCAATACAGGTGTTCTTGACTAAATTACAAAAGATAATGCCATTCCACCTACTTAGAAGATGTACGACCTTTGAAGGTAATTGCATCATCTCTCTTTAGTGGTTCATTTTTTTTTTAATGACAGAAAGTGTTCAAGTGTTACATTTGTTGGAGCAATTGTTGTAGAGGCATTAAGTGCTTCTAAAAAACTAATGCTAGATCTAACAGCATTTGTAGGAGCATTTGTTAACTCAATAGCATTTGTTGACTCACTGAGATCTAACCCGAAGGCTATAATCTCATCAAAGCAGAATTTTTCCCAATTTCTAACTTCAATTTTTCTTGATAAAACAGGAGGAGCAATATCCATTTTCTTTTCAAATTTCCATTTGCAAATCCAGGGAATATTGAAATAAGCAAAGAACATCATTGTAGACCAGTCATCAAAAGCAAGATTAATAATATCAAAAAGTCCTTTGTTTTCATTTTTTAAAAGAGAAACATATTTTTGAAATGTATGTTTTAAAAGGAAACCTTTAAAGCTGATCTTCAATCCTCTATAAAAAAATCTACAAATTGCTCAACAAATAACAGATCCCTTTTTCTTATCTCAGAAATACTCTTTTGAAAAAAAATTAACTATAAAATGCTGTTCTGACCTTCCTCACGCATTTTGGGGGAGAAAAGAACATATTGTTTCTTTACCCTATATAAAAGAATTTAATGAATCAAAAATCCCAACAAAAGCCAGAGCAGCACAAATGTCAATTGACCAACAAGAAATGTGTAAAAAAGAAATACTAGACCTAAAAGTGTCACGCCCCAAACCCAGATGTGGGCCCAGAACACAACTAATTTTTTTTTTTTTTTTTAAACAATAAACTCTAATCACCCAACGTCATAACTGGGCTGGATCTTCAAGTTTACCAAAACCCGATCCTAGAAGATGTCACACGTGTTTTTCACACATGGACTCAAACATATACCATATGTCTCCATATACAAACCCAAATCACACAACGAATATTTTCATTTATCTCATCAGTGTTATGAACGAAACATAGCGGATATAATGTATACGACATTAAAACTTATAAACATGAGTTTCTTATGCTACATAAGGCATATTTATAATAAAAACATACAAAATAGCCTAAGGTACGCTTGGTTTCCACGTGCGGAAAACCACAGACAATTCTCAAGTTACGACTCCTAACGAGGCACCATTGGTTCCTCCAGCCCATATCCTGCATTGTAAGGGACGTGAGCTACTAGCCCAGTGAGGAAAGCTCACCATAAAATCAAATATACAATAATCATGGAATAAATAACAATGCATGTTCCATAAATGAAACGCAGTTAATCCACTTAACTCATTTTCACTATAACATCCAACATATTATATGAAACAATAAATAATGCATGTTTAATGAATGCAATGCGGTTAATCCACTTAACCCATTTTCACCCTAGGATCACTTTCTAAGGTGTTTTATCAAGTTTTACGGAGGTCAACCCCCATTTAGCAACTTGCAAGTACATAAGGTCTCCGCTACCCGGTCTACTAGCTCATTCAACACCAACGGTTGATGGCGGTCGACCACAGCCTACTAACACGTCCAACCCAACGATTCGCAAACGGCGTTCGATCTAACATCACAAGGTCTCCATGACCTGGTCTACTAGCCCATCCAACACCAACGGTTGATGGCAATCGACCATAGCTTACTAACACGTCCAACCCATCGGTTCGCAAACGGTGTTCGGCTAATCTCAGCAATTATAACCCAACGGCCAATGTCAGACTTTATAAAGTTATTATCTTCCACAGATTTAATTTATAATCACAATTTTCACATGCAAATGTCAAATGCATGATAATGCATGATTTCTAATGCCCTCCTTACACAAGGACTTATTCTGAGAGAACCACCATATTTCAGCATTATCATTTGGTGTATCAAATACCAGTACAAGAAATCAATAAAATAATCAATATCAAACCAATATATAAAACTGGATTTAATAACACGAATGCCTTCACCCAATTTTTACCCGACAATTCCCAGACACTCCATGGGTCCATACTGCATTAGAGACTATAAGTCCTCAACTCCCCGACACCATTTTAACGCTTACGTTCTAAAAAAGTTAGAACATTTACATCCCTTACATGTAGGCAGCGTCAGGTCTCGTATTCTGGACCTATATAGCATTTTCCATCTTTAATTGACCATTGGTCCCATTTCAGTCTGGTGTTAGTGGGTTTTAACATATAACACAATACAAGTGTCGGTTCGAGTCTCCTCACCTTCTCCGGTTGAGTTTTTCACAGAAAATCTGTAAGATAGAGTAAAATGTATAAATTTTTTATTTGTCGGTATATACACATAATAATTTTCCAAACCCCGTGCTATTTTTCCAGAAAACATGATATGTATAATGAGTCACGTAGGCTCTTTCTACTCTTTTAAATTATGTCAGAAAGTTAGTTTTCAGTCATCCAAAACATTACAATAAAATGAAAAATATAAAGTACTCAGTGCCTTCTCTCGTATTGTCTTCTGGAGAAAAGACCATGGAGACGTATTGTGAGAGACCCAGAGGGTACAGAGACAGTAAAGTAAATAAAAGTATTCAGTGCCCTATCCTCGTATTGTCTTCTGGAAGAAGGACCATGGAGACGTATTGAGAATGTGGCCCAGAGGGTACAGAGACAGTAAAGTAAATAAAGTACTCAGTGCCCTATTCTCGTATTGTCTTCTGGAAGAAGGACCATGGAGACATATTGAGAATTTGGCCCAGAGAGTACAGTACAGGAATTTAAACACGTAAGGCGGAAAAATAAACACACAATAGTCAGCTGGGGTTAATCTTTTCCTCGATTTTATTTAGGGTCAAAAATTATATTTTGAACGTAAAATAATACGAATCTTGAGGGTAAAATTTAAATTTTAAGGGGAAATCTATTTTTCCTCTATTAAAAAAAACTCATTTTTCTTTGAACCCCAATACTAAGCTATTTTACTCCTAATTTGCTATGGAGTTAATAAAAATAAAAATAGAATTATTTCGATACCTTGGGTGCAAAATTCTGTGTAAGATTGACTAAATTTGAAAACCCTTAAAAGAATGTGAGAAACCCGAACGTTCGGCTGCTGCTGTTATGGCCAAAGCAAGAGAAAGACGAGGAAAGATAAAAAAAAGGGCAGAAAGACTTTGAGGGGCTTTGGTTTTTTTTTTTTTTCTTTTTACGTTCTGACTTCCTCGCCGATTACACCTATTTATAGGCAACCGTATGGATCTTTTTAATCATACAGGTTGCCTAAGGTATTCATTAGTTTTATAGGATTTTGATAACTTATGCATTTATTATTATATATATTAATATTATTATTACAACTACCACCCACCACATAGGCATTTTACGGTTTTGTAACCTTCCAGCACGACTACAAGCTACAACCGTAGCTTTAAAACCTATCTTTCATCTGTTTTCTGATATTATTATATAACATAATATTAGTTTATTCTTTTTACTATTTACATTTATGTCATTTCTCTTATCGGGGTATTTCAGGATCTCACTAAATTGATACAATTGGTTCAGTAGGTCAAGTATTAAAAACTGAGCATGGTATTAAAATTTGGAGTGAAATCTAATCTCAAAAACCTAGTGTTTTTGCTAAAAATCACCGTTTTAACAAAATCTCCTAATCTTCAAGATTCTTTTTGAAAGTATCCAACCTTATAGTTTGATAAAGTAAATTTATCTGATAAAAACATCCTAAAGTTTCAAAGTGTTTTGAAATAAAAAACCACATTTTCCAAGTGAAAGATTATTCAACGGCCCATATTTCACGGCTTGAAGTAAATATCAAAAACTCACTATTTTAGAGTGTAAAGACATAAACAGCTTAGTTATAATACAGATTGAGTACTGACTCTACCCTGTATATTTTTAGGACTTCCTCTACCCTGTCAAATTGGGAGTTTTACCACTTTAAAACTTAGGGGTAAAATAAATTAGCGAAATTATAAAGAGATTGGCATGTCATTAGGTCCGGAATTTAAAAATAATGCATAACTTAACATTTGAAGTTCAAACTAAGTCAAATGACTGATTTTATAAAGTAGCTAAGGTTTAAGCCTAAAATAATATTATTATTATATTCGTAACTCACCCATATATCTTTCAAACTTAATTAGAAGAGTTACAGGATTCGGATCGAGTCAAACTTAGATCCGTTGAAAAACTTATTTGATACTCTTTACGATTAGAGGAAAATAATTCATAATTAATGGATAAGATTATTTAATTAATCACGATTAATCATAATTAACTCCTAAATTGGATTGGGGTATTACAAAAAGCCAAAAACCTAATTAGAGAAAGTAGTTCTCCTTGGAGTTGTACTGCTTTCTATGTTAACAATGCTGCTGAATAAGAAAGAGGAGTCCCTCGACTTGTTATAAATTTCAAACCATTAAATAAAGTTTTACAATCAATAAGATTTCCAATTCCAAATATTCAAGATATTCTACATAGAATATATAATGCTAGAATATTCTCTAAATTTGACTTAAAATCTGGATTTTGGCAAATTCAAATTAAAGAAGAAGATAAGTATAAAACTGGTTCGTAGTGCCTTCTGGTCACTATGAATGGAATGTAATGCCTTTTGGTTTAAAAAATGCCCCTTCTGAATTTCAAAAGATAATGACTGAAATCTTTAATCCTTTTAGTCAATTTATGTTAGTTTATATTGATGATATTTTAATATATTCTGAATCAATATCACAACATTGGAAACACTTTGAAATTTTTAAGAAAACTGTTATAAAAAATGGCCTTATCTTAAGCCAAAGAAAAATGAAATTGTTTCAAACGGAAATCTCTTTCGTAGGATTTAAATTAAAAAATAATATTGTTGAACCTGTCAATAGAGTAATTGAATTCAGTGATAAATTTCCTGATGAAATAAAAGACATTAAACAACTTCAGAGATTTTTAGGATGTTTAAATTATATTTCAAACTTTTATAAAAATCTAGCTAATGATAGAAAAATTCTGCAACAAAGATTAAAAAAGAATCCCCCCACTTGGAATGAAACCCATACCAAAGCAGTTCAACGAATTAAACAAAAGGTTAAAAATCTTCCTTGCCTAAATTTAGCAAATCCTAAAGCTTTTAAAATCGTTCAAACAGATGCCTCTGAAATCGGATACGGTGGAATTTTATTGCAAAAAGAAGATAATCAATAAAAAATTGTTAGATTTATTTCAGGAACACGGAACTCAACACAAGCTAATTATTCCACAATTAAAAAGGAACTTTTAACAATAGTTCTAAGCATTCAAAAATTCCAACTTGACCTTTTAAATAAATTTTTTTGTTAAAAATAGATTGCAAATCTGCTAAAAAAATCATAGAAAAAGATGTTAAAAATTTAACAAATAAACAAATATTTGCTAGATGGCAAGTTATCCTTAGTGTATTCGACTTTGACATAGAGTATGTTAATGGAATTAATAATTCTCTTGTTGACTTTTTATCAAGAGATTTTTTGCAGAAAACATCAAAGAAGCTTACAACGAAGCAGATAAAATTGCAAGAATATATCTCTACTTTGTAGGGATTGTTCTTTTCTTTCTCCTTGTTAATTTCCTCTTTAAACACCTGATAAAAATCATTCTGCTTATTATCTTAGTTAAGCTTTTCCTTTAAAAATGCATCCTCACCAAAGGCCTATCAGGCCATCCTCTCCTTTTCAAAAGGCTCAACAACTGCAGCAAATCATGAATATTCCTTATTCTCCTAGACCATTAAGACCAAATTTGTATGAAAAACATGCTCTTTGGGGAAATCCTTCTTCTCCCCATACTCATGCTTCTTCATCTTCACCAATTAGACTTCCTGGTCCAACATCTGAATTCCAAAATACTTTCAATCGCTATAATCAGCTCATATATACTCTTCCTGATGTTTGCCATCCTGACTCTGCCACCCTCCAAGAAATTGTTCCATTCTGTATTCCTCTGGGAAATTATTCTCGCACTTCTCATCCTTATCATTTTCATCTTGCTATTTTATTTGAAACAGGCAGTTGTGCCCTTGACCATTTTACAAAAGACCAAACTCGTTTTGAAGGATTTTTCCCAACAAATTGTGAAATTGCTTATTCAAAACTAAAAATTTTAAAAATCATCTCTCTGAAGGTCAATGGGAAGCTCCTCTTTTCCAACAAAAGACTATTTCAAAACTTGGATTTCATGATTTAGTTTCTAATTATTGGGATTATATGACTGCTTGGGAAAATGTTTTATTTTACCAAAATTCTGCTTTCTTACATTCTTGGTTTATTAGAATAAAGGTTGAAAAAATTGATGAAATCCCTTTATGGTGGTTTTTGAAATTCTGGACTCCTTTCAGAGCTCAAAAACATGTTCTTCCTGCTACCGTTCAGCATACATTTCAAAAATATGTTTCTCTTTTAAAAAATGAAAACAAATGACTTTTTGACATTATTAATCTTGCTTTTGATGACTGGTCTACAATGATGTTCTTTGCTTATTTCAATATTCCCTGGATTTGCAAATGGAAATTTGAAAAAAAAAAAAAGATATTGCTCCTCCGGTTTTATCAAGAAAAATTGAAGTTAGAAATTGGAAAAAATTCTACTTTGATGAGATTATAGCCTTCGGGTTAGATCTCAGTGAGGCAACAAATGCTATTGAGTCAACAAATGCTCCTACAAATGTTGTTAGATTCTAGCATTAGTTTTTTAGAAGCACTTAATGCCTCTACAACAATTGCTACAACAAATGTAACACCTGCTAGATTGGCTTCCCCTTTTTCAAAAAAGTCTCCAACATCTCCCGCTTCTACTTCTATCCCTTCTACAAATATTTCAAAAGAAGCTCTTCTCACTGCTTCTAACATGCTGAAACTCAAAGAAGAATGGATGAAAGATGTTCTTGCTCAAATCGGAAAATTTGAGCAAGTTGAAAAATCTGAAGAATCTTTTGCAACAAAAGCTCAAGTTTATCTTGCTGAAAACCAGTTTGCCGCTCTTCAACGCTTGCCCGAAGATGATATTGAAGATTAAGAAAAATCAACACCTTCCAAAGCAAATCCCTTTATCTCTGTCAAAGGAAAGAAAAAGAAGTAGAATACGTATAAATACCACATTTATACTGTATTCCTGACAAACAAAAAATGACTATCAAATGATGTCACCATTTGAAAAATGAACAATCACACTGTGCAAAGATGCCTCCACCGAATGTCGGCAACATCTCGTTCCTCCATCTGATACTGCTCTTCTGCTCTTCCGCGTGTCATGCTCTCTTGGAAATGCTTCTAGACTTTACTATTAAAAAATGAAAAGATAGCTTTTGCCATCCCCATCTCTCACCAGCCCCTCGCTTGAGACTGTCAGCGCCTCAACCTCTAACATACAACCTGCTTCGCTATGAGTTTTTCCAATCTTATTCAATTTCAAAATAATCATCCAAAAATTCTCAAAAACTAAAAAAATGCTATAAATATTTCATTACCATTGTGTTTAAAGTGTTTTCAATGTAAACAAATACAAATAAAATATGAAGATATTTAAAATAGAATTAGAATACACTTATAATTAGATCAAAACCACGAACCTTAATGAGTATGAATAATTTCATGTTTCAGATTATATCTTACTTTCATTAAGAAGTCGTTCAGTATCTCAATCGTGTATTTAACACTTGGAAACATAATTTAGTGCATTTCTCATTCAATAATCTAATTTGTTTAGTCAAATCAAGGTGGTCAATTTTAGTAGTTGGCACTACCGGAGGAAATTATTGATAATTATGAGATGTGATTAGATAACTAACGTAAGTACATGATTTAATTACAAATAATTTAGGTTTTCATAAACTTTGAAACTATTAAAAAAATTATAATGATCAATTCCTCTTTCAATTAGTACATATAGTACGTGTTGATTAGTGGCACTATAAATTGTCTATTGTTTTAATTGATGACCATCTTATTTATTTAATGAGAATTAGAGGGTTTGATCGTGTTTTCTTATTAGAGTGATTCATACTAGTACATTAGTTACGGTGTTGATTATATATAGAACAAAAAATTGATTGTATTATCTAATCAGAGCATTAAACTTTTGAAATTACTATTTAGAGTTTTAAAAATATAAAATTATCAAATAAAGCAAAAAGAATGTAGTTGATAAGTGGACTCCACACTTTTATTCGAGAGATTTTGTGCCAATGCACTAATCACATTGTTCACTCGACATGAGTTGTAGTCAAAATGTTGACTTAGATTATCTAATCATTGCATGACACCTAAAGAAGTCATTAATGATTTATATATCACTTTATTTTGTCGGTGACACTAATCCTATAAACATGTGTAAATTTTTTAATCCACACCTATTGTTAAGTCGACAGAGACGGGTCTTGACTGAGGGGCCAACCCCCTCAATCGTGACATAAAGGGAAAGTTATCTTCATTCTCAATCACAATCAATCATATTTATTCATCAAAGATACTATTGGAAGGGCAACCCAAGTGTCATGTCTGTTAATCTCAAGTTCTAAATCAGATCTTTCTCTTCACCTTTGAAGTAACCATAACAAGTTTAAGGAATTCATAGTTAATGAATACCGATCATAGTATGCATACTCTAGCTTTTAATAAAGACTATTTTCTTTCTTTTTTGAATTTACATGTGGAAAACTGTGAGATACCCAGTGCAAAATCCCCACAGGTGAGCGCACTACCCCTAGAGCAAATCAAGGTTAAGCCTTGAAAACTCGAACCCGCAACCTCCTGCTTCCAGAAGCAAGAGACAACTAGTTGAACTACACTCATGTGGGTTAAAGACTTACTTTTTATACATGACATAGGGTTTGTCTACGTGGATGGTCAATCTACGTTGAATTTTAATATGTACTTGGTGATGACTTAATATAATACCAAATTAAAAAAGTTGCAAATTATTTATACAACAACTACCCAACTCACACTGAAACTGCTCTCCTACAACTTAACCTTTTTTTTATAATTATAAGCATCCAATCCAATTTTAAAAATCATATTTTTTTAAGTTTTTACATATTTAAGGATTTTTTTAGTTGAATGTCTATTATTCTTAGCCACTTTTTAATATTCATAAAATAATGAATATTTACACTTTCTATGAGACCTAACAAGCTTGAGCACTCAACTTCTTAGCTATAATGAAAACCCATCGTATGATTTTGTGTCTCATTTAAAATAAGTATGATGAGGACATCAGTGATAATATTGGTTTCCTTCAGACCCCTTTTAATTAATTAAGCTTCCGCTATATTTGAGTAAGATATTTTACTATTCTATTTAGCCTACATGAGAGTACCAGTTTTAATAGCCGTTTTCCAAGCTTTTCAATTTTATCCAAGTTAAAAGGAATTCCTTGAAAATTCTTTGGCACAATCAATACAGGTGTACTTGACTAAATTACAAAAGATAATGACATTCCACCTACTTAGAAGATGTACGACCTTTGAAGATAATTGCATCATCTCTCTTTAGTGGTCCATTTTTTTTTAATGATTGAAAGTGTTCAAGTGTCACACCCGACTATGCCTTCAGAGCACATGCACGCCGTCCCTACACACATACCGGGTCATGTATTGACCCCAAGACCTTGCCATCGATAGCAAGAGTCTTGACCGTCAAGCCAACAGCCTTTGGTGGTCCATTTGGAATGGTTACCTTCGCAATATAGAATCTTAGGTAGATGTGGAGCTTATTTGAACCTTGTGCCACTTGAGTTTATTGGGTGATTGATTTTGAGTGAAGAGAGAAAGAATTAGGTCAAGTATTATAGTAATTATGGGTATTGTGAAGTGACAAAAAATCCCACATCAATTCATTTATAAAATTCAATGACTTTGCGTAACACTTGAGGCACCTTTCTCTCAATGAATATCTTTTTAGAATTAGTTTTATTTCAAAAATGTTACCATGTCATCATTTTCTAATATGGTATCGAAGAGGTTCCACGTTTAGAGGGTCGGTCTGAGGTTCCCATGAGCTTGATAGAAAACGGGTACTGAAGCCCAGTCTGGATTGCAGATATTTTCATTAGGGTTTGTAAATGAGTTTATCTATCCTGTGCCAGATCCAAGCCCTGCCCACTTTTGGTAGAATTTAAGATAAAATTTTAAGCCCTTGGGCTGAGATTGATCCCAGGCCTTATCTTCTGACATGATGGGTAACCATTTGGACCTAACAAGGCCCAATTCAATTCTCAAATAAACATTGCTAGGAAGCTATATACAGTCTGGGCCCACTTGGGTGAGATTCATTAAGAGTTGAATATTATGAAATTAAACAAAGCAATTGGTCTTGGGCTAATGCCCAAGAAAGGATGATCATCCACAATTGGTGTTTGAGGTGTTATTCTCTATATTTATAGACATTAATAGAACTACAAAATAAAGTGGTATTGAGTTCATTGAAAATGTTATTGTTTAAATATTTGACGGGTAAAAAATCACTTTAGTTGAATCAATTAAGTCATATTTTTTTAAAGCCACTGAGTCTAATGATTAAATATCATTTAAACTAATCAAGCTTTAGAAATCTTAAAAAAATAGCTTGATTTCTACCATCAAAGTGAATTTTAGTGGGTTACATATTCAAAAAAAGATCTTCCACTTACACTAATGGGAAAATCTTACAGAAAATATAAATATTTAAAAATAATAAAATTACATAAAATGAAAATATTAATAAAATAGAAAAAACTTAATACCAGTCCTTTAACAGCTGACAACCAATTGGAAAAAAAATTCTGTTAAAAAGATGATATTATTGGGAATTTATTGGGATACTATTGCGATATTATCATTTATCGTGTTTTAAATGTGATTTTATTGGAAATTTACCATTAAAATGGTAGAGGTTATAAATACATATTATTAACACGGTAATGGTATTTTACCAATAAAAATATAGTAAATTTGAAATTATCATCGGTATATATGACGTTGGTCCGAATGACATGTGAATAAAGTATAAGCAATTTAGTCTCAAAAAACTAAGAGAATTTGAATTTGACTTCAAATCTAAATCAGATCATGAGTTGAATTTAGAAGTGGATTTGAATTTGGATCCACTGGAACTATATATATATATATATATATATATATATATTAGAAAGACCTGAAGTTTTAGTAGATTGGGGCAGGGATTCAAATCTCGATAGTGGCCGATAACCGAATATCAGCCCTTTCACCTAATTTTTTTTTAAATAAAACCTGAAATATCAGCTGATATCGACGATATATATCATATCGGCTGATATATAAAGGTTTAAAAAACTGATATATAGAAAGAGTATTCTATCCCTTTATTAAATCTATATCTAAAAAAGTAATCAATTATTAATTTGATAGAAGTTTAATGTAATCATTAGACCTAGTTAAATGCAAATCTATGTTGATTAATGAAATCTCTTAAAATATTTGGGTGATTAGGACTATGAAACCAGATGTTCAGAGAAACTGCACAAGTCTCCCTAGTGCATATATTATAGGACCTTTAGTTATTTCAATCTATATAAAATTTACTCATAATTTAAAGATTCAAAAGAAAAAGGATACCTGAATTGACTTGATTTGATAAGATTTTAAGCTAAATAATCAACGAGTTACATTGAGTTTTTCGAATTAAGTTGAAAACACAGTCGAGTTATTCTACTCGATTGAGTTTTGAATTAAGGTTTTGAGTTTTCAATTTCGATTGCGTCTGCATTTTGTCATGGGCAGGGCCTCATATATTTAGGTAGGATAGGAAGGGAAATTCATGGATGAAAATTTTAATCAGAACTTCTCCATCCAATTATCATAATTTTATAAGATGGATATAAAAAATCAATGATTTATACCAATCAAATTCTCGACGATCATGTATTAGCATATGAGGTTTAAATTTTACCACCCATTATCCTTGCCATTTCTACATGAAAAGATAAGCCCGCTTGGTGGTGCAACTTGGGCCGGCCAGGCCAAGCCTGACATATATGCATAATTGGGCCGAGTGGCATTTAGGAATTTAGAGAGATCCAATTTATCTTAAAATATATTTATAAGAGAATAATATTGCATAACATATATTTTAAATTGGGCTTGGGTTTTCTGATGACTGAGTCAAGGTTTCACTTCATCTACTACTTTTGTCAACCGAGTTTGAGCCTGAGCCCAATACGAAAATTTTAAGACAAGATGATTTTTTATTGTGTGGTCCCCTGGGCTATGAACTTCCCATAAGCTTGATAGATAACGTGTACTGAAGCCCAGTCCTAACCGGATTGCAGATATTTTCATTAGGGTTTGTAAATGAGTTTATGTATCCTGGGCCAGATCCAAGTCCTGCCCACTTTTGGTAGGATTTAAGATAAAATTTAAGGCCTTGGGCTGAGATTGATCACAGGCCTCATCTTCTGACGTGATGGGTAACCATTTGGACCTAACAAGGCTCAATGCAATTCTCAAATGAACATTGCTAGGAAGCTATATACAGGTTGGGCCCAGTTTGGTGAGATTCCCTTAACCGAAGGGGATGGTTGGTGATGTTATATCCGCCAGGAGAGTCTCGTTCGAGGAGGAAAATTGTTGGGACAGTCAAGCGAGTCCTACATCGGATGTGAGGGAGGAAATCTAAGGACTTATAAGGGACTGGGTCACTCCACTCATCAGGCTAGTCTATTGGACTGGAAGCCCAGTCCCAACACTATATACAGGCTGGGCCAAGTTTGGTGAGATTCACCATTGTCACCTGTCGTTAACACTCATTAGATCCATTTAAGAGTTGAATATTATGAAATTAAACAAAGCAATTGGTCTTGGGCCAACGCCCATTTCATAGTTTTCCAAATTGCATGTGGTCTAGAGGAGGTTTCCCATATAGTGGTGGTTCATGTTCAGCAGGTGGTTCTTCAAATGGAGGAGGTTTGAAAGGTGGTGAGTCGAACCCACACCCTAGCCTCACTTGGAGGGGTGAGACTCACCACTGCAAGGATCAACATTCAACACCAACAAACATATGATCAAGTGGTACATCTTAGTGCTTCCTTTAAAGCTTAAACTTTGATGGATAAAAATCATGAAAACATGGGCCTTTTATGATAGAGTACAAATCTCGACCAATACGCACCTGTATCAGCCGAGATATCTCGCGTTCAAACATATCTCGGCTGATACTCAATTATATCGGCTGTACAGGATAGATATCGGCGGAGATCTCGCCGATATGGTTTTAAACCACCGATTTTTGCCCAAAAAAATTCGAGAGAGAGATATATCTACCGAAATTGATCGATATCTAGGCCGAGATCTGAGATATCGGCCGAGACATCGATATCTCGGTATAGGCGTCTTTTTTACCCCTATTTTATAAAGGAGTTGCACCAATCATGACTACATGTGTTTACAACACATTGACCCATTTTTCACCCTTATTTTATATAGGAAAATCAACAGGTTGTGCTAGTGTTTTTACTAATTTTTTCAATTATTTATCTTAAATGGGTATGGATTATGGACCCCATGTAAAGAAAGTTGTCAAAACCCATTATCCACATGACTTACAGATTTCTACAAGCCGCAATTAGCATTTACTTTAGGCTAATCTAATCTGTCTTAACATTTCTGCTGGTTTTCTTAAAGGCTTCTATCAAGAAAGGATGATCATTCACAGTTGGTGTTTGAGTTGTTATTCTCTATATTTATAGACATTAATAGACCTACAAAATAAAGTGTTATTGATTTCATTGAAAATGCTCTTGTTTAAATATTTCACCCGTAAAAAGTCACTTCAGTTGAATCAATTAAATCATATTTTATTTAAAGCCGTTGAGTCTAATGATTAAAAATACCTTAAACTAATCAAACTTTAGAAATCTTAAAAATATAACTTGATTTCTACAATCAAGGTGAATTTTAGTGGGTTACATATTCGAAAAAAGATCTTTCAAGGACGAATCCACCACCATCCTATTTCGTTGGCCCCATTTCTAAGAATATTGGGCAATACACTAATACCACTTGCACTAACGTGCAGATGGAGAGTTCTAAATTTTCAGATTTTTACCAGAAAATTAACGGGAAAATCTTGCAGAAAATATAAATATTTAATAATAATAAAATTACATAAAATGAAAATATTAATAAAAAAATACGCTGACAACCAATTGGAAAAAAAATCTGCTAAAAAGGTGATATTATTGGGAATTTATCATGATACTATCGCGATATTATCATGTATCGCATTTTAAATGTGATTTTATTGGAAATTTACCGTTAAAATGGTAGAGGTTATAAATACGTATTATTAACACGGTAATAGTATTTTACCAATAAAAATATATTAAATTTGAAATTATCGTCAGTATTTACGACGTTGGTCCAAATGACATATGAATAAAGTATAAGTAATTTAGTCTGAAAAAACTACGAGAATTTAAATTTAACTTCAAATCTAAATCAGATCATGAGTTGAATTTAGATGTGGATTTGGATTTGGATCCACTGAGTCCTGAATATTTAGTAGATTGGGGAACTTGTTGAAATATATTTAGATTATCCTAATTATAATGTAATTAGGATTCTAGTTTGGGTTTACCTCTAATTAAGAGGTGTATTTGATTTATAATTAGTTAACTATTTGAGTCTGATTATGATAGCTCTAGGGTCGGCTAGAGGTTATATATACATGTAATAGTTTAGATATTCAATATAATTTTCTCTTTTCTAACATGGTATCAGAGCGTAATTTCGTTCCTTGTCTTTGAGAGAGAAGCCTGAGAGTTCCTCTTCTCTCCCTCTGCCCGAGGAATCTCGCTGGCAGAGGGAGGGGACCTAAGACAAGCTATCAGTCTCCTTTTCCAGCAGATTCAGATCTGTCAGTTTTGCCGATTCTTAGGCGCGATTTGCATCCCCATAGTTCGAGCACCGCTCGTCTTCTCACCAGTTCTAAGATCTGGTTTGGTGGTCTCTCATCCAGGTCTGCCCCTCAAACCAACGTCTGATCAGGCGCGTATCTGGCCCTTCATCCGTTCAAGTGTTCTGATCCACTGATCGTCCGAGATTGCAGCGGTTGTCGCGACTCCATATTGCAAATTTCTCTAAGGATTCTCTGTATTTCTCTAAGCAGGCCCATAAAAATATTGAGACCCTTGTTGTTTGGCGTGTTCAAATCTGATCCATTCTTGGATTAGCATCTGCAGATCTGACTCCGATTTTCCTCCTGTGCTTTCTCGTTGCCTTTGTTTCCGCCGCTTCTCAGAACTGTTTGCAGACGCCTTGCAGATCTGATTGCAGACGAACCCAGTTCTTCCGCCTCTATCACTATGTTCTCATCTCAGATCTGAGATCTACTTTGTTTCGATCTGCAGCAGACAAGTCGCCAGTGAAAGCATCAGCCGTGGGTGCTTGGATTTCCAGATCGGTTTCTCTATTCTTGTTCCACTTCAAGTTCTCTTCTCCGGCGTCATCATCTCAGACGCGAAAACAATAACCACTGCCGACGACATCACCGGCCACATACACCTCTGCTGCTGTGCTTTCACTCTCCAGATCCACCGCATTCATCGCCCCAATCCTTGTTTTTCAGTCGTCGGCCTCTTTCATCCATAGCGACACCAAACGACGCCTGCATCATCCACATCTCCGGCGATTTGCCAAGGCTTCAGTTGATTACCATCCAGTGCTTGGAGGCACTTCAGTTTTTTACGTGGTCTTGGCTTTGTTCATTGTGATTTAAAGCCTGAGAATTTTTTGGTGAAAAGGCTACTGTAACTGTGCAGGTGTAGGCGATTTGTCGCCGCTCGATCATCGTTCATCAATCACGATTCAAACCTCGTGTTGTTTTATTGTTTCTTCTCGCCACGATCTGTAAGATCGGTGCCAAGAAGAAAGGGAGAGAGCTGAAAAAAGGGACGCAAATTCCCCTTTCTCCTCCTACTTTCATCATCTACCAAGAAGAAAGGGGGAGAGCTGAAGAAAGGGACGCAAATTCCCCTTTCTCCTCCTACTTTCGTCGATTTCATCGACGCTCTGAAGAAAGGGACACAAATTGCCCTTCTCCTTCTATTTTGTCGTTTCTCGAAAATGAGACGGCATATTTTGGACACATGTCCATTTGTTGTGGAATTCATCAACTTATTTATTTGGAGGACTCTGATTCATCCCCAACATTTGCTGGCCTTTTATGGTTACAGCCTCATTTGCTGACCTTTCATGGTTACAGCCCCATGTGCTGGTCTTTTAAGGCTTCAGCCCTCATTTGCTGGCCTTTCATGGCTTCAGCCCACATTTGCTGGCCTTTCATGGCTTCAGCCTTCATTTGTTGGCCTTTCATGGTTACAGCCCCATTTGCTGTCCTTTTAAGGCTTCAGCCCTCATTTGCTGGCCTTTCATAGCTTCAGCCCACATTTGCTGGCCTTTCCGATCTGATTGATCGATGTAATGGCTTCAGCTCCTTATTTTTCAGGCCATTCGTCACCTGCATTTATCGCATATTGCGATCATTGTTTGCCGGATAATTGTCTTACGACCATTGCCGTCGTCCATGCCAAGTTCTTTGTTTCAGGCCGCCATCTGTGTTTGCCGCCTGTCATTTTGCAGCCAATCAACGCTGCCGCAGAAACACATATTTTGCAGCCAGTCAACGCTGCCTCTTCAACAAATTTTGCAGCCAATCAGTTTGCTGCTTCAACAAATCTTCGTGGCCAGTCAGTTGCCACTTTTGCAGTTCACCTGTCGATTCTTCATGTTCCAAGCTTCACGTTCATCCACGTTTCAGCTTGCGGGGGCGTGTTGAAATATATTTAGATTATCCTAATTATAATGTAATTAGGATTCTAGTTTGGGTTTACCTCTAATTAAGAGGTGTATTTGATTTATAATTAGTTAACTATTTGAGTCTGATTATGATAGCCCTAGGGTCGGCTAGAGGTTATATATACATGTAATAGTTTAGATATTCAATATAATTTTCTCTTTTCTAACAGAACTGACATGGTTCTGAGTCATGATTCATTATATTTTATCAGTTGGATGCTTTTTCTTGCACTTTGGGTGTCAGTGGCGCTTCCACTAGAGGAGTGTAAAGGGGTTGGATTAAGTTGGATTTGAGTAAAATCCGAATTAAAATATAAGAAGCAAGATTTTAATTTTAATTTCAATTCCATTTAATCCTTATTTAAAGGATCTTGTGATACCCTGCCCCTTACACACCACCGATGTGGGGAGTCCCACATCGGTTTGGAAAGGTAAGGATGGTGGGTTTATTTGAGGCCACCCACCTCTACTCTAGTGTGATGCATTTTGGGCCCGGGCCCAAAGGCAAATCCGTACGGGCTCACTTGTATGCGAGGCCCAGAGCGGACAATATCACACTGAGTTGGACCTTAAGTCCTGTTTTTGGGTCGAGTCGTTACAAATTGATATCGGAGCCGAGTTCAACACTCGAATTGTGTGGGCTTTCCTCCTTCCTTGGTGTTGTTGAGCTGGGCCGAGTCGAGCTGAAAGCGGCTAGAGGCCTTAGGGGGTGATTGTGATACCCTGCCCCCAACACACTACCGATGTGGGGAGTCCCACATCAGTTTGGAAAGGTAAGGATGGTGGGTTTATTTGAGGCCACCCACCTCTACTCTAGTGTGACTTGTTTTGGGCCGGGCCATGTGGGCCCAGGCCCAAAGGCAAATCCGTGGGGGCTCACTTTTGTGCGAGGCCCAAAGCGGACAATATCACGCTGAGTTGGACCCTAAGCCCTGTTTTCGGGTCGGATCGTTACAGATCTAAATCCACTTATATTTGAATTTGCATTTGAATCCGACATAAGATCCAATTTGAGAATTAACTTGGATTTTTTCTTAGTTTTTTCATTACATGACTGATATTAAATTTATATTCTTAATTTATGTTATTTACACATATATTATTTAGGTTAATTTGTTATCAAATTTAGGTGTAATTGTGTCCAAATCCACATAAAAAACAAACATATATTAAAGTTAGATGTGGATTCAGATCAAAAGATCTAAACAGGTTTAAAATTTGCTTTCAAACCCATTTAATTCATTTCAATGAATGAATTTTTAAAATTTGAACTTCTATTTGGGGGCCAATTTGACCATATGTAACTTGTCCATGGAAAGATCTATGATAAAATTTAGGGTCCACCAAAAATTATTTTGATTGATCAATTAAGTCATGTTTTTTAAATGTTATAAAAGTTCAAAAATTAAAAAATAATTTAAAGTATTCAAAACTTTGTTTTTTGTAATATGGTTATTCTCACTCCATATTGGAGGTGAGACTAATCCCACGAGCATGTTTAAACATCTCAATCCATATACACTGGTTTAGTTATAGAGAGTGATCCTATAGAGAGTGGCCTGGAAGAGTTGAGCCTGAATCAAAGTCAAGACCTTGTTTCATGAGGCAAACGTCTTGTCAAACCAATCCTTCCAAATTTCATAAATATAACTATAAATTTAATCAAAATAAATTTAAAATCATTAATGGACTCTTTACTTGTAGTTGACCCATTAGAAGTTTAGGGCAACTAAGGGAAGAACTTTCTCATTGACCCATTGGCTTAGCTTCATATGGACACAACACTCCTGTGGACTACTTTGAATATTGGCTTGATTTGAACATGTTAGAAACCATGACCCCATAATATTATTGGGGACTAACTCTTAAAGACCAGCCATTAGTATTTTTTTTTTTTATGATGGTTAGTAAATTTTATTCAAAGAGGAAGAAATCCAAAATGTACAGCATATCCCACAACTCAAGTTAGGCAAAATTGTATAAAACAAAAGAGTCCCACAGAAGAGTTAAAACAAAAAATCAGGCCGACAAAAGAAATCCACATAAAAGTGATAAAAAGTTATACATCCATTAATTTGAGAAATCAATGAGTCCATAAAACATTTGAGGCACCATTCTCTTATAAAAATGAGTTTTATCTCAAAAATATTACAATGTAAAGACTTTCTAACATAGGATCAGAACTTTCTTTTTTAATATAAAGCAGTTCTTTCCAAAGATAAGGTTTGTTAATGTGACCTATTGTGCCAGCTGAGTCATCTTCCTTCACATTGTATGCGGCTGCTTATAATATAAATTTGGTTAGATTTTTGGGTATTCTCATGACCTCAGCGTAATCAACCGAGCCTCAAGTGTCCCTGTCAATTGAATAATGACAAACAGACTATAGCTTTAAAATTAGATGTAATTAGATTTTATTAAAAAAAAAAACATGCTTTATTAGTTTATTATATAATAATATCTTAGCAGAAATTTCAAACCCCCTAAATTTTCTCATAATTCCAAAGATATCTTATTCAAGAAAATATTAAAATAACTCAGAGATTTTTTGAGTCTCAAAATTTCTTTATATCGGCGATTTTTAAAAAACAAAAATCAGTGATTCTGGCATGGTATTATCGGCCGCTATTATATATTTTTTTTTTCAGAATTTATTATTTTAAAAGCTATTTTTCTATTTGAGAGTGTTGTACTGCCGTTAATAAGTGACATCAACAATATAACTTTTTTTTCTTTCTTTGCTCAAGTTATGGGTACCTGAGAAGTCCATCCTTTTCAACAACTAATGACCTTACAAAATTGATAAATAAATTCTCTACAATTTTATTGGAATTAGTAGTTTAAATTAATTGAAGTTAAAAAGAGAAAAAGAACACTCAAACAAAGCTATTCATACATAGCTTATCTTTGGTTCTTGTTGATTCATTCCAACTCAATTAAGACTGTTCATGATGTACTAATTCAAAAAAATTAGTTGACTGGACTTCACAAACTTATTCAAGTAAAATGTAGGATTCATCTTTAAAAACCCGTTATTAATGAGAGGAAATCCATGCAGGGCCGGCTCGACACATGTTGAGGACTAAGGTGAAAAATCTGAATAGGGCCTTCTTGGTATTTAATATATTATTATAAGTAATAATTAATTAAAATTTTAATTATATATCATAATAAAATTATCTAAAATCTATCTTTTCTTACTTTTTGAGATATAAAATTACAAATTAAATTTTTGAATTCATTTTTGCTAAAATATAATTGTAAATATGGTTAATTCATTTAGTCTTTAAATTAATGAAAAATTAAAATGAACTAAATTGAAAGGTTAAAGAACAATAGAACATGACACTGTGAAAATAAGAAAATTGATGAATGGTTACAATGTCCTCTATTATTCTACCAACTCACCAAAGATCTCTAAATTGAAAGTCACAACATGATTTGCAAAGATGAAATATATTGTTAAATAAAATTTAATAGGCACAAAATAATAAAAAATTCTAGCCCTACAAATTCACAAATCAATACCACAGAAAATGCAAACAATGCCAGAAATGGCTAGGAGAATCCCTTGAAATGCATTCCCCTTGTCTAAAGTACTTTAATCAATTGCTTATTTTATTAAAAGAAGAGGCCTCTTTTGACTCTTGAGGTTGAAATTACTAAATTTTTCTAGCTTTGTAACCCTTATATCTCTTTGCCAACATATGTAATTTTTGAAATATTTGATCCACTTATTAGATGAAAGATCCTTTAGGTCTATGATCAAAATTGGAGATCAGTATTTTCTAAAACTATGTCCTAACTCTCGATGAATACCTCTACTAAAATTAGTCTCATTTCAATTGTAGAGTATTTATTACCAAATATCTTATCATAATTCAAAAAAAAAAAAATCTTGACAAATCCCTCAAAATTGAATTCTTTGCATTTCCCCCTATTGCAAATGGTTTTACCATCTTTCATCTAAGCCAAATAGGCTTAGACATGTCCCTTTTTCCACATGTTCTGTCTCTCAATCTCATCCACTCTACCGTGCAATCAAAGTAGAAGTGAGGCCTTTTTCAAATGGGGGCCTAAGGTCCAGGCCTAACTTGCTTTATAGTTAGGCTGGACCTAACATTCTTTGATCTTGTCCCTTTTTCCACATGCTCTGTCTCTCAATTCCATTCGGTCCACCATACAATCAAAATAAGAGTAGAGCCATTTTTAAATGGGGGCCTAAGGCCCAGGCCTGACTTGTCTTATAGTTAGGCCGGGCCTGAATCCATGCGCATTTAAAGTCCATCACTTAAAGATTCACTGACGATGTGGCGCTTACTAACAATTTAATTAGCTTAAGATCAACTCATCAAATTATTTTAATTGTTCAAATACCTTCATTTTTGATAAATTCAATTTTGATTTAGAAAAAACTTGAACTAAGCTAGCCACCCTATTTGGAGAGAGAGAGAAAGAGAGAGGACTCATATTTGTAGTAAGAAGAGTACAATACATAATCCAGGAGAAGAGTACAATACATAATCCAGTAGACATTCTACATCCACACTCTCATCCGAAGAAGAAAACAGTGAGTACAGTGACAGAGATGATAGATACAGAGATACAAAAGAAGCAGGGCCCCTCTAATTTATTTATCTATCACTATCCATATTATCATCTAAATCCAGACTCAGTTCAGGGATGTCTCAGTGGAGGATTCTTGCCTGGAACTGGTGGCTTCTTCCCTGGCAAGGGTGGTTTTTCTCTGATCTGAAGCTACACATTCTACCACAAATGGTGGCTTGTGCTCTGGAAGAGGAGGCTTCATCTCCAATGTTGTGCGCTCATTTGCAGGGTGGAGTAGTTTCTGCTCTGGTGGTGGCTTTTTGTATGGAGGTTTTTTGGTCGGAGTAAGCTGCTTGTGCTCAGGTGGTGGTTTTTCATATGGAAGTTTGTTCTCTGGAGGCGGCTTCTCAAATAGTGGAGGCTTTTGCTCTGGAGGAGGCTTCTCTAAAGGAGGTTTGTCCTCTGGAGGAGGCTTTTCTAAAGGAGGTTTGTCCTCTGGAGGCGGCTTCTCAAAAGGAGGTTTGTCCTCTCGAGGCGGCTTCTCAAAAGGTGGTTTGTTCTCTAGAGGCGGCTTTTCTAAAGGAGGTTGATTATCTAGAGGCGGCTTTTCAAAAAGAGGTTTGTTCTCTGGAGGCGGCTTTTCTAAAGGAGGTTTGTCCTCTGGCGGCGGCTTTTCTAAAGGAGGTTTGTCCTCTGGAGGTGGCTTCTCAAAAGGAGGTTGATTGTCCAGAGGCGGCTTCTCTAAAGGAGGTTTGTTCTCTGGAGGGGGGTTCTCTAAAGGAGGTTTGTCCTCTGGAAGCGGCTTTTCTAAAGGAGGTTTGTCCTCTGGAGGCGGCTTCTCAAAAGGAGGTTGATTGTCTAGAGGCGGCTTCTCTAAAGGAGGTTTGTTCTCTGGAGGGGGGTTCTCTAAAGGAGGTTTGTCCTCTGGAGGCGGCTTTTCTAAAGGAGGTTTATCCTCTGGAGGTGGCTTCTCAAAAGGAGGTTGATTGTCCAGAGGCGGCTTCTCTAAAGGAGGTTTGTCCTCTGGAGGTGGCTTTTCTAAAGGAGGTTTGTCCTCTGGAGGCGGCTTCTCAAAAGGAGGTTGATTGTCCAGAGGCGGCTTCTCTAAAGGAGGTTTGTTCTCTGGAGGCGGCTTCTCTAAAGGAGGTTTGTCATCTAGAGGCGGCTTTTCTAAAGGAGGTTTGTCCTCTGGAGGCGGCTTCTTAAAAGGAGGTTGATTCTCTGGAGGCGGCTTCTCTAAAGGTGGTTTGTCCTCTGGAGGCGGCTTTTCTAAAGGAGGTTTGTCCTCTGGAGACGGCTTCTCAAAAGGAGGTTTGTCCTCTGGAGGCGGCTTCTCGAAAGGAGGTTTGTCCTCTGGAGGAGGCTTCTCAAAAGGAGGTTGATTCTCTGTAGGCGGCTTCTCTAAAGGTGGTTTGTCCTCTGGAAGCGGCTTTTCTAAAGGAGGTTTGTCCTCTGGAGGCGGCTTTTCTAAAGGAGGTTTGTCCTCTGGAGGCGGCTTTTCTAAAGGAGGTTTGTCTTCTAGAGGCGGCTTCTCAAAAGGAGGTTTGTCCTCTGGAGGCGGCTTCTCGAAAGGAGGTTTGTCCTCTGGAGGCGGCTTTTCTAAAGGAGGTTTGTCTTCTGGAGGCGGCTTCTCAAAAGGAGGTTTGTCCTCTGGAGGCGGCTTCTCGAAAGGAGGTTTGTCCTCTGGAGGCGGCTTCTTAAATGGAGGTTGATTCTCTGGAGGAGGCTTCTCTAAAGGTGGTTTGTCCTCTGGAGGCGGCTTTTCTAAAGGAGGTTTGTCCTCTGGAGGCGGCTTTTCTAAAGGAGGTTTGTCTTCTGGAGGCGGCTTCTCAAAAGGAGGTTTGTTCTTCGGAGGCGGCTTTTTAAAAGGAGGTTTGTTCTTTAGAGACGGTTTCTCAAAAGAAGGCTTGCTCTCTAGAGGCGGCTTCTCAAATGGTGGAGGCTTTTGCTCACGAGGTGGTTTTCTAGCGGGAGTTTTGTACTCTAGAGGCTGCGTTTCAAAAGGAAGTTTGTGGTCTCGAAGTGGCTTTTTGAAAGGAGGTTTGTGCAGACGTGTAGGCTCCGATTTGTATCCACCGTCTGCGGCGGAGAGAGTGACGAGAGCCACCACTCCTAGGAGGAGAACCAAAAGGAGTCTGGAAATGGAGAGGTGTAACATTTTTTTTCAGGTGAAGTTGTGGTCGATGGGTTCAAATGCAAGAGATAAGGTCTTTTTATAAGGGAGAGACCAGTATTTCTCTCCACGTGTCGCTCCTCGGACGATAAACTCTTTTCCACAGGTGGTGGTCGGTGAAAATCACAGGAATTCTGCCCACTGGAAATCACGGAATTGGAATATTTAGGATAAATCAATATTTTTTTCATTTTTCTAAATAAATTGAGAAATTATATCAAAGTAAAATAAAAAAAAAGTAAATTTCTTGCAAGACGATTCCAATCTTAACAAAAACACATATGCCTGAATAAATGTCCATTAGTGCCATTTTCAAAAATTTAGAAGATAAGAAATGATTCGTGAAATTGACCTTATGAAAAATTATTTGCTCCTAACATTAACATTAAAATTAATGAGCTTTTATTTTGTTATTGTATGTAAATTATTCATTTATAAAAGGGGTTCTTTCTAACTTTTTTTGTCAAAAAATAAAATAGTTACAATAATATTGATGATTTAAAGTTTTAAATGATTAGTGGTCTTTCTTCTTCATGAGTTCTATATTATAGAATTTAATCATTTGTTATGTATTAAGTGTTGAATATATTAGAATCTTAGCAAGAGTTTTGACTGTCAAGCCAACACCCTTTGGTGGTCCATTTGGAATGGTTACATTCCCTTAGGTAGATGTGGAGCTTATTTGAATCTTGTGCCACTAAGTTTATTGGGTGATTGATTTTGAGTGAAGAGAGAAAGAATTAGGTCAAGTATTATGGTAATTATGGGTATTGTGAAATGACAAAAAGTCCCACATCAATTCATTTATAAAATTCAATGACTTTGCGTAACATTTTAGGCACCTTTCTCTCAATAACTATCTTTTTAGAATTAGTATTAGTTTTACTTCAAAAATGTTACCATGTCATAATTTTCTAATATGGTATCAGAGAGGTTCCACGCTTAGAGGGCCGGTCTGAGGTTCCCATGAGCTTGATGGATAACGGGTACTGAAGCCCAGTCCTAGCTGGATTGCAGATATTTTCATTAGGGTTTGTAAATGAGTTTATCTATCCTGTGCCAGATCGAAGCCCTACCCACTTTTGGTAGGATTTAAGATAAAAATTTAAGGCCTTGGGCTGAGATTGATCCCAGGCCCTGGGCCCACTTGAGTGAGATTCATTGAGAGTTGAATATTATGAAATTAAACAAAGCAATTGGTCTTGGGCTAATGCCTAAGAAAGGATGATCATCCACAATTGGTGTTTGAGGTGTTATTCTCTATATTTATAGACATTAATAGACCTACAAAATAAATAAAGTGGTATTGAGTTCATTGAAAATGTTATTGTTTAAATATTTGACCAGTAAAAAATCACTTCAGTTCAATCAATTAAGTCATATTTTTTTAAAGCCACTGAGTCTAATGATTAAAATTAATTTAAACTAATCAAGCTTTAGAAATCTTAAAAATATAGCTTGATTTCTACAATCAAGGTGAATTTTAGTGGGTTACATATTCAAAAAAAGATCTGCCACTTACACTAATGGGAAAATCTTATAGAAAATATAAATATTTAAAAATAATAAAGTTACATAAAATGAAAATATTAATAAAATAAAATAAAAAACTTAATACCATCCTTTAACTGCTAACAACCAATTGGAAAAAAAATTCTGTTAAAAAGATGATATTATTGGGAATTTATCAGGATACTATTGCAATATTATCATTTATCGTGTTTTAAATGTGATTTTATTGGGTATTACCGTTAAAATGGTAGAGGTTATAAATACGTATTATTAACACAGTAATGGTATTTTACCAATAAAAATATAGTAAATTTGAAATTATCGTCGATATTTATGACGTTGGTCCGAATGACATGTGAATAAAGTATCAACAATTTAGTCTGAAAAAATTAAGAGAATTTGAATTTGACTTCAAATCTAAATCAGATCATGAGTTGAATTTAGATGTGGATTTGAAGTTGGATTCATTGGAACTATATATATATATATATATATATATATATATATATATATATATATATATATATATATATATATATATATATATATAAATTAGAAAGACCCATTTGAGGGTCCTGAAGTTTTAGTAGATTGGGACAGGGATTCAAATCTCGATAGTGGCCGATAACTGAATATCGGCCCTCTCACCTAATTTTTTTTTTTTAAATAAAACCTGAAATATCAGCCGATATATAAAGGTTTTAAAAACTGATATATATATCGTATCTGCCGATAGTTAAATCCTTGGATTGGATTGGGGGACTGAAATGATTTGTAAATGAAGTTCGTGCTTATCTTATCCATGTTGTTGTTCCTCCCTCATCTTGTCCAACTCAAAAGAGTATTTCACAATTGGATGGTTCTGAATTATGATTCATTATATTTTATCAGTTGGATACTTTTTCTTGCACTTTGGGTGTCGGTGACACTTCCACTGCAGGAATTTAAAGGGGTTGGATTAAGTTGGATTTGAGTAAAATCCGAATTAAAATATAAGATGCAAGATTTAAATTTTAATTTCAATTCCATTTAATCTTTATTTAAAGGATCTGAATCCACTTATATTTGAGTTTGCATTTGAATCTGACATAAGATCCAATTTGAGAATTAAATTGGATTTTTTCTTAGTTTTTTCAATACATGACTGATATTAAATTTATATTCTTAATTTATGTTATTTACAGATATATCATTTAGGTTAATTTGTTATCAAATTTTGGTGTAATTGTATCCAAATCCACATAAAAAACAAACATATATTAAAGTTAGATGTGGATTCAGATCAAAAGAACTAAACAGGTTCAAAATTTGCTTTCAAACCCATTTAATTCATTTCAATGAATGAATTTTTAAAATTTGAACCTCTATTTGGGGGCCAATTTGACCATATGTAACTTGTCCATGGAAAGATCTATGATAAAATTTAGGGTCCACCAAAAATTATTTTAATTGATCAATTAAGTCATGTTTTTTAAATGTCATAAAAGTTCAAAAATTAAAAAATAATTTAAAGTATTCAAAACTTTGTTTTTTGTAATATGGTTATTCTCATTCCATATTGGAGGTAAGACTAATCCCACGAGCATGTTTAAACCTCTCAATCCATATACATTGGTTTAGTTGATAAAGAGTGATCCTATAGGGAGTGGCCTGAAGGAGTTGAGCGTGAATCAAAATCAAGACCTTGTTTCATGAGACGAACGTCTTGTCAAACCAACCCTTCCAAATTTAATAAATATAACTATAAATTTAATCAAAATAAATTTAAAATCATTAATGGACTCTTTACTTGTAGTTGACCCATTAGAAGTTTAGGGCAACTAAGAGAAGAACTTTCTCATTGACCCATTGGCTTAGATTCATGTGACACAACACTCGTGTGGACTATTTTGAATATTGGCTTGATTTGAACATGTTAGAAACCATGATCTAACAACATTATTGGGGCAGAACTCACTTTCAAAGACTAGCCATTAGCCTATTAGTATTTACTTGTAAAGTGACAAAATTTTTCATAATAATTAATTTGAGAAACTAATTATTCCACAAAATACTCCAAATACCCTTCCCCTGTAAAAATAAATTGTACTTTAAAAATATTATCATATCAAGGCTTTCAAACATGGTATCCGAACTTTTTTCTTTAATATAAAGCCGCTCTTTCTAAAGAGAAGGTTTTGTTAATGTGACCTAATGTGTCACCTGAGTCATCTTCCTTCACACAGTGTGCGGCTGCTTATAATATAAATTTGGTTAGATTTTTGGGTGTTCTCATGACCTCAGCATAATCAACCGAGCCTCAAGTGTCCCTGTCAATTGAATAATGACAAACAGACTATTAGCTTTAAAATTAGATGTAATTAGATTTTATATATATATAAAAAAAAAAACATGGTTTATTAGTTTATTATATAATAATATCTTAGGAGAAATTTCAAATTTTTCTCATAATTCCAAAGGTCACGACTAATAGACACATAGATTTTCTACCTCTACACATCCGATTTCAGATTTTTGGATAAAATTACCATTATATCTCTGTATTTTTATTCATCTGAATGAACTACCCGTTCATTCGGCATTCGTTCAGATGAATGAAGTCATCCGAACGAATGAACGAATAAGCAGATCATTCGTTCAAATGAATCGACGCTACGTTATTGCGTAGTGTATTATTTAAATAATAAAATTTCTTTTAAAATTTTAAAATTATTTTTTAAGTACTGTGTATTTTCAAAATTTCTCAAATTGAATATCCGGACTAATTACCATAATCTGATAAAAATACTTTAAGACTTCAAGGTCTTTTGACACTCACAAATGCTTAAAACATAGTGTTTTACAAATAAGAGTATCCCTCGGTTACGCTAAAAACACATTTGGGAGTCAAAAGACCTTAAAGTTTTAAAGTATTTTTATCAAGTTATCATAATTAGTCCGGATATTCAATTTGAGAAATTTTGAAAATAAACAGTGATTTTTTTAGTCTCAAAATTTCTTAATATCAGTGATTTTTAAAAACCAAAAAACAAATATCGGTGATTCTGGCATGGTATTATCGGCCGATATTATATATTTTTAATTTCAGAATTTATTATTTTAATTGAAAAGACCATTTTCTATATTTTAAATTTTTTGAATAAAAAATGACCTAGATGAGAGAAAGATATCAACCCATATCGATATCTCGGCCATCACGATATTAAAACCCCTGGTGGAAGAGGTTTTTGAGTATTTTTAAAAACACAGAATACTTTTTAGAATTATCAGAAAATATAATTCTCATAATTATGAGAATAAACTTTTTTGCTTCTTTGCTTAAGTTTTGGGTACCTGAAAATTTCTCTGGTTTGTGCTCTCTCAGTGGAGTGAAGTTCATCCTTTTCAACAACTAATGGCCTTACAAAATTGATAAATAAATTCTCTACAATTTTATTGGAAATTAGTAGTTTAAATTAATTGAAGTTAAAAAGAGAAAAAGAACACTCAAACAAAGCCGGCGATATCAAAATCGAGTCAAAACTTTATCTCATCTAAATCTCTTGAAAAGTAAAAGCCTTCAGCCAATGCATTGGATAAAACAAAGCTATTTATGATGATTGATTCCAACTCAATGTACTAATTCAAAAATTATTTTAAATTTTAACTTATTTAAGTAAAATGTAGGATTCTATCTTTAAAAACCCGTTATAATGAGAAGAAATCTATACATTTATAAAGTCCACGATGTGGCACTTGCTAACAATTTAATTAGCTTAAGATCAACTTATCAAATTATTTTAATTGCTCAAATACCTTCATTTTTGATAAATTCAATTTTGATTTAGAAAAAACTTGAACCAAGCTAGCCACCCTGTTTGGAGAGAGAGAACTCATAGTTGTAGTAAGAAGAGTAAAATACATAATCCAGTTGACATTCTACATCCACACTTTCATCCGAAGAAGAAAGAAGAAGAAAACAGTGAATACAGTGACAGAGCTGAAAGATACAGAGAAACAAAAGAAGTAGGGCCCCTCTAATTTATTTATCTATCACTATCGATACTATCATCAAAATCCAGACTCAGTTCAGGGATGACTGTGTGGAGGATTCTTGCCTGGAACGGGTGGCTTCTTCCCTGGCAAGGGTGGTTTTTCTCTGATCTGAAGCTACACATTCTACCACTTGTGGGTTTCCATAATGGGGTGGGTCTTTCTTCACAAATGGTGGCTTCTGCTATGGAAGAGGAGGCTTCTTCTGCAATGTTGTGCGCTCATTTGCAGGGTGGAGTAGCTTATGCTCTTGTGGTGGCTTTTTGTATGGAGGCTTTTTGGACGGAGTAGGTTGCTTGTGCTCAGAAGGTGGTTTTTTCATATGGAAGTTTGTTCTTTGGAAGCGGCTTATCAAAAGGAGGTTTGTCTTTTAGAGGCGGCTTCTCAAATAGTGGAGGCTTTTGCTCTGGAGGCGACTTTTCTAAAGGAGGTTTGTCTTCTGGAGACGGCTTTTCTAAAGGAGGTTGATTCTCAGGAGGAGGCTTTTTCAAAGGAGGTTTGTTCTCTGGAGGCGACTTCTTGAAAGGCGGTTTGTTCTCTGGAGACGGCTTATCTAAAGGAGGTTTGTCCTCTGGATGCGGCTTCTCTCAAGGAGGTTTGTCCTCCGGAGGCGGCTTCTCTAAAGGAGGCTTATTCTCTGGAGGCGGCTTCTCAAAAAGAGGTTTGTTCTCTGGAAGTGGCTTTTCTAAAGGAGGTTTGTTCTCCAGATGCGACTTCTCAAAAGGAGGTTTGTTCTCTGGAGGTGGCTTTTCTAAAGGAGGTTTGTTCTCCGGATGTGGCTTCTCAAAAGGCGGCTTTTCTAAAGGTGGTTTGTTCTTTGGAGGCGGCTTCTCGAAAGGGGGTTTGTTCTCTGGAGGCGGCTTTTTGAAAGGAGGTGGCTTTTCGAAAGGAGGTTGGTTCTCGAAAGGTGGCTTTTCGAATGGAGGTTTGTTCTCTGGAGGTGGTTTTTCAAAAGGAGATTTGTTCTCTAGAGGTGGCTTCTCAAATAGTAGAAGCTTTTGCTCTGGAGGCCGCTTTTCAAAAGGAGGTTTATTCTCTGAAAACAGCTTTTGAAAAGTAGATTTGTTCTTTGGAGACAGATTCTTAAATGGAAGTTTGTTCTCAGGAGATGACTTATCTAAAGGAGGTTTGTTCTCCGGAAGCAGGTTTCAAAAGGAAGCTCGTTTTCTAGATACGGCTTCTCAAATGATGGAAGCTTTTGCTCTCGAGGCAGTTTTCTAAGTCGAGGTTTGTGCTGTACAGGCTGCTTTTCAAAAGGAAGTTCGTGGTGTCGAAGTGGCTTTTTTAAAAGGAGGTTTGTGCAGACGTGTAGGCTCCAATTTGTATCCACCGTCTGCGGCGGAGAGAGTGACGAGAGCCACCACTCCTAGGATGAGAACCAAAAGGAGTCTGGAAATGGAGGGGTGTAACATTTTTTTTCAGGTCAAGTTGTGGTTGATGGCTTCAAATGCAAAGAGATAAGGTCCTTTTATAAAGGAGAGACCAATAATTTTTCTCCACGTGTCGCTCCTCGGACTATAAATCTTTTCCTTCACCTCAGCCTCATAATAATAAGTAGCATGAGAAACGACAGGTGGTGTGTCATAGTCTGGAATTCTGTCCACTGGAAATCACTGAATTGAAATATTTAGGATAAATCAATATTTTTTTTCATTTTCTAAATAAATTGAGAAATTATATCAAAGTAAAATAAAAAATAAAAAACGTAAATTTATTGCAAGACGATTCCAATCTTAACAAAACACATATGCCTGAATAAATTTCCATTAGTGCCATTTTCAAAATTTTAGAAGACAAGAAACGATTCGTGAAATTGACCTTATGAAAAATTATTTGCTCCTAACATTAACATTAAAATTAATGAGCTTTTATTTTATTATTTCATGTAAATTATTCATTTATAAAAGGGGTTCTTTCTAACTTTTTTGTCAAAAAATAAAATTGTTACAATGATATTGATGATTTAAAATTTTAAATGATCAGTGATCTATCATCTACATGAGTTCTATATTATAGAATTTAATCATTTGTTATGTATTAAGAATCTGTATGAAATCTTTAATCCAGTATTTTCTTTATAAAATATTACCATGACTTTAAAATATTGTCACCGTCTGTGAGCAGTGAACATGTGCTTACTTTTTCTCTGCCTTATTAATCTCCTTGTGAGACCATTAAATGGTTGTGGACCCCATTACTCGAAAGTTCTATATTGTCACCGTCTGTGAGCAGTAAACATGTGCTTACTTTTTCTCTGCCTTCTTAATCTCTTTATAAGACCATTAAATGGTTGGGGACCCTATTACTTGACAGTTCTATATTGTCACCGTCTGTGAGCAGTAAACATGTGCTTACTTTTTCTCTGCCTTATTAATCTCTTTGTAAGACCATTAAATGGTTTTGGACCCCACTACTTGAAAGTTGAAAGAGAGGCAAAGGCTTGTGTGAATGTAGGGCTGAAATCGAATTCCATCGGGTTTGATTTTTTAAAACTCAATTCAATTTGAGTTACTAATATATTGAATCTGACTTAATTTGATCTGAATTTTTTAACTGGATGTCTTGACCCGACTTGACCTGATCTGATTTATAACTCGACTAAACTTCGAAACTCAACTCGATTTGTATTTTGAACCTACTTTAACTTACTTTTTCCTGAGTTGAGTTGAGTTTGATCGAATCGGATCGGGTTAACTAAAAATCTCTCAACCTAACTTGAACCAAATTCAATGCGCGTTTCTTACTTCTCAACCCGACCTGACTTGCTGACCTGACTTTCATAACTCGACCCGCATGATTTTCAGGTCGAGTCATGTGGGTTCAGGCCAAAACCTAACCCGAGTTTCACCTTTATGTGAAGGAATGGAGCTGAAATTCGTATCGGATCGGGTTGGGCTTCAATAAAGTTAATTCAATTTATGTTAAAAATTATTGAACTCAATCCGATTTTATCTGAATGGCTGACTCGAGAAATTCAATCCGAATTCAACTCAATTTTCTGACTTGATTTAATTAGAATGTTGTTTTACAACTTTGTGCATTCGGATTAGGTTATAGTCGGGATCAGATTGCTTTTAAATTTCTCAACTTGATCCGATCCAAATTTCATACAGGTTTATTTTTTGTCAATCCAATCTGACTTGAGATATAGAAAACATAATCTAAACTTATTAATTTCTCAAGTTGTCTCATGCATCTCAAGTTAAAACTCAAGTCTAAGTTTCCTCAGAGTTTCACCCTAGAAAAGAATACAGAATCGTAGACAACCTCAACAGTATTTCGGCCTAACTCATGTCGGCCTCTTACTGTCTCTACAATTAATCAATCATTGAAGTTTAAAAACTTATAGAAAAGTTCTTATTTTTTTTACAATTCTATCTGATATAAAGGCGTAGTTATAGAAATTAGCCAAGTCTAACAATTATTTGTCCACTCAGTTGGACTCGATCCGTATCATCGATTTCTATATGATTTGGGTTCATTTCTATTATTTTTCACTTAATTTTCTTTTATTTATTAAAAGATAACTATCTATACATTGCTGTTCATAATATTAGCCCACACGTCTAGACATTGGATTTTTATTTTTTATAATTAAGAATCTTTTATAATAATCTATTCATCTATATAATATTTTTTATCATAAAATATATTTTACGGTACAACTATTAGATCTGTTTTTGGATTAACGATTGGAAAATTCAGACACAGTTATATTAAAATCTTACTGATGAGCTCACTAGGTCTAAGACACACCAAAATTAGATTACAGATACTCAAACCTTTATCAAGTAACCATTAGAATCCAAGTATGGATTAGAAATGAATAAGCTGACCAATGATAGGAATAACTCATACCTATAATGGTACCAAACAACAGCTCACGGACTTCAAATTATTTCTAATGGGACCAGACCATTTTTCCAATCATTTGCACAGTGTTGTACAGCATATTGTCTCTCATAGGATCCCACTATGATTTAGTTTTTTTTTAAAAAAATTATTATGATTTCATTTTTTATATTTTCTTTTTTTTCATTTTCTTTATTATAGTATATTCTTATATTTCTAGATATTTTTAATTAAACCATCATAAAAATATTTATTAATGGTTTGATTTTAAAAACATTAGACGAGAGAACAGTGGAAGCCTGACCCATCACATCATATTTAGATTTTAGACAATAATCAATGGTCATAGATTGTGTGCAGTAGACAGGGACATCTTGTCTGAAGGATAAGATCGGTACCTGTTAGTGGGACCAGGTGCGACCCATCCTCAAACAAATGGGTTTCAACTAGGGCTGCAACCCGTCCCAACCCAATCCAATCCGGTTAAAATAGGTACATAATACGAGTCGGGTCAGAATTCGAGTCGGGTTGAATTTTAAGGAACCTGACCCACCGGACCCGAGTTGCAGCCCTAGTTTCAACATCTATAGTAGCTCGAACAAGTGGGACTCAGGCTCATTTTATTATTCTGTTTATTTATATATTGCGTGCATTTTTTGTTTATTTTCTTCTTTTAAAAAAAATTAAAATTTATTATAAAACCATTCATATTTAGATTAGATTTGATGAATTACAAATATACCAGATTTCAGTCCAAATATAATTTTTGATCTTTTGATCTTAATAGCCAAAGTCAATGAATGATCATATTATAATGATTTTTTAGAACGCTGAATGATTTTGAACATTTAGATTAAGTAGCTAAAACTTACATTTTAAATAGAAATTTAATCACTTATAACTCATTATGTCTACTATCAATCACAATAATTGATTTTTTTTTTTAATAAGATCAAATGATTAGGCTCAGATTTTAGGGTTGAAAAGCCCGATGGGCTATGAGCAAGCTTCGGACTTTTATATATTTACACGGGAGGCTCCATTACAAAATGTAGCTCAAATTCAAGTATCTCATAATGTAACGACCCAACGTAACGACCCGACGCACATACAGGGCTTAGGGCTCAAACTCAGTAAGATATTGTCCGCTCTGGACCTCGCACACAAGCGAGCCCGCACGGTTTTGCCTTTGGGCCAGGGTCCACCTGGCCCGGCCCAAAACATGTCATGCTAGTTAAAGGGCTTTGGCCTCTTAAAAATTCTCCTCTCCCTCCCTTCCTAACCGATGTGGGACTCTTCCCACATCAGCTAGGCAGGGATTCCACACATAAATTCTTAGATATTCAGATTCCAGATCGAAAATTTTGATTCTCATTTCACTTCAAAGGATAACTCCTTGTAAAATTATCCGGCATATGATAAAGAGGTTTGTTGATGTCCCAAAAATTAATCCATCCCAACAGGGCCGGCCCTAGCTATAGGCAAAGTAGGCGGTCGCCTAGAGTTCCCAAATAAATAGAGCTCTCAAGTCTATAAGCTCTTTTACTATATGTTAAATAATTAATAATGTAAAAATTAAAACACAAATTCATTCTTGTCCAGTTGGTTAGAATTATCCCTTTATAACTATAGAACTTGAGATCAAATCCGGTTTGCATTAATAATAATTTTATTTTTATTTTTATGAAGTTATTTAATAATAATAATGAAAAATAACAATAATTTGAATTAATACTACTTGAAATCATTTGACTATTTTTAACTATTTTGAATTTAGAAGCACTCAAAATTGAAAATTTATATATTGATAATTTTTCTACTCAATTTAAAGCGTAGGTTTCTTAAAAAATTAAAATAATGATAGTAACAATCATAATAATTATTATTATAATCCTCATTTTATTGAGTTAATAATAATAATAATAATAATAATAAAATAATTTTAATTAATAATTTTTTTTTAAATATATCTATCATCTAAATAAAGAGAAAGAGAAATCTATATTGAGTTGATAATTTTGAATTAAAAATAATTTAAATGCTTTTAAAATTTGAAGAGTTGAAAAAACATAGCTTTATTTATTTGATCAATGTAGATTTTATTAGAAGTAATATATAAGTATAAATCATTATAATGAAGATAATTTTTAATTTGTTTAAAAATACAGAAAAATTGAAAAATTAAAATAATAATAATATTTTCTTTTCAAATGAGAATTTGCATTAGTGTCACACACTTGAATATGATAAAAGATGCAGTACCAAAAGAATGAATTGCCAAATTATATAAAAAAGAATGAATTGTTGTTTTTCAAATGCATGAATTGCTTATAGAATAATGTTGATTATACCAATTACAGTTACCTATGCAGAAATAAGTTTTTCAAAGTTAAAACTGACAAAATCTTATCTTCGTTCTATAATGTCATAAGAAAGATTGAATGGATTAACTATCTTATCTATTGAAAAATAAATGTTAAAAAAACTTAGATATAGTAATTTAATTAGTAATTTTGCATCTCAAAATAAGAATAAATTTTAAATAATACTTTGTTATAAATTTGATTATGATATTTTATTTAGTTTCACACATTGTAAAAAAATTGTATGGTTTTATTTTTTGTGAGTATATAAAGGCTCCATCTTAAAAACTCCCCGACGGCCCCTGAAATCTCAGGGCCAACCCTGCATCCCAAACCCGGGCCTAAATGGGAGCACGAGAGCATGCTCAACAACTACCAGTCAATTACTTACCCCATTCATATTCAACACGATTTCTATTTGATAATATAATCTATTTTCTCACCTAATGTGACACTTAAGTCTTAATCCATTACCATTGTATGCGGCTGCTTGTAATGTAAAAATGGCTTAAGCTTTAGAATTTCATGACTGAACACCAGTCACTTCACAAAAATCTCAAAGTCACCCCTTCATTTAACAAACCACAAAAAGAAAAAAAGAGACTAGGGTTTTAAAGTTTAGTGTAATTTGAGTTCACAAATGTTAAAAGTTTTATTAAAAATCATATATTGGTTTCAACTTAGACTAAAATATTAATTTATATTTAAAATATTAATCAAATATTTGAAATACAGGTAAAAAAAAAAATTAATCCCTAAAAGAATAAAAATAACTTTTCAGTCGAAATCTAAGTTCAGAGTCTCATCAAAATCTCCTCTCATTCTTTTGCAAACAAGTTCAGAGCCTTCCATCGTAAGATCTGCTTTGACACGTGGAACATTACATTGGTCTTAATGTTAATCATTTATACATGTCTTCTTTTTCTCAAAATCTTTATTTCATAATGTCAAGTTATAAATTCGTAACTAAAACAAGTTACATCATTCATTTTAGTTTATTTTTCATTTTATTTTAATAGAATGTAGAGCAAAATAAATCACAATCATACTACGTATATAAAAAAAAATGTAAAAAAAATTAAAAATGCAAATCAATATAATAAAAAAAATTAAAAATATAGAACAATCTAATAGTCAAAATACATATAACATAACATATTTGAGGGGCTTAGCCTCACCATCAAGAAGTTTCTCTCGTGAAAGGAGGTCTTAAATTCGATTCACGTTCAAACTCCTCTGTGCCCTCTATATGAGGTTACTTATTGTCACTTGAACCAGTATGTGTGTAGAGAGGTATGCACATGTCTTGAAATGTTAGTCAGATAAAGTATCCTACTAGTAAGACACCTGAACACCTTCGAACATAAAATATATATAAAACATGTTTTACAACCACCATTGATAATATGCTTTCAACCTAAGGTGTTGAAAACGGTCGTTACGTATCGTGATTTTTTACCATAATTACATATCGCCTACTACAAACTGATGTGTAGTGGGTCCACCATGTGTTGACCGATACGCAATATATCGACCGATACCTATCGGTTCTGTAACACTGTTATGTATCGGTTCATAACGATATTCAGTATGCATTTGATAAAGTGCCCATAACTTTGTCATTCTGACTCCGATTAAGGTGATTTCATAGGTGTTGGAAAGAGAACTCACAAAGCTACATGAATAGAATAGAGATTGAAGAAAAAAAAAAACCACAGGTTTTTATTGAATTTTATATTATTTAAGAATCAAAATTCAAAAAAAAAAAAAATGAAAACAGTCATTCTTTAGGAGAAAATTAGCAAAAAAATTATTAAACTTTATTTTCTATGTTTTTGAATTTTTTTGGACTTTTCCCACCTTTTTTCAAAATATTTTAAAATTCTCAATTTTGTAACTTCAAAATTATATTTAAATATCTAAATGACCGACTGAAAAAATTATATAGAAATGAATCTAGATTTTTCTTGATTTTCTATAAAATCTTCAGATTTTTTTGAAAAAAAAAAAAAAAAGAGAGAGAGAGGAGAGAAACTGTAGCAGCCGATCCGCCTTCATACGAGCCTCAGTGGGCTCCATGGTTGATTTTTTTTAAAGCCTAAGATTGTATTCCAACCGTTCAAATGGTCAACCCGACAGCCAAACACTTTTTCTACTGTCAGTCATATTCAACAATCAACACCATATCTACCATTCTGTCTACCAATAACCATTTTTCAACACCGAAAACCTCAAAAGTTTCACACAAAGCTGATCTTTCCAAGATAAGGTTTTGTTAATGTGACACGTAAGTGGTTGAGTCATCTTCCATTCACATTGTACGCGGCTGCTTGTTATATAAATTTGGTTAGACAACCCATACAACCTCAAGTGTCCCTGTCAATTGAATAATCACACAAACAATGTAGATTTCTTTTTTTTACGGACGTGCGAGAGACTCGGTTCTGTCCTACTAAAATTTTTATGGATGAGTCCACTATTTAGAGGTAAAATTCAAGTCCATTTTTGGCCTAAATCCACATGACTCAATCCGAAAGTCATGCGGGTCGGATCAGGTTGAGAAGTCAAAGACCGGCATTGAATTCAGATCGGGTCGAGTTGAGAAATTTTTAAGTAAATCCGACCCAATAAAAAGTAGGCTAAAATAGGTTCAAAATGCGGGTCGGGTTGGATTCCATATATTAGTAACTCGGATTGGGTTGAGTTCTAAAAAACCTGACTCGACTCGGCCCGATTTCAGCCCTACCACTATCTCTAAGGCACATCAACGTAAGGCCATGGGAGCTCGAATCCACAGCCTTCCACTTTCTGAAGTGAGAAGCAACCAGTTGAGATACCCATGTGAGTAATTAGATGTAATTAAATTTTATAAAAAATCGTGTTTTATTATATAATAATATCTTAGGAGAAATTTTAAACCCCCTAAATTCATGATATTAAAAAATCTCAGAGCGTTTACGAGAGTCTCTAAAATTCTTCGAGACTAAAAATCAAACTTAAATTTATTATCACTTGCCAAGTAAAATATTTACAATGACAAAGTTATCCCACTAAATAAAAAATAACAACACTGTTACCAATGTTTAGAAAATATCTCACTCACCACTTGTTTCTTGATTCCAATACTAATTTGCTTTAAACAAGTAGCTATCTCATATTTCATTTTATTTTAATCATAATTTTTCATGGAGTTTCTTTAAGTTCTAAATATTCATGAAATCTTTTAAACAATATTATTGTCACACCCTCTTTTTTTTTGCTTAGGGTCATGCCTCATCTTTATTTTATTAATTGTTAAGAAATATTTTTGTCATTTTATGAGAAGTGATTGATTATAATTTCCTTTTCCTTTCTTATCCTGCATAACAAGAGTATTTTTTGTTATTTTGTATGGTAAAGTGGATTGATTATAATTTTGATTTAGAATAAACTTGAACCAATCTAACCATCCAATTTGTAGAGAGAGAGAGAGAACACATATTTGTAGTAAGAAGATTAAAACACAGAGATGATAGATAACTACAAAGACCTACAAAGACAGTGACAGAGATGATAGATATAGAACTACAAAGAGTCAGGGCGGCTCTAATTTATTTATCACTCCCTGTCCATATTATCATCTAAACTCAGTCTCTGTTCAGGGATGCGGGGGTGGGTGTTTCTTCTTGGGTGGAGGCTTTATTCCTGGCGCTGGTGGCTTCTTCCCTGGAATGGGTGGCTTTTTCTGATATGAAGCTACACCATCTACCACTGGTGGGTGACCATAATGGGGTGGGTCTTTCTTCACTGGAGGTGGCTTCACAAATGGTGGCTTGTGCTCTGGAGGTGGCTTCACAAATGGTGGCTTGTACTCTGGAAGTGGAGGCTTCTTCTCCAATGTTGTACGCTCATTTGCAGGGTGGGGTGGCTTGTGCTCTGGTGGTGGCTTTTTGTATGGAGGCTTGTTGGTCGGAGTTGGTGGCTTGTGCTCAGGAGGCGGTTTTTCAAACGGAGGCTTGTGTTCAGGAGGTGGCTTCTCAAACGGAGGTTTGTGCTCTGGAGGTGGCTTCTCAAGTGGTGGAGGCTTTTGGTCGGGGGGTGGCTTTTCGAAAGGAGGTTTGTACTCTGGAAGTGGTTTCTCCAATGTTGTACGCTCATTTGCAGGGTGGGGTGGCTTATTCTCTGGTGGTGGCTTTTTGTATGGAGGTTTGTTGGTCGGAGTTGGTGGCTTGTATTCAGGAGGTGGTTTTCCATATGGAGGCTTGTGTTCGGGAGGTGGCTTCTCAAAAGGAGGTTTGTGCTCTGGAGGTGGCTTCTCGAATGGTGGAGGCTTTTTTTCTGGAGGTGGCTTTTCGAAAGGAGGTTTGTGCTCTGGAGGTGGCTTCTCGAATGGTGGAGGCTTTTTCTCCGGAGGCGGCTTTTCAAAAGGAGGTTTGTGCTCTGGAGGTGGCTTTTGGAAAGGAGGTTTGTGCAGAGGTGGAGGCTCTGATTTGTATCCACCGTCTGCGACGGAAAGAGTGGTGAGAGCCACCACTCCCAGGAGGAGAACCAAATGGAGTCTGGAAATGGAGATGTCTAACATTTTTTTCATGTCTAAGTTGTGGTCGATGGGTTGAAATGCATGGAGATGAAGGCCCTTTTATAAGGAAAGAGAACCAATAATTTCTCTCCACATGTCGCTGCTGGACTATAACTCTTTGCCTTCAGCTCAGGCTCATACTACGTAGATGAAAACGACAGGTAGTGTCGGTGAAAGCCGTAAATAAATTGAGAAATTATATCAAAGTAAAATTAAAAAATAAAAAAGTAAATTTATTGCAAGACGATTCGTGAAATTGACCTTATGATAATTTCATCTAGAGGTCACTTTTATTGTGAAAAATTATTTGCTCCAAACATTAAAATTAATGGGCCTTTATTTTATTATCGTATGTAAATTATTCATCTATGATTTTATTCTTTATATTTTCTCTTATTTCATTAAAAATATTATTTTTCATTTTTTGTTATTATAGTGTTATATTTTACATATGGTTTTCAGTTTTTTATATTTCTAGATATTTTTAACTAAACCATCATAATAATATTTTCTAAAAAACCATCATAATTTTTTTTTACTTACATTTGAAAAACCGTATGACACCCAGTGTAAAATCTCCACGACTGAGTCGACTATGGATTAATCCCTGCTCGAGTTGAACTATATTTATTAGTAATTCGATTTTAAAAACAGAACAGTGAAATTGTGAAAAGCGTGACCCATTACATCATATATGGGCAATAGTCCATGGTCATAGATTAAGTGGAGTAGACAGGGAAATCTTGTTTCAAGGATAAGATCGAGACTTGTCAGTGGGTTTCAACATGTACAGTAGCTCGAACAAGTGGGACTCCGGCTCATTTTATTATTCTGTTTATTTATATATTGTGTGTATTTTTGTTTATTTTTATCTTTTAAAAAAAAATTAAAAATTATTATAAAACCATTCATGTTTAGATTAGATTTGATGAATTACAAATGTACCAAATTTCAGTCCAAATATAATTTTTGATCTTTTGATCTTAATAGCCAAAGTCACTAAATAGTCATATTATAATGATTTTTAAGAATGCTGAATGATTTTGAACATTAAGATTAAGTAGCTAAAACTTACATTTTAAATAGAAACTTAATCATTTATAACTCATTATGTCTACTATCAAATCTCAATAATTGATTTTTTTAATAAGATCAAATGAATAGGCTCAGATTTTAGAGTTGAAAAGCCCAATGGGCTATAAGCAAGCTTCAGACTTTTATATATTTAAACGGGAGGCTCCATTACAAAGTTTAGATCAAATTTAAGTATATCATAAATTCTTAGAAATTCATATTCCAGTTTGAACAATTCGATTCTCACTTCACTTTAAAGAACAACTCCTTGTAAAATTATCCGGTATATGATAAGAGATTTATTTATATCCCAAAAATTAATCCATTCCAAACCCGGGCCTAAATGGGAGCACGAGAGCATGCTCAACAACTACCAGTCAATTACTTACCCCATTCATATTCAACACGATTTCTATTTGATAATATAATCTATTTTCTCACCTAATGTGACACTTAAGTCTTGATCCATTCCCATTGTATGCGGCTGCTTGTAATGGAAAAATGGCTTAAGTTTTAGAATTTCATGACTGAACACCAGTCACTTCACAAAAATATAGAACAATCTACTAGTCAAAATACATATAATATAACATATTTGAGGGGCTTAGCCTCACCATCAAGAAACTCTTCTCATGAAAGGAGATATTGAATTCGATTCACGTTTAAACTCCTCTGTGCCTTCTATATGAGGTTACTCCTCATTGCTTGAACTAAGTATGTGGGTGTATAGAAGTATGCACATGCCCCAAAAGATTAGTCGTATAAAGTCTCCTATGAGTGAAACACCCAAACACCTTCAATCATAAATATATATATATAACATATTTTGCTACCACCCATTGATAATATGCTTTTCAACCTAAGGTGTCGACAATGACCGTTACGTATCGTAACATCTGCTACGTAATGGATTTTTGCTGCAATTAAGTATTGCCTATTACGAATTGATGTGTAGCGGGCCCACCATGTATCGATTGATACGTAACATATTGACCCATACTTATTGGTTCTGTAACAGTCTTATGTTTCGATTCATAATGATATTCGGTATGCATTTGATAAAATGGCCATAACTTTGTCAATCGGACTCTGATTAAGCTGATTTCAGAGGTGTTGGAAAGAGAACTGATAGAGCTACACGAAGGGAATGTAGATTGAAGCAAAAAAAAAAATCTACACATTATTATTGAATTTTATATTATTTAAGGGTCAAAATTCAAAAAGATGATAAAAGACTGAAAACGGTCATTCTTTAGTAGAAAATTAGCAAAAAAATTATTATACTTTATTTTTTATGTTTCTAGATTTTTCCCACCTTTTTTTCAAAATATTTTAAGATTCTCAATTTTGTAACTTCAAAGGTATATTTAAATATCTAAATGACCGTAAAATAATTAAAAAATTATGTAGAAATAAATTTATATTTTTCTTGATTTCCTATAAAATTTTCAGATTTTTTTGATAAAAAAAAAAAGAAAAAACAGAGAAGAGAGAAAGTAGAAACTATAGCAGCCGCTACCTGCCGATACGCCTTCATACGAGCCCAATATTCATAGGTGAAATCATATTTCTATCACGTCAAATTATGTTAAACATTAACTCTCTAAATTCAGTGGGCTCCATGGTTGATATTTTTTAAAGCCTAAGGGCAACCGGTATGGTGGCCATATGGCTGGCTAGCTGGCCATATGGCTACCGTGTTTGGACCGTATAAGGTTGGTTATTTGTGAAGTCCACATCATTTTTTGTTAAATGGCTGGTCATAGATACCACATGTGTAGCCAGCCATTTCTTTCTCTCTCTTCTTTTATATATATATATATATATATAAGACTTGTATATAATTTTTAATTTTTTTTAGTTTCTCTTTTTATTTATTTATTTGATTATTTTGGATTTTTTTCTTTTTTACATATAATTTGTATATTAGGGCAAATAATTATTTTTTTCTTTACTTTATTATTTTATTTTTTATACAAAAAATAAAAAATAACTCTTTACCTTTTGATTTTTTTTCCTTTACATTTGTAAATAAAATATATGAGAAACAAAAAATTAAAATTATTCTGTACAAAAAATTAAAATTATAGCTATTGAGAAACAAAAATTGAATTTTAAAGTTATTTTTTAAGCACTGTGTATTTTCAAAATTTTTCAAATTAAATATCCGGAGTAATTACGATAGCCTCATAAAAATACTTTAAGAATTCAAGGTCTTTTGACACTCCTAAATGCTTAAAACACAGTGTTTTACAAATAAGGGTATCCCTTAGCTATGTGGAAAATATATTTGGGAGTGTCAAAAGACCTTAAAGTCTTAAAGTATTTTTATCAGGTTATCGTAATTAGTCCGGATATTCAATTTGAGAAATTTTGGAAATACACAGTGCTTAAAAAATAATTTTAAAGTTTTAAATTACATATCGACAACATAGACAGTTATTTTTTAAGCACTGTGCATTTCCAAAATTTATCAAATTGAATATCCGGACTAATTACGATAGCCTGATAAAAATACTTTAAGACTTTAAAGTCTTTTGACACTCCCAAATATATTTTCCATACAACCAAGGGATACCCTTATTTATAAAATACTGTGTTTTAAGCATTTAGGAGTGTCAAAAGACCTTGAATTCTTAAAGTATTTTTATCAGGCTATCGTAATTACTCCAGATATTTAATTTTAGAAATTTTGAAAATATACCATGATTAAAAGATAACTTTAAAATTAAAAAGAAAATTACTGTTTAATTTTTTTGTTTACATTTGTAAACAAAATATATGAGAAACAAAAAATATGTATGTTTTGTTAATTTATTTGCTTAATGTCTTTATATTTATTTTCTTTTAAATTTGTTAAAAAATGTACATAAAAAATAATAATAAAATATTAAAAAGTAGCCATTCTACTTAACATTATACCGTGTGACGACGCTGGCTAAAAATTATAACCAACTATATCATAAAAAAATTAATATTTAATTATACAGCTGGCTAAATTATGTGGCATAATAGCCAGTCATATTTAGCCAGCCGATACTGATTGCCCTAAGATTGTATGCCAACCGTTCAAATGGTCAACCAGACAGTCAATCACTTTTTGTACTGTCATTCATATTCAACAATCAAAACCCCATATGAACCATTCTGTCTACCACTAATCCTTTTTCAACACCGAAAACCTCAGTGTTTCACACAAAGCTGCTCTTTCCACAGATAAGGTTTTGTTAATGTGACACGTAAGTGGCTGAGTCATCTTCCATTCACATTGCATGCGGCAGCTTGTAATATAAATTTGGTTAGACAACGCATAAAACCTCAAGTTTCCCTCCCTGTCAATTGAATAATGACACAAAGAATGTAACTTTTATTTTTTTATTTTTGTACGGACATATGGGAGATTCGGATAAAGTTCTACTAAAGTCTCTAATCGATGAGTTCACTCACTATCTAGAGGTGAAATTTAGGTTGAGTTTTGGCCCGAACCTACATGACTCAACCCGAAAATCATGAGGGTCGGGTCGGGTTGAGAAGTCAAAGACCGACATTGAATTCGGATCTGATTGAGTTGAGAAATTTTAAGTAAACCCGATTTGATCTGATAAAAAATAGGCTAAAGTAGGTTCAAAATACGGGTCGGATTATAATTCAGGTCGGGTAGGGTTAAGACGTCTGAGTCTAAAGTTCATGTTGGGTTCTATATATTGGTAACTCGGTTTGGATTGGGTTTTAAAAAGCTTAACCCAACTCGGCCCTATTTCAGCCCTACACTACTCCTAAAGCACACCAAGGTAAAGCTATAGGAGCTCGAATCCACAGCTTCTCACTTCCTGAGGTGGGAAGCAACCAGTTGAGATACACCTATCTGAGTAATTAGATGTAATCAAATTTTATAAAAAATCATGCTTTATTATATAATAATATCTTAGGAGAAATTCTAAACCCCCTAAATTCATGATATTAAAAATTCTCACAGCGTTTACGTGAGTCTCTAAAATTCTTCGAGACTAAAAATCAAACTTAAATTTATTACTACTTGCCAAGTAAAATATTTACAATGACAAAGTTATCCCACTAAATAAAAAATAACAACACTGTTACCAATGTTTAGAAATATCTTACTCACCACTTGTTTCTTGATTCCAATACTAATTTGCTTTAAACAAGTAGCTATCTCATATTTCATTTTATTTTAATCATAATTTTTCATGGAGTTTCTTTAAGTTCTTCTAAATATTCATGAAATCTTTTAAACAATATTATTGTCACACCCACTTTTTTTTTGCTTAGGGTCATGCCTCATCTTTATTTTATTAATTGTTAAGAAATATTTTTGTCATTTTATGAGAAGTGATTGATTATAATTTCTTTTTCCTTTCTTATCCTGCATAACAAGAGTATTTTTTGTTATTTTGTATGGTAAAGTGGATTGATTATAATTTTGATTTAGAATAAACTTGAACTAATCTAACCATCCAATTTGTAGAGAGAGAGAGAACTCATATTTGTAGTAAGAAGATTAAAACACAGAGATGATAGATAACTACAAAGAACTACAAAGACAGTGACAGAGATGATAGATATAGAACTACAAAGAGTCAGGGCGGCTCTAATTTATTTATCACTCACTGTCCATATTATCATCTAAACTCAGTCTCTGTTCAGGGATGCGGGGGTGGGTGTTTCTTCTCGGGTGGAGGCTTTATTCCTGGAGCTGGTGGCTTCTTCCCTGGAATGGGTGGTTTTTTCTGATATGAAGCTACACCATCTACCATTGGTGGGTGACCATAATGGGGTGGGTCTTTCTTCACTGGAGGCACTGGAGGCTTGAGCTCTGGAGGTGGCTTCACAAGAGGTGGCTTCACAAATGGTGGCTTGTGTTCTGGAGGTGGCTTCACAAATGGTGGTTTGTGCTCTGGAAGTGGAGGCTTCTGCTCCAATCTTGTACGCTCATTTCCAGGGTGGGGTGGCTTATTCTCTGGTGGTGGCTTTTTGTACTGGAGGTTTGTTGGTCGGAGTTGGTGGCTTGTATTCAGGAGGTGGTTTTCCATATGGAGGCTTGTGTTCGGGAGGTGGCTTCTCAAAAGGAGGTTTGTGCTCTGGAGGTGGCTTCTCGAATGGTGGAGGCTTTTTCTCTGGAGGCGGCTTTTCGAAAGGAGGTTTGTGCTCTAGGAGGTGGCTTTTCAAAAGGAGGTTTGTGCTCTGGAGGTGGCTTCTCGAATGGTGGAGGCTTTTTCTCAGGAGGCAACTTTTCGAAAGGAGGTTTGTGCACTGGAGGCAGCTTTTCGAAAGGAGGTTTGTTCACGGGAGGTGGCTTTTGGAAAGGAGGTTTTTGCAGAGGTGGAGGCTCTAATTTGTATCCATCGTCTGCGACGGAGAGAGTGGTGAGAGTCACCACTCCCAGGAGGAGAACCAAATGGAGTCTGGAAATGGAGATGTCTAACATTTTTTTCATGTCAAGTTGTGGTCGATGGGTTGAATGAAATGCATGGAGATGAAGGCCCTTTTATAAGGAAAGAGAACCAATAACTTCTCTCGACGTGTCCGTGTCGGTGTCGGTGTCGGTGAAAACGACAGGTAGTGTCGGTGAAAGTCGTAAATAAATTGAGAAATTATATCAAAGTAAAATAAAAAAAATAAAAAAGTAAATTTATTGCAAGACGATTCGTGAAATTGACCTTATGATAAATTTCATCTAGAGGTCACTTTTATTATGAAAATTATTTGCTCCAAACATTAAAATTAATGGGCCTTTATTTTATTATCATATATAAATTATTCATCTATGATTTCTATATTATAGAATTTAATCATTTGTTATGTATTAAGAATCTGTTTAGAATCTCTACTCCAGTATTCTTCTTATAAAATATTACCATAACTTTGAAATATTGTCACTTTTTCTCTGTTTAATTAATCTCAGTTAATGGGTTGTGGACCCCATTAGTTGAAACAGGGGCAAAAGGCTTCTGTGAAAGGAATACAGAGTCGTAGACAGCCTCACTTACATTTCGGCCTAATTCATGTCGGCTTCCGATGTCCTCCACAAATAATCAATTATTGATGTTTAAAAACACTCATAGACAAGTTGTTACTTTTTTACAATTTTATCTTCGATAAAGGCTTAGTTATAGAAATTAGCTGAGTCCAACTGTTATTTGTCCACTCGGTTCGGACTCGATCCGAATCATCCATTTCTGCATGATTCGGGTTGATTTCTATTATTTTACACTTCAAGTTTTCAATTTTAGAGAGTCTAGGTCCAATTCATGTCACAAATATCGACTGAAATCTTCTACTTTGTGGAGTAGGAGGTGTCAGATTTGAGCTCTCCATAACCTCACTTAATGTACCTTAAAGGAAGTGAGTATCACCTGTAGAGATTTTACATTCAGTTTCCCGCAGTTTTCACACTAAATTCAAAAAAAAAATATCAATGGTAATTTCAAATTTACCACATTTTTATCGATAAAATATTATTAGTTCGTTACTGTGTTAATAATGCATATTTATCGGCACGACAATAAATTTGATAAATTTGTATTAAAAATGTGATAAATAGTAATATCGTGATCCCAATATGTTCTCAGTAAATTCCATATTGAGATTTTTATTTTATTAATATTTTCATTTAATATATTTTTATTATTTTTTAAATATTATATTTTTCGTGAGATTTTCCATTTTACATCCCGGTAAAAACTTAAAAAATTATAATATTCCGATATTACCAATCGCCGTAAATATCCTGAGATTGAGAATGGTATTTCTGACTATAAAACTAATACATCTAATGACTATTTTTTCTACTATATTTATTCAAAAAAGATGATCACCTATATGCTTATATATAGAGTTCATCAAATGGCATGCCATCCAGTATACTGAAAAAGGTCCTTTTTAAAAAAAAATAATATATATATATATATATATATATATATATATATATATATATATATATATCCACTGAAAATCACTTTAATTAAATCAATCAAACTATTGAAATATTATTTTGCCTTTAAACTTAAATCTAATTTTTTTTTATAATAGATAAAAATATTTATCAAATAGTTTATTTTCAATTTTAAGAAAAAATCAAGTTAAAGAATGATCTAATAGATCCTATTTTTTATAATTAGATACCTCTAATGATAATCAATCTATCTATATAATATTTTTATTATCGTAAAACATATTCTATCGTTCTACGCATGTAATAGATCTTTTAAATTTTATGAAGTAACCATAAAAATCCAACTATGGATTAACCTGTCTTATGATTGGAATAATTCATACAAAACAACAGCTCAAGGACTTCAAAATATTTCAAAAGTTTTCAATATTAATTTGTCCAGGTGCAATGAATCTAATGAACATTTTTCCAATCTAATTATGATTTAATTTATTTAAAAAATATTATGATTTTATTTTTTATATTTTCTCTTATTTCATTAAAAATATTATTTCTCATTTTTTGTTATTATAGTGTTGTATTTTACATATGGTTTTCAGTTTTTTTATATTTCTAGATATTTTTAACTAAACCATCATAATAATATTTTCTAAAAAAACCATCATAATTTTTTTATTTACATGTGAAAAACAGCATAATACCCTAGTGTAAAACCCCCACGACTGAGGCAACTATGGATTAATCTATCTTATGATAGCCCGAGTCTCACTTGTCTGAACTCGTAATTTTCCATATTTTAAAATGGGAGATAACCAGAATAGTTCGATTTTAAAAACAAAACAGTGAAATTGTGAAAAGCGTGACCCATTACACCATATATGGGCAATAGTCAATCGGTCATAGATTAAGTGGAGTAGACAGGGAAATCTTCTTTAAAGGATAAGATTGAGACTTGTGAGTGGGTTTTAACATGTACAGTAGCTCGAACAAGTGGGACTCGGGCTCATTTTATTATTCTGTTTATTTATATATTGTATGTATTTTTGTTTATTTTCTTCTTTTAAAAAATTAAAATTTATTATAAAACCACATATATTTATATTAGACTTGATGAACTACAAATGTACCAAATTTCAGCCCAGACATAATTTTTGATCTTTTGATCTTTGTAATAACCTAACCCTTTAAATTAGAAAAATAACAAATTTTTAGAATTATTAACTCGGCTTTGTGACCGGTTAATATGATAGGGTACGGAAAGAGCTTCCCAAAAAGGGATTATGTGACCCGATCAAAGGTCAGTTTACTTATTAATTTAACCCGACGAAGTTCGGAGGGCATTTTAGACATTACTTAAATGTCTTTTGTTTTATGTATAAAGTCATGAATAGTGTCTTATAGATCTCTTGAGTATGAAAGACCACTCTTCTGATATATTCAGGCCTTGAAATTCACACACATATTAAACTTTTGAGTATGCTACTCAGTGGTATTTTTAGAATTTCACGAGTATTCTTCGAAACGTGTATTTTACATATGCTTTTATCTAAAAGCCCCCGATTTTTAAGATACTCCGCATTCCGAAAATTAGCAAACTCAGATCACATTCGATATGTATTTTATCAAACTCTTTGACATATTTAGAATGTCGAAAAGAGTATTTTAAACACTTATTTCGAAGTGTCAAAATCACGGTGATTATAAGCCATCTATTTTATTAAAATGTTGACTTTGTGAAAAATACCCTATTTTTGGTATCAAAAGAAAAAGTGAACATTCTACCGCAGGTAAACCACGTGTTCTTAACACACCTACGGTGTCGGATTTTCACGAGTTAAGGTCTAATATAGACGAACAGAAAAAGGGTAAGGTAATAGTAATTTTTACTGTTACCTGAGATTTTTTCATCTTATCTTTCTTTCTGCCGACAGTCTTAAGGGATGAGATTTTTCCGACACTTTTAAATGCTCAGGGTTGATTCAACAGATATCTAAATAGTATTTTTAATTATAAATAGGTGCATTCGGTCTCAGTTAAAAATCACAAATTTACGAAGTTTTTCTCAATTTTTCCATTTTCCTCTCCTGCCAGACGTATACTGTTGCCCCAAGCGGTTATCTTAAATTTTTTAGAAGATTTCTGTAAGTGTTTATTTTAAGTTAATATTTTTAATTTATAGACCTCATTAAGAGGAAACTAGGTATTTAATTTCATCAAAAAATAACTTACGGTTTGCTTTATAAAAATCGGAGAAGAAAATTAAAAAAAAAAATGGAAAAATCTGTACGTGAACAGCGATTTGCGGCGCAGGCCCTAAAGGGTATTTTGGTAATTTGGTAATTCGGATGAACAGTACATTGTGAACAGTAATTTTCGGTGAACGGTACTTTTTGATGAACAGTGCCCATGAACAGTATTTGGGTGAATAGTTCCCAGGGGCATTTTGGTAATTTTGAATATTTTCGAGGGACAAAAACGTAATTTTTGGAAAAATTTCAAAAATGAATTTTATGTTATTTTAGCTTAAAAATATTTGTTTTAAACCACTTGGGGGTTTATTTTTAGCCTGTATTAGGCTCGGAGGCAAAATCGTAATTTTTACAAAATTTTAAGAAAACTTTATAAATGTATTGTCATGTTATTCCAAACACTTAGGAGTATATATTATGGCTATATAGGGTTAATATACATTGTATTTACTCAGTTTTCAATTTTAAACAGATTACTGAAAAACACTCGCCAACCGAAGGTGAGGAGATTCAACCACACTATGTGTTTACTAAAATGCATCTCATTTTGCATTCAATACAATATTTCTTTCACCATTAGCCCCTATGGCAATAAGTGAATATCCATGGTCATCTTTATTGACGGAAAGAATGTCATGGGATTAAAATACAATACCGACACTGTTCACACGTAAGGAGTTGATTATGAGTTACTACATATGAAACGTGAACTTGAGAGTGTTTCGGATGTCGAGATCTAGCCATCCTAAAACTCATATTGAGATTTTTATTTTATTAATATTTTCATTTAATATATTTTTATTATTTTTTAAATATTATATTTTTCGTGAGATTTTCCCTTTCACATCCCGGTAAAAACTTATAAAATTGAAATATTCTGGATATTACCAATCGCCGTAAATATCCTGAGAATGAGAATGGTATTTCTGACTATAAGACTGATACATCTAATGACTATTTTTTCTACTATATTTATTCAAAAAAGATGATCACTTAGTATATTGAAAAAGGTCCTTTTTAAAAAAATATATATATATCCCCTGAAAATCACTTTAATTAAATCAATCAAACTATTGAAATATTATTTTGCCTTTAAACTTACATCTAATTTTTTTTATAATATTATCTGGTGCACCTTCATTATAATAGAAATAAATATTTATCAAATAGTTTATTTTCAATTTTAAGAAAAAATCAAGTTAAAGAATGATCTAATAGATCCTATTTTTTATAATTAGATACCTCTAATGATAATCAATCTATCTATATAATATTTTTATTATCGTAAAACATATTCTATCGTTCTACGCATGTAATAGATCTTTTAAATTTTATGAAGTAACCATAAAAATCCAACTATGGATTAACCTGTCTTATGACAGGAATAATTCATACCAAACAACAGCTCACGGACTTCAAAATATTTCAAAAGTTTTCAATATTAATTTGTCCAGGTGCAATGAATCTAATGAACATTTTTCCAATCTAATTATGATTTAATTTATTTAAAAATTATTATCATTTTATTTTTTATATTTTCTCTTATTTCATTAAAAATATTATTTTTCATTTTTTGTTATTATAGTGTTATATTTTACATATGGTTTTCAGTTTTTTATATTTCTAGATATTTTTAACTAAACCATCATAATAATATTTTCTAAAAAAACCATCATAATTTTTTTTTATTTACATGTGGAAAACTGTATATATCCAATGTAAAATCCCCACGACTGAGTCGACTATGAATTAATCTCTCTTATAATAGCACGAGTCTCACTTATTTGAACCTAAAATCTTCTATTTATTAAAATAGGAGGTAACTAATTGAACTATATTTATTATATTTATTAGTAATTCTATTTTAAAAACAGAACAGTGAAATTGTGAAAAGCGTGACCCATCACATCATATATGGGCAATAGTCAATGGTCATAGATTAAGTGGAGTAGACAGGGAAAATCTTGTTTCAAGGATAAGATCGAGACTTGTCAGTGGGTTTCAACATGTACAGTAGCTCGAACAAGTGGGACTCGGGCTCATTTTATTATTCTGTTTATTTATATATTGTGTGTATTTTTGTTTATTTTCTTCTTTTAAAAAATTCAAATTTATTATAAAACTATATATATATATATATATATATATATATATAACCATATATATTTATATTAGACTTGATGAACTACAAATGTACCAAATTTCAACCCAGACATAATTTTTGATCTTTTGATCTTTGTAATAACCTGACAAATTAGAAAAATAACAAATTTTTAGAATTATTAACTCGGCTTTGTGACTGGTTAATATGATAGGGTACGAAAAGAGCTTTCCGAAAAGGGATTATGTGACCCGATCAAAGGTCATGTACTTATTGATTTAGCCCGACGAAGTTCGGAGGGTATTTTAGACATTACTTAAATATCTTTTGTTTTACATATAAAATCATGAATAGTGTCTTATAGACCTCTTGAGTGTGAAAGACCACTCTTTTGATATATTTAGACCTTGAAATTCACACATATTAAGCTTTTGAGTACGCTACTCAGTGGTATTTTTAGAATTTCACGAGTATTCATCAAAATGTGTATTTTACATATGCTTTTATCTAAAAGCTCCGATTTTTAAGATACCCCACATTCTAAAAATTAGCAAACTCAAATCACATTCGATCTTTATTTTATCAAACTCTTTGACATATTTAGAATGTCGAAAAGAGTATTTTAAACACTTATTTCGAAGTGTCAAAATCACGGTGATTATAAGTCGTCTATTTTATTAAAATGTTGACTTTGTGAAAAATACCCTATTTTTTGTGTTAAAACAAAAAGTGAACATTCCACCGTAGGTAAACCCCGTGTTCTTAACACACCTGCGGTGTCGGATTTTCACGAGTTAAGATCGAATATAGATGAACAGAAAAAGAGTAAAGTAACAGTAATTTTTACTGTTGCCTGAGATAAGAATTTTTTCATCTTTATCTTTCTGCCGACAGTCTTAAGGGATGAGATTTTGCCGACACTTTTAAACGCTCAGGGTTGATCCAGCAGATATCCAAATAGTATTTTTAAACCTTTATAAATAGGTGCATTCTGTCTCAGTCACAAATTTACGAAATTTTTCTCAGTTTTTCCATTTTCCTCTCCTGCCAGTATACTGTTGCCCTAAGCGGTTATCTTAAATTTTTCAGAAGATTTTTGTAAGTGTTTATTTTAAGTTAATATTTTTAGTTTGTAGATCTCTGATGTGAAATTTTAAATTACTTGCAAGCGTACGAACCGGTTTATAGTATAGAGTATGAGTGCGAGGTCGTACCCAAGGGAAATCTACAAAATATATGTACGAAATAAAAAATCGCACTATTTAAAAATGATGTGATTTAAGGAAATAATTTTCTAAAACATTTAGTTATAATCTTAATTTAAAACAATGAATAGTTTTGATGAATTTTTGAGAAAAAGAAAAATAAATCAAAAACAAAAATTTTTACATAATCTACAATGGAATCCGGTCAAGCATTCGAAGTACCATGTTATCCGATTTAAAAACAAAAACATAGCCTAGACTATGAAATATTCTGGAATTATTAAACATAATTCAAGTTTCTAATTTAATAAAATTCTAATTAAAATAATAATTAAATCGAGATATTTCAAATCAAGCCTTAGGCTTGAGCGGGTTTTAAACTTGTGTTTCCCCAATTCTAAAACAACCGTTCTTGATAAGAACCTTAGACTGGAGAGACGACAAGTCCTACTGATCCTAAAAGGGGTTCCACTTTTCATTGAAAAATCCTCAAATTAATTTGTTTCATGAAGTTCTTAAAAAGAATTAAAATTAAATTGAAAACCATCATTATTTAATATTTAACAATTGGGAATATCATACATCTAAACAAACCGCCATGAATTTTATTTAAAAATTCAGAAATGAATTACAATTCTCTTTTGGATTTGACATAAAGATAAAAATAAAAATAAAATAACTTACAAGAAAATTATTTATTTTTCTCCTGTCTTTTGTCGTCCAACTTTCCGCCTTCAATGTCTTGCCCGGTTCAACCTTCAACTGACCCGAAGCCTTGAATTTATAGGAGAAAAGGGATAAGATAGGGGGTCCTTCAAACTCAGCCGGGATAAGAGACCCGTTCAAATTTAAACTCAGCCGGGATATAAGGATCGGCTAACCCTCTTCTTTCTTTCCTTTCTGCTTTATCTTTTTCAAATTCGAACTCCAACTTCTATCGGTTCAGCTGCAGCTTTTTCAAATCCTTGCTTTATCTCTTATCTTCCTATCCTTTATCTTCTACAAAAGACCCTGTAGAGTCCTAAGGCTGCAACCCTCTCTGCTGTACCTTATCTCTTTCTTATTTCTTCTTTCAGCTGACTCTTCTCTCTTCCTTATCTCTTTCTTATCCTTCTCATCTTTGAAATTGAAACCCAGTGCACGGATGACTATCTTATCTGCTGCTATTCTCTCTTATCTTGATCGGATAACTCCCCAACTGACTGCCCTTCTATCTCTTTCTTATCTTTTCTTTCAGCCGATTCTTCTCTCTTATCTTATCTCTTCCTTATTTTTGAAAACCAGTTGCCTCCTTATCTTATCTTTCTTTTGAAACCCAGCTGCTATCGGCACTAGTTCAAATCCTTCCTTGCTTTATCTCTATCTTCTCGGTTGATCTATCTGACAGCTCTCTGCTGAATCACTCTCGGTTGCTCCTCATCCAAACCTTATCTTCCTCTCTTCAAATTCCCAGCTGCCATCTGTCTTCAGTGCTCTGTTCATGCATGCGGTGATGGCTTCTGCTCTGGTGCTTCCACTGCTGCTGCTGTCTTTCCCCGGCTGTTCTGCAGATCTGGTTTTCTTCTCTTCAATCGGTGTTGGTTGCCATCTGCTTGCTTTCAATCTCTTTTCCTGCTGCCCTTCTTTACTTCTTCGGCTCAGTCACTGCCCCTTAGTTGGCTGCTGTGTATGGCGTCAGCTGGCTGCCTTGCTGCTTTCAATGTCTGCTCGGACTGCCTCTGTATACAGTGCTGATTTCAGCTACTCCACCGTCTTCTCAACTGGCTGCTCTGCTTCAGCCGACTGGCTACCCTTTGTTTACTCGGCTGCTTTCAGCTGGTTGCCCGTGTCAGCTGTCTACTCTACTGGTTGCTGTTCAGCTGGCTGCCGTTCTGGTTCCGACATTGGGCGCTGGTTGCCCTCTACTTTCATCATCTGCAACTGCCTCTGCTCTCTGCTCGGACTGGCTGCGGCGTGTCTGCCTTCAGCTGGCTTCAGTGTGCCACTGCCCTGCTGGTGTTTACTCAATCCTCTGCTCTTCTTGGCCGCTACCTACTGTGCACGCCCAGTCGCAGCCTGCACTTAGTTGTTGCTTTGGTGTGCCGCTGCCGCTGCTCTGCTTCAGTCGTCTCAGCTGCTTGCCGCTGGTGTCTTCCCCTCTGCTCAAACAGCCGACTGCACTTTCTTTTCTCAAAGCTGCTTCACCATCGGCCCAGCTTTCTCAGTTTCGCCTCCTCTCTCAGACTGCTGCTCGGGCGGAACCTTCCTCAGTCGGCTGCTCGTGTCAGCTATTCTTGTGTTGCTCTTGCTCGGCTGCTGCCTGCTGCGTCTGTCGGACTGCTGGCTTCAGCCCGGACTGGCTGATTTCTCTGTTTGGTTCAGCCGGCTGCCTCTGCTCTGTTGTTTACTCGGCTAGTTGCAGCTTTCATGGCTGACTGTATCCCAGCTGTGCTGTTCTCACTGTGCTCCATCGTCATCTCTTTTCAGCTGCCTCCTTATCTCTTTCTGCTCTACTGCTGTTCTGCAATCTCAGCTGGTTGCCCATGTATCGCTGGCCTCAGCTCTGCTGTTTGCGCCACCGTGTATGGCTGTCCAGACTGCTCTGCCTCTGCTCCACTGCCTCTGCTGCACTGCCGTGTCAGCTGGCTGTTGTTCATGTGGGCAGCAGCTCGGGTGGTTGCTGTGTGCAACTCTCTGTTCCAGCCGGCTGTCTTCAGCTGGCTGCCGATTGTTTGCTGCTACCGATGCTTCAGCCGCTTCATCTCTCTGGTTGCTGCATCGGCTACTCCTTCTCTGCCGGTTGCTGCTCAAGTGGGCAGCCGATTTGCACTGGCTGCTGCACGGCTCTCTACTTCTCACAACTGCTGTCCGTGTGCCCTGCAACCAGAGAGAGAGGAAAGAAGAAAGTAGAAAAGAAATGGAAGAAAAAATAAAAGAAATAGAAACAGTTTTTTACGCTTTCTTTAGGCGGCGTCGGACACCCGATCGACAGTAAACAAGAAAGACTGGAAAATCAGACTCGACGTTCATTCAAAATAAAATTTAAATATTAATTACCCGATCAACTTGACTTGACCATTTTGAAGGTGACGTCGACCGTATTTTTGACTTTTTATCATTTTTATTTTTCTTTTCTTTTCTTTTTTTATATTTCTCAAAATAAACTATAAAACTAAAAACAACCCTAAACATATCTAATATTTATAAAATAAGGACTAATTAATCCAATATTAAAGGGTAAAATTGTAATTTTACGGTGTTCATCAATCTCATTAAGAGAAAGCTAGATATTTAATTTCATCAAAAAATGACTTACGGTTTACTCTATAAAAATCGGAGAAGAAAATACAAAAAAACTGTCCGTGATCAGTGATTTGCGGCGCACTGTGCAGGCCCTAAAGGGTATTTTGGTAATTTGGTAATTCAGATGAACAGTGCCCTGTGAACAGTAATTTTCAGTGAACCGTGCCCGTAAACTGTAATTTTCGATGAACAGTGCCTCGTGAACAATATTTTTCGATGAATAAGTGCCTCGTGAGCAGTATTTTTAATTAAACCATCATAAAAATATTTATTAATGGTTTGATTTTAAAAACATTAGACGAGAGAACAGTGGAAGCCTGACTCATCACATCATATTTAGATTTTAGACAATAATCAATGGTCATAGATTGTGTGTAGTAGACAGGGAAATCTTGTTTAAAGGATAAGATCGGTACCTGTTAGTGGGACCAGGTGCGAGCCATCCGCAAACAAATGGGTTTCAACTAGGGCTGCAACCCGTCCCAACCCAATCCGATCCGGCTAAAATAGGTACATAATGCGAGTCGGGTCAGAATTCGGGTCGGGTTGGATTTTGAACTTCGGGTTGAAAATTTTGGTCGGGTTGGATTCCATTTATATCAATTCGGGTCGGATTGGATTTTAAGGAACCTGACCCACTGGACCCGACTTGCAGCCCTAGTTTCAACATCTATAGTAGCTCGAACAAGTGGGACTCAGGCTCATTTTATTATTCTGTTTATTTATATATTGTGTGTATTTTTTGTTTATTTTCTTCTTTTAAAAAAAATTAAAATTTATTATAAAACCATTCATATTTAGATTAGATTTGATTACAAATATACCAAATTTCAGTCCAAATATAATTTTTGATCTTTTGATCTTAATAGCCAAAGTCAATAAATGGTCATCTTATAATGATTTTTAAGAATGCTGAATGATTTTGAACATTAAGATTAAGTAGCTAAAACTTACATTGTAAATAGAAATTTAATCACTTATAACTCATTATGTCTACCTATCAATCTCAATAATTGATTTTTTTTATAAGATCGAATGATTAGGCTCTGATTTTAGGGTTGAAAAGCCCGATGGGCTATGAGCAAGCTTCAGACCTTTATACATTTACAGGGGAGGCTCCATTACAAAATTTAGCTCAAATTCAAGTATATCATAAATTCTTAGAAATTCAGATTCCAGATCGAAAAATTCGATTCTCATTTCACTTCAAAGGATAACTCCTTGTAAAATTATCCGGTATATGATAAAGAGGTTTGTTGATGTCCCAAAAATTAATCCATCCCAACAGGGCTGACCCTGGCTATAGGCAGAGTAGGCGGTCGCCTAGGACCCTCAAATAAATAGGGCTCTGAAGTCTATAAGCTCTGTTACTATATATTAAATAATTAATAATGTATAATTAAAGCACAAATTCATTCTTGTCAAGTTGATTAGAATTGTCCCTTTATAACTATAATTTTTTTATTTTTATTTTTATCAAGTTATTTAATAATAATAATGAAAAAAAACAATAATTTGAATTAATACTACTTGAAATCATTTGACTACTTTTAACTATTTTGAATTTAGAACACTCAAAATTGAAAATTTATATATTGATAATTTTTCTACTCAATTTAAAGCGTAGGTTTCTTAAAAAATTAAAATAATGATAGTAACAATCATAATAATTATTATTATAATCCTCATTTTATTGAGTTTAATAATAATAATAATAATAATAATAATAATAAAATAATTTTAATTAATAAAGAATATTTTAAAATATATCTATCATCTAAATAAAGAGAAAGAGAAATCTATATTGAGTTGATAATTTTGAATTAAAAAATAATTTAACGCTTTTAAAATTTGAAGAGTTGAAAAAATATAGCTTTATTATTTGATCAATATAGATTTTATTAGAAGTAATATATAAGTATAAATCATTATAATGAAGATAATTTTTAATTTTTTTAAAAATACAGAAAAATTGAAAAATTAAAATAATAATAATATCTTCTTTCAAATGAGAATTTACATTAGTGTCACACTTGAATATGATAAAAGATGCAGTACCAAAAGAATGAATTGCCAAATTATATAAAAAAGAATGAATTGTTGTTTTTCAAATGCATGAATTGCTTATAGAATAATGTTGATTATACCAATTACAGTTACCTATGCAGAAATAAGTTTTTGAAAGTTAAAACTGACAAAATCTTATCTTTGGTCTAAAATGTCATAAGAAAGATTGAATGGATTAACTATCTTATCTATTGAAAAATAAATGTTAAAAAAACTTAGATATAGTAATTTAATTAGTAATTTTGCATCTCAAAATAAGAATAATTTTAAATAATACTTTGTTATAAATTTGATTATGATATTTTATTTAGTTTCACACATTGTAAAAAAATTGTATGATTTTATTTTTTGTGAGTATATAAAGGACTCCATCTTAAAAACTCACCTAGAGCCCCTGAAATCTCAAAATCCGGCCCTGCATCCCAAACCCGAGCCTAAATGGGAGCACGAGAGCATGCTCAACAACTACCAGTCAATTACTTACCCCATTCATATTCAACACGATTTCTATTTGATAATATAATCTATTTTCTCACCTAATGTGACACTTAAGTCTTAATCCATTCCCATTGTATGCGGCCTGCTTGTAATGTAAAAATGGCTTAAGCTTTAGAATTTCATGACTGAACACCAGTCACTTCACAAAAATCTCAAAGTCACCCCTTCATTTAACAAACCAAAAAAAGAAAAATAGAGACTAGGGTTTTAAAGTTTAGTGTAATTTGAGTTCACAAATGTTAAAAGTTTTATTAAAAATCATATATTGGTTTCAATTTAGACAGAAATATTAATTTATATTTAAAATATTAATCAAATATTTGAAATACAGGTAAAAAAAGAAAAAATTAATCCCTAAAAGAATAAAAATAACTTTTCAGTCGAAATCTAAGTTCAGAGTCTCATCAAAATCTCCCTCTCATTCTTTTGCAAACAAAGTTCAGAGCCTTCCATCATAAGATCTGCTTTGACACGTGGAACATTACAATCATTTATACATGTCTTCTTTTTCTCAAAATCTTTATTTCATAATGTCAAGTTATAAATTCGTAACTAAAACAAGTTACATCATTCATTTTAGTTTATTTTTCATTTTATTTTAATAGAATGTAGAGTAAAATAAATCACAATCATACTATGTATATAAAAAAAACTGTAAAAATAATTAAAATGCAAATCAATATAATAAAAAAATAAAAAATATAGAACAATCTACTAGTCAAAATACATATAACATAACATATTTGAGGGCTTAGCCTCACCATCAAGAAGTTCCTCTCGTGAAATGAGGTCTTGAATTCCATTCACGTTCAAACTCCTCTGTGCCCTCTATATGAGGTTACTTATTGTCACTTGAACCAGTATGTGTGTAGAGAGGTATGCACATGTCTTGAAATGTTAGTCAGATAAAGTATCCTACTAGTAAGACACGTGAACACCTTCGATCATAAAAATATATATAAAACATGTTTTACAACCACCATTGATAATATGCTTTCAACCTAAGGTGTTGAAAATGGTCGTTACGTATCGTGATTTTTTACTGTAATTACATATCGCCTACTACACATTGATGTGTAGTGGGTCCACCATATGTTGACCGATACGCAATGTATCGACCGATACCTATCGGTTCCATAACACTGTTATGTATCGGTTCATAACGATATTCAGTATGCATTTGATAAAATGCCCATAACTTTGTCATTCTGACTTCGATTAAGGTGATTTCATAAGTGTTGGAAAGAGAATTCACAAAGCTACATGAATAGAATAGAGATTGAAGCCAAAAAAAAAAAAATCCACAGATTATTATTAAATTTTATATTATTTAAGAATCAAAATTCAAAAAAAAAAAAATGAAAACAGTCATTCTTTAGGAGAAAATTAGCAAAAAAATTATTAAACTTTATTTTCTATGTTTTTGAATTTTTTTGGACTTTTCCCACCTTTTTTCAAAATATTTTAAAATTCTCAATTTTGTAACTTCAAAATTATATTTAAATATCTAAATGACCGACTGAAAAAATTACATAGAAATGAATCTAGATTTTTCTTGATTTTCTATAAAATCTTCAGATTTTTTTGAAAAAAAAAAAAAAGAGAGAAGAGAGAAGCTGTAGCAGCCGATCCGCCTTCATACGAGCCCAATATTCATATTTCAATCACGTCAAATTATGTTAAAATTCAAATCTCTAAATTCAGTGGGCTCCATGGTTGATATTTTCTAAAAGCCTAAGATTGTATTCCAACCGTTCAAATGGTCAACCAGACAGCCAAACACTTTTTCTACTGTCATTCATATTCGACGATTAACACCATATCTACCATTCTGTCTACCAATAACCCTTTTTCAACACCGAAAACCTCAAAGTTTCACACAAAGCTGATCTTTCCAAAGATAAGGTTTTGTTAATGTGACACGTAAGTGATTGAGTCATCTTCCATTCACATTGTACGCGGCTGCTTGCTAATACAAATTTGGTTAGACAACCCATACAACCTCAAGTGTCCCTGTCAATTGAATAATGACGCAAAGAATGTAATTTTTTTTTTTTTTTTACGGACGTGCGAGAGACTCGGATTCTGTTTTATTAAAATTTTTATGGATGAGTCCACTGTCTAAATGTAAAATTCAAGTCGAGTTTTGGCCTAAATCCACATGACTCGACCCAAAAATCATGCGGATCGGGTTGGGATGAGAAGTCAAAGACCGGCATTGAATTCAGGTCGGGTCGGGTTGAGAAATTTTTAAGTAAATCCGACCCAATAAAAAATAGGTTAAAATAGGTTCAAAATACGGGTCGGGTTGGATTCCATATATTAGTAACTCGGATTGGGTTGAGTTTTAAAAAACCTGATCCTGACTCGGCCCGATTTCAGTCCTACCACTACCCTTAAGGCACACCAACGTAAGGCCATGGGAGCTCGAATCCACAGCCTTCCACTTTCTAAGGTGGGAAGCAACCAGTTGAGATACTCATGTGAGTAATTAGATGTAATTAAATTTTATAAAAAATCATGTTTTATTATATAATAATATCTTAGGAGAAATTCTAAACCCCCTAAATTCATGATATTAAAAAATCTCAGAGCGTTTACGAGAGTCTCTAAAATTCTTCGAGACTAAAAATCAAACTTAAATTTATTATTACTTGCCAAGTAAAATATTTACAATGACAAAGTTATCCCACTAAATAAAAAATAACAAAACTGTTACCAATGTTTAGAAAATATCTTACTCACCACTTGTTTCTTGATTCCAATACTAATTTGCTTTAAACAAGTAGCTATCTCACATTTCATTTTATTTTAATCATAATTTTTCATGGAGTTTCTTTAAGTTCTTCTAAATATTCGTAAAATCTTTTAAACAATATTATTGTCACACCCACTTTTTTTGCTTAGGGTCATGCCTCATCTTTATTTTATTAATTGTTAAGAAATATTTTTGTCATTTTATGAGAAGTGATGGATTATAATTTCTTTTTCCTTTCTTATCCTACATAACAAGAGTATTTTTTGTTATTTTGTATGGTAAAGTGGATTGATTATAATTTTGATTTAGAATAAACTTGAACCAATCTAACCATCCAATTTGTAGAGAGAGAGAGAGAACTCATACTTGTAGTAAGAAGATTAAAACACAGAGATGATAGATAACTACAAAGAACTACAAAGACAGTGACAGAGATGATAGATATAGAACTACAAAGAGTCAGGGCGGCTCTAATTTATTTATCACTCACTGTCCATATTATCATCTAAACTCAGTCTCTGTTCAGGGATGCGGGGGTGGGTGTTTCTTCTTGGGTGGAGGCTTTATTCCTGGAGCTGGTGGCTTCTTCCCTGGAATGGGTGGCTTTTTCTGATATGAAGCTACACCATCTACCATTGGTGGGTGACCATAATGGGGTGGGTCTTTCTTCACTGGAGGCACTGGAGGCTTGCGCTCTGGAGGTGGCTTCACAAGAGGTGGCTTCACAAATGGTGGCTGGTGTTCTGGAGGTGGCTTCACAAATGGTGGTTTGTACTCTGGAAGTGGTTTCTCCAATGTTGTACGCTCATTTGCAGGGTGGGGTGGCTTATTCTCTGGTGGTGGCTTTTTGTATGGAGGTTTGTTGGTCGGAGTTGGTGGCTTGTATCCAGGAGGTGGTTTTCCATATGGAGGCTTGTGTTCGGGAGGTGGTTTTCCATATGGAGGCTTGTGTTCGGGAGGTGGCTTCTCAAAAGGAGGTTTGTGCTCTGGAGGTGGCTTCTCGAATGGTGGAGGCTTTTTCTCCGGAGGTGGCTTTTCGAAAGGAGGTTTGTGCACTGGAGGCGGATTTTCAAAAGGAGGTTTGTGCTCGGGAGGTGGCTTTTGGAAAGGAGGTTTGTGCAGAGGTGGAGGCTCTGATTTGTATCCACCGTCTGCGACGGAAAGAGTGGTGAGAGCCACCACTCCCAGGAGGAGAACCAAATGGAGTCTGGAAATGGAGATGTCTAACATTTTTTTCATGTCTCGATGGGTTGAAATGCATGGAGATGAAGGCCCTTTTATAAGGAAAGAGAACCAATTAGTTCTCTCCACGTGTCGCCGCTGGACTATAACTCTTTCCCTTCAGCTCAGGCTCATACCACGTAGATGAAAACGACAGGTAGTGTCGGTGAAAGTCGTAAATAAATTGAGAAATTAAATCAAAGTAAAAAAAAAAAGTAAATTTATTGCACGACGATTTGTGAAATTGACCTTATGATAATTTTCATCTAGAGGTCACTTTTATTGTGAAAAATTATTTGCTCCAAACATTAAAATTAATGGGCCTTTATTTTATTATCGTATGTAAATTATTCATTTATGATTTCTATATTATAGAATTTAATCATTTGTTATGTATTAAGAATCTGTATAGAATCTCTACTCCAGTATTTTTTCTTATAAAATATTACCATAACTTTAAAATATTGTCACCGACCGTAGGCTGTAGACATGTGCTCACTTTTACTCTGTTTAATTAATCTAATTTAATGGGTTGTGGAGCCCATTAGTTGAAACAGGGGCAACAGGCTTGTGTGAAAGGAATACAGAGTCGTAGACAGCCTCACCTGCCTTTCGGTAATTCATGTCGGCGTCCGATGTCCTCTACAATTAATCAATTGTTGATGTTTAAAACACTTGGGTAGACAAGTTGTTACTTTTTTACAATTTTATCTTAGATAAAGGCTTAGTTATAGAAATTAGCTGAGTCCAACTATTATTTGTCCACTCGGTTCGGACTCGATCCGAATCATCCATTTCTGTATGATTCAGGTTGATTTCTATTATTTTACACTCAAGTTTTCAATTTTAGAGAGTCTAGGTCCAATTCATGTCACAAATATCGATCGGAATCTTCTGCCTTATTACGTGGGAGATGTCAGATTCAAACTCTCTATGGTTTCACCTAGTGTACATTAAGCGAAGTGAGTATTACCTATAGAAGTTTTACGTTAAGTTTTTCGCAGTTTTCCACACTAAATTCAAAAAACAAAATATCGATAGTAATTTCAAATTTACCACATTTTTATCGATAAAATATTATTAGTTCGTTACTGTGTTAATAACGTGTATTTATCAGCACGACGGTAAATTCAATAAATTCTTATTAAAAATGGGACAAATAGTAATATCGCGATCCCGATATATTCTCAGTAAATTCCATATTGAGATTTTTATTTTATTGATATTTTCATTTAATATATCTTTATTATTTTTTAAATATTATATTTTTCGTGAGATTTTCCCTTTTACATACCAGTAAAAACTGAAAAAAATTGAAATATTTCAATATTACCAATCGCTGTAAATATCCTGAAAATGAGAATGGTATTTCTGACTATAAGACTAATACATTTAATGACTATTTTTTCTACTATATTTATTCAAAAAAGATGATCACCTATATGCTTATATATAGAGTTCCACTCAGTATATTGAAAAAGGTCCTTTTTTTTTAAAATAAATATCCACTTAAAATCACTTTAATTAAATCAATCAAACGATTGAAATATTATTTTGCCTTTAGACTTAAACCTAATTTTTTTTTTTTTTTAATATTATTTGATGCACCTGCATTATAATAGATAAAAATATTTATCAAATAGTTTATTTTCAATTTTAAGAAAAAATCAAGTTAAAGAATGATCTAATAGATCCTATTTTTTATAATTAGATACCTCTAATGATAACCAATCTATCTATATAATATTTTTTTTATCGTAAAATACATTCTATCGTTCTACGCATATAATAGATCTTTTAAATTTTATGAAGTAACCATAAAAATCCAACTATGGATTTACCTGTCTTATGATAGGAATAATTCATACCTAAACAACAGCTCAAGGACTTCAAAATATTTCAAAAGTTTTCAATGTTAACTTGTCCAGGTGCAATGAATCTAATGAACATTTTTCCAATCTAATTATGATTTAATTTATTTAAAAATTATTATGATTTTATTTTTTATATTTTCTCTTATTTCATTAAAAATATTATTTCTCATTTTTTGTTATTATAGTGTTGTATTTTACATATGGTTTTCAGTTTTTTTATATTTCTAGATATTTTTAACTAAACCATCATAATAATATTTTCTAAAAAAACCATCATAATTTTTTTTTATTTACATGTGAGAAATCGTATGATACCCAACGTAAAACCCTTACGACTGAGCCGACTATAAATTAATCTCTCTCATGATAGCCCGAGTCTCACTTGTTCGAACCCACGATCTTCCGCTTATTAAAATGGGAGGGAAGCAGTTTAACTATATTTATTAATAATTTGATTTTTAAAATAGAACGGTGAAATTGTGAAAAGCGTGACCCATCACATCATATATGGGCAAATAGTCAATGGTCATAGATTGTGTGTGGTAGACAGGGAAATCTTGTTTAAAGGATAAGATTGAGACTCGTCAGTGGGTTTCAACATGTACACTAGCTTGAACGAGTGGGACTCGGGGACTCGGGCTCATTGTATTATTCTGTTTATTTATATATTATGTGTATTTTTGTTTATTTTCTTTTTTAAAAAAATTAACATTTATTATAAAACCATATATATTTATATTAGACTTGATGAGCTACAAATGTACCAAATTTCAGCCTAAAAATAATTTTTGATCTTTTGATCTTAGTGACCAAAGTCATTGAATAGTCATATTATAATGATTTTTAAGAGCACTGAGTGATTTTGAATATTAAGATTAAGTAAGTAAAGATTAAATTTTAAATAGAAATTTAATTCACTTATAACTCATTATCTGTACTATCAATCTCAATAGTTGAATTTTTTAATAAGATCAAATGAATAGGCTCAGATTTTATGGTTGAAAAGCCCGATGGACTATGAGCAGGCTTCTTACTTTATATAGGTTATATGGGGCGCTTCATTACAAAATTCAGCTCAAATTTGAGTATATCAAAAATTCTGAAAAATTCAGATTTCAGTTTGAAAATTTTGATTTTGAATTCATTCCTAAAGGGCCACTTTCTTATAGAGTTATTCAGTGTATGATAAGAAGGCTTGTAGATGTCCCAAAAATTAATTAGATGTTCTAAGAGACCTGTATACTTTAATAAAAAAAACAAAAAACCGGCTCTACTAGTTCGGGGAAAAGCCCATCCCGAAACCCGGGCCTAAACGGGCGCACAAGAGCATGCTCAACAACTACCAGTCAATTGCTTACTTACCCCATTCATATTCAACACGATTTGTATTTGATAATATTTCTAATCTATTCTCACCTAATGTGACACTTAAAGTCTTAATCCTTTCCCATTGTAGGCGGCTGCTTGTAATGGAAAAATGGCTTAAGTTTTGGAATTTCATGACTGAACTACAGTCACTTCACAAAAATCAAAAGCCACCCCTTCATTTTTTTTTAAAAAAAGACCAGGGTTTTAAAGTTTGTTGTAATTTGAGTTAACAATTTTTTAAATTTTATTAAATTCATTATCAATATTTGTCAAATTCTCAGCTTCCGTTAAAAAATTTTAACTTTAAAATTCTACTTTTGTAAAAAAAATCTAATACCATGTGAAATCTAAAATTGACACGTGAATTTGATCGGTGTTCCTCTTCAATTGAGGAGAGACCAAAATATATTATATTAAGATAGAGTAAACTACAAGAGAGAAAAAAGGAAGTTGTCGGATGGTCTCTCTCTTTTTCTTCTGCTGCAGATTTGTAATATTCATACTTTATTAGAGCAATCTAAAAATAACTGCAATGAATGATAAATTGAGATAAATTTATTTATGATGGTTTAAGAATATTATTAGAAGACTCGATTAATCCCACTAGGTAGAGTTGAAAGTAGATATGGGGAGAAGAGGTAGACCATTGGAAATGTGGAATGAATAGATAAAAAAAGATATGTTAGATAGTGGGATGATTGACTGTATAGTTTATGATAGAGTCAAATGGTGAAGAAAAACTTGTAAAATCGATTCTAAATAGATGAGAGCTAACTATGATGACGACGACGACGATGGATTGCAATTGGTTTAACTTTTAACCTAACTCACCTCGATCTGATTTGGAAAAAAAGGTGAGGTCCATCATCTGTTAAAAAAGGTGTTTAAGCACTAATATCGATGAGAGACCGGCAAAAGAGAAAGAAAAGAAAAAGGTAACTATTTTAAATAACAAAATAAATACTCGAATTTTTTTAGTTTATTTTAGTTGTATATTTCCCCAAGAATTTTCTTTAATAGAACCTCTTTAAGGTTTATCTTTTTGACATGTTAATTTGCTCAGAGTACTCGTACAATTCCACTTGGTAAATTAATTGTTCTTAAACTTTAATTTTTTTTTTTTAAGTGTTAGGTATGGCATGTGCTAGTAAATAGTTAAATTCCAAGTTATCACAAATAATAGAAAAAAAAAATTAACTGAGATGTACATTTGAAGATGATTATCTGATATGGCAAAAAATGAAAGATTAGACATTTATTGTTAGCTTGAACAAAAGAGGTAAAAAAAGAAAGGGGTTAGGCCGGTGAAACTTTTCTAGTGATACTTTTTAACCACACTTTTCTTTAAATATGTGATGGATATGTAATTATAATCGATCCATCTTTTAAATTTCGATCAATATAAGTCATTGATTTTTAAAAATTCAAAATCAGTAGATAAGATGATCAATGGAAATGACGCTCGATAAAACCTCTACTCGTTTAATTCCCGTTTATAAAGATATCTCATTATCAAGTCTCTCTCGAAGAAATCTCACTAGAATATAAAAAAGAGAGAAGAAAAATCACACTCTAGATGATATTATCGTTATCATTATTAATGTCAAAAATATGTTAGGTATAGTCATCTTTTAAAGTTCTACTTCTCATTGTATCTAGTCATAGACAATGATGTTAGTGGTTCAACTATCTATTATATCTTTTTTTTTCACTTTCTCTATATTTTTAGTACTCTCAAGCAGGGGTTTAAATATCGGCCGATACGTATCGTATCGGCCGATATATATCGGTTTTGGGCATGTGAATATCGGCCGATATGTATCGTATCGGCCGATATTCACAATATCGGCCTTGATATCGGCCGTATTATATCGGCCCGATATCAAAATATCGGCCGATATCGGCCGATATTTAAAAAAACAAAGAAGAAAGAGAAAAATATCGGCCGATATATCGGCCGATAACAATATATCGGTCGACATATCGTATCGGCCGATATATCGGCCGATACCGACTTTTAAACCCCTGCTCTCAAGAGTCTCAACTCAAATAATGTTAAAAAAAGCTCAAATTATGAAGCATTGTGCTAGAAAAAAACCAAAATTTGGAAACTTCTACAAATTAACTATTGAAATTTAGTTAACGCAGCATCTTATACTATTGTTTAACAAAAATGGTTCAATTTAAAAAAAAAATTGAAAAAAAAAAGTGTGAAAGCAAAGAGTAAATGTAAGAGTTAAAAAAAAAAAAAAAAACAAAGGTGAAAGAAAGGACCGCTTTCAAACCCATGTGAGCATTGGAGTTTTCTTCTATTGAAGCCTAACATGGACGAGTGACTTAAGTGCCAAGGCTTCCACAAAAGATTCAAGGCAGTGACGTGTCCTTATAATTGGTCATAAAAACCTGATAAGGAAATAACATTATTTAAAAAATATCGAGTCTACTTCTTAAAAATTTATATTATTTATTCATTTTTAATTAAGTGAATATTGGCTAACTTTATAGGTTTTCTGATGAAAAACTTATCATTTGATACATCTAACGATAAATTCAATAATTTTATAAATAAGTTAGTCTGATTTGATTCAACTCAATAAAATTTCTAGTCAAACAAGAAAACAAGTTTTATTGAACTTTTCTAATTGAACAAATAATCCAAATTACTTGTCTCAATATGATATTAAGTCGAGTTTAAATTTTGAGTTTTTGAATTATATTTAAAAGTGTTTCAGGATACGGACTTTTAGTATTTTTGATGATCTAAAGACTTTTTGATAACCTGACATACCCTAAGAGCAGTGGGAATTTTACGCTTGATTTTCTGCAGTTTCTCACACGTAAATTAAAAAAAAAAGACTTTTTAATATTTAGTAGCTAATATGACTATTATTCAATTAAGACACATATGATAAATGCACAGATTAATATATGAAGACACTAAGACCATGTTCCACATGTCAAAGCAAGTCCTCTAAACATAATTGTAAAATTATTGGTTGATTAGAGAGAGAGAGACATGGATGGGTAGGTGCAAATTATATAATTTGAATATAATTGATCTTGCCGACATGATACTATTATCTATTGGAATTACACTAAAAAATGCAGATTATATCATTAAATCTTATATATAATTTTTTATTTTAAGTATATTATCACTTTGTTAAACAATAATATTTTTTTTTTTTTTTTGAATGTTGGGTAAGAATTCATTTAAGGCAAAAGCCCAAAGACAAGAATAGAAGCCCACAGCCCGGGCCTAGGCAAACGGGGCCAAGGCCAAGAAACAATAATATTTTGACAGAACTATTGATTTTTTTTTTTTGGTGTCATCTAAATATCAACTTACTGATTTGCTTAAAAAGTTTTAGATGACTGCGAGCATAAAGCATACCAAACAAGTGTGCTTTTTCTAAAAAGTTTGGCCTACTTTGGCCAAACAAACTTAATTATTTTTCTTTATTTGATCACATCTTCTTAATTCACTAATAAATAATAATTTAAGTTTATAATCCCATGAATCTAATATAATTTATTTTTTTATTTTTTATTTATAACTATATTTTTCCATAGTGGGGTCATTAGCTCGAGTCCCAGCGGCATTAATAAAAAAATGAAAGTTTAAATAACTTTCCTAGTGGGGTTACTGAATTATGAAAAATTGAGACATGTTAATTTTTTTGAATTTGAACAAGGATATGTTGGATAAAATCAATGGATTCAAGAAAACATAGTACTGAAATAATGTTTTTAATTTTGATAAATTAGATTTGGATTTGACAATCCTTTACTCAATCCAACTCAATTTTTTAGGATATAGATTGAGTTAGGTCAAGTTAAATGTTTTTTCTAAACTCAAATTTATATTTTTTTATAAATCCGGTGAAGTTTTTTTTTTTTAAATCCAATGAGTTGAGTTGGGTTTTAGGGTGAATCGAGAAATTTTGATTTCTATTCAACCCGAAGAGGTTGAAGTGGTAGCCAGAAATCTATCTCAGGGAGAGTCTCTTTGAACTTTGAAATAATTGCAAATTGTCATAATAAAATAAAGGAAAGAAAAATGGTATATGTTAGTAAAAATGCTTTGCCTGATCAACTCCCTTCAACTATAGGTTTCAAATTATTAATGTATATCAGCCGATATAATGTATCGATGGATAGCCGCCTTCATTGGCATGAATAGTTTCAATCTCTAAGTCTAAATCAAACCATTTTTTTTTAATCTCAGTTGGTCCATGACTTGCAAATTCATCATATACAATGTGTATTTGTTTTCTTAGAAAATATAAGTATCTCCACTTCACATTAGAAGTGAGACTAATCACACCGATACAAAATTCATCCAAAAGCATCGTCTATCAAATAAACTCGAGAGGAGTTGAAATCAAGAGCTCTAATCTAATCCTAACGATTTGAGGTAATCATGCCGACAATTTGTAACTATTTTTCTTTTAAAGTTTACACATAATTCTACATTTTACCTAGTACTGCTGTCTCTTTCAACCCCCTTCAGTTTGTCTCTCCAACGTCCATTCAAGATCATAAAAACAAGTGTACTTGCTTATGCATTTTTACTTGTGTTGGGTCTTACATTGTTACAATTGTCCTTTTTAAAAAAACCTCATACCAAGAGTGTAAATTTTTTTTTACCTAGTTCGAATTGGAGAGCAGAGGGTCATTGGGTTGGTGATCTCCGATACCCAACATTTCTCTCAAATCTCTATTTTGCAATAGGATGATTGCTTTTTCTATATTAATATCATTATCATTTAAAAAAATAAAAATATGATTGATCATTTTTCAGTTATAGATGGTTTAGATTTTTCCATTGATGCTGGTGAAACAACTCTCATATATGTTCGTTCGCCCCTTTGTAAAAACTCGTTAGGTATGAGTACTGTCAGTTACATGTTACTCGATTAGTGAAATAATATCTCTCCAAAAGAATATGTTTTTTACTTGAATTCAAAGAAAATATTTTTTGCAAAATGAACAAGATATAGAGGAGCTATTAATATGTAAGATTATAAATATTGAAACAGATCTTTTCCACATAAAAAGAGAATTCTTTATTACAGTAGAATTAGAAGTGATATAGATAATTCAAGAATCGAGGTCTATTTACTTTATAAAAATAAGATATTAATTAACTTCTATGAAATAGTTTCACGAGGTTCAGTCAATTATCTCGATCATAAAATATCATATAGTATATTTCCTACATTTTTTTCTACTGTAGATTTAGTCAATTATCCACTTTGGTATTGAGTGATTAGTGAAAATTATGAATGTTAGAAAATGATTTAATACGACTGTCTTAGATTTTATGATACTCAACTGATTTAATTAATTTTAATTAAAACAAATTCCAACAGTTTAATTTAGAATAGATAGATTACATACTAACAGACATTGCATGGGATTGAGTGTAAACTGTTTGGAATTTATAGCACAGACTACAGACATTGCAAAACGACATGAATTAGGCCAAAATGACCAAAATTCAGTCAAACTATCAAATTCATTTCACACCAGCCCTAAGTGTGTCAAGGCTTGGCTTTTGCCTCAATTTCAACTAATGGGGTCCACACTCATTAAGGGTCTTGGGGAAATTTTTTAAAAAGAAAAAATAAGACAAAAACTAAATTAAAATTAAATAAAAAAATTTGTCATCATCTATAATCAATCCAATCTAAACCGCATGGGAGCATTTGACCATCCTATTATACTTGGGATTTGTACTCACCGACCTGCCATGTCCTATTCACCGACATACTTACAAAGTACATTGTATGACTCAGTAAGTGAAAGACAAAGATTTTAGTGGCAGGTGGCCTCAACATATGCAACGTAGAGTGACTGTAGAGGGATTATTGGATTATAAAAGGCCCTTCCTCTCATCTCCTCTCATCTCCATGCATTTCGACGACATAGGAAACAATGTTACACCTCTCCATTCCCAGACTCCTTTTGCTTCTCCTCGTTGGAGCAGGTGGCTCTCACCACTCTCTCCGTCGCAGATGGTGGTGGATCCAAATTGGATCCTCCTCCTCTCCCCAAACCTCCGTTCCAAAAGCCACCTCCAAACCTACTGAGAAGAAACCTCTTCTCCAGAGCATAAATCTCCTTATGAGAAGTCAACTCTTGAGCAAGTACCAGCATTTGAAAAGCCACCTCCTAAGCAGAAGCTTCCATACGAAAAACCACCTCCGAAGCAGAAGCCTCTTCCAAAGCACAACCCTCCTTTTGAGAAGTCTACTCCTGAGCAGGTACCACCATTTGAAAAGCCGCCTCCTGAGCAAAAACCTCCATACGAAAAACCACCTCCTGAGCAGAAGCCTCCACCATTTGAGAAGCCGCCTCCTGAGCAAAAGCCTCCATACGAAAGACCACCTCCTGAGCAGAAGCCTCCTCCAAAGCACAACCCTCCTTTTGAGAAGTCAACTCCTGAGCAGGTACCACCATTTGAAAAGCCGCCTCCTGAGCAGAAACCTCCATACGAAAAACCACCTCCAGAGCAAAAGCCTCCACCATTTGAAAAGCCTCCTCCAGGGAACAACCCTCCTTTTGAGAAACCTCCTTCTCAGCACAAACCTCCATTTAAAAAGCCACATTCTAAGCACCAACGTCTAGCTTTCGAGAAATCTCCTTCGAAGCACAAACTTATTTTTGATAAGCCTCCTCCAGAGAATAAACCTCCATATGGAAAATCACCTCCAGAGCATAAGCCTCCACCATTTGAGAAACCTCCTTCAGAGTACAAACCTCCATTTGAAAAGCCACCTCCTGAGCAGAAGCCTCCTCCTAAACAGAAGCCTCCTCCAGAGCACAAACCTCCTTTTGAGAAACCTCCTCCTGAGCACAAACCTCCATTTGAAAAGCCACCTCCTAAGCAAAAGCCTCCACCATTTGAGAAGCCTCCTCCAGAGCACAAACCTCCATATGAGAAGCCACCTCCTAAACAGAAGCCTCCACCATTTGAGAAGCCTCCTCCAGAGCACAGACCTCCATATGAGAAACCTCCTCCCGAGCACAAACCTCCTTTTGAGAAACCTCCTCCCGAGAACAAACCTCCATTTGAAAGGCCACCTCCTAAGCAGAAGCCTCCACCATTCGAGAAGCCTCCTCCAGAGCACAAACCCCCATATGAGAAGCCACCTCTTAAACAGAAGCCTCCTCTAGAGCACAGACCTCCATATGAGAAACCTCCTCCAGAGCACAAACCTCCTTTTGATAAACCTCCTCCCGAGCACAAACCTCCATTTGAAAAGCCACCTCCTAAGCAGAAGCCTCCACCATTCGAGAAGCCTCCTCCAGAGCACAAACCTCCATATGAGAAGTCACCTCCTAAACAGAAGCCTCCACCATTTGAGAAGCCTCCTCCCAAGCACAAACCTCCTTTTGAGAAAACTCCTCCCGAGCACAAACCTCCTTTTGAAAAGCCACCTCCAAAGCAAAAGCCTCAGCCTCCACCATTCGAGAAACCTCCTCCAGAGCATAGACCTCCATATGAAAAGCCACCTCCAGAGCATAAGCCTCCACCGTTTGAGAAACCTCCTCCCGAATACAGACCTCCATTTGAAAAGTCACCTCCTAAGCAAAAGCCTCCCTGTGGAAAACCACCTCCCAAAAATAAACCTCCACCATTTGAGAAGTCTCCTCCAGAACACAAACCTCCTTTTGATAAGCCGCCACCTGAATACAAACCACCGTTTGAAAAGCCGCCTCCTCATCATAAGCCTCCATATGAAATAAGAGTGTAGAATTGGAAAAGAAGCAGCCGCCTCTTCCACAGCACAAGCCTTCATTTAAGAAAGACCCAGCGCATGTTGAGTAGCCTCCAATGATGGAAGCTCAACTTAGAAGATAACATTAATAGATAAATAAATTAGAGAGGCCTTAGCTTCTTTATAGTTCTGTATCTGTCATCTCTGTCAGTTCTTCACTGTTTTCTTATTGGGTTGAAAATATTTTGGCACTCTTCAGTAGAACCTTATCCTCTCATCCCATTTCTGATACAAAGTAATGGCTTCGATGGTGATATTATTTCTTTAGTATCCTTGAAAATGATCACATTATTACATATAAATAACTAGATGGAATTTTAGAAATTGATGATAAATGAAAATGATGATAAGTGGGGTTCAACAAGTCAAATTTAAATTGGTGAAAATTTTAATTAATTTCATTCTGCCACTTTAATAATAAGGACGCTGTTGCAGTCGTCGTTTAGGGTCAAAACTGCACCAGCAGAGGCATATGCCTTTATCCCTGAACTCAATGGGAGAAGAACTCAAATGCTTTGTCTGAAAGATTGAGAGCATATAAAATTCCATGGTAAAAATATCAATTGATGCGGTACGTATCGATCAATATATATTAAATTTTTAAATACTCGTATGTATCAGCCGATATACATCGACACGTATTGGTCTCACACTAATTCGCTGAGACAAAAGGAATAACTAACGCGAAAACAAAGCCTTGCAACAAGTATCCCTCACCCCAAGTAAGGCTTCCTCCTCCTTTCACAACAAGTATCCCATACCCCATCTAACTCTCTCTTCTATTTTTATTTTTCAAAATTTAAATTTTTGCTTTTTATCTAATAAAAATCTATTTTTTTATTCATTCTCGACATCTGAACCGTTGAAGCTTGAGTTCTTTATATATGAAGATAGTGAATATTATTACTTTTACCACCTATCACGGTAGCCGGTATGGTGAACATAACTGTGGCTAGCTATGCCATATAATTTAGCTAGCCATGTAATTAAATAATATTTCTTTTGATGACATGGCTGGCTATAATTTTTAGCCAGCCTCATCACACCGTATAGTGTTAACTAGAATAGCTATTTTTTAATATTTTATTATTATTTTTTTATGTACATTTTTTAACAAATTTAAAAGAAAATAAATATAAAGACATTACATATTTTTTCACAAGTAATTAAATAAATTAACAAAACATACATATTTTCTCACAAGTAATTAAATAAATTAAAAAACATACATATTTTCTCACAAGAAATTAAATAAATTAAAAAGACATACATATTTGTGATGCTGGAAATAAATAAATTAAAAAGACATTACATACTCTAGCATAAATAAAAATACATTACATATGATAGCTACCTTGAATTAATTTATTTATGATTGCATTTTATTGTGCAATGATTTTAATATTTTTGTTTCTCAATAGCTATAATTTTAATTTTTTGTACAGAATAATTTTAATTTTTTGTTTCTCATATATTTTGTTTACAAATGTAAAGGAAAAAAAAAATCAAAAGGTAAAAAGTTATTTTTTATTTTTGTATAAAAATAAAATAATAAAGTAAAGAAAAAAATAATTATTTGCCCAAATATACAAATTATACCCAAAAACAAAAAAAAATCCAAAATAATCAATAAATAAATAAAAAGAGAAAATAAAAAAATCAAAAACTATATAAAAAATAAGAGAGAATGTTAAATAGCTGACTACACTTGTGGTCAGCCATTTAACAAATATTAATATGGGCTCCACTTATAACCAACACCACACGATTAAAATATGATGGTTATATGGCCAATCCTCACTCCGGATGCTCTCAGTCATGTGTCTGTTTGCATGCACCATACAAAACAGGCTATGTAAATGTGTTCACGTGCATAGAAAGGCAAGGACAAAAAGGCATCCAACTAATGTCAGGTGGAACTCAATGATGGGCATACACGTGGTGCATGCATGCACCACTAACTTTCTACACTTGCTTCTCTTTAATTATTACAAAACCAATCCAATTATGTTTCCAATTAATCCCTTTTTATCAAGGAAATTCACGAGCAACGTGGCAGAAAAGGTGGGCCTACTTCCAATATTATAATTTCTAAATTTTAGAAATAATAAATTTTATTAGTTTTAAAATTTTGAAAAAAAATAGGCACTAGCTCTTCTTTTTATTTTTTTAATAAAATAATGTGAAAATATATGTTTTTTACTAGAATACAAAGAAAATATAATACTTGGGATTTGTACTCACCGACCTGCCCTGTCCTATTCACCGACATACTTACATAGTACGTAGTATGATTAAGTGAATGAAAGACAGATTTTAGTGGCATGTGGCCTCAACATATGCAACGTGGAGTGACTGTCGAGGGATTATTGGATTATAAAAGGGCCTTCGTCTCCTCCCAATCTCCATGCATTTGGACGACATGGAAATAATGTTACACCTCTCCATTCCCAGACTCCTTTTGCTTCTCTTTGGAGCGGTGGCTCTCACCACTCTCTCCGTCGCAGATGATGGTGGATCCAAATTGGAGCCTCCTCCTCTCCCCAAACTTCCTTTCCAAAAGCCACCTCCAAACCATCAGAAGAAACCTCCTCCAGAGTATGAACCTTTTTTTGAGAATTCAACTCCTGAGCAAGTACCGCCATTTAAAAAGCCGCCTCCTGAGCAGAAGCCTCCATATAAAAAACCACCTCCTGAGCAGAAGCCTCCTCCAAAGCACAACCCTCCTTTTGAGAAGTCAACTCCTGAACAGGTACCACCATTTGAAAAGTCGCCTCCTGAGCAGAAGCCTCCATACGAAAAATCACCTCCAGAGCAAAAGCCTCCACCATTTGAGAAGCCTCCTCCAGGGAACAACCCTCCTTTTGAGAAACCTCCTTATCAGCACAAACCTCCATTTGAAAAGCCACATTCTAAGCACCAGCGTCTGGCTTTCGAGAAACCTCCTTCGAAGCACAAGCTTCTTTTTGAGAAGCCTCCTCCAGAGAATAAATCTCCATATGGAAAATCACATCCGGAGCATAAGCCTCCAACATTTGAGAAACCTCCTCCAGAGCACAAACCTCCATTTGAAAAGCCACCTCCTAAGCAGAAGCCTCCTCCTAAACAGAAGCCTCCTCCAGAGCATAAGCCTCCATATGAGAAGCCACCTCCTAAACAGAAACCTCAACCATTTGAGAAGCCTCCTCCCAAGCACAAGCCTCCTTTTGAGAAACCTCTTCCCGAGCACAAACCTCCATTTAAAAAGCCACCTCCTAAGCAGAAGTCTCCACCATTGGAGAAGCCTCCTCCAAAACACAAACGTCCATATGAGAAGCCACCTCCTAAACAGAAGCCTCCACCATTTGAGCAGCCTCCTCCCAAGCACAAACCTCCTTTTGAGAAACCTCCTCCCGAACACAAACCTCCATTTGAAAAGCCACCTCCTAAGCAGAAGCCTCCACCATTCGAGAAGCCTCCTCCAGAGCACAAACCTCCATATGAGAAGCCACCTCCTAAACAAAAGCCTCCACCATTTGAGAAGCCTCCTCCCAAGCACAAACCTCCTTTTGAGAAACCTCCTCCCGAGCACAAACCTCCTTTTGAAAAGCCACCTCCAAAGCAAAAGCCTCCACCATTCGAGAAACCTCCTCCAAAGCACAAACCTCCATGTGAGAAGCCACCTCCTAAACCGAAACCTCCATGTGAGAAGCCACCTCCTAAACCAAAACCTCCATGTGAGAAGCCACCTCCTAAATTGAAACCTCCATGTGATAAGCCACCTCCATGTGAGAAGCCACCTCCATGTGAGAAGCCACCTCCTAAACTGAAACCTCCATGTGAGAAGCTACCTCCTAAACCAAAACCTCCATGTGAGAAGCTACCTCCTAAACCAAAACCTCCATGTGAGAAGGCTCCATGTGAGAAGCCACCTCCTAAACCGAAACCTCCATGTGAGAAGCCACCTCCATGTGAGAAGCCACCTCCTAAACCGAAACCTCCATGTGAGAAGCCACCTCCATGTGAGAAGCCACCTCCTAAACCGAAACCTCCATGTGAGAAGCCACCTCCTAAACTGAAACCTCCATGTGAGAAGCCACCTCCATGTGAGAAGCCACCTCCTAGACCGAAACCTCCATGTGAGAAGCCACCTCCTAAACCGAAACCTCCATGTGAGAAGCCACCTCCATGTGAGAAGCCACCTCCTAAACCGAAACCTCCATGTGAGAAGCCACCTCCTAAACAGAAGCCTCCACCATTTGTGAAGCCTCCTCCCAAGCACAAACCTCCTTTTGAGAAACCTCCTCCCGAGCACAAACCTCCATTTAAAAAGCCATCTCCAAAGCAAAAGCCTCCACCATTTAAGAAGCCTCCTCCAGATCACAAACCTCCATATGAGAAGCCACCTCCTAAACAGAAGCCTCCACCATTTGAGAAGTCTCCTCCCAAGCACAAACGTCCTTTTGAGAAACCTCCTTCCGATCACAGACCTCCATTTGAAAAGCCACCTCCTAAGCAAAAGCCTCCACCATTCAAGAAGTCTCCTCCAGAGCACAAACCTCCATATGAGAAGCCACCTCCTAAACAGAAGCCACCACCATCTGAGAAGTCTCCTCCCAAGCACAAACCTCCTTTTGAGAAACCTCCTCCCGAGCACAAACCTCCATTTGAAAAGCCACCTCCAAAGCAAAAGCCTCCACCATTCAAGAAGTCTCCTCCAGAGCACAAACCTCCATATGAGAAGCCACCTCCTAAACAGAAGCCTCCACCATTTGAGAAGTCTCCTCCCAAGCACAAACCTCCTTTTGAGAAACCACCTCCCGAGCACAAACCTCCATTTGAAAAGCCAACTCCAAAGCAAAAGCCTCCACCATTCGAGAAACCTCCTCCAGAGCATAAACCTCCATTTGAAAAGTCACCTCCAGAGCATAAGCCTCCACCGTTTGAGAAACCTCCTCCCAAACACAGACCTCCATTTGAAAAGTCACCTCCTAAGTAGAAGCCTCCCCGTGGAAAACCACCTCCTAAAAATAAACCTCCACCATTTGAGAAGTCCCTCATTTTGATAAGCCGCCACCTGAACACAAACCACCGTTTGAAAAGCCGCCTCCTGAGCATAAGCCTCCATGTGAAATAAGCGTGTAGAATTGGAAAAGAAGCAGCCGCCTCTTCCACAGCACAAGCCTTCATTGAAGAAAGACCCACCTCATGTTGAGTAGCCTCCAATGATGGAAGCTCAACTTAGAAGATAACATTAATAGATAAGTAAATTAGAGAGCTTTTTTATAGTTCTATATCTATCATCTCTGTCAGTTCTTCACTGTTTTCTTATTGGGTTGAAAATATTTTGGCACCCTTCAGTAGAACCTTATCCTCTCATCCCATTTCTGATACAAAGTAATGGCTTTGATGGTGATATTATTTCTTTAGTAGCCTTGAAAATGATCACATTATTACATATAAATAACTAGATGGAATTTTAGAAATTGATGATAAATGAAAATGATGATAAGTAGGGTTCAACAAGTCAAATTTAAATTGGTGAAAATTTAATTAATTTCATTCTGTCACTTTAATTATAAGAACGTTGTTGTAGTCAGTCGTTTAGGGTCAAAACTGCACCAGCAGGGGCATCTGACTTTATCCCTGAACTCAATGGGAGAAGAACTCAAATGCTTTGTCTAAAAGATTGAGAGCATATAAAATTTCATGGTAACAATATCAATTGATACCGTACGTATTATCCAATATATATTAAATTTTTAAATACTCGTATATATCAGTCGATATACATCGACACGTATCAGTCTCACACTAATTCGCTGGGACAAAGGGAATAACTAACACGAAAACGAAGCCTCGCAACAAGTATCTCTCACCCCAAGTAAGGCTTCCTCCTCCTTTCACAACAAGTATCCCTCACCCTATCTAACTCTCTCTTCTATTTTTATTTTTCAAAATTTAAATTTTTGCTTTTTATCTAATAAAAATCTGTTTTTTTATTCATTCTCGACATCTGAACCAGTTGAAGCTTGAGTTCCTTGCTTAGAATTTCTTTTTCATATTATTAAAAAGAGCCTTTATATATGAAGATAGTGAATATTATTACTTTTACCACCTATCAATCGTGTCTGTTTGCATGCATACAAAATAGGCTATGTAAATGTGTTCACGTGCATAGAAAGGCAAGAAAAAAAGGCATCCGACTAATGTGAGGTGGAACGCAATGGGCACACGTGTGCTGCATGCATGCACCACTAGCTTTCTACACTTCCTTCTGTTTAACTTTTACAAAACCAATCCAATTATGTTTCCAATTAATCCCTTTTTATCATGGAAATTCAAGAGCAACGTCGCAGAAAGGTGGGCATACTTCCAATATTATAATTTCTAAATTTTAGAAATAATAAATTTTATTAGTTTTAAAATTTTGAAAAAAAATAGGCACTAGCTCTTCTTCTTCTTTTTTTTATACAAAATAATGTGAAAATTTAAAAGAAATCAGTCTCATTAGAAATATATACCCATCTTATTTAATTGTAAAATGAATTCTCATTAAAAATGGTTTATCAGCTCACAATTTTTCTCAACCGGTGCATTTCAAGAAACAAGAGGTGTCAAATTCAAACCTCCATGATCTCACCTAATATACCCTTAAAGGCAACCAGTATCACTCATAGAGATTTTATGTTAGATTTCCTACAGTTTTAACAGGTCCCTATTCCATAAGGCAAAGAATAATTTTGGGGGATGCTCATGACTTAAAAGAAAACATTTCAAACAATGGTCTCGTTTTCACATCCATTATGTTACAAATATTGAGGAGAATCAAAACCTAATTATTTAAGAATTAAACGGACATTATTTAAACATTCACACTAATGTTAATTCCACAGGACTGTCATTGCCATACATTATGATAAATGTTGATGAAATAGAATCGAAATCCGACTCAACTTGATCGGAAAAGCTTTCCTGTCCAGAGAACCAGACCATGTAGCCAACAACAGCCACAAATATACAGATTTGGTGCCACGCCTCCGTGAAATAGCAGGAAGTTCCAGGGTTTACAATCAATTCATGCTCAAGTCTCGCACAAATCATGAAGTTGGAGAGCACCATACTCTTTTAACATACTTTACAATCTCCTGCTGATCTGAAACAGAATGTGTTCAACCATATTCCAGATTGGGAGATACAGTGCAGCACTCACGGTGCACCCGGTGTCGACCGCAATCCTTTCATTGCTGCTGCAAAAATCTGAAACGTTCACCAATTATACTGTGAGATTAGGTCCAAAACTCACGAGAAAGAAAAAAGGCAGTGAATATAAAGAAGAATTTTTATGGACACAATTATACAAGGGTCTCCATTTACGCATCCGATTTTTCTGCCTCTACACACTCGTTTTCGGGTGCAGGTAGCTAATTACCATTTTGCCCTGCATTTCCATTCGTTCGAACGAATTTCCAGTTAAAAAATAACTTTAAAGTTTTAAAAGAGATTTTATTATTTAATACACTATGCACATTATTTTTTAAGCACCGTGTATTTTCAAAATTTCTCAAATTGAATATCCGAACTAATTACGATAACCTGATAAATATACTTTAACACTTCAAGGTCTTATGACACTCCTAAATGTGTTTTCGGACACACTCTAAGGATACCCTTATTTGTAAAATATTGTATTTTAAATATTTAAAGTGTCAAAAGACCTTAAAGTCTTAAAATATTTTTATCAGATTATAGTAATTAGTTCGGATATTTAATTTGAGAAATTTTGAAATACAAAGTGCTTAAAAAATAACTTTAAATTTTTTTAAAAAATCGATTCATTCTAATGAATCAGTCATTCATTAGACTGAATCGATTCATTCTAACGAATGACTGATTCATTCGAACAAATTGATTTTATAAAGGAGATTCGTTCGAACGAATTAAAATTGGATGGGGTATGTGTCCATTCGTTCGAACGAATGCCGAATGAACTGGGAATTCGTTCGAACGAATGGAAAGGCGGGGACAAAATAGTAATTAGCCACCTGCACCCGGAAACAAGTGTGTAGAGGCCGAAAAATCGGATGTGTAAACGGATACCCTTATACAAACATACAACTTGTAATTTGGGGGACCCTACTAAAATGACAGTTCCATGACTGTCGTAATCTCTCTCTCTACAACACAAATAATTTTGAAGTCACAGTTGCTCACCAATGAATTCCCATTTTACAGCTGATACAATAAAACAATTCAAAATAGATATATTGGAATAGAAGAAATGGGTAAATTATTTCCTAGATGGTCATCAGGATGGGGAAAATGAGGATGAATCAGTAGAAGATGATGGAATTCATTCAGGAAAAGTTGAACATGTGATAATTTAAACGGGGAATAGAATCCCTTTCCTCATATATACTACATCTGTACTGATAGTAACCAATCAAAAAGCTATCTTGGCCGTTACTCCACAAACTAGGATGTCCTTTCACGTGACATCATAGTTCACACCAATTTCTCATCGGCATCCCCCTTATCCTAGTTCCTTGTAACCATTCAATTCTTCGCACTGCGATTGTTTCCTGACTTCTAAAGCACATGCCTGAACCCATCTTGAATGGCATTCCTTGATCTTCTCCTGCATAGTAGGGCCTTAGGCACGCCTTCCGATGTGCCTAGGCTCTAGATACATTTTGCACCTTCTCAAGCTCAAGGCAGGCGGCTCACCTTTAATTAAGTCCAAGAATTTTTTAGAAAAAATTTCTACAATGATCCCTTTTTCAGTTTTATGTAATAATAATTAGATGTCCTCGTTAATATTAATTCTTAGCTAGTATACTTAATTAGAAACTCCAATTAGGTATTCAATAAATATTTATTTAATCTGTGTGGAAGCTCAATTGCCCATGCATTTTGGTGTCTTACAGGGACAAAATACATTTTTTGTTAAAATTGATGTGGCATAGACATAAATTAATGAATAAGCACATTTATAGATTATTTAAATTTATTTTCCTAGCAAAATAATGCCCATGCCGCCTAGGCGTGCACCTTAAGTGTGCCTTGCTCCTTGGCTGCTATGTTCTTGTCTGTTCAGTAACCTTTAGATGTCTTTGTGTACTGATTCCTAATTCTGTTTTTGAAGGGTCATCATTCACTAAAATTACACAGTTCCAAACACACAAAATGGATAACACAGATACCAAAATAGCATCAATATTTCACTTACCTTAGAATGAAGCTCTCGTTTGCAGGGTCACATTTCTATGAAAAACTTGATCGTGTCCAATGCTGCTTCCCTCGTGACTAGTGCGGGTATCATATTCTACATTATTGTTGTTCCGCGTTTGCCGGGTCACATTTCTATGAAAACCTTGATTGTGTCCAATGCTGCTTCCCTCGTGACTAGTGCTGGTATCATATTCTACATTATTGTTGTTCCTACTCCCCCTCCAAAATCTTCCATCTGGAATACTGGATTGTTCTTTATTATCCACTTCCTCATGTACCCTATCCAATCGACTAGTTTTTGTGATATCTTGCACATCACTTTTCTGGAATGAATTGCTCTCATACCTTGAGGAACTCTTGCTCTGATCCTTCTTCGAGAACTGCATAGCGGCAGCTCGTGCTCCAGCTATGGCTTCATTTAGACTTTCTGGTCTCTCCTTTTCAGATACTATAGGCTGAGTCATGTATAATGCAAGTGACCCTGGCTTAAGAGAAAAACGGTCTGAAGGGTCAGGAAGTGGAAATTTTACTGGCAGTGGACCTTTAACTGGGCTAAGACCTCTTACTGCTGCCTCGTAGATCTGTGAAAACAACATCAGGAACAATGTGACAGTCATGAAACAAGCAATTCCAGCTTACAAAACATAAATCAATATTTGGCTTTCATTCAAGATTTGGAGCTTTATGCAAATGTACCTTCTTTTCCAAATTGTAGACACCTTGGTACCCCCTCATTTCAAATGGGACCAACAATTTCTGCATTTATTGGGAGAAATGAATTCATAAACAACTAAACATGGAACTCAATACTTTTGAAAACTTTCAGATTAGGAAAACCAATCATATTAACAGAACATTAAAAGAATAAATATATGTAGTAGCATTATGCTTCAAAATTTAGAGAAGTTGGAAAATGATTCTGCACCAAGTACACACCAGTTAACTTTACAACTATGACAAATTGTTAAAAATTAAGAAAGTAATGACCCAACAGAATAATGATAAAAGTTATTAACATGACCTGATGCTGAGTATCCAGAGCTAGTACCAAATCTGAGATCAAAGGTATCGGTGCTAAGCATATAGATACATTTCTTATCCGACACTAGTGACAATATCAAACTATAGATAAGCTTGTGTGATAGACATGTGTAGGTAATGACTTTCATGCTGATAAAATTTGATAACAGTCAAACATGGGAAATTGCTAAAGCTACATCTGATTTTGGAAAATTTTAAATAACCCCCTCTGTTAATAAAATGATGTTATCATGAAATTAGTTGCATCTACTATTACTGCTCCACATGAGTTTGCCTGCCCAACCCCACCCTCCTCCACCCCACCCAGCCCCACCCCATATCCTCTGCAAGAAAAGAAAAAGAGAAAGACGGAGGTATTTTTGTCATTTTGCATCTAACCCTAACAGTATTGGTGTATTTTGTAACAGCCTTTAAAGTTCCACACCAGAGTAGCTTTTATTATATTGTAATATCCAGGGGTAGCATTTGCAGTTGAGGCAAAAACCTAGAGGTGTTTGTTAATTGCCCTTATACAACTTACACCTAGAGGATACTGAGTACCTACCAATTCAGAATTAAGATTTAAAATGGATTTCACCTCCACATGTCGTGAATCTGCAACTAAACTGGAAATTTCAACGTGCAACGTCAGACGTGGTGAGGGGTGGAGATGTTATGTACTTTCCATTCTTGAAACCACTTTGGAAATGGAGAGTTCCCTGCTCTCTCTCAAAGTTCAACGTCATTCAATTTCAACGAGGTATTCTTTTTAAAAAAAAATCAGCTATTTTTCCTTTTTTTTAAAAAAATTTCATTCTCCTAGTACCAAATGGGTTTTGAGTTGGCTTCGTGGTTTTAGCACCGAAACAAATAGGTGGTTTGTTGGTTTTGAAAACCTAAAATCCACAAAATCAAATTCACGCTTAGGATTTTCAAAAAAAATTAGAATTGGAAAATATTATTTTTTCCTGAAATTAAATCAGAATTTTTGTTTCAAAATTGTTAAAAATCAGAACCAATCTACTGTTATATCTTAAATTAACAGATTTTTGGTTATAATTTTTTTGAACTGAGAAATAAAATCAAATTTCTTTAAACTGAAAAATCAGATTTATTCTGATTCCGGGATTTCAAATTTTTTAGAACCGAACCTTTCAAAAAAAAAAATTTAGAACCGAGAACCCATTTCCTTTTTCTTTCTTGAAATTAGATCTGATTTTCACTCTTCGAAATTGTTTAAAATCAAAAACCAATTACTGTTATTTCTTGCCACTTAACAGTCAGAGATAAAAAAAATATCTTATCTAAGAGTTGTAAACTTTGCCATAGAAACTATAAGAGGAATACCTGAGGTTGTTCACAAAGCCAGCAGTAGTCCGTCTGACCCTCTAACCTTACCTGTCAAACAAAAAAACAGTGTTAAAAGTCACTAAAACATCCAATACATGTATATTAGATAGTATAATAAGACAAAAGCATGGCAACAGTACCCACCCCCTCTGGTAACTCCTCCCAAGACACCAGCTCTTCACATTTGACACATCCAACTATTTCGACACAACCTGTAACAAGGAATAGGTTCATCAGTTTTCTCACTCTGTCCACTGCAGGGTGAGTGGCAGTGTGGGTGGGGTCGTGTTTGAAAGGTCTACAATCGTTTTCAATAGAGAATTTCTCTCTCCTGCCTGCATCTTGGAATAGTAATATGAGTTGAACCCACAATCTTTATGCAAAAAGATTATGAAATCATAATTTTAGAATTTTGACATTACAGTAATTCCACTTGTTTGGCGCAAAATTACAGGAAAACTTAAAAACTTTGACATTGCAAGTGATTCCCAACAAGTACAGGTGTTTGAGGACAAGTATAACAACTGGACTCAAAACATTTTTATCAGTATACACCAAATAATACACCCATTATATTTTTGTATATATGAGAATTTTGAATTGGTGCCTGCAGCGATGACATCATCTATGTGTTGTATCCCAGTGTCAAACAGAGACTTGAAGCACTACAAAACTACCAGCATGCCCATAATAATTTAATCAATATCATTAAGAATACGCTTTAAGATAGATCCACAAAAGTAGATCCACTCAGTAAATCATGTATAGAACTAATTGTAGTCTCTCAGGACCATTCAGATTTAAAAACCAAAGGAATTTGAGAGCAAAATTTTGCTACTCTTATCAAGAAACAATTGATCGCAACTACATCTGCAGACCATATGCACTAATTTTGCTATATTAAAGATTTATGAGAATTTCTTTGCTCAGTATTTTTCTTCAAAGAAGGAGAGGAGTTTTAGCAGGATGCATCATTACAAAAGCTATCAAGTCCTAAATAAATAAGGATCATAGTTCCATGTGATTATAAAGATAACACTAGTTTTACTAATTTCATCCAAGGAGGCAAATAATGTTGTCCTAAAACTAAATACCATACATATTTGTACTTTGTTCTAAACCATATTGTTCTAGATCATATTGACCATAAATGATGGTTGAATGAATGGTTAACATTAATCTGAATCGTGAATCATATCTAACTATTTTGTAAGAGAGTTGGAAGATAAAACAGAAACACACAATTGCATGGTTTTTAGTTCACAAAACATGGACAAAATAGAAAATAATAATGAAAAATCTGAATACCTAGAAGTCGTGAAACAGGGTAATGTTCTGGAAACTTGAGGTCCGTAATCCCATTTACAGCATAAATTTCCCTGTAGAAGTCCTCCATGGCTTTAATTGTTCCTGGATCAGGGACTTTTCCAGCAGCATGAATCCAAAGGCGGCCTTCAAAAAGACAAAAAATCACATATTAATGTCCATTAGCAACATAAAGGGAAAATAAGTATAATGTAGGCATGTTACAAACAGTGTTAGAAGTATGAAAACAATAGATACAGCAGGGAGAAAATTTTGAATGTTGAAATAACTGAGTGGAAAAGTAAAATTCAAATAGCCAACTCCAAAAATGTCACAGACATTGATGATGATGATGGTGGTGGTGGTGATGAAGAAAATTGTGAATGAGAAGATCCAATACTATCATGAATGTTTAAGCATCAGATATGATGATAACAAGGTATCTTGCAATATCTACTTCCATCACAATGTTCTTAATAAAATATGTAAGCATTTTTACCGAAGTTAATATTTATAGAACCCGACCCGACCCAACCCGATCCGACCCGAATTCTAACCCGACTCAACCCGAATTCTGACCCGACCCACATTTTGAACCCATTTTAGCCTAATCTTAGCCAGGGTCGGGTTAACTTGTAAATTTCCCAACCCGACCCTACCCGAATTTAATGCGGGTTAACTTGTAAGCGTTTGTTTTTTTTTAACTTAATTTTGGGATGATAGTGGTAATTCTAAAACTGAAGGGTAGAACGGCACAAAGGGGCAAACCCTAATTCTCCAACTTAAAAAAGAAAAAGGAAAAAACAACTAAAACAAAAATCAGTTTCTTCAGTGAAATGATACAAGCAAAGCTTTCTACTAGAGTAAAGATGGAAAAGTTGCATCTCGAGATACTTGTTGCAAATCTATCTTTGCAATAGCCCTCCTTAAGTCTCCTTAATCATGAGGTAACTTTAAATCTCATTCTTCAAACCACGATCACAGAACTCTCCACCTTATTTCCCAAAAGATGACTATCATTCTCTTTCAATATACACCAAGGTAGACGTGCAAGTCAAATCAGATCACAATTTGGGATTATACTAACCCATTCCTGAACAATGATTTCTAATCATGTACCAGACCCAACCCAAGATACTAGAGAGAGAGAGAGAGAGAGAGAGAGAGAGAGAGCAATGCATGAATCAAACAAGGGAAAAAGATGAGTGAAAATGCAACATGCACTATTTATAGTTGTAATTTGAACAGGTTTTATCTTATTCGAAATAACAGATTAGCAGAGAGTAAAATATTGCCAGTAAAGCAATTGCATGAATCAAACAAGAGAAAGGACAAGTGAAAATACAACATGCACAATTCATAGTTGTAATTTGAACAGGCTATATCCCCATTTGAAGAACAGATTAGAAGAGAGAAAAAATACTGCCCTTTGAAAAAAGATGCTCCAACACCCAAAAAGAATTCAAGAAAACTTTAACGAGAAATTTAAGAAAACAAAAATATATTTTAAAAATAAAATGAATAAAAAAGAAATGAAAAAGATTGATCTCAACTAAAAAGAAAGATGAAGATTAACTGAAATTTTGTATTATCAATGAAATAATTGTAATCCTTTTTCATAACATATAATTGATCGAACAATAAACAGGTAATCAATGTTATCAAAATGGCAATGAATCAATGTCAGCATCAGTTTCTGCCAGTCATACAACTTGATCAAGAATATCTCTGTCAGCAACATGACATAAGATCACGAGAGATGTATTTCCTAGTAGTCTAGGACAAAGCTGGCTCATAAGGTAACTGCAAAGTTATTAGATTTCTTTGTAGATTGAGATTTGGGTATGAAAAAGAAATCATACACTTAACATTATAGATTTTATTCTTTTACACCCAAATATCAATTTAATCGTATACCACAACTCTTGCAGCCAAAGGATCTTGGATCGGTTTGGTGTTTTCATAAATAAACATAAGGTGCGGAAAACATCATAATAAATAAAACATAGTTAGAGTCATACCTGATTCCATTAGCAAAGGGAAGTATTACAGCAGACCTTTCTCTTGATGCCTTTGTCTTTCTGTGCGATCAATTATAAAGAAAAGAAAACCAAAGTCTTCTTCCTCTTCCCCTCTTAACCTCTCTCTACTATAAAACCTTTTGTGATGAATTTAGGCCATGAGTAGCCAATGACCTCGAGATTGTCGGACCTCCTAAATGTGAGCATGAAGTCTTTAGTATCCTGTAGATATCTCATACTTTCTTTGCAGCTTTCCAGTGGTCCATTTCAGGGTTACTTTGATGTCTGCCCAGCATACTGATGACAAAGCTAATGTCCGGTCTGGTGTAGGTCTGTGCATACATGAGACTACCGACCGTTGAAGCATAAGGAATTTCGGAAGCATAAGGAATTTCCTCCATCTGCTCTTTCTAGTTCATTCTACAGACATTGCATAAGACTGAATTTATCTCCTTTCTGAGTAGGGGCATCCTAAGAGGAACAATTCTTCATTCCGAATCTCTCCAAGATTCTTTCTATATAGGCTTTCTGAGACAGCCTCAATATCCCATGTGTTCTATCACGGAATATTTTTATTCCAATTACGTAGGCTGCTTCTCCCATATCTTTCATTTCAAAATAAATGGAGGGAAACTTCTTAGTTTCAAAGAAGACATATTTGATCCCACTAACCTTCAGATATATACACCGATCAACAGTGTTTTCCTTAAATCTGAAGGGAGTAATGGTATCATTAAACTTAAGGTACAATTGTCGTGATACTTGCTTAAGACTATAAATTGATTTCTTAAGTTTGCATGCCATATACTCCTTGCCCTCTATGGAGAAACCTTTAGGTTAATCCATATACACATCTTCATCTATATTACCATTCAAAAAGCAGTTTTCACATCCATTTGGTGTAATTCCAAATCATAGTGAGCCACCAAAGTCATAATGATTCTTAAAGAGTCCTTCCTGGATATAGGGATAAGGTCTCTTTATAATCAATGTCATCCTTCTGAGTGAACCCCTTCGCCACAAGTCTGGCTTTATATCGTTCGATATTTCCCTTTGAATCCTGTTTAGTTTTAAAGACCCGTTTACATCCGACTTTCTTCTATCCTTGGGGCAATTCTACTAAATTCCAAACTTTATTATGTTCCATGGATTTTATCTCATCTTTCATGGCATCCATCCATTTACTAGAATCATCACATTCTATGGCTTCTTCATAAGTGATCAGATCCTTAACAACCCCTAAGTCATAATCCGACTCCTGTAAATATACCACATAATCATTCGAAATAGCAGGTCTTTTTTTCTCTTTGAGACCTTCTTAAGACTATTTCTTGCTGTCGTTCTACAATCAATTCGTTAGTGGTGATAGTTTCTTCATGGAGTGATTCCTCATTCAGGTGTTGTTCATTGACATTAGGAACATCAGAAAGACTTTTAAAGGTTACAAGTATGAGGACTTGTACTCTCACTTCTTGAATATTTACATTCCTCATAATATCACTCCCACTAACCTCACCATGTTCAATGAATCTTGCATTACCGGTCTCTACGATCCTCATACTGTGGTTTGGGCAATAAAACTTGTATCCCTTGGACATTTCAGGGTAACCGATGAAGTAACTACTGATTGTCCGTTCATCAAGTTTTCTTTCATGTGAATTATATATGCTTACTTCTGCTGGACAACCCTATACATGCAGGTGTCTCAAACTGAACTTCCTCCCGTCCACAGTTCAAAAGGAATTTTAGGAACTGACTTACTATGAACCCTATTTAGTATGTACATTGTGGTTCTTAATGCATACATCCACAACATAATGGATACAGTGCTATTACATAGCATGCTCCTAACCATGTCCATAAGTGTACAGTTGCGCCTTTCAGTAACACCACTCTACTGAGACGTACCAAGCATCGTGTATTGTGCGATAATACCACGATTTTCTCGTAATCTAGCAAACGGCCCCGGGTGTTGACCTGTTTCATCATACCTTCCATAATATTCACCACCCCTATCAGATCTTATGATTTTCACTTTCCTATCTAATTTTCTTTCTACGTCAGTAATAAATATCTCTACAGAATTAACCACTTGAGATTTAAAATGCAATAGATTTATGTAACCAAAACGTGAAAAATCATCTATAAAGGTAATAAAATAGGTCTCTCCACTAAAAGATGGAATATCTAATGGGCCACATATATCAGTATGGATCAATTCAAGTAGCCCCTTACTTCTTGTGGCTCCTTTCTTAGTGTGTTTGGTTTGCTTACCCTTAATGCATTCCACACACACCTAAATCAGTAAAGTTGAAACTCGGTAGAATCTCTTCCTTTACCAATCTTTCAATTCTTTTACAGGATATATATCACAATCTTTTATGCCATAAATTTGAGGATTTTTCATTAGACAACCCACGTTTTAAACCAACATTATGATGTAGTGTTTAAGACAAAATTTACAAAATCATCATCAAGTTTCAAATGATAAAAACCATCAATCATCAATCCAGACCCAATGAAAGTAGAAGACTTAAATAGACTAAAAGTATTTTGTCCAAACTTACAATGAAAGCCATCAAGGTCTAATTTAGAAATTGAAATTAAATTTCTAGAAATAGTAGGAACAAAAAAACAATTAAGTAAATCCAAATAGGTAGCCAATTTCAAGAAAGAGATGATAGGTTCCAATGGCTTTAACTGGCACCCTTTCCCGATTGCCCAAGTAGAGAGAGACTTCAGTTGGGTCGGTGGTCTGGCTTGTAAGGAATCTCTGCATCGTATTACAAACATGAGTTGTAGCCCCAGAATCAAGCCACTGAGTATTAGAGAAAACTTCAGTGAGATTAGATTCGAAACATACAGAAATAGAATGGTTACCATTTTTTTCAAACCACGCTCTCCTCTTATGACAGTCTTTCTGGAAGTGTCCTTGCTTCTTGCAGAAGTGACACCTCACACCACCAGCTTTCCCCATTTCATGAGCATGGGCACTCGTACTAGGCTCACAAGATTTCGTTCCGGCTTTCTTAAACTTTTTTGACTTCGTTCCTCTTTTCTTCATAGGCTCTTGACTTGTCAAATAGATTGAGTGGTGACCAATTTGTTTAAGTCTGTTCTCCTCTTTGATCAACATGTTAGTCAATTCATTGATCTGTCATTTATCCTTCATGGTATTATAGTTGATCTGGAATGGCTCATACTGAGGAGGCAGAGAGTTCATAATGAACTGGACCAGAAACGAGTCATCCACACTCATCCCTAAGTTCTTCAGTTGAGCAGCGATGTTGGTCATCTCAATCACTTGCTCATACATGTCACGGCTCCCATCGAACTTCATGGTGGTGAGCTTGGCCATAAGCGTCCCAGCTAGGGACTTGTCAGCAGATTTGAACTTATCCTCCACATTCTTGAGGAATTCTTTAGCATTATCAGTATGGGGTAGAAAGGACTTGATGTTGTTGGCCATTGTCATGCGCATGAACTTGAGGCTAAGTCTGTTTGACTTAACCCACGCTTCATGGGATGACTTCTCTACAGCCGTACTTGTATCAGTAATGGTAGGCTTGTCATCAATTAATGCCTTATCAAGATCGAGTACACCTAGGTGAAACTCGACTTGTTCTTTTCATTCAGAGAAGTTCAACCCATTCAGCATGGGAACAGAGGTGGCTTGTGCATGCAATGAAATGGAAACGGGTAAAGATGCTGCAAAATTTACATAATTTCATGATCACTACATAATGCAATGAGTTTTAAACATAATTTGAAACACATAAATAATTTACTTTAGTAAATAGTGTTACCGGATCTACCTTTGGGTAATTTTATGACACACCATTTAAAACATCATGGTGATTCCCAGTCACCGATAGGACCAACCAAGTACAAGTGACTAAATACCGCCATCACATTTAGGTGTCCATATGAATACCAACCACAAGTACCGGTCAATTATCCTACCCAATCCGTTAACCACTTGGAACAGTACACCTTTCGGCCAACCTAATATCTCTATAGTTAGGGATTGTGATTTGCAAGGTCATCATTATCCAATACTTGGAAGGAGTATTGAACCTTGGCTATATGACTCAATACTCGACTCATTCTGATTGGGTCACTTTCATGACTACCGAATTGTACCTTTATGTGAATTCAAGTCAAGAACAATGACCTCACTCAATAGTGTGCCTAAATTAGGAAGAAATATAGCCCCAACAGCTGATTGCCCAATCTATCAACACCTCCAATTCCAATCTATAAAGGGAAGGGAGAGCAACACAAACACAACATCAAGACATCAAAAATCTTCCAACAAAACTGTTATGTCGCTGCTGGCACTTGAAATTTGAGTGCCTTCTTTAGATTTTTCACTAAATGCACAAATAGCTCTCTGCATTCACTAAATGCACATCTTTGTTACCTAGGCACTGGTTTTGAGAATTGGTAGACTACTCACCTGAGTGCCTCCAAAACCTCAGCCTACCCCATCCCACTAAACAAAAACTCTTTCACCCCACAAACATGCATACATTTTTCACATAATACTCATTGATAACAGTGCCTTTTCAAAATCCTTCCTCCTACACATCAAATCTCCACAACCATTCTGATGCGGTGCATCCTCCATGCGCAAGCTTCTACAAGTTGTTATTCCCGTTATTTACTACTTTCGTATTTGTATTTCCTTTTTAGTAAGGGTAGTCTAGGTATTTGTGGTTTATTTGTTTTAGTAAGTGGAAGGTTTATATAAGTTGTAGCCCTATGAGGCAAAAGACACACGATTGATGATATGAATAAAATTTGAGAATGATTTTCGCAAACCTCTCGTGCGATTGAGATTGGGAGTGATTCCTTTGGCGTGAGGCCACGGCATAAGGCCATCTTCTTCCAGGTACGATTCTTCTTCGCCTCTTCTTCTCTTTTCTTTTTCTTCTCTCTTTTCCCCTTTTTTTCTCTTCTTCTACTATGGCCGAATCCCATAACAGTCCTTACCTTTAACTGTCGTCACCCCAACTCCATCTACCTTCCCTTTCCAAGTCCCCTGCTGCAAGCCATCCCTTCTTAAGAACCTATACTAGCTTGCCGCCCCTTCCCTAAGCCCAGATCTGTTGCAGTGTCCCCTCTAACCCACCCCTTGCTTGCCGTTACCACCCAAAAACCCCCTCCCTGCTGTCGCGTCTCTTCCGTGACCCTTTGGCCTTTGTCGCCTACCTCTGTAAGCTCCACTACCCTTTGCGGCAACACCTAAAACCCTCCCCTTGCCATCCGTAACCCATATGCCCTTTTCCTTACCCTCCGTTCCTTTTATTTCTTTGGTAAAAGCACATGGTTATTTAAAACCATATGTTTTTTCCATTAAATTCCATCATTCCACCCTTTTTATTAAATCTTTCCATTGTTCACACCAGATTCCAAGGATATTTTGCATGACTATTGGGTAAACTTATATTATTTAATTGCATATATTAATTGTTGATTTAATTTCAGCCCATTTTAGATTTAGGGTGCATTATTTTTATTCCTTCTAATATTTAGGGAACCAAATTTAGGCATTTAGGATCACCCTATTAGTTGTCATGCATCACATTCACCAAGAGAGGCCTTATTAAATTCTAGAATAACTTCTACATTTATAATCCAAGGATGGCCACCGATTGGGTGGGTGAAAGAGGGACATATGACTGCATGGCACGTGGGGAGTTTACAAAGCTTGGAATAATCATGGTGCTTCCTCCTCGTAATCAAATCTCAATCTGCTCACTGAGAAGGCCTTATTAACTTCTACAACAATTTACACAATCAGTAGGCACTAATTGGTTGGGTTTCAAAATTGGGACATATGAGTATACACGGCATGACGAGTTTACAAAGCTTGGATTAATCATAGTTGAGAAATAAATATTTTGGAGCTTCTACTTCAGTTTTTTCTTTTCTTTTCCTTCTTCCATTTTGGCGGCTATAGGATTCATATTCATTGACTTTAATTCAGTTTTGGAAGTGGGTTCTGTAGATTTGCTACTTAAGTTTATTTGATGTAAATTCTCATATCACCTTCCATTTTGGCAGCCATAGGATTCATATTCATTGAGTTAAATTAAATTTTTGGAAGTGGGTTTTGTAGATTTGCTGCTTAAGTTTATTTGATGTTAATCCTCAGATACACTCCTCCAACATGTCAATTTTAGTTCACAAGTCACTGAAAAACAGAGAAAAGTTCTCTGTTATAACTTATAATGCTTCTGGTATTGCTTCAATCAAAACTACATTATTCTTTATCATCTTTCTTTTATTTATTTAGATAAGTGACTGTTATATACTAAACAGAAATCAAGATGGCATAAGAGTTTTAAATTTCAGATAAGCTGTCAATTTACAGTCCAAAATGGTGCCAAGGAAGAGGTGTGGAAAGGTCAAGGGTGAGAAGATGAAAGAAAAAGGAAATCACTAAACCCTGTTTTTGACTCAGTAATCAGAGGAGAAAAAACAAAAAGATGGGTTCGTATTAGGATACTAGGGGGTTTTTAAGGAAAACCCTACCAACCAGTAACCACTAAGATATAAACAATTTTTCTTTACAGGTACTTCCCATTTTTTTTTAAAAAAAAAGGGAGAAAGAATAGGGTTTGTTGAATTAGCAACAACAAAAATAGTATGAAGAACAGGAACAAGAAGTGGGGATATCGAAATTTCAGAACAGAGATTCTAAAGTTCAGGACGGTAGTTGGGATATGACTAATTTCCAAGAAAGTACTTTTCAATACACAAAAAAGGGGTTTGTTGATTTAACAACAACAATTATAATATGATGATGATGAAATACAGACCCACTAATTATTACCAGAAATAAAACAATTCAACACAAGATTTGGGCGTCTGTAAATTGGGGCAAAAATAAGTACGAAGCGGCAGTATTGGAAATTCAGAACAAAGATTCTAAAGTTCGGAATGATAGTTTAAATATGAGTAAATTCCAGGAAAAAGTTATGAGTAATTTGGGTGTCTGCGTTAATGGGACGAAAGTAAGAATTAAGTGGGGGTATTGGCAATCCAGAACATAGAGTCTAAATTCGGGATGGTAGTTAAAATGTGATTAAATTTCCAATAAACTACTTTCCAGGAAAAGAAAAGGAAAAAAAAAAGGGGTTCGTTGATTATATTTATAAAAAAAATTAAAAAATGATACCTCGGATGGGAGCAGGCCAAGATCTCCCCTCGATGCGCTTGATTCCGTAGACGAGCAAAGATGCCCATGGCTGATGCATTGTCAGACATGGGTTCCTCATTTTCCCACTCATTCTCTCCCTCTTTTCTCTTAGTCTTGGATTTTGATCTTTCTCAGTTTTCTGGGCAGCTGTTTACAGTCTTTCTTTTTAGGATGCCACTTTAAAGGCAACGTAACCGACGTTAACGTTACATATCTAAAATTAGATTACACGTGGCAATAGATTGAGTTATGATCTTTTGATTTATTTTTTAATTTCAAAAGCATATTAATTTATTGAATATAATAATATTATCAAAATAAATTATATATTTTCAATGTTATGATAAAAAAAGAAAATTGAGTTTAAAACTTGTATTTACTTAATTTCAATAAATAAAATATGTAGTTGACTAGAGCTCCAAGTATTTATTTTAGTTAATTTAAATTAAATAATTATATATAATTTCATATTATTATTTTAAAATTTCCAAAACAATAATTATTTATTTGATTTTTCATGGTCATTTGCTCCCACCTTATAGCTAGATATCATAAAATTTTATGCCAGCTAAGCACTTTCTATTAGAATATGAAAAATCTATCAATGAACCAACTAAATCCGATCTAACTTACCAATTTCTAGATTAAAATGAAGTAGGTTAAGCCAATATTTAGACCATATGTACTTCTTATTACATAACATTATCATTTTAAATAAAAAAATAGGTTGAATTAACTGTATAATATATATAATCATTATTGTTGTTATTCTATTTTTATTATTATGATAATTATGACCATTATTACCATCACATCATCATCCAGAATTACATACAACTGTGTTATAATTTACATCTCTTCACTTAACCATCTATGAAAAACTTTTATGACACTAAACTAAAAAAATTAATATCAAAAGAAAATAAAATCTATGAAATTAGAAATCGTGGAGGAAACCCTATACCAACTCCAGCTTCGAATTTTCGCCGAGATTTTTCTCTCTCCTCAATTTTTTTTTTTAAAAATATTGGAGGCTTTTTTTAAAAAAAAATCATTTAAAAAAATAAAAGGCTGTTTTTTTAAAAAAATAAAAAATATAAATATTGGCCTAGATATCGAGAGGGCCCCTCCGATATTTGTATTTTTTTTAAAATAAAAAATAAAAATCGACTTATATTCGGCCAAATTTTTTTATCTCCGGTCAATATTATGCGTATCGGCCGAGAAATTTCGGTCGTGGAAATCCCGAGATACTGTATCAGCCGAAATTTCAACCCCTGACCTACTCTGTCATTGTGGCTGCCACCCCATACTGGATTTGCTGAAAAGATTCCAAGAACCACACCCTTTGCATGCTGAAATCATGATTAAAAATAAATTATTTTTACAAAAGAATCTCTTATTTTTGGGAATTTACTTGGCTATTTTCAATCCCTTCGATGATAATATTCAATTCTATATATTTGTGTCTGGGCCTGAGGCCCAAAACTATGACACTATTTCTTATTGGGTTGGGCCTAGTATGGTCTTGTTGGCTCGGATTAGTTAATGAATGAGTGCAGTTATCCTTTATAAATATATCTACAGTAGGACCTAATACTATTACTGACATTGTAGTTATCATATATGTTGTAGTACACTAGTACCCCGCTCTAAGGTAGGCTCAGGCTCTGAGGCCAGACGTCCCAACACAAGGAGATAAATTCACCGGATGAGGCGCCTAGCGCTGGGCGCCTATGTAAGTCCTACATCATTTAGTGAGGAACGTGTTCTCGTGTATATAAGTGTGGAGCTCTCCTCCAATTAGTACAAAGCTTTTTGGGAGCATCTCTTGAATCTGCTCGTCAAAAATAAAGTCCGATTACAGACCCTTTCAGTTCATCTTCCCCTTGCTCTTAAATTTTCTCTTCCCCAATTGCAATTCCTGAAAGAGAACATAATGATAAATATTCATATGAAGACATCCAATCTTGTTACAAAATCCTTTTCTTGCTTGATCCTAAGCCTCAAAATTCATAAACATAAAAGGTAAAATTCATTTTATTCATAAACATGAAAGGTAGAATTCATTTTATGAGCATTGCCAATGGGTTCTACATGCCTATGGGTGCAACTTTGGTCGGGACTAAGCCAAGATCGCATGAATGAAACTGAAATAATTCTATTTAAGGTTTAACCAAGCTTGGGCCAAGCTCATTTTGAGCCCAAGATATCATGCTTAGATTCAGGCCTAGGGCAAGAAAGCCCGAGTTTGATCCACGTCCAAATTTGAGCTAAATCTTATAAAAACCTAATTTATTCATGTATAATGTGAAAATATATTTTTTTATAATAATGTAATTTATAGTTTCTAAAATAATAAAAACAAATTCATTTGGATGAAAAATCCTACGCCAAAATAAGCCCCTGTATACATTTAGAGTTTAAAATTGAGATTGGGTTTTACAAATACAAGTCAGTCCATACTAATATTAAATTAATCTGAGTCAAGTTGGGCCTTGGTCCTTTATTTTCTGAATCATTTGAGATATTTTACTTCAAATAAGTGGAACAAGGACTTTAATAATAAAGATAACTATGATGATGACGTCATCGATTGTGTTCCCAAATTGCTTGATTCCAATATGGGTTTACTTACAATAATATCGGTTTACTTACAATAATTTTACAGGAATTACCTTTGAGTAGAAGTTACCTTCGAACAGGGATTACCCTTATTTTATTTGGTATTTATAATGGTAAAGTTAAAACTTACCCTAAGGAAAAAAATCTTTTTTGATAACTATAAGCAGAAGTAACCTGATATATTAACAATTTTATAAGAATTAATAATTTTTACTGAATCTGTATAATATAAAACATAAAAATATAATTTTATGAAATATAATTTTAAAATAATATTTATCAATTAAAAAATAACAATATATATTATGCTCTATGAAGGTAAAGAGGAGTAAGGGTTTCCTAAAAACCTTTTGATCTATGTGGGATTTCATATTTTAAGGTTGACGGGTAATTTTTTGAATTTTTACCTCTACCTCTTTGTTACCAAACACGAATAATGGGGAGTAACCTGGGGTTACCTCTCATTACCCCCAATCCAAATGCAGCCATAATGTATTTTCATATTCAATGCATTTAGAATCCAAAGCCATCCTCATGATAGGTTACCCTTATCTTGTTTGGATTTGAAGCTAACCTGTCATCAGATTGGAATATTGGATAGAGGTCCAAATCCAATCCCCAACAAGTTGGGATTGAAACATGACTGGTTCAGGCCAGTCAGAAGCCCAGTTAACATATAGAAAGTCAAAACTCGAGCCTGAAATGGGCTTGAATGATATAACCAATGTCATAGCCTTCAGCCCAGAGGCCCAAAGGCAAAGAAAATTGAGAATTCATTGTCACTGTCGGTCTGACCGACGGCGAACAATTGCATGGGCGTGTGGATGTGGGATTGAAGTCCCACATTGGAAATGAAGGAAAAATGGAGGGGGTTTATAAGTGGCCACTCCCCTCCTATCCAGCAAGATGCATTTTGGGCCTTTATGTTGGATCAGGCCCAATGCCAAAACCGTACGAGTCCCGTGTGAGTGGGCCCAAAACGGACAATATCTTGTTGAACTGAACCTCAAGCCTTGATATTTGGGCCAGGGCCTTTACATAGTTTCAAGCCTTCCTTCCATCTCAACCAAATTTTTATCAAGCATAGTTTCAAGCCTTCCTTCCATCTCAGTAAATTTAATATCAATTTTTTCATTCAGTTTTTCAATGCTATCAAGAATTAGCATAGTACTGACTCCAGTATCAGGTGCCTCTGTCCTCCGAACTTTAGGTGCCTCTTCCCCCCTCAACTTCAGATGCATCACCCTCACCTTCAGGTGCCTCAACCTTAATAGGAGCATGTTCTACTTTAGGAACCCAACGTGCATTGTCGAGTTTGAATCCCATCTTGCCCAAAGTAGACCCATGCAATGTATCGGTCTTCTTCAAAGCTATTTTGTCTTTAGGGGGAAGGGTGATTCCTCTTTGTCGAAACAAGTAAGACAGAAATAAACCGTATAGAAGGCTACATTTTCTCGTCTTACAGCAAGCTACCTTGTGTTTTATGATGATGAAGGAGATGTCAATTTGTTGGCCATTTAAAATGCATCATATGAGGAAACTATCAAAATAGGGCACTTGATTACTATGCCTTTTTTTAGGTAAAATATTCTTCGTAATAATGTAATATACAATTCGGGCTTCTAGGGTTAACTCCATCAACGCGGACTTATCTACTTTGGCACTATCACTCCGCCCACACATTTAGGTCATGGCCTCTGAGGGAACGAATCCAACAACATCGGTGGGCCATGAACTTGTTTCATACTTCACAATAGTGGCATTGGGAAACTTAAACATTCTGTCCAGTGCCGAAGTTGAAATCTCAATTTCGGTCCCTCTAACTTTGGATTTTATACAATGTCTCGTTCTATCTTCAGAAATGTTTGCATAAAATTCCTTCACTAATTTAGGATAAAAATCCTCTTTTATTGAGAAGAATTCGCCCCAACCAAGTCTCTCAATATACTCATGAATTTTTATTTCAAAGGGTAGAAAAAAGCTAAGGTCAATGATTTTACCAAAAATCATCGGCCGAGAGTACAAATCCTCTCGGTACAATGTTGCCGCTTCCAAAGAGGTGAACTGGTTGGGGTCGAAAGTCGCAGTCTCCAGCTTCGTCGGTGTGTCCGTCACTTTCTGTCTCTTCCCTCTAGATGTAGCCGTCACCCTGGACTTCCTCCGTCTCGATGTAGACGCTTGGGATGCCATGTGAAAGGAGGGGGTGTAAAGGAGAATAGGTTTGGAGGAGAAGGAAGGGTAGAAGAGGGGAGAATCGGTTTGAAATCGGTTTGGAGGACAATCGGTTTGAAATCGATTCGTGCGATCAACTTTGGAAGAGGGGAAAGGGCAAGATCAAACGATTTGGAAAATCGTGCGGTTGATTTGGAGAAGATGAAAGGGTAGATCGAACGATTTGGAGAAGAGAAGAGAAAGGGTTTTCGGGTTTTAGGGTTTTCAATCGGACGAAGGAACGAAAGTGAGAAAATTTCGATCGCAGGATTATATATAAGTGTGCGATCGATCGCATGATCCCATGGGATCATCCGATCGATTGAATCCGTTGTTAGGATCAATCGGACGATTCGAAAATGAACTGTCTGATCAATCGCACGATTGTATATGCCTCAGATCGATCGATCGAAGTGAAAATGTGTTGCCTTTTCGTTCGGTCAATTCCACGCGGAAGAGCAGAAACATAATTTCCACTCCGAAATTGAAATGCGGTGTCTGCTGGCAGATTTTGGGGGTGTCTGTATGTTGACCCTTTTTTATTTATTTTTCCATCATAGAGTCGATTGTAAACAAACACAGCCGGATTTGATGAGTTGATATTGGCTGAGTTGGTAACTAATTTTTGAATTGAGTTGGTCACTGAAATTGTCTGACTGTTTAAACTCAGTGGAGCTAAGTCGGATGTCTAATCGATAATGTTGGTTGGTTCAATGTCCCATTTTACCTCGATAAAAAATAATATATATTTTTTTAACTCTCGGTACAATACCTCATCATTATTTTTGTTTTATAAATGAACATTTTTTTTTTTAATTACCGTGTGGAAACTCAGAAAGAGTTCTATAATGTCTATAGGACTTGCCCACTAAGTAATAGGATATATAAAATTTAGTGATTTTTTATTTCATTTTTATGAATGTCTAAGATTCCAAAAAGTAAAAAAGCTACTCACCCGTTCATTAATCATCAATCGTCTTCAAAAGAATTGATCCGATTTATTTAGAATTAACACTTATAACTTAATTTGATAAAAAAAATCAATTAGTAGACTACATTCTCAATGCCAATATAAAATTATAATTTGAAATCACAATTTGTACTTAAGCATTTATTCCTCAAAGTCATTTATCACATATATTCACTGCTTTGAGAATTGAACTGTTTTTTTAACGATTTATTATAATGATTTGTTGTACTTAGATTTAGTCATTTGGGCGAAGAGTTTGAATCATGATGTTAATATAAAATTAAAAAAATAAAAAGAGATAATAAATTATTAAATTATCAAGAAATTTCAGAAATTATAAAAATGACAAAAAAAACTATGGTACATAATAACAATGGAAGAAATTGATTTTTAAGAAAAATAATAAAATTAAATTAAGAACTACAATAGGTTTTAAACAAACCAAATTGCCCTAAGGACAAATTTGTCTTAGAGACAGGTTTAGAGACACCTCATCTATGTCATAGTTACTAATTTTATTTCATTTCAATTAGGAGTTAAATTCGAGTTGGGTTTTGACTTGACCTGCATGATCTGATCCGAAAACTCATGCGGGTTGGGTCATATGAGTTGGGTTGAGTTGAGAAGACAAAAACCTATATAGAATTCGAGACAAATTGAGAAGTTTACAATTTAACACGACCCGACTCGACTAAACCTGGCTAAAATGGGTTCAAAATGCAAGTCGGGTAAGAATTCGGGTTAAATCGAGTTGAGAATTTTGGATCGGGTTGAATTCCATAAATTTTGACTCGGGTCGAGTTCGATTTTAAAAAACCTGACCGATTCCAGCCCTGATTTTAATACAAGTCCTAAGGAGACATCTTGATATTCTTTTAGTCTCTTTTGGGATGTTTTGATACATTTTAATTTTTTTTATGACCATTTAGAGTCTTTTAAATTACTTAACTATGGAAAGTGGCAAGTACGATGTGATTCGAACTCTTGCTTCGTAAGACAATTACTCACCAACACGTCAATCCCTTGGTTTACCACTTTGATTGAAATAGATAAAACAGATGTATTTTGACCAAACAAATATAATCACTTTATCTAAATTTAATTTATAGTAGATAGTAATTTATTTTTAATTTATTGTTTTCTACTTCTAATTATTAATTTATTGTCTTCTACTTCTAATTATTAATTTTCTACTTCTATCTATTTTAATTTCTATTTTTAAAATTTTTCTTATTTATATAATGTATTTTTAAAATTTTATTATTAGTATATATTTTTTAAACAAATCGCAAAAAAAACTGAAACGTTTTAAATATTCCATTTTAAATGCAAATTGAAATGGTCTTCAGAACAAATTCAACAACTTTATTCTTTCATTTAAAAGAAAAAGAACAAGAAAAACACAAACGGCGTTAATGGAACGTTGACTGCGAAGCATATACGCTAGAGATTCCGTTATCCTTCCTATGCCAATGCAGTTATATACGCGCCTTCCCATCCTTGGTCGCTTCATTCGCTTCTCTCTCAATTTTGCTTTCACCTTGCTTTCACCTCTCTTTCGCCTATCTTTCACTTCTCTTTCACCCTTTTTGGATTTCTTCTGCTGCTTGATAGAAAAAGAAAGAATCAAGCACTTGAATTCTTGAATTCAGAATCACAACTACTACAGGTATGAAAATCTAAAGCGTTTGCTCTACATTCATTCTTCTTATTTTTTCCTGTTTTTCATGAAAATCTCTTTCGTGGAAATTGTTTTTTGATGAATTAAGTTCAATATTTTAATTGATAAAAGTTATTTTCTTATTAAATGTTGATAGCTGATAAAGAATTGATATATATATATATATATAGATCCCTTTTTATCGGGTAAGCTATTAATGAATGCTGAGTAGTTCTTATTTCCTACAATTTCCTGTTTGTAAAGATAATATAATTTCAAAATTTTCAATACAAATAGCTTTCTCTTTAGTCTTTATATGGGTGGAATCCACTCTTATGTTGGATCCCAATGCAGAGGGAATGCTTAAAGTAGGACCCACCTCTAGACTAGAGGACCATCGAAAAGTTTTGATCAGATGATCTTCAACGTTTGGATCGATGGACGGTGAGATTTTTTGATCGGAGCACTGTCGGTAATGTGGGCCCCACCAGCTGATAGTATGGATCCGTCTTTCTGCAATCCACCATTTGGGGTAGTCCCCATTTCTACAGGCGTTTGGCAATCTGGTTCTGTAGCCGTCGGGTCCACCCCCTATACCATCCACCCGGTGTTCGAAATGCCTGTAAACATGCCACGTGTGCAATTAACTATTTCCCATTTTTAGAAAAAATATATTTTGAACCTCCAGATGATTAAAATATTGAAATTTAACTATATATGAAATTTTTAATTATCTAATCTCAAGCAAAAATTAATTATTGAAGCATAAAAACGAATGATTAAAACCTTTGAATTTAATCTAAAAGTGCAACTTTCCTGTTGTCCAGTAGAAATGGTTCACAACCAAGTCTAAATTCAATTATAAAATGATATTTTAAAATTCTTTTAGAATTAAAAAAGAAAACTTTATCAAAAAATTTAAAAATGTTCAATACCTTTTTTAAGGATTAAAGCAATTTAAAATATCTGAAATTTTCAATTTTATTTATTTCTTATCATTCTTTTTTAATTATTTTACAGGTTTTGAAATTGAAAAATGGGAGGAGAGCAGATTGAAGTGCTGAATGCTCTCGACAAAGCCAAGACACAATGGTACCATTTTACGGCGATCATAATCGCCGGCATGGGCTTCTTCACCGACGCCTACGATCTTTTCTGCATTTCCCTCGTCACCAAGCTTCTCGGTCGCATATACTACTACCAGGAAGGTTCCCTCAAACCCGGCAACCTCCCTCCCAATGTCTCCGCCGCCGTCAATGGCGTAGCTCTCTGTGGCACCCTAGCTGGCCAGCTCTTCTTCGGCTGGCTCGGTGACAAGATGGGCAGAAAGCGGGTCTATGGAATCACCCTCATGGTCATGGTCCTCTGTTCTCTCGCCTCTGGCCTCTCCTTCGGTAGCTCCCCGAAATCAGTCATGGCCACCTTATGCTTCTTCCGCTTCTGGCTCGGCTTCGGCATCGGCGGAGATTACCCGCTTTCCGCTGTAATCATGTCTGAGTACGCTAATAAAAAGACCCGCGGTGCATTTATCGCCGCCGTGTTCGCTATGCAAGGCTTCGGGATTCTTGGTGGTGGGATGGTTGCGATAATCATTTCAGCTGCATTCGGGGCCAAATTCAAGGCGCCCATCTACTCCGTCGACCCAGTCGGGTCTACGATCCCGGAGGCTGATTACGTGTGGAGGCTAATTCTTATGTTCGGCGCAATCCCGGCAGCGCTAACTTACTATTCGCGGATGAAGATGCCGGAGACAGCCCGCTACACTGCATTGGTCGCAAAGAATGCGAAGCGGGCCGCCGCAGACATGTCCAAGGTTTTGGGGGTGCAAATTGAAGCAGCGCAGGAAAAGGTGGAACAGAGCACAGGTGGTCCTTCAAACGCATTCGGTCTTTTCTCTAAGCAATTTCTTCAAAGACATGGGCTACATTTATTAGGAACAACCAGCACTTGGTTTCTGCTAGACATTGCTTTCTACAGCTCAAATCTTTTCCAAAAGGATGTTTTCAGCGCCGTCGGGTGGATTCCGAAGGCAGAGACCATGAATGCAATAGAAGAGGTGTACCACATTGCAAGAGCACAGACCCTAATTGCGCTTTGCAGCACTGTGCCCGGTTACTGGTTCACAGTCGCATTGATAGACTACATTGGCCGCTTTACAATCCAAGTTATGGGCTTCGCCTTCATGACCGCCTTCATGTTCGCACTCGCAATTCCCTATCAACATTGGAAGAAGCCCGAGAATCGAATCGGCTTCGTCGTTATGTATGCGCTGACCTTCTTCTTCGCCAATTTTGGTCCCAATAGCACTACATTCGTCGTTCCCGCAGAGATCTTCCCTGCAAGGTTGAGGTCCACGTGCCATGGGATATCGGCAGCATCCGGAAAGGCCGGGGCAATCATCGGGGCATTCGGGTTCTTGTATGCGGCGCAGCCTCGGCGACATGATAAGGAGAAGCCAGATCACGGGTATCCACCGGGAATTGGAGTGAAGAATGCATTGATAGTGTTGGGAGTGTGCAACTTGTTGGGTTTGCTATTCACATTCTTGGTGCCGGAATCAAAGGGGAGGTCACTCGAAGAGGTGTCCGGAGAGATGGACGACTATGTTGCGGAGGGGACGGACATAGAGCAAGCCACCGGAAGCCACCGGAATGGAGAGAATTCATAGTAGTACCGTTGCTGTATGAACTGCTTTCGTCCTGGTCTGTAATCTTTTCATTTCAGTGTCTCTCTATCCGGCGTAGGCCATAGTTTATGAAAATTTAGATGAGTCGGACTTGACTCGATAGATTTTGTGTTGAGATGGTTAATAAGTTTTCAGCAAATTTCTTCGAGTTGAGTTGAAGAACTCATCTTAATTATTCTACTCGATAGAATTTCTGATTTAAGTCTGTGTTTTGAGTTTTAGATTTTGATAGAGATACAACTGTAACAGTAAAGAAGCAGCCGAAGCTCATAAATTTTGTTATCTCCTAAGTTCATTGATGTGATGCCCCACTTTGTTTAACCAATTGAAATTCTAAGAATTGGTCTTAGTGATGGACTCGAACACACTCACATAAATGGAATTCAAAATGTGCGTTTAACTTTTTTAGCTTATTTAATAAATAGAAAATTCTAACTCAAATGAGTTAGACTGATGACTAAGAACCCGCAGAAAATAAGAGTAATGGATCTAACAAGCTCTTAAAATAGAAGTGATAATTTTTTAAATGATTTAAGGACTTGATTTATTCCTATTAAAAAATAATTGAATTTGAATGAAATGTTTTAAAAAAATTTGATTTACTCGACCCATCTTCAAGTAAATCTGCATCAAGTTAGATAAAAAAAAAATCCTAGACATAGCCAACCTAACCTAATTAAAAAGTAAAAATACCACCTTAAAACGGATGCACCTTATCCCCAACATTAGGAATGCTCCCACATGAAAGAAGCTCCAAAAAACGTAAAAACTGATAAATGAAATTAATGAGATTATTGTTCTAAAATAATAGAATGGTGGGACAAGCATTAGGTGGGTTGGACTTAGTAAGAACTAGGCTTCACATCTATATCACAAAATGATTTGAGTGCATCTAATAAAAAAGTTTTAAAGTAGTATCTCTCAAAATCAACCAATCCACTAGCCCGTGAAGGTTGGTTTGGCCATTACGAAATCGTTTGAGATGCGGAAGATCTTAGTTTCAAGTCACTCTCAACTAGAGTTGCAACTCGGGTCGGGTTTTGGCCTCACCCGAGAAGTCATGCAAGTCAGGTTAAGAATTTCGAGTTAACGGATCGGGTCGGGTCGAGTTGAGAAGATAAAAAACAGCATGGAATTAGGGTCGAGTCGGGTCAGGTTGAGGATGTTATAAGTTAACCCGACTCAACCCGGCTAAAATTAGACTAAAATGGGTTCAGAAGTGTAGGTCAGGTCAAAATTCGGGTTACAATTTGGGTTGAGTCAGGTTGTGAAGTTCGGGTCGAGAATTCGAGTCGGGTCCTATAAATATCAACTCGGGTCGGGTTGGGTTTTAAGGAACCCAACCCACCCGGCATGAGTTGTAGCCCTACTTTCAACACAAAAGGGACACTCCCTGTAGTGTTACCTGATGTGTGTGAGATGGGGAGGTTTGCATATACTCCAAAAATCAGTCTTGTGCTCTAACAAGCGCGGTTACCTTGGTTTAAAAAAAAAAAAAATCAACGAATCCACTTATTTTGCTTTTGTCTTTCAGTTAGTTAAATTTCAGATGATAATATTTGCTTATTATTAATTTATTTATAAATTTATGGCCTATATTAGATTTTATATTTTGCTGCTGGTAGTTGATACTGTCATATTCTTAAATGACTTAATTCAGGTACTAAAATGAAAATTGCCGTAGCTTGGAAATTGATGGGATATATGGCCTTAGTAAAAAGTTATTGTTAAGAGTAATTTTGAGTTTATATGTCATTAGGATTCATATTGAATTAGGCATCTAAGTTTGGGTTAATCTCTATTAAGAGATATATTGGATTTACGATTAGGATAAGAGTTTGTATTTGAGTCAAATAACCTTAAGGTTGGCTAGAGACTATAAATACGTGTAATAGTATAGATTTTAATATAATAGACAATTTATTGAATTCTATAGGTTAGAGAGCCTAACCTAGAACATTTTTTTTTCTAATATCTAAATATATCCCTAATAATTATATAGCATATTTTTATTGGACATTTAATTTTTACATAAAAGACTAAATATTGGAAAATAGAGTAAGAAGGTTCTATCAGAAGTGAAATCAATAAAGTTGATACGGTGCCTCATTGTGTAAGCATTTTGGGTGTTCCTCTGTTCAAATCTCTAAAAACTCGGGTAAATTGATCCAAGTTAATTTAATTTCATAGAATTTTGAGTCGAGCAAATCAGTGATTTCTGTAAAAAAATTCGAAGTCAAGACTATTATTCAATTCAGTAAAGATTAAATCCATGTAACCCAATAAAAAATAAAAATAGTGGTAAAAAAACAGAACAATCTTTCATGAATCCATTTATCTTTAACATCAATGCAATCACAGAATGTCTCTAAACAATAAAAAAAGAGTGGAGAAATAGCCAAAAACAATCATGAATGCAACAGTCTTTTCACACCAACAATATCAGTAAAAAGAAAATATCTAGTAAAAGTTCAAAATAGAAACCCTAAATCACCATCTTCTTCTTCTTATTCATGTCCCTTCTTCTTCATCTTCATGGGCAAGCACTCTTCTTCCTTTTCTTCTTCTTCTTCTTCTCCTCTTCTGAACTGTGTAACGACGAAGCAGATGTGCTGTTGATTTTCTCCGTAGCGAAACACAAACACTTTCACACAATCCTTTCCAAATCCCAATCCATTGGCCCTCAACATCTGAAACCATTGCCGGGTTAAGAAATGCACGCCTCTCTCGTTCCACAACTTCCACTGCAAGTCCCATGGCCGGCCCAACTCATCGAGGCCCAACACATCGATCCCTCCCCTCAACACCCTTTCTGCATCTTCTGCTCTGTAGCCCAATGCAGGAAGAAGGATTCCTCGGGCGCATTCCTTTCGGATCAGTAGACGATTGTTATCCTTCGCCATGTCGGTTCTGGTTAACTCCTTCTCGAGTATGAAGACGGGTGTCGAACTGTTTCGTATTCGGGCGTGCGCTTGGACCCACCCAGGTGGGCCTGGGCTTTCCATCTTCATCTCCTTGTATGGAATTGGAGGGTTGCTGCTATTGCTGCTATTGTTGCTTTCACCCTCCAACAACATCCTCTTCTTCCCCTTGAGAAGACGAATCCTTTTCAATTCATCTTCTCCCATCTCCTCCTCTTTCTTCTTCATCTTCCCTTTCAGAAGAAGAATCCTTTTCAATTCATCTTCTCCCATCTCCTCCTTCTTGTCGCTGCTCTCACAATCCAAGACCATCTTCAATTCCCCTTCGAGAAGAGAAATCCTTTCATTCACTTCTTCTAATTTTCCAAGAAAATGAAGACTTTGATCTTCATAGATGGAGATTTTGACCGACAACCCTTCTTTTATTTTCGCAAGAAGAAGAATCCTTTCCTCTTTTTCTCGACAGAGTCTCTCCATTACAGAGACCGCCTTTTTGTTCAACGAGAACAGAGATGGTAAATCTTCTTCCATCTTCGTTGTTGAAGACTGAAAGAATTAATAATATGAGAGAAGAAAAGAAAAACTGGTTATTTAACGAAGGTAGACTTTCTATTCTTGTTTCTGTCGGTTGTTTGGAAGAAAGAAAGAAAGATAAGGATGAGAGACACCGAGAAGAGTCGAAGTGTCAAATTGGAAATATTGAATGGCCCCCACCAAGAAGATGGACATATAGGTCCCACCAAATGAAAAATTAGAAGACCCAAGTCAAAAATATTTATGAAATCCGATATTTCAACTGGATATTTCAACTATTTTTTATCTATGTGTAACATTTTTTTTAGAAATAAGCTTCAGCCCAGATTTTGATATTTCGACACATTTTGGATATAAGAGTTTTTATTTTTTAAGTATATTTCATCCAATTCTGAGAATTCAGCATAATTTTGGCTGAAAGACATGGCCCACTTAAAATTTTAATAAGCATTTGATCTTGGAAATTGGAAAACAATGCGCTACACACTCCTTGTCACAAATATTAGCGGTATTTTCAAATTTACCGCTTTTTTATCGGTAAAATACCATTACCGAGTTAAAAACGCGTTTTTAGCGCCACAACGATAAATTTCCGGTAAATTCCTGATAAAATTGCGTTAAAAACACTATAAACGTTAATAACGCGATAATATCCCGGTAAATTGCCGGTAAATTCCCGATAAATTTCTGGTAAATTCCCTATACCATTTTTATTTCATTAATTTTTTTATTTACTCTATTTTTTATTTTTTAAATATTATAATTTCCGCGAGATTTTTCCGTTAAATTCCCTGTAAAAATCCGAGAATTTAAAAATATCCCGTTATTACCAATTGCCGTAAATATCTCGAGAACGGTATTTGTCACATTGCGTACACAGTACATTAATTGGAAATTTATCTAATGAAGTGATGTGAGTCTATTAATTACTTTTATCAGATTTTGATAATATCCTCTTTCAGAATTGAGACTAGTTAATTACTTATAGAGCAAGTCTTATTGTCCCAATTTAGTAGTTTCATTGGATTAGGATACCTAAATATGTGTTCTATCTCCGCCTTCTCCGCTGTTTTATGCCATCTCCCTGAATTCATCTTAGCCGTCCAGCTATTAAATGAGTCATTGGTTTAAGTTAGATTTGAATTTAGAAAGTAATGCAATAAAGAGTACTTGACATGAATTACTTCTGAAAAAAAATTGAAGCCTCTTCAAAATGATGGCCGCTAATTAGGAAAATCTAGGGGTGAAGCTTGGGTTTGGTTTTAACTCGACTTGTATGATCTGATTTGAGAAATTAGTGTGTTTAAGTTATATATTTGTATATTTTGAGTCGGATTGGGTTGGAAAATAAAAACCTAGATGAAATTTGAGTCGTATTGGATTAGGAAATTTAAAATCGATCTGACCCGATTCCATCTGAGTGCAAAAAGTTATAAAACAACACTCGATTTGACTCGAGTTAGAAATTCGAGACGGGTCAAGTTGAGTAATTTGGATCAACAATTGAGGTTGAATTGGTTGGATTCAATAATTTTTGACATAAATTAGATTTATTAAAATCTTACCTGACCCCACTTGAATTTTATTAGTAAGAAATCATAATAAACAAGTGGACCTCACGAGAGGTCTAAATAAGTGAAATTTCAAGTTGAAACTATCATTTCATTAAACAAATCAAATCAAATTGAGTAATTAGTTTTGGAATCAAATTTTATCAAGTCTACTAAATGCTTGTTACAAACCCAGCAATAGCAATAGCCATCCATCAAATGAATAATATCAATGCATTTGAATACAATGTTTTCAATACATATGGATATCCAAAACTATGTTTTAAATATGATGTGTCTAATATTATTAAAAACATTTTATATTATTTAATTGTATATTACTATTGATAGCTAGATTGAATAACTGAATAATTGGTGTTTTAAATATCTTGTGACCCTCTGCAGCCATCATTTTGAAGAGGTTTCAATATTTTTTTTCAGAATTAATTCATAATGAATCTCATCCGCTGCTGTTATTGGTGGGCTTTTTTTCTAGAGCAAGCCTTTGGGTCCCACTTTATTGTTTCCACATTCCAAATCTGATTAGGACAGTTCAACTTCAAAGTGAAGGCTTCACTTCACTTCTTCACTTTGTTTTTGATTTCCTGTTTCCGCGTTCACCGCTGATCAACGGTAACACTTGCCGACTTGCCATCTTCCTCATCCCAGCCGTCCATTTTCATGATTATCATCATTCTTCCATCTCCATCTCCTCTCTCTTCTATTAATAATCAGCCTCTCTCAATTCTTTCTCACTTTATCTCTCTCTGAATTTCTGTTTCTATTCTAGCAATCTCTGTTTCTCTGTTCCCCTCTCTGTTTCTCTCTCCTCTCTCTGTTTGTGTAGGAGAATAGCGATGGAACATGTCTTTGGAAAACGAGGAAGGTCATGGTCAGCTCTGAAAATCTTTGCCGATGTTGCCGATGCCGAACTGGCGAGGCTCCGGCAAGAGAAAGGAGAAGAAGAAGAAGATGGAAGGATCCGTCTTCTGAAGGGAAAGATGAAGATGGTAGAAGAGAAAAAAGATCAATGTATTTGTCTTGTTAATGAGAAGGAGGAGGAGAAGAAGAAGAGGATGATGTTGTGCGACGGCGAAAGCAGCGGCATCAGTTATCATCGGCCATACAAGAAAATGAGGACGGCGAAGATGGATAGAAACCCATCCCCAGTTGGGTGGGTGGAGGCCCATTCCCGGATGCCAAACAGTACGCCACCTATCTTTGCATTCGAGAAGAAGCTCTACGAATCGGACACAACGAAGCATCATAACCGGTTCCTCATCCGAAAGGGGGACGCCTATGGCAACCTGCTTCCGGCATTGGGCTACAAACAAGAAGATGAACAAACTGTTCTGCGGAAACCGATTCAGGTGTTGGGTCTCGATCAGATGGGCCGGCGGTGGAAATTGACGTGGAAGTGGTGGCCGAAAGGCAACGTGCAGGTCTTAGCAGGGCAGTGGTCTAAATTGTTGTCGGCAAATGGACTTGAACCCGAAAAAGATTACGTTAAAGGGTTCGTGTTCCGATATGGGGGGAATCAAGAAAACATCTGTTTCGTCATCACATCTTTCAGAAAAGAAGAGGAAGAAGAAGAAGTGGAAAATGCCATTGCTGTTGTGTCCAAGAAGAAGAGATCATGCAGTAGCATTTACAGAAGATGAAGCAGGAAAAGATGCAGGAATCAAAGGGTTGTTTTTCATTTTTCATTTTTTGGGTAAGATTGTTGGAAGAAGAAGAATAAGAAGATTATGGGAAAGAAGAAAGGTTTAGGGTTTTTGATTAATGTTTAAACGACTGTTTTTGTTTCTAGCTATTGTTGATTAAAGCAAGGCTTATAAGATTTTTCTGACATTTTTGTTTGTTTTAAACATGTGAAAAATGGGCAGCATATGTAATTCAAAACTGATATTGAATTTAGTTCTGATTTGAATTTTTGTTTCAAACTCTTTTTCGTTGTTTTTATAGGAACGAATGAGAATGAGAATGGGAATGGATGATTTTACATTATTTTTTATTTTTTTGGCAAGATTAATGTTTATCATTTTACCAGTGAAAATATAAGATGTTGATGATGGATGGATGAATGGAAAAGGAATTGAAGAGGGTTTACAGTGATATGTATTATAATGAATATTTTTATTGTGATGAGGCGGTTCAAAAAGTATCTTTTTAACATATATGGCCCCACCAAAAATTAGTTTAATTGAATTAATCAAAACATATTTTTAAAACTCATAAAATTTAGAAATAATTTATAATAATAAAATTTTGATTTTAACGAAGGTAGACTTTTTATTCTTGTTTCTGTCGGATAATGGGAAGAAAGAGAGATAAAGATGAGAGACAGGGAGAGAAGTGTCAAAGTGTACAATTACAAATATTGAATGGCCCCCACCATGACGATGGGAATATATTACAGCCTGGGTCCCACCAAATGAAAAATTAGAAGACCCAAGTAAAAAATATTTATGAAATCCGATATTTCGGTAGGGTCAATAGATTTCAGCTGGATATTTCAACTATTTTTTATTTATTTTGTGCAATACTTTTTTTTTTTACAATAAGCTTCAGCCCAGATTTTGATAATTCCGGCTCATAAATTTTTAATTTATGATAAGTAAGCCTTGTATATTTGAAGAAAGTTTTCTCCATTTAATAACAATCATAACTTTATAAAGAAGGTAAAAAAATCAATTAGTTTATAAGTATTAAATTTTTAAAATCTTAAATCCTAAAACTAATATTTTTAATAACCATTCTTATCTTCTCAAGCATCCAAACATGAGCCCTATCTAATGAAGTGACAATGAGTCTATTAGAAAGGGTTTTAATTGAATATGTGATCCACCAAAGCGCAAGCTGATTGGATTAATGATTAATCAAATCATACTTTTTAAAATGAAAAATATTAAATATTAAAAATAATTTAAACTGATTAAATCTTAAAGAAGTTAAAAATATAGCTTAAATAATTCAATCAAGCTGTTTTTGGAATATATATAAGACATCTTCAAGAGACTCATCACCACTCAATAAAGTGGGCACCTTGCATCTGTTCATAATAATAGAACACACTAGGGTGCAGATGATCATTTGATTTTTTTTAAATGCAATTAGGGGTGAAACTCGGGTCAGGTTTTGGTCCGAACCAGCATGACCCGACCCGAAAAGCATGCAGGTCGGATCATGAAAGTCGGGTCAGCGAGTTGAGTTGAGAAGTCAAAAACCCGCATTGAATTCAAGTCGGGTTGAGTTGAGAAATTTTTAAGTTAACCCAACCCGGTAAAAAATAGGTTAAAGTAAGATCAAAATGCGGGTCGGGTCGGGTTTCAGGTTGAGTCAGGTCGAGTCATGATGTCCAGGTCAAAAGTTCGGGTCGGGTCGGCCATGGATTCTATATATCAGTAACTCAAGGTTGGGTTGGGTTTTAAAAAACCCGACCCGACCCGGCCCGGCCCGATTTCAGCCCTAAATGCAACCATTTTTCTTGTTCAACTTATGCCTACTAATTTTTCCATGATTTTTTTTCTTTTTCTCTATTTGCTAACGTTTTTAATGATTTTTCTTCCTCATCTATTTTTATTTAAAAAAAAAACTATGTATGATTTTCCTTTTATTTTTAACATTTTCTACCCAACGTTCAATTTTCATCCATAGGTTTTGAGTTAACAATTAAAAGAGAAATTGGGTTCCACTGTCCTTACTAGACCTTAAACATATCAAAAACTGAAACCACAATTCAAAAACTGTAACCCCACTTAGTACATAAAATTGGGTATGGTAGACTTGACTCATTAATAGTGGATTTTTTTATTTATTTATTTTAAATTATTTTTAACCTTTGAAATTTATGGACTACAAAAAAAAATTCGATGTAGACACAATGACACTATATCAATACAAAAACTTTAGACAGACCTCAAAGCGCTGTTTAGAGAGACTGCTATTTAAATATTGAAGTTTGACAAAGTAATTTCTAATGAAATACGTAGAAAATGACAAGAATATTGATTGTGTAAAATTTTACTCTCATCTTTTAGACTTTGAAAATTTGATCGTTAGAAAATCATTGATTTTTCATGACCCATTTCACGAAATTGTGATGATCAGATAGATGAATTACCAACTGACAATGTTAATCCAGTGAATATATATATATATAGAGAGAGAGAGAGAGAGAGGACTGATCTAAAACATTCTAGATTCACCGGACACAAATTGACAACATTGGGATTGTTAGGGCGATTTGCGTCATTGTAAGAATGGCCTAGGGGGATGAACCCGTCGAGTCAACAGTGACGATCCACACCTCTACCCTAGTTTGCTCAAAACCCAAACGTCAGTAGAACTTTGGTCTGCAAATACAATCAACAGCATTTATACAGAATGAGATGACACCTCTACCCTAGTTTGTTCATGCAATTTCCATACAATTCCGGCTGCAGAACCAAACATTCTCCATCCTGCTTGTCCGAAACCAACTCCTCTTCCCAAATAAATGAGAACACTAAACAGCTATGTTATAAAGATTCAAACAACAAAAAAGGTAAAAAAGAATGTCATTTGGGTCAGCTTACATAATGCCCAGTTTTCCGCCTGTGCCGACTGAAATCTGATACGAACCGGAATTTCAAGCCACAACCTTCGACCTTGCATTGATACGGTCGCTCTCCCGTGTGCAATCGCATATGTTCAGTCCTTGCCCATGCCCACTTGAATGACATTCTACAGTCCTTCCATGGACACTTGAGGGGCCTATCGTCGTCGTGAACGCGTTGGTGACGCATTGCATACTTGTGCGAGCTGAACCGCCTCTTGCACCCCTTGTGTGTGCAACGGTTTTGTTTGTGGAGATTCAAGTCTACCTTCGTCAAAAAACTCATACGGCAGCCATCAAGATCACAGGCATAAAAGCCCTTGCGCTTTTCATCATCTTTACGACCAACCGAACTGCTCACCATCTTTTTTGATTTTTTACTCTGTTTATTCTGTTCAACAGCTACGGTAGCCTCCATCCCCTCATCTATATTTCTCTGAGTCCTTGGCCTCAACCCTTCACATGGACTTCGGGTGAAACCAACGTAAGTTTCCTGACCATGTTCTTTTTCATCAAACATTCTTTTTCTTTTATGTCGATCCTTCCCAAGTCTGGAGTATACAAGCACTGGCTTGGAATTTGTCTTATCCTCACCTCCCTTTGGAAAAAAAGCAATCCCCTCTACTTCTCTTTCATCCATCTTTTGGGTATCTTTCTGCATTTCAGTAGTTCCAACCATTGCTATGGACATGGGAAAAAGACCTCCCGACTTTGAGGAATTGTGAACTTCACACATTGTACCATCTTCCTCTGGTGCAGTTTGGACATCTAATGTCATCTCAAAACTTCCACCCATTGTGACATCAGTGGAAGGAAGATCTGATTTTACAGAATTGTGTGTGTCACTTTTACTGGCCTCATCAGCTGTTTGAATCTCTGGCTGCATATCAGAATGTTCAGCCATCAATGTGATAACAGTATCCACATCTGTCAAAGGTAGAGAATCAAAGGATTTTCTAGTCGCAGCGGTTCCCTCAGTAGTTTCGATATCTTGCTGCATTTTGAAACTTCCTGATGCGGAGTCAGCAATTGCAGGCAGATTTTGAAATTTTGCAGAATCACAAGCCTCATTCATGACAGGAGTTTCCTCCGTAGTATGGATCTCTTCCAGAATCTCAGAATTTGTAGCCGTACAGATGCTTGCAACATCACAAACTTTGCCTTCCACAGTAGTTTCATCTAAACTCCAAATTCTATGATCAGTTTTGGAACTTTCGACTGCTGGGGTATCAACACAAGAGGTGGGATCACCAATTTCATCAGCCATTTTAGGTTCCTCTGTACTTGAGACTTCTGAGATGGAAATATCAGGTAGACCAGCAGATCTTTCAGAAAAAGAAACTACACCTCCCATGGTAGTCCAACCAGGAGTCTGGATCTGTTGCTCAATTTCAGAACCTTCTACCAACATATCAGTAGTATGTGAAACGGGCACCATGGAAGACTCATAGGTGTCACTGATCGATTTAGTTTCATGTGTAGCCAAGATATCTAAAGGCGGTTCAGATGATTTTGGAGTTGGATCATCCTGCAACTTTAGGGGAATCATTTCCAGTTTTCTCATTGGAATAAGCTGGTTGGCATAACACATGTTTACTGCCATTATTATCTAGGTCTCCCTCTTCAGAGTTTCTGGTGTCATTGCCACAGCCTGCAACTTTAGGGGGCTGTTTTTTAGGGCGGCCACGGCCACGAGAACTACAAGCTTGTGCAACAGCTCTCGGTTCACTGAAGCTATCCAGCACTTGATCCTCCATTAAAACCATGCCATCTGAATGGCACCCCAATTTATCATCATGCTTCTTTCTTTGTGGAGTAGCTTGCAATTTGAAACGGCTGAGGCCAGTTCCCTTGTGATGAGTGCGAGATTTTCTGGAGAGCCATTTGAGAGTCGAAAAATTTGAGGGAAGAACTTGATCAGTGAACAAGCCACCCAATACCAACTTGTGCTTTTCTTGCTTTGATGGGGACAACTTTCTGAGCTTGACACAGTGACGTAAATTCAGACCCAGTTTTGTGGTCCAGTCTTCAGTACACTCTTCAGTATCATCATCAATTGAAAAATTTATCAACTCCAGCTCTGCTTGTGATGCATTCTCCATGGGAATGTCTTTAAAGTTGAAATCAACACCTATCTGTTCAGCGATGAATGGGGCCTGCGCTTTTATTTTGGGGTAATCTGTATCATCAAATCAGTAAGTGAACAATAAAATGTGAGTGCAGGGAGAGAGCGAAAGAGAGAATGCATACACATGTATAAAAATACAGGATCTAACATGCAAGAAAGATGACTATAGTTCAGCAGTGTTTTCCTCAATTTCTAAAAGATTCAGTTTTTGATGTAGTGTATGTAGATTCTTGGAATGATTAACGTAGAAAGCACTTGCAGAGAAAAAGACAAATTTCACCTATCAAAAGCACCAGACCCTTTTTCTAATGCCCCCTAAACCTATGTTGCATAAGGTATAGAAACACTGGAATCCAACATCAGTATCATGTGATACAGAAAATCCTTAAAACTAGGATTAGGCAATAAAAGTTAGTCAGTTGACAAGTGTCAAGTCTTTGAAGAATGGATGTGAAACATGGGACTCAATGGGTCAAACAAATGTAGTCGCACCATTTTCCATATGAAATAACATGAAGGTGGAAAGAAGAATACATTATCAGGTCTCAAAGCCTTCATACCCCATTATTCATGGCCCTAAGCTCTTTTATAGCTATGCAGAACTGCAGTTCACCATTGTGTTGGATGAACCACTACAGTGGACTCCTAAGTCCCCATACCAACTTCATTGCAATGTCCCAGTATTCTATAGAGAACTTGCATAACAAACAGCAATAAATTTGGTCTGGTCCTTCATTTTTGCATGTGCATAGAAGGTTTGGATTTAACTAAAAAAGAAGATAGGTAGGATCTGCAGCATCCATTGTGGCCATCTAACAAACCTTATGTCAACACTTGAGCAAAGAAATACCCATAAACAAAATATAGTAGTGTTTGCTTCACATGCGGAAAAAGAAGATAATGTTAATTTAAACTCAGGGATGGTTTTTCTCCAACCCAGGGAGAACGATGGGGATAACAGTATAACTGACCATGACGAGATGAAGACTCGAGGTTGCAATTCAGCCAGAAGATTCTGAAGTTGTTCTACAACCCTTAGCAGGCATTCTCCCAATTGTAGATCAATCCTTTGAAGTGCATATAATTTTTCCAGAACATTATGTAGATCCAATATAGAGGATTTCATTGCTAAGTCTTCTAATTATCTAGAATTGATAAATGTTATTCAAATATTATGTGGAATCAAAGAATCCAACTTTTTCGATATGCCAAATCTGACATCTCGTAGGCTCATATCATTGCACTTCATGGAGTGCGTGGCTGAATGCTACATAGATGCATTCAGATCATTAAGGAGTGGATGAATAAGAAGATCATTAGGTCAACTAGATGTTCGCAGAAGTGCAACCCATCCCATCATCATGGTAAAAGATATAGAACTTCAAAATTTAATGGTTTTATAGGCCTTCGATAAATGCAATTTTTTGTTTGAAAATCAACTATGTATAAAAGGTGAATGGGTGCCAATTTGGAATATGTATCAATTCATGGGGGAAGAGGGAGGGGGATTGGTGAGGATGAATGGTTTGAATTGATCATTGGAGAGCCCACATTAAGGTCTCAGCGTGAGAGCACTTTATGGAGTGTGTGGCTGAACCACCCACCCACCCACATGCACGCACAAACAAGAGCTAACTTATTGCCCAAAGCACAAACATTTATGCAGCATATTGGATCTAAAGAAAAAAAAAAGAGAAAAAAAAACAATGATTATAGGTTCAGGATCTTTCACCTGAATGACAAATAATGAGCACATTAGCACCACCTTGGCATTGCAATAGTTCCTCAACCTCAAGAGCATGCTCCAGGCAGAAGGTTCTGGGCCTCAGAAAGACATTTGATGTATTCCAAAGCCTGTTTACCAGATCCCCATGTTTTAGAGTAGGTACACCATGTAAATCTTCAGTTTTATGGTACGGCTCAATGCCAAACGCACTTCTGCTTTTCAAATCCTTTTCTGCTCTGGCATCAACTTTCTCATGTCTATCGCCTCTTGATTCAACCAATTCATCACTAAAATAGACACCATCTGAACTGTCAATTTGTGCATCATTTTCTTTAGCATTGTTAGTGATAGGATTGGGCTGGAAATTTTCATGCCCACCGTTATTTGTGAAAGGGATGGGCTGACTAACTGATATTTGAGAAAAAACAGGAACAGGTGAAACACAGTTTTCGCAAAGAAGGTTACACTGGTTCAGCACATTATTGGACGAAACTCTCATCGGATGACATTCCTTACTATGTTTTGGTTCTTTGTCAGCAATTGCATCCGGCATTGTCGTGTTAGTGGACAGAGGTACATTCCAAAGGTCCATTTTCCACAAGCTTGGAATTCCTTCCAGCATTTGGAACTTCCACTGCACAAGCATGCCCAATCCTCCTCGGGTATAGATCCCCACTTTGATTCTCACGTTGTTCACTTTGTGCTTCAAACTCAACATTGATTGTCTTCCCATCATCTATAAAGGGTGAGAGCATAGCTGTTAATTTTTAACTGATAACCAACTCTTTTTACATATTCTTAAAAGGGTATAACTAATTCTTCTACAATCAGATGCAAGGAAACTGAAGTCAAATATTTCATTGACATATTGTTTATGGAACTGAGCTTTACAGAAAAAATTTCCATGGAGCAGGCTTTGGCCCCTTGGCCCATGGATCCGACATGGGCCTAATGACTAAGGCCACAAAATAAATGCATCAGAACCACTAATGTTTGAAAACTTTTTCCATGGTGCCATGTCAGAAACTGAACACATGCCCATTTAAGGCTTCAACAAACTCTTTCTGACGCCAAAACCTGGCCCACTTAATAATCTATTATTTTTTGAAAGATTTAATAAATTGATTGTTACTAGGTTCAATTTTGACCATGATAAATAAATGAAATAGGATTGGACGATACAACCTTTCAATTTCAATAATCTAAATGCAATCAAGCAGGAACCAACTAACTTCAGGAAACATAAGTCATATTTGTATAATAACCCCTGAATCCCAGCCAACAGAAAACAAAGAATACATGCAACAAAAGGGCCATGTATTTTTTTTGAAAGATTAAAGGTTCATGTATTTTATGATTAACTTCAGCAAAATTTGAATCATGTCCATATAATGCCCCTTTTATCTATTTTGTTTTAAAGTCCCCCGTAGTGGTTGCTGCACCCTATTTCAAAAATTGCAGCGAACCATTCATAGGATACATCCTACTTACATTAAGGCTGTGTTTGGATGAGGAGAAAATAAGGGAATGTAGGGGATTCTCCTCCTTTCCCCTGTTTGGTATTTGCTAACAAGGGGAAAAGTGAGGCCCACTTTCCCCCCCATTTCCCCTCTCAAGCACAATTCTGGTTTCCCCTCCTCCTTCCTTGCTTACAGATGCAACTTGGGCCGCAGTCAGGTTTATATCAAACCAATGCGACCTGTATTTTTCTTAAATGTGGACCTGACCCAGAAAATACCCGAGAACTGAGGACCTGACCCAGAAACCAAAGAGAGAGAGAGAGAGGGACGTGTACATGAGAGATGAGAGAAGAGGAGGGCGTGTACATGAGAGATGAGAGAAGAGGAGGGCGTGTACATGAGAGATGAGAGAAGGCAGAGTAGGCGCTGCTACCTCTGGTCTGCAAACGAAAGAAAGAAAGTGGAAAGCAGTTAGGGTTTATCACTTTTAAAAATTTTGGTTAGGGCTTGGGGTCTTGGATTTTTACTCATCAAATGTGACCCGACCCAACCTGAGATTTTTAGGGTATTTAAATGCCAAACCCGACCCAACCCTAAAATCCAAGATGGTAGACTCGACCCTAATAATTTTCAGACCGATTTGTGCCCGACCCGAGTTGCATCCTATCCTTGCCTCTCTTTTTATTTCTTTTCCCATCACACCTTTTCCCCTAAAATTACCAAACAAATACAAAAGAATCCCTGAATAGGAGAATCCATGATTCCCTCCCTCCCATAAATCACAGAAGGCAATAAAATTGATGCTCAGAACTCATAGTCATTAATCCAAAAGAACTTCTGGAAGCATGCTTTAGTTTTATTCTCAATGTACACAAAATAATGATTTTTTTTTTTTTTGAGATTTAATAGTGATTAAAAATTATTAAACATATAAAATTTGGAAGGGGAGAACCTGCCTGAATTTGAGTCATGGAAAATGCCATTCACATCTGTATAAGGAAGCTGCACAGATTCCATATTTTCTTGAGCTGCTTGAAGTACTTCACATTTGTTATACACATCTGAAGGAGGAGGAAGCTTCATAGATTCCATATTTCCTAGAGGTGATTGAATTACTTCACTCTCTCCATTCAAGAGTTCTTTTGATGCCCTTTCAGATGGTTGAATGATTGACATGAAAGGATAACCGAGTATCCCACAAGCCACACATGCCAAAGTTCCTGAGTCAACATGTAAACCACATGGCAAATCATCATCATCTGCATCCGTGAAGTCCATTGCTTCCATGCATGGTCTAAAGCTATCAGACTTATCATCATAACCATCATCCTTCTGGGAATCTAGAGAAGATACTTTTCCACTTAAGGAGTTTGTAACATTATCATTTGAATCATGCAATACATCCCCTTTATAAGAGCCATCTTCGCCATATTCAAGCGGCTTTACCTCAACAAGCAACCCAGGTGCTTCAACAGAAGCAGGCAAAGGAAATGTAGTAGAAATAGTTGTTTGCAAAGGCAGTAAATCTGGGTCCCACAACACTGCATAAGTAGTTGATGACTTTTGAAGAAGAATACTCAATCGATGATTCTCAGTCACCATATCATCTAAAAATGACTTCTTTACAAGGATCTCCCTTTCTTCTTTCTTGCGATCTCTCAGCCGAGAACTCCGTACCCCTGGGAGCAATGATCTAGGTACTCTGGCATTAAAATAATTCCAGCAGATTCAAACTGGAGAACACATTAAAATCAGGTGCCCACTTCAGATATGTTTGGACACCTGTAAGAATAATCATATATATGAAAGCATGAAATTCATGGCAGCCAACACACCAATAATGCAGACAAAACTACGCTATCGTACAAATTAGGCTTCATAAGTGTAACTACATATGCAATTTTGTGACAATAGAATGCAGTTAATACATAAAAGTCACAACTGGTTAGTGATGAAAAATAGGAATAGGAAAATCAATATCTAACTACACATTTCCCATCACTTTAAGTTATAATATTTTGGAACCTACCACAGTAAAGTCCATATTCATCTGACAACAATACTCAAAGATTATGCTAATCTATCAGGACTGTACAGAAAGCCCTTTCAGACCAATATAAAAATATCAATCTGAACTAAATCTGTAGGAATGGATTGAGACACTAGTGTTTTTTGATAACAAAGAACACTAGACTTGTCTTTTAGTTCACTTGTCATCATCTAAATGGTGAAAAGATACACCGGTATCTAGTATCCTCTGTAATAAAAAACACCGACGTCCCTATCAATTCCCTAAATCATTTATTCTTCTTTTACAGAACAATCTCATGTTTGGCCATCACCCTCTCATGCAACTGGTGTTCATTTCTAGAATTCTGAGACCTGACCCCTACCTTAAAGTTATTGTCTACTGACACAGATAGTAGGCCAATAGAATCCACTAGCTTTGGTAAGCTTGTTCTTCCGGCCACCTATAAAAATAAAGTTGCTTGGCAACCAAATGGCTGCTGGCTATAGGTGACTTTCACTACTTGTTGCCCGCTCTGTGACAAATTTTGATACTTGGCTGCAATTGTAGAATAGAACAAGATCTGACCTGGACATAGCTAGTAGGTTGGGCACAGGGTGAGTAAAGTGTAGGCAAGATAGTGGAGTACCAAATCGATTAAAGGAGTTTTTCTATAAGATGTCATTTGACCTTCAACCATTGATTGCTGGGTCATGAAGAAATGATAAGCAGATAGATGATGGAAATGTGTTGCAAGGATGGATGTTTCAAGTAACAATAGAAGATAGATGATCTTACACACAGAGAGAAGAGTGTACGTCACTTCACTTGAATAAATGTAACCTTAGCTAGGAGGAAGACATAATTTTGGCATATTTATCAAGGTCAATCTAATGGGACCACCGCTGTCCTATGGGCTATTTGGAAGGAGAGAAATTTGAGTGTCTTTGAGGGGAAGACAAACCCTATAGGCAACGTGTTCGAAAAGGCTAAATGGAACTTGATAGATTGGCTATCCACTTGCAAGGAGTTTGCTGGTCTGTCAACACAAAACTTCTATCTTTCATGCGAAGGTTTCATGAGAAGAGTCACTAAGGTTAGAAAACCCATCGTTGGTTGGGCTAAACCTCCCCTTAGGCTCGTTTAAAGTAAATGTGGATGGGGCTGTGTTTGGTAAACCTGGCCCTGCAGGTATTGGGGTGGTACTCCATGACGATACGAGTAGAATGGCTTTAGCATTTTCCGAGCTTGTAGGTACTATGGAGTCTAATGAGGCGAAACTGAGAGCTATTAGGAGAGCCGTCGGGGTCTGGTCTACTCTGGAGAAGGTCATCTTTGGGCTGAAGGGGTCTACAAATGCCATCTCCTGAGCTAGCAATAGGAAGGCTCCCCTGTGGAAACTGATTAATATCACTAGGGACATTAGGAGGTTAAGTAGGCTGGGTAGAATCACTTTTTCACATACCACTCATTCGGCAAATAGGTGTTGCAGATTTCTTGACTAAGACAGGAGTTCAGCTACAGAGACGCGCACTGGTTGTTTTTTTTTATTAGGTGTTACACTGGGTGTATGGGGATTTGGGTTTTGTACTTCATGGCTGTTTTCTTGGCTCTTCTATCTTGAGCACCGTACTTAGAGGCTTCACTCTCATACTTTTTTCTTGTTTTTGATTTTTTTTATCTTCTCTTAAGTGCCTTGGATATCCCTCATATTCTTGGCAGCTTGATATTAGTACATTCCTTCTCTCATAATGAAATTCTTTTGTCAATGCTTCAAAAAAATCTAATGGGACCACTGTCATCTTCAGGATGATTGGACGCGTACATCGCTTCACTTGAATAAATGTAACCTTATCTGGGGGAAAACATACTTTTGGCTCCATTCTCTCAAACTATTGTATCTTAAGGATTGGCTCCATTCTTTTTCAAAAGAAAAGGCCTATTGTATCTTAAGCATTTCATATTGCAATTAAAATGGATTATTCTTTTTTTTTTTTTTAGCAGTAACACACATTGCATTAAATAAAAGGAAATTGCACCAAAACAGGTACAAGAGACTCATACCCGAGTGGAAATAATTAAAATAGATCATTCTAAAGGTCCAACTAAAAGAAATAGGCAAAGCTAATACAACCTTAAGCATCTAAGAGGAGAAATATTTCTCCATGAAGCTGGAAGTTTGAACCCTTCTCATTGAAATGATAACATGACTCACGCTAGCAACCTTGCAACCTCTATTGTCACAACAATGAGCACTTACCAGCTACACTATGGACTTAGTGTCAAGTTAAAAGAAGCCTTTTTAGTTTTTCAGAACCAAAAACAAAACAAGATACAGAAAAACTAGAACATGAAATTATGGGTATGGTACCAAAAGGTAAAATTATGGATGGCTCAAGTGCGGGAAGAAAAATACTGTAGCAATTTTTTTTTTTTTTTTGAATGATGACAATTTTATTAAAGGAGAGAAAATATACAGGAAATAACAAAAGTAGAAATAAAACAGAGGCAAGCAATTTTTAAAGGCCCTAACTCACCAATTATGAGCAATCATCTAAATCTTCAATGACCAAAAGTTTTCTACCTAACCACCTTTTAAGTTTTAACTAGAGTATGCAGCCCTTTGTCTATAAACAAAGTATACTACAACTGTTCTAATAATTTGCAAGATCCAAGGATAAGATGATGTGTACTGGCACCCAAGAAATGGAGCAAGTTTTAAGCTGAAAATAGTCGACTTTGCCTCCTTCAGCTATGAGCAGGAAATAGTAGTTTTTGACTGCTTTCATCTTGACAAGAAAGGCCTGCACCTCCATGTCCATGTTAGAACAATGCTAGGCAAAGCTGGAGAATGCAATAAACACCTACTCAGAGGAGGCCTTGATGCCGCCAATGCTGGTAGAAGCTGAAGTTTTTCCAAAATGAGGCAACTAAGATTACCTGTTGTATGAGAATTCTTAGCAGAGTGGCAATCTAGCCAAACCATTGGAAATAAATAGAAAGACAATTAATGGCAGATATTAGAGCAAGTGGGAGGAAAGAAGGAGGGGAACTATAGACTACCATAAATGGATGACAAGGATAACGGGAAACTGCAAAGGGTCCTTATTATTGCAAGCCCCCAGGGAGAAATTGGTAAAGCTCAATTTTGAGTCCAACAAAGAAATTATGGAGCGGTGATCAGGAATGAGGAAAGCTTGGATAGCTTGCAGCTTTTACAAGTACCAACTGATGCTTTAAACCTAAATATATGGCTCCTTACAGGGCCTTTGTCTCATGGGCAACATCATGTTCCTCTGGGTGGTCATCAAAAGAGAAAACATCAAGGTGGTACTCAACACAATGCAGAGAGGGTTGGGCCAACAGGATTTCAAAGAACTGATGGATGAAATCAACTCCTTTTAAGAGACCAGGTTAGGACAATCTAGTATTGTTCATGGGAAGCCAACACACTGTAGTAGACACTCTAGCCAAATGGAAATAGACCAAGCACTCCAAGTGGATCGGCTTTATTCAAGAGTTCATCTCATTCGCTGGTAGAGACATGCATCTTCCTCAGAATCGATGGCCTAGCTTTTTCTCCGTGTCACAAATCTTAGGTACTATGAGGTCTAGTCCAAACTTGAAGTATGCCAACTATTTTATTGTCTATCTGGTATAGTCCCTGTTAGTAAATATGTCAAGTTTGGGATAATGAATAAGGCACCTGGTAAGGATATACTTTCTGTATTTTGTTTGATTTTGGTTAATAAAAATATGGAATTATGTTGAATTGCTCAAAAGTTATTAAAAAAACACTAAATAAAAATCTTACACTAGAGAAATGTTTCTCGAGAAGCTAATAGTCATGAACCTAAAGCCCTTTTTTCTTGAACCAGTGATGTGACTCAAACCAGCAAGGCAGTAACACTTATGGTTGCAACAGAGAGCACTTTTTTTTTTAAACATTGAAAACTTAATTCATTAAAAGATAAAGAGCCAGTACATTAAGGGATCCAAGTATAGGAGAGTTATACCCGGATCCAAGATGAGAAGGAAAAGAAATAGATAAAAACAAAGAGCAAAATAAGAGATAAAACAACACACCCCTCCCAACAAGAGATACACTAAGGATATACCCAGATATTTTGAAGCACCTATTGCGTCACATCATCAATTTTATATGCAAAATCAATGCAATAACTACTTTGTATGTTGCATCCATGATTCACTAAAAATATGGTGGAAACCTAGCATAGCATTAGCTTCTCAGCTTTTGCATTATTAAAAATATGATTCACTACGTCTGTTGTGTTCTTAAGAAACACAGTTTTGCATTATTGTTATGGCTATCATATGTTATTGATAGAAAAAGAAGGGGGTGGGGAGGAAGGAAAGGACACTGAATGTTCATTATAAAGAAGCTATCTCTCCGAAGTTCATGGCTTATCCTTTTCCTATGCTTTTTCTTTCCCTCCGAAAAAGCAAGAAGGGCACTCATTTCACTGTTCCAAGTATGGAGAGAAGGAGATAAACAAGTATTTCATATTGTTTATGATTAGAGAAAGAGGCATGTGTAATATATATATTCAAATATATTAAAGTGGACTATAGGATCTTGCCATATCTTTAAGGGAGAGTACTATTTTTCTTTTGAAAAAAGAGCAACTTGTAAGATTAAGGAATAGTACTGGAAAATGAATAAATAAGGTTAAAAAACAAACCATAATGATAAGTCATAATTATGACCACTGTCACATTGTGTGTCTGGAGAAACAGGTTGAATAAATTTGAATAAAACTAAACACATCATAATGGCACTAAAGAAAGAGCATGCGGGTCGACTAACAATTACATCTCCAATTAGAAGTCTATCAGCTGACCAGCCTAACCTCGAAATGAAAGACATCGTTAGCATGTAAAGTAGTTGCTGATGCGAGAGCATGGGTAAATAATTCATGGCAGCCCGACGTACTGCAGCTTCTTTTGCTACCTTAAGCCATTGTGGAGTTGCAAAGTTAGCAGCTTCCCCACAGTTAAAGCCTGTTTTTGGCAAAAGCAAAATCCAAATATTAAAAGAGTCATAACTTAGACATCTACAGATTGCATGGAGACAGTTGGTAAAGAAGGCCATAGAGAGCCAATGTAGCACTTAAATATCAATAAGGTTAAAAATTGGAATATTCCCTTTGGATGATGATATGAAAATAGACAAATGAGCAGTGCACTAAAACATCTTCATCAAAAGCCAAAATCCTATCTATCTAGGGCTGGCTTTGGGAGTTCTACTTCTCCATTTGGCCCTATCATAAACCATAAAATCCGTCACTTCACTGTCTATCATGTCTTTTTTTTTCTTTTGTCCCCTTCCTCCACTTTTTAAATGGCCCACATCTCCTCCTTGTACCTGCAATTTGCAACATTTCAACTATATGTACAAGGGCCCATCTCCGATCTTCTAATAACATGATCAAACCACCTTAGACAAGTTTCTTTTATTTTAGCATCTACTAGGGCTATCTTTAAATTGCCTCTAATGTAATAATTCCTAACTCTATCTTTTATATTTAAACCGCTCATCCAATATAACATGCCCATCTTTGCACCCTAACTTTAACTATTTGTTTTTTCTTCACTGCCCAAACTCCAATCCATAAAGTACTGTATGGGTCTGATAGTTATTTTATAAACTTGTCACTTTCATTGATGTGGCACAGCCCCTGGTTTGTCTACATTTTGGCAACTCCGCTCCCATCGTATTAGTTATATCATAGTATAAACTCTAAAATTCGTCATTTCACTGTCTATCATAGTCTTTCTTTGTTGCCTTCCTCCACTTTTTCAATGGCTTACCTCTCCTCCCTATACCTACAATTTGCAACATTTCAGCTATATATATAAGGGCCCATCTTCGATCTTCTACTAACATGATCAAACCACTTTAGACAAGTTTCTCTTATTTTAACATCTATTGGAACTATCTTTGAATTGTACCTAATGTAATCATTTGTAATATCTTTTATATTTAAGCCGTTCATCCAACATAACACGCCCATCTTTGTCACCTTAACTTTAACTATTTGTTTTTTCTTCATTGCCTAAACTCCAATCTATAAAGCAACATATGTGTCTGATAACTGTTTTATAAAATTAGTCCCTTTAAATGATGTGGCACGGCCCTTAATTTGCCTTCATTTTGCCCAGTCTGCTCCCATCCTATTAATTATATCAAAGTCAGATCCTCCAAGTGATTTTTCAATAAAGCCTAAGTATCCAAACTTATCATAGTGCAACACTAAGTCATTTCCAATTCCAATTGGGTTGCCTTACCTATCTTCTATTCCACTAAAATTACACTCCATGTACTCTATTTATGTTCTACTAATTTCTAGACCATTTGTCTCAAAAATTCACTCCAAGATTTAACTTATTATCAAGATGTTGTTTTGTTTCACTAACTAATACTATATTGTCTGTAAAAAGCATACACCGCAGCACTTCATCTTAGATTCCAGAAGTAATCCATCATTAATGCAAATAGGTATAGGCTTAAAGCAAATCCTTGGTGGAGCCCCATTCCAACTGAGAAGAACTCCACTCTCTCCACACACTGTTCTAACTAGTGATCACTCCATCATACATATCTAATATAATCTCTACATAATTAATAGGGATACATTTATTTTTTAATGTTTGCCATATCAATTTCCCTGTGACTCTATCATAAGCCTTTTCCAAGTAGACAAATTCCATATACATGTTCTTCTTCCTCCTTGAATTTTTCTTTATCACAGTACAAAAATGTCATCCATTGTTAATCTACCTAACTTTAACCCGAATTGATTTTCTAATTGATGAGAATCTCAAGGAACGCTAGCAAAGAAGGATGAGTTGGAATCTAGGTTTTACTTTATCATGGTTGGATGGTGATTTTTTGCACAATCCCTATATCTGGCCATGGATAGAGACAGATCCAGCCATGGATAGCCTAGATTGTGCTGATCCATCCATTTACATCATAAGTTGTTCATCGGTGGATTGGACCAGTCTGGCCGTTGAACCAGTACCATTTGGGCATTTGTTTTTTCTCATATTTTATTTGTTCTTTTCTCTCCTCATGCATTCAGAAAACAATTATTGCTTCACAACAAGCAACCAAAATAAAAAAGAATTCAAGATTACACAAAGCAACTAAAACTAGCACAAAGATAAGTGTAAAGCAAGCAACAATTTATCATGGAAAGACTTAAGTCACGACAAATTTGTTCCAAAAACAACTATTACAAAAAACACTTGAAAGCATGAAGAAAGAAATAGAAAATCTAAAAAGTGATTACCATGGCTGAACCCTACATGGTATGCCCTTGGAAAGGTCACAACAAATTCACCAGGATATTGTACTAACCTGAAACAAGAACCAGGAAGGTTGGTTAACAAATGTATAAAAGATGCCATGATGATCATAACCAGAAATAATCAGAAGAAAGCCTGTGTTTGAAATGCAACTTGAAAAGCCCAAATCTCTACCCATACAACCACCACTTGAAAGGAAGGGCAAAAAAGAGAGTCATGCCAAACAGTTTAGAGGTTAGCCTCAGTAGTCAGAATAAATGTTCATATTGACAAATTAATACATATTTCAACACTAAAAGAGCAACTGAAGAAGGTTAGAGAAAGATCACCTGCAACAAGGAATTCCTGATGCAACAACCACCTCAGGTGACAGTAGCGTGGTCTTCTCACCCAGTAGAGAAAGAGCAGCTGACAAGAAAGGAAAATGTACTTGAGTGACAAATAAATAGAAAGTAAGACAGACGCATATAATTAACCTAAGTTTAAACTACCTAGTCGATCAAGATGTGCCCCATAGCCCTTCACTCGGACGACTTCCTCCAAGGTGAATGCATAGTCTCCAGGGATTGCATACCAAGTCTTAGGAGCACCCGTATGGAGAAAATTCAAACTATGCAGCTCATGATCTTCAACATGCCAGGCAAACCAGCTGAACAACATGCCAATATAAATCATGGGAGAGGTAACGCCGGGAATATCATCTGACATAAAACGGGTCAGGGAGCCTCGTGAACGTGCAATAACCTGTAAGTTCCATGGACTGTTTGAAATCTTCCAACCCGCTGTGCCCTCTTTATCACTACCATCAGCAAGTGCCGCACTTTTCTGCCTCAAAGGTCTCGAAGTCTCCTCTGACAACGAAGTTGATGAACTAGATAATCCTTCTCTGGTACAAGGGGTGTTGTTTATGTTGCGATGTTTCTCACGTATGATGCTTTCCTGACGCTTCTGATCAAATCTTCCCCTCCTCCTCTTCCGCTTATGGATATAACGGAATGACACCTCTGGCTCCCCAAAACCAGAACCTGGCACATCATTAGCATACTCGACATAGATGGGTTTCTCAGATGTGGCCTTCCAAAACAAAGATTCTATCACCATTGGTGAAACTTCCTTCACCCCACTCAAATGACTTCGAGCAAAAACCTTTGACTTTGACTCGAACTGATCCAAGGTATACACCTCTCCACTCTGCCAAACCTGCTTCTGAACAGCCATTTGCTGGGTTGGCATTGGACCTTTAATTCGTTTTGAACAAAGACCGAGTTCCTGCTGCCTTGTCGTGAAGACTGCCCGAACCTCCACATCATTTCCTCCATCCCCAAAACCCTTTTGAGAAGTCAAACATCCAGTCACTTCAGCTCCCAATTCGGGACATTTTACCAGAGACTTGTTTAAATTTGAGAGGGCATATTTCTTTGATGGCTTAGGGAGTGGCGGGATGACCTTGCAGATTCCAAAAGCACTTGCTTCCTTCTCGATTTTTGATATGTAAGCGATAGGGTCAGCAAATTCAGTTTCAGTTGGGTGGTATTCAGGCGCCAAAGGTAGCCCCTTTAGCCAAAAGGGTATCTCAACATCTCCCATTGAATCTCAAGTGTTTCCTTTTATTTTTATGACTCTATTGTTCTAAAGACAGCACTTTATCCAGAAGGTTATATCAAAATGACCTATCAAAGTTCAAAATTATAACAATGAGAATAGAACGTTGAGAAATTCTATTGCCCCTTTACCGAAAAGAGTTTCACAACATTAACAGTCAGAAACCCATGTCAGAAAATACACCACCCATCAAAGTCCAAGATTCAGAGAAAGAGAAAATCAGGTAGAAATATTTATTTCCCCTTTAGCCAAGAGGGTATCTCACAATCACCAATCAAAGCCCAAGCTTCATAGAAAGAAGAAGATTATAAAGAGATTTTGTACAGATTCATGCATTGGTTTCTTTCAATACTAAAAGAAATAGGGTTATATGGGCAAGAAGTTATTTGAGAAATTGTAAATGGGGTTTCTTGCTCTCTAAATGTAATACATGAAGAAAAAGCAAGAAAGTAGATGAATGAAAGCTTACATTCGCCAGAAAAGAGGGAGTTGGAGAGGAAACCTGAGATGGGTATTTCGACGGGTCTTCACTTCTTAGGCTCAGAGAGAGAGCAAGAAGGATTTTGCAGGTTGGGATTCATTAAACCCGTTATCTGATTGTGAAATGATTCCGTTGCGATCACTAAAATGAGATCCGGTTGAGAACTCGTGGGTCCAATTTAGACGACAAATGCAAAAGGGTATAAGGTAACACAACATATTATATGTTACTATCATACTTACAAATGGATGTTATTATGTTAATAGTATGCAATTATGTATTATTTTATATAATTAGAATAGATTTATTTTTAACTATTAGATTTAGGCCAGCCATCGTAATACGGGCAAAATTTGTTAAAGACACGGATAGAGTAAAATTTACATTTTACCCCTATCGGCGTCCTGCTCATCAAGTACCGGTGAACCGATATACAGAATATACATATATATAATTCACCGGTATTTGATCAGCGGTACACCGATAAATGTAAAGTTTATATCAAAACAAGCAGTGAAATAGTGATTAATTCTGATATAACTTGATTATTTAGTTAATTATTACTTTTGATCTCAATTTTTTTCTAAAATATTCTATGATTCTATATTCAATATAATAGAATCCAATAACTTATTAAATGTGAGTAGATTCTATTAAATGAGCATGGTTCACTATAAATCAAAGGAATAAATCTCGGTCGATATGTATCGTATCGGCAGAGATATCTCAGCCAATGCGGTAAGTATCAGCCGTACCATAGGAATATCGGCAGTGGGCGCCGATATTGGCTAATATTTTCAATTTCAATTTTTTTTTCTTTCAAAATCAGACCTCTTATTATTTTTTTATTTTTTATTGAATCAAAAAAATTAAAATATAAAAAAATACCGATATCTTCTCCCCAAAAAAAAGAGGAGAGAGATCTCGGCCGATATACGCCATATTGGCCGATATATCTCAAATCTGAGTTTTTAACCCCTGTTATAGATATATGATTGCATACTACAACAAAAATTTAAGAAGATCATTTTTAATTATTAGATTTGGATATATCAAAGTGAAGGATAAAATAGTGATTAATATTTTTTTATTAAATAATTTTTTTTTATATCAATATTTTATACTATAATATACAAATTTTATATTCAATATGAAAGGGCTCAAAGACCCGCTAAATATCCACATTAAAAATGTCATTTTCGTCGTCAGGAATAGATTCTATTACTTTATTGTATTTCATATTTGCACTCAATGGTGTCAAATTGCAACTTGGGCAGTTTGGACGGGTTTCGAGCTGTTTGATCTAGGCCTGTTTTACTTTATTTAAGGGCCCAAGTCTAAGCCTAGGCCCAAATTGGCCCAATTAAACCCATAATTGGATAGGTTTATGTTTGAAAGGCATGACTTCAAATTTGAACTCAAATTGCATATGTGACTTCTTTGGGGAATAGTTTTTTTGAGTATTAATAAAATTTATAAAAATTGGTTATGTTAGATATACAAAATTCAATTGAATATCGATAGCGATCCTCCCACGGGTATTTTATGTAACGAGACACGAGATTTAGGATATTTTCCATTTTACCCTTCCACTACCATACAAAAACATTTAAAAGAAATTCAGTGATCCAGTCAGTGAGCCGGTCAGTGATTTGATTTTAATGATCTGATTTATTGTCATGTATAAAAAAAACAGTCTTACTTAGATAAATTTTAGTGAGCCGGTCAGTGAGCCGATTTATACTACAATGGAAGGGTCAGTGATCCGGTCAGAGAGCCAATTTGGATGTTTAGGTTGATTATGGACTAGGCTAATATAGCATGAAGCTTGTACTTGATTTCAAAGTTAGGCCAATGATCTGGGCCCGAAGAAGAACCTAGTGAGATCGATAATCACCAACAAGACTGTTCAAAGAATTGATGCCATTTATACCTCTTTCGAGTGCCAATTAATATTTTTATTATTCATTGTTGGCATTCATAATAGTTATGAGTGGTAATTGAATATATAAAAAATAATTCTACCCTCGTATCAATTGTGATTGACAATAATAATGAAGATAATGAAACATTAATTTATATATTCTATCATTACAACTTTTAAACATTGAGCAGAAGATTAAATTATTATATAGTGGGTCCATCATAAATACTTGATTGCTTTACAAGGCCTGTAGATTTAGTCAAGCATTAGGGCTCACAATTTATAATTTGATTGGACCAACTAGTGGGCCAATTTGATATGTTTGGACCACTAAATGAGATTATTTGAGCGGACCATTTAGTGGTTCCATTTGAAATTTTGACAAACAATTTATTGGGTTCTACTTGGATTTAAGTGGCTCATTCTGTCAATCCATTTCATAGTTTGGTAGAACATTTGGGTCATGGGCTGCAACTTGGGTGGGTGGATTCATGATATGGGCCTTATTGAGCCCTGTCCCAATTTGTAATTAGAGGGCCAACGCTCGTGGATGGGCTTGTTTGGCTTGACTTGGTTACGCGATGATCTAGCCCAATTTGTATTTGTGGCTTGAGCCCAATTTACGACTAGATTGCATACTTAGAATATCTCGACAGTGAATTAACTTTACTTGAATAATATTATCAAATTATAAGATGTATAATACATATTATTAAATAAGTTTTCGACTAATGACATACTAATGATATGAATACAATGCCACGATTTTGAATTTTGTCCCCTTAAAAATGGGTCTTGATGATAGGCTTCCATCGCATTCAGCACAAATTCAAGTCTTTGGACGAAACACATGCTTTCATGTACTAAGTCTTGCTTGACCTAAATTTTAATTTGGACCTTATATTTTAGACCTCAAGATGAGTCCCACACTAGCCCGAATTAACATGAATTTGAAATTAATATATATATATAACGACCCGACCCGAACATAGGGCTTAGAGCTTAATTCAGTGTGATATTGTCCGCTTTGGCCCTCGCACACAAGCTCGAACCCGCAAGGTTTTGTTCCTGGGCCATGGCCCACATGGCCAAGGCCCAAAAAGGCCTCACACAAGAATCAACATGGGATAGCAACTTATAACCCCTCCTCTCTTAATCTTCCCAACCGATGTGGGACTTTTCGCTTTTCCCACATCAGGTTGGGGTGGGTATATATATATATATATATATATTTCGGTTTTTAATACCTTTATATATCGGCCGATGATGGTCTTTTTAATTTAAAAAAATAAAAAAATAAGAAAGAGACATTTATCAATCGATATATCGGCCGCTACCATTTTTTTAACCCCTGTTTGAGAGTATAACTCTAAGTACGTGACACTAAGCTCCATAATACCATCAGAGAGCTTAATAGTATTATTAATACCATCACTTCTATTTGAAACTTAGTATTATTTACATATTTAAATACATGTACAACAATTTATTCTTCCTTTATTCTCATATCACCTTCTTTTGTTGGCAGAGAGGCCATATGGTTTACACAAGATCAAGTTGAATCCACAACTAAAACTTCATTTCTAGTTATGATCTTCTCCAAATTTGCCTGTATTTTGTTGATCATGATCTCCAACCCCGTGAGGGTTTTGGCTATTTCCCCATGATTCTCTAGGTATGTTGTGGTGGTTGTTTATATCAGTACTGTTATCATTGCTCTGCCCTTCATTTCCATGGCTCTCATTTGCCACCAATTTCCTATTACCAGCATAAATCATGTCTGCTACTACCAACAGCAACAGAAGAGGTAGCAGCTTCATCTCTACCTTCTACCAAACAAGAGAAAATGGATGTAAGTAGCAAGTAAGAGAAAGATGCTTGCTTACTCTAGACTTTAAAAAAATAATCATATACGAGTTAGAACACAAGCCTTAGTTGCTCTCTAATCTAATCCAAAGGATTTACAGTGATAGTCAATAACCCTCTTCAAAAGCAGAAGTCTAGATTTTGATTTTCGCTCCATTCGAAAGAACTACTTCCCATAGAGTTACCTGATATGTGCAGATAGGAAGGCTTGCATATGGTCTAAAGATTAGTCCGATGCTTTAAGAGGCCTGGATACTTTGGTTATAAAAAAAGTTGCTCTTCTAATCTAATTCTTAGTGATAATTTAAAATTGTTAATGTACTTAATTACAAACTCTATATATATGTTTATGTATATAATACATGCTTATACAATGTGCTTTGAAGCTTAATTTCCGATACATTTTGGTGCTTTAGATAAGAAATAGTTTATTTTATAACACTGATGTAATAAAGGCAAAAATCTATAATACTACATATATATTTTAAGTATCTAAAATAAATGTTGTTACAAATGATGAAACACGATGTTGTAAATGAAAACAATCATACAAAAACACGCAAGATTTATATGATTTGACCGTCTATCTATATCTATAGGGAGATGTGAGTGATTTCACTATTTTCAAAAATAATGTTACAATGCTATCTTCCTATTACCTCTCTCAATACACATGAATTCCCATGATCTTTAAAACCCTTCAAAGATATAATATATAAAAGATACCATATAAAAAATAATAAGAATACCATTACACACTAAAAGTTTTGGATCATGAGCTCTACCATCGAATCCCTAGAATGAAAGAGAAGGGGGGAGGGGCACTACTTTTCATTTTAAGTGCCCTGTTCAAGAGCTGGGCATCTCTTCAAACTCAACCCCATCCCATTCAAAAATCAAAGGGGTTCAGTGGATCACCTCAATATATAAAGCATTCAACCCCAAGGGATTGTTGGTTTTTTTTTCAAAAGGTTTGTATTGGACTTGGACTGTGTTTATGAAAGGCCCATGGGCCCAGTATGTGTTGTTGTAAACCTAAGTATATAAAGGCAACCTTTCCTCTAGGGTCTTCTAGAAGTTGCAGATTTCTCTTGGGGTTGAGAGAGGAGAGAAGAAAACAGAGAAGAAGGAGAGATGGTGAAGAGGGAAGGGTAAGAGTTGGGTAATTCTTGTAATTTATCCGATATTTTTTTCATAGTGTGATGCACGTTCTATGTTCTATGGATGTAGGTGGTTTTGCCGAATCACGTAAATATCTGTGTATTGTGTGTGATTGATCTCTGGTTTGATTTTTTCTCCACAACAGAGGTTGACCTGACGGTCAAGGCGCTTGCGTCAAGAAGTAGAGTCTTGAATTCGATGCATGCTCAATTCCAACGGGTCACGCCCCGTAGTTACTTACTTGGTGTGTGTCAGATCGGAAAACTTGTACATGCCTAAAGACTACTCAACTTAAAATTATCCTCTGTCCTAATACAGATGATGCCTGAACACCTTGCTCATAAATATATATATATATAAAACAAAGAACTTAAACATGCATCCGTCACTCGAGACTCAAAACTTTTTAACACCTAATTGCATCTATATTTAGCTGCTGCAAATTATACATTTATGCAAAAAGAGTTCATGAACGAACCTTGTATGAATGATTCTAACGCCGCCTTCAAATTTGCCAAGGGAGGAAGATGAAGCTATTCATTCTTATAGACATGACTAGCAGACATGATGAGCACAGTCGTAGAAGTGGGTGTAGCTTATAAAAATACGTTGTGGGCTTTCCACCAAAGTCTATGAAAGGATGGTGGGTGATAATTATTTTTCTATGAAGGATTAATGATGGTGCAATGGAAGATAATAAAGCCCACTCAAGCCTTCCCAAATGGGGTATTACCACCTTGCTCAGAAAGGCCCCATTTGATCAAGTCTTCCTGTGATATTTTCTTTTGTGCTCCAAAACTCTAGAGGTATCCAGAATAGGAAATGGAAGCCATTGACATCGGAAAGACCTCAGCATTTTGTTGAAAGAATGAAAGGATTGGAATGTAGGGCCAATTTATACAGTTTTTGAAGTGGATGGCTAAACACGGTTCATCCACCCACTTAAAAATTGTGTACTGTTTTGATTCTCAACTTACATTAACACTAGAGAATTGTCACCAATAATGAAAGACTACTTGTACGAAGTTAGGGCTGCAACTCGGGTCGGGCGGGTTGGGTTCTTTAAAACTTAATCCGACCCGAGTTGATATATATAGAACTCGATCCGACCCAACCCGACCCTAATTCTCAACCCGAACTTCACGACTCGACCCGACCCGAATTCTCAACCCGAACTTCACAACACGATCCGACCCGAATTATAATCCGAATCAACCTGAATTTTGATTCGACCCGCATTTTGAATCCATTTTAGCCTAATTTTAGCCGGGTCGGGTCGGGTTAACTTGTAAAATCCTCAATCTGACCCGACCCGAATTTCATGCGAGTTTTAATCTTCTAAACCCGACCTGATCCGTTAACCCGCATGATTTCTCTGGTCGGGCCAAAACCTGACCCGAATCGCAGCCCTAGACGAAGTCATGAGTGATTTGATTATTTCAAGCTAATTTTCTTTTTGTTAAAACTGGATATCCATTTCAAAAGGCTAGTCTATTAGGTGGAGTGACCCAAATCCTTTATAAATCTTTAGATCTCTCTACACTTTCAATATGAGACTTGTTCGCAGCTCCAATAATCTCCCCCTCGAATGAGACTAGCCATTCCGTCTGCGTAGGAAATCTCCTAAGTCTACATGAGGTAGTGTAAGACATGTCTCTGATATCACTTGTTAAGACTGAGTATCCATCCTAAAATACTAGTCTATTAGGTGGACTGACCAAAGTCCTTTATAAATCCCTAGATCTCCCTCTATACTTCTAATGTGAGACTCGTTTACAGTCCCAACTATTTTTATGATGATAAAAAACGTCTATGATTTCGAACACAACCTTCATTCTTGTGAACAAGGAAAGGTTTCACTGATCAAATTATTTGTACACTCTTTAGTTTTGCTACGAATGGCGCCAATGTGATTCTGAGTTCATGCAACATTTTATGAGTTGAAACCAGGGGTCGAAATATCGGTCGATATGTATTAGTTTTTTAGAGCCGAACAATATCGGCCGATACGATATGTATCGACCAGTAAAAAAGGTTATCGGCCCCGAATATCGGTCACCATATCGGCCGATATGCATAAAAATAAGTATTTAAAATTTATTTGATTTTTTTTTAAAAAAAAACAAAAACCGATATGGTTTTTTCACAGTTTTTACGATTTTTTACGGTTTTGAATATCAGAGGAGAGAGAAATGCAATAAAATGGAAAAATCGGATGAGAGAGAAAATTATCGGCCGATATTTACATATCAACCGAAATATTAGCTGAAGCGTATTTTGGACCCCTGATTGAAACTATGTTAGATCCAAAAGGTGAATCATAAGTTGAAACTAAGTATATTTAGTTTCATTTTCATTTACTCAAATTCTTAATTTGAGTTTGCTGACTTATATGAATTAATTTAATTTTGAATTAAATATAAGTTTGATTTATTTTGCATGACCCATATTCTTAATTCATCATCCTCATCCTACTTCAACTAATTTATTGGTAGAATTATTGGTATGTCCACTAGCATAATGTATTAAACCTTAAATGACTTTGTTAAAGCATATTTTAGTATAACGGTAAAGAAAATTATTTTTTACTCATAACTTATGGTGATTAATTTTCAGTAGATAAACTCTATTTTAATAAAAAAAATTCTCTCCAACAAAAGAAACATGAATTAAAAATATAATACATAAAATATAAAACATATGATCTATAAGTAAAGTTAAAAGTACCGAATTAGGTTGCTATAATTTATTTAATTTTATTATTTAGACAGAGAACCTCAATCGTATTATAAATTTAATTTTCTTATTATTTCTTTGTCTTTTTCTCTTGGCCATTGAGAAAAAAGAGTGGGATATGTTTGAAGGCAGTGGTCTCATTATATTCTAATAAAAGTGTAACCTTTTATTTGTCAAAGACCACTAAAAGTTGGTCTGTCCTTTCTTAATGTAAATTCTAAAGTGGACTCCAAATTCCTTAAATGTAATTAGTGTGACAAAATGGAGCTGGGTTGTAAGATAATCAAGACTAATCCACCTTGAGAGGCTTTTTCTTTTAAAAAATTATTTCTCTCTCTCTCTCTCTACTTGAAAAATAAATTAAGGATGACAATGATCAGGCCTAGTTGGGTTCAGATTTCAGTAATTGATCTATTTATCTTGAAATATTAACCCTAAATCAAACTCATTATTTAGTATGTTCAAGTTAGACTAACTTATTTATTAAATAGGTAAAGATATTTGATATTAATGTATGTTTTTTATTAAGAGATGCTAGTTGGTTATTAAATTTCCCGGTCAGATTGATGGGTTGGATTTTCTAAAATTTTAACTCTAATAAGTAGATTTAGTTAGTTAGGTCAAAGTACAATTTTTTTTTTCAACAAATAAATATTTACATGCCAGACAAATCCATCATTTTTGTTTGACTACCCAACAATCCCTCTTCAAACGAGGACAACCATCTCGTCTGTTGAGGGATTACTGAGTCTACATGAGATAGCCTGAAATCTGGCTTTGATACCATTTAATAAAACTGGGTATGAAGCCTAAAAGACTAGCCTATTAAGTGAAGTGACCCAAGTCTTTTATAAATCTCTAAATCTCCCTCTATACTTTCAACGTGGAACTCGTTCACAACCCAAATAATGAATACCATTGAATGTCATCCATTCCGTCTCAAACCTACCTATTTACATATAGCAAAAAAGCATTCTAAGCACTTCAGACCTGAAATCAAATCTTCGTAAAAAATCAAAGACAAATCAATATCAGTTTGTCCAAGTTTAAAACCTTTGATTCCAATGTGCACGAAAATTGATTTAGCCAAGCTTCATATGATATTATTATATCACATAGGCAGCATTCATTCATACAGACGACATAAGTAGTACTTGATAAGTAAAACAGAAGACAATCACACGATCTTTATTGAATGTGATCACACAAATTCTCCAAATTTATTTTCCATTCTATTGAAGTTTCATAGCAGTAGGCAAGCCAAAGTGCCGAACTTGTGGCATGCTCTTAGTTATTGGGCTTAGGGTGCTGATCAAACCAACTCTTCAGATCATTAGAGTGGTGGCTATCAGTTGTAGATCCTCGGCTTCCATTTTTACTGTCATTTTCATCAGTGTTCCTACCGTCTTTCGGTTGATCATCGCCGGCATCATTGCTTCTTATATCGTCAACATTCTCTAACTGGCGATGATCAACCCCATATAACTTCTCCCTTAGTTCCAACTTCAACTTCCTTTGCTTCAGTTCTTCAAATGAATCAACAGTAGTCATCGCCGCCGATGCGAAGAGAACCACGAGGAAGAAGATGAACACAGGAAGCTTCATTTTGGCAGAATGTCAAACAACTGCTAACAAGTTCAAGAAAGAAAATCATATAAAGTAAGTTGACTTATATTTTAGAATAGTAGAATGCTTTATCAAAGTGAATGTCAAGGTAACAGTGAACAACTAAGTGGAAAAAGTACAAGAAAGCAGTGAGAAAAATAAAAGAATGATGCCAAGGTGGTAGGGACTAGGGACCAGGGACTAAGGGAAGTGGTTTAAAAGACTTAGAATGGAAACAATGATGAAATATATGTTGTATGAAGAGAGTACTCGACTAATTCTCGAGGCATGTGTAGATCTTTCTATCCACACACGAGGTAATTCTACAGGAAGTAACCCTTTGAGGTAGAGTGAAAATTAGGGCTGCAAAACCTGACCCGCATGACCCGACCCAAGAAATCATGCAGGTCGGGTCAAGAATTTTGGGCCAACGGGTCGGGTCTGGTTGGATTGAGGATTTTAGAAGTTAACTCGACCCAACTCGGTTACAGTTCTAATTGAAAATTGATCTCAGTACTTCTGCTTCCTGATATGGATTCTTTACCATCTTTCTAACCCCTTTTGAATTATATGATAAAAATAAATGATAGAAGATATGATTTCAAATACGATAAAACGAAAATATATGACTCAATTCAACAACATAGATAAATAATCTTGGATGATAATGATTTTAAAACAGTAGGAAGGAAGTCTCACTCAAATTTTGCATACCTCTCAACAACTTGGTATGCTTGTTTTGGCAGGGCAGATTGTATTGAACAGGGTGTTTTGATTTGCAAGGCATCTTTATAGGGAAGTGGGATTGTAAGAATGTTGTGAGTGGGAAAGTGGGGGTGAACATTTTCAAACACCCATTGATGGGTCAAAATGGGATTTTCCTTTAATAATTTTGGCCACTGTAAGAATTTCATGTTATAAGGTGGTGAGAGTTAAGTAAATTATAAGAATGATTAATCACAATATGGTAATTTAACTCATGTTTTGGAAGGTGAAGTGTCCACTTCTTCAGTGGGATAACTATTGCAAGTAGCAACAGTAATTAGTCTCTTCTATCAATGGTGATGTTGTGATGATGGTGAAATAATTTAAATGAGTCTCTCTCTTCCTACAAATGACTTTCAAATTTTATAGCCATCTATCTTATCAAATTAAAAAAAAAAAACCCTAATTTTGTTTAAGTGCCATTATGTATTTTACAATGACTAATTCAGAGGTCGAGATATCGACTGATATGATATATATCGGTTTTGAAAATCTATATATATCGGCGATATGATACGTATCGACCGATATTGTAAATATCGGGCGATATCTGATATATATTTGCCTATATTGATACTTTTTTTTAAAAAAAAATAAGGGAGAGAAAAATATCGACCGAGATATATGCCGATACCGTATTTTTCACCCCTGCACTAACTAAACCTTAAAATAAATTATTGCATTTCTTTTAATTACTATTTCTAATGGTCGGTGATTTTTCTAAATTTCTTTCAAATAAGAAAGAGCTGCTTGCTTGCTTGCTTATGCTTCTTTGCTAAAGCTGAAAGAGTATTTTATATTAGATTTAATAATTAATGGCAAAGACTCAAGAACCTTGAGAGTTGCAGGATATTGGTTTACTTTTACACGTGTCTTCCTCTCACATTAATCGCCAAACTTAAATTAAATATAAATATAGTTGACTAAACGAGTTAAAACTGTGATAATTTTATATACTAGTAATGTAGATAAAAATCTAAACTTTTATATTATTAAATGAATTAAATATAAATTCAAATCTATCTCATATATCGAATACGCATCTTAAATCAATTCATTTAATTATAAATATTATTAAATAATGAACAATTCTATAGTCATTTTAAATTCTTCAATCTTGAAAAATGAGTGTACCTCAACTGGTTGCCTCCCGTCTAAGGAAATGGGAGGTTGCGGGTTCGAGCCCCCATAGGTCTAATCTTGGTGTGCCTTTAAAAATAGTGTGCTCATCTGTAGGAATTTTAATAGGATTATATCTGAGTTTTCCACACGTTAATAATAAAAAAAAAAGGCATTCCACGTTATCTTATTTCTTAAAAAATTCTCTCTCGATTCCATTAAAATTGGATAAATTTCAAAAACAAAGAGTAGTGAATGGCATGAAAGATATAGATTATGTAATTAACAGTGTATTGATAAGAATAAGAATGGATATAACTTTGTGCTTGCACAACATCCATCACTTAATGGTAGACAACCACAACTTAGTGGAGTCATTTTTCCTTCCATTCTTATCTTAAAAATGGTTTATGTGGCCCTCCCCGTAGAATTATACTTACCAATCTTAATCACAAAAACAATGATTATTATGTAGGAATGTCGAAATTTAATATAGATGGAGCCACTTTCAGGAAAACAGGTCTACTAGAGATAAGGGGGGTGAGTCAGGATTCAAAGTGGTGTATCTTCTTTGATGTTCTCAGAATCGTTAGGTGTGAAAGACTCAAACGAATAAGAACTCTTAGCTATAAGAAGGTTTTGGTATTGTGGAGGGCTGAGGGATAGGAGAAACTCATAATAGAATGAGACTCGGTGAATGCGATAAATGGGGTAAGGGAAGAAAATTGTACCTGTAGAGCTGGATAACAGTAGTGAGGGAAATTAAGAGTATATGCATAAGTCTAGAGGAGTCTTATCAATTGTTTAGAGGAACAATCAATGGTGTGACAAATTTTTATACAAAGTTAGGTGTAAATGCTACATTCAATGGTGCCTTTCACTTATGATTTACCTTGTGGAGGCCTATGGAATGTTTTGTGGGTTTGATTGGATTATTCATGTAGTTTTATATATGCTTTTGTTGTTTTCGGTCTAATTTTATTAAGCCACTTTCTTGTAGTTGTACTATTCTCTTATCACCTTGGATACCTTTAAAAAAATAATTATTTTTATAAAAAAATCTTTACTTATAGTATGTGTTAACTAAAAAACAGGAATAATGAGATATTTATATTTTTTTCTGTCTTTTAACTTTTCTAATTCTTTTTTAACCCGATAAGTACCCTGAGAAAAATAATATTTTAACCATATATGTGCATATATAAAAAAGAAGAGAATAGTTAAAAGATAAGGTAGCTGTATAATACCCACATGGGTGTAGCTCAACTGGTTACCTTCTGTCTCAAGAAGTGAGAAGTTGCGGATTCGGGCCCCATTATAAAATATATGTGTATGAAATATCCTTAAAAAGTATGTGAAGATGATTTCTTTTAAATGCATTTGATAAAATTATTTTAGACATGATTATTTGATACATAAGACAAATTGCTACCTTTGGGGCTTAGTTTTGATTATAAATACAAACAGCTATTGTTTAACAAGGCTTTTATGAAAGCTTGTGTCACAAGCAACCACAATTTAAAATCTTAGACTTTTTTTTTTCTCAAATTAGTATATTTGAATTGATTCGACTCAGTATGATTTTATTTCAACGAGCCAACAAGTCAATAAGTTTTCCCTACTTGAGTTGAAAAACTTATTTGAATTACTTGACTCAATTAAATCTTAGAGTTGAGTCCAACTTTTGAGTTTTTTTAGATGGTATTTCAAACAATGAATTAATTTCATATACTTGGGGGATGACTGATTGGGGTTTATCTCATTATAAGTTATATAAGTTATAGTAGAGTTATGTCAATTTTATATATAGTCATTTTTCATAAAAAAAAAAACTATTAGTTGCCTTTGAATGCTTATCAATAATTAGGGCTGCAATTTGGGCCAGGTTTTGACCCGACCCACATGACCTAACCCGAGAAATCATGCGGGTCGGGGTAGGTTGAGAAGATGAAAACTCGCATGGAATTCGGGTTGGGTCAGGTCAGGTCGGGTTAAGGATTTTACAAGTTAATCCAACTTGACCTGACTCAACCCGACCTGACCCGGCAAAAATTAGCCTAAAATTGGGTTCAGAATTCGGATTGATTCGGGTTATAATTCGGGTTGGATCAGGTTGGATTCTATATATATCAACTCGGGTCGGGTTGGGTTTTAAGGAACCCGACCCGCCCGACCCGAATTGCAGCCCTATCAATAACGATATTGAAGTTCATAAACAATTATAAAATAATAATAAAATATAACAATTTTCTTTGATAAGAAATGGACTTACATGTATAATTAATTACCTCTAGAACCTACTCTACCTTACCATCTAAGTAATCTCATTAACCCATTTCCCAAATACTTTTACTGTTTAGCCATTAATTGATCATAAAATCTACGAATCATCATTAAGTTAGAAACTTCTTCGAAATTTCGTTTGAAACTGTTTTCATTGACTTTGGTTATTATTTGAAGGTGGCCAATCCAAATTAGTCTTAATGTTGTTAATATTATCCTCCATCCATCATTTGCAATATTTTTTTCAAACATTTTACAACCCACTAAATATTGCCTCATGTGGGTGGGAACCCCATAATCAGATGTTCTAAATCACTCGTTGTTGTTGGTGTAACTTTGGGTGACTGATCGGGTTCAATGTCTAACTCTAATTAAACACATGATTTAAAGGTTGAATTAGTTTACCCATATTTAAATTAGGTCAATCAAGTTCGACTTTCCATTAACCCTAGTTGTAACCATTACCATGTAATCCCTCACTATAAATAGCTACTCTCCCTCAGCTAAATTCAAAAAGCTTCGGCAACAAGAAAAGAGGATGAAGTTGGTAGCTCTTATTCTAATCCTGTTGATGGCCAACTCATGTTGGGCCATGCATAGAAAGGCCTTGATGAATGAAATCCATGGAGAAAACCAACAAATGCAACAAGAAATTCGACCGGAGGTGATCGACGAGAAGAAGACGGAGGACCCTAGTGGCACCACGACCAATAACCACCACGAGATAACACGAAGTAACTGGCCGCCGGGCAGCTCCGGCTAGCATGCAGGTGCAGTTGGACATGGCGATGACGATCAAAGTGATAGTAATATGAATTAGTAATTAATGTTAATTCTATTAGCTATATAATTATATCCTTGTGATAGTTAATATAGGATTTTCTCTAAATTTGTGGCACTTTGTTCTTATTGATAAAGCCTGTATTAAAGTTTATGGTAAGGTTATTTACAATATAATTACATTAGTCTTTCTATGTATACGTGTTTTTTTTTGTTTTCTACTCGATTTTGTTAGCCCTCTCCATCGTTAAGAAAGATAACGAAAAAATATTGTAATTTTATTCTTAAAAATAATGGAATCACTCTAATTTTATTGTGGATGTCGACACACTATCGAACCGTTTAAATTTCATATGCTTTTGTGTGGCTGCAGGCGTGTTCATTGCACTATAGTATCTTTGTTTTTAAAATCAACTCAATTTAATTATATAGTGAGTTAATATCCAAGACTCGAGATATCGGTTTTAAAAACTTATATATATCGGCTGATATACGATATATATCGCCGATATCGGCCGATATTGATATGTTTTTTTTTTTTTTTAAGATCAATTGCTTGAGAGACTATGTACTGTATGCAAGCCCAAGCCCAAGCCCAAGCCCAATCAATTGATCCAATGGGCATTCATCGTTAGCTTGAACTTGGCCATTAACCTGTTCGTATATATAATTTTACGTGCAATTGGGCTTTTGGATTACCTTTTTTTTTTTTTTCTCATTATTATAAAACCATATGTAAGGATATACATGGAACCTTTTAATTATTAGATCAGCTAAAACACGACAGGCGTCGAAGCCCAGATCCCAATTTCCGGCTCAAATTAACAGTAAGCCCTTGCAACCTGTGGTGAGCAGGATCAAGGTCCATGCTGAGTCCTAACTCATTCGAGAACATCTTTGTTTCATGTGGGCCTCCTGTATAGGGGCCTGAAACTTATTCTACGCATTTGTCTTAGCCCTACTAGGGTGGGAAAGAAGTCAAGCTATCTTGCAAGCTATATCAGTTTGGTTTGATTGAAATCAAGCTTGAATTTGGTTCACAAATAAACTAAGCCAAACTCAAGGTAGCCTTGCCTGCCTGGTGTCACGGGCTTGGGTGAATCATTCCTTGATTCAAGCCTCTCGGCATAAACTCCAACAATCTGGTCATCAAGCGATTAGGCCTTCTCACTAAGTTTGTCACTCTTTGAATTAAAGTGATCACACCAAACCACACAACTTGAACACAACATTGATAGAATTGGAACACCAAGACTTGAACCAATCAAACTCAACTTATATTAATAAATAAGAGAAATAGAAGGCTTGAACACTTTGTAAGCATTTGTATCCTCCCTAGCTAGAGCACTTTGCTAGCACAAGCTATCTAACAAGCTTCAACACTAGGGAGTTCAACTCTTTCCCGAGCTCCCATTTCTCAAACTTAAGAGATGATGTTGAGCTGTTATGAACAAATGAGCTCATCACTTCCTTCTTTTTATAGTTTAAGCTTGTGTTGTGAATGGAAGCACAAAAACAATAGTCAGAAGAACAAAACACAGCTCAATGACGCACAAAGACACAATGATTTACGTGGTTTCCTTTCGGTATGTCAATGGGTTCAAATCAGATCCACTATTCTCAAAGGCAAAAAGACAAAGAGATGACTGTGCCTGTTACAATTTTCGTTCGCTCTACTCTCTCTCATGAAAAAAATATTTTATACTGCCCTAATTAGGGTTACAAAATATGTAATGCAAAAATTACAAATTACCCTCCATTAAAACTGGACCACAACCCAAGACCAGACCAGTGGGGATATGATCACCATTACATATCTGACATTCAAGCTCCACAAGACCTAACAACTTGAGCATGAATGGTTAGGATTGTGCCAAGTGACATCATCCTGCAATCCATGAATTTTCTAGACCCTGTTCTAAAACGTTCAGGGAATCCCTATAACTCCTACACACTTCTAGACCCTAGACACTCTACACAAGTCTAAACTACTCTAGAATCATCCATCCAACTCTACACGTTTCTACATAACACTAGATAACTCTACAGTATTCTAGAGAACTCCATATAACTATTAGAATTTTGGATAGTCTTCTTGAATAATCCAGAACCTTTTGCATTATTCCAAACTCTTCTCGCGTGCTCCGAGCCATTCTCGAGCATTATGGAAATTCTACTCATCCAAAACATCTATTTTTTAAATTCGGCCATGTCTACAACTTTGGCACTAAATCCGGCCTTTGTAAATGCTTGTCATTTCATGGAGTCCTTGTTAAGACTTGGATAGCCAGCCCAAAAGACTAGCTTGATAGGTGGAGTGACCCAGTCCCTTATAAGTTCTTAAATTTCTCCTTCACAACCAATGTGGGACTCTTGTTCATACCCCAACATTCTCCCCTTCGAACGAGGCTCTCCGCCGTATAGAACGTCGCCAACCATCCTATTTGACTAGGGGATCCCTGAGTCCACAGGTTGTGGCTTGGGGATCTAGCTCCGATACCACTTGTTAAGACTTAGGTATCCAGTGTAAAAGACTAGCCTCATAGGTGAAGTAACTCAATCCCTTATAAGTTATTAGAATATCCCCCTCACAATCAATATAAGACTCTGGTTCGCACCTCAACAATCCTAACCCGTGACAATAGGCTCAATTAAACTCAATCTTAATTTTGAGAGTACTCCATGTTGCCACGTTACTGTGACAAAAGATAAAACTACTCTCTTAGTAGTAACATTGCAGTACTGTAAGGAGAGCAGAGGGGAGGAAGGAGAGGGTCTCTATCTAAAGGAGATCTTCTATAAAGAGGAAGGAGATCCTTCCTATTACTGCCACCTTCTAAGTTCTTGATCACAGATGTTATCATCACTTGTAGTCCATAAATTCTTTTTATTGGAGTTATTTCCAATCATCTTTAGATATGTTCAAATCATTTTAAATAACATTTCCTCATTTCTACATCCATTAATTGTTTTTGAAAATAAATAAATGAAACCAAATGACTTAACAAAGGTTTGAGTTTTGAAATAATAGTAATTCATATACATCATCCTTATTTACTAATAGCATTTATCACAGGGTAGTTCCGCTAACAAATACCAGGGGTCTGAATATCGGCCGATTTTGTTAAAAAAAAAATTGAGAGAGAAAAATATCAGCCGATAACGAGATATCGGTAGATATATCGTATTGGCCGAGACTGTTTTTTTCGACCCCTGACAAATACATACATTTTAACTTACTAGTTACTTCTAAAAGCCCCTAAGTTTCCACTAATCATAAAAACTACTGGAATGAGTGTTATTATCATTTATAATTTATAGATTCTTTACACAATTTTTTTTTCTAATCATTTATAAATATATCTAAATTATCTTAAACGATATTTTCGTGAAATTGAGATACACTACAAAATCTCTTAAATTCATCATGTATTATAGTAAAGTTCAATCCAATGATAAACACTCGTCATTGATGGCTGATATTCATGTACATGGAAATGATAATATCTAAGAATTTTCTTTACTTGAAAAGACTTACATATAAAACTAATTCAATCTTAACTTAATTTACAATATAATTAACCTCATTAACTCGTTTCATACACTTGTACTGTGTAGCCAATCATTAATAATAAAATCTACAAATCATGATTAAGTGAAGAAAGTTCAGAGAAATTTCGTTCAGAACTGTTTTCCCTTGTCTTCGATTATTGATTGAAGGTGGCAAATCCCTATTAGTGATAATGTTGTTGGATATTATCTTCAATTCATCATTTACCTACGTTGAAAAAACAATAATTTTTTGAATTTTTTACAACCCACTAGACATTGCCTCATTTGGGTGGAAACCCCATAATCAAATGTTCTAAACCACTGATAATTAGTGGTGTAATTTGGGCAGTTTAATTCAGGCCAACCAACTTAGTACAAGTATGTAGATGATGAGATTCATATATAAGTATGCATTTTATTAGGATGTTTTAAACAAAGTGAAAATTTGTAAAAGTAAGTCTCGATTGTTAGGATTGGACTTCTAGTCCAAAAGATTAGCTTGATATGTGGAGTGACCCAGTCCTTTATAAATCCTTAGATTTCCTCCCTCACGATCGATGTGGAACTCTCGTTCGCACCCTAACATCGATGATCAAAGCATAATCACTCTAAAGATTCAAATCCAAAAGTCATCAAATAAATATTATACAAAGCTTGAACGTCGCCAAGGCTGAATTGAAAATAATTCAGATATCTTATCCATATTTTAAATGAATTGAGTTAACACGCTCGTATTTTGAGTCGGGTCAATCCGATTGATATTGCAACCTTAGTTGCATCCCATTATCAATGAGTTACCATGTTATCTCCCACTATAAATAGCTAATTTCCCTCTCCTAAATGAAAATAACTTTTCTGTAACAAGAAAGTATGAGGAAGTTGGCAACTCTTATTCTTATCCTAATGATGGCCAACTCATGTTGGGCCATGCATAGTAAGGCCTTCATGAATGAAATCCATGTACAAAACCAACAAATGCAACAAGGGATTCGACGCGAAATGATCGACGGCGAGGGGGAGAAAGCAGAAGCGGAGGACCCTGGTGGCACCACCATCAACAACCACCACAAGATACCGATAGGTAAGTGGCCCCCGTAGTGCCAGAACATGGGCTCAATCGGACCCTGCGAAGAAGATCAAAGTGATAGTAATATGAATTAGTAGTTAATGATAGTTCTATTAGCTATATAATTATATCCTTAAGTCTGCTGGACTGCTATTATAGTTAATGTAGTATGTTCTGTAAATTTGTGGCACTTTGTTCTTTGTTGATAAAGCCTGTATTAAAGTTTATTGTAAGGTTATTTACAATATAATTACATTAGTCTTTCTATATATATATACTTGTGCTACGTTGTTAGGATTTTGGCAGCTCTCTACATTGTTTCCATCGCACCTTTCGAAATTGTGGGTTTCCCATGCATGGCCTTCATAGCCCATATTCAAAGAATTCTGAAGACCAACACAGACTTTGTTGAACCCAAAAATCAACCGAGTATAACGAGTTTGACTAGAGTCGGTAAAAGAAAATTCAATTCAATCATCACTTAAGCTTTAAGTTGAAGTTTTCAAGTTTTTGTTGGTGTTGCAAACGAGGTCTATATTAAAAGTGTAGAAGGAGATGTAACGATTTATAAAAGAATTAGATGACCTGCCTAACAAGCTTAGTCTTTTAGAATAGATATCCAGATCCAAACAAGTCGGATGGTTGTTAAAATTTTTGCCGCGACAAACATGTCCAAATGATCTGCTCTTCTCAAATTCTTGCATCTATTCGTTGTTCTTGAATGTAAATGCATGCAGTCAAATGAACTCTTGATAGGTATGAGTGAAATACCATGCATCATTCTTATTCATTAATATCATTTAACATATGTAGTTAATTCTTAAAGGTAGAGTTATAAATGATCATATTAAAAATAGTTGAAAAACAATTCAAGTTCTAGAAGACGCTGAGACGGGTCCAATATGCTAAAGTTAAGAGGTTGCAAATCTTTGGTACAAGGAGACGTAGATCATTGAAATATGGAGCGAACATAGAAATAAATACATGATAAATAGTAGAGTAATTGATTTTATTATTTATAATAAAATTAGAGTGGTCATCCTAATATGAGAATACTCTCTTACTAGATATGGGTTTTTCGGATTTCTCACTTTAGCCTTCATCCGCAGAAATTGGCTCACTTTTTCAGTAAACCGGTTCACTCATCGGTGCACTCAATCTCATTAACTTACTAATCACTTCCAAGATCTCTTAATTCTTTTTATCATTTCCAACGCTTTAAGGTGTTGGCTAGAAATGTTATCATCCAGAAACTTCATATGCCCCGTGTGCAGCCCATCAACGCCACAACAAATACTTTTTCTTTTGCTCTTATACAAACCTATCTATCTTCTTTTGTTGGAGTGCTGATCAAATTTGATTTCATTTTGAGCTAATTTGACTATTGATAAAAAATTCATTCAAAAGGAAACCCCTTTTAATTGTTAATCTTTGAATCTTTGAAATTCATGGCTTTTCAAATTGAGTAGATATGATTTCTAAAAATCATCAGCCTGAAAATATCTATGGACGCAACTATCCCCATAAATTAGACCCCACTTTTGTGGGCCTGAAAGAACTTAAGACACACTATCACCTATTAAGGTTGAAATATATATATATATATATATATATATATATATATATATATATATATATATATATATATATATATATATATATATATTTGTTAGGATTTTGGCAGCTCTCTACATTGTTTCCATCGCACCTTTCCAAATTGTGGGTTTCCCATGCATAGCCTTCCTAGCCCATATTCGAAGAATTCTGAAGACCAACACAGACTTGGTTGAACCCACAAATCACCCGAGTATAACGAGTTTGAGTAGAGTCGGTAAAAGAAAATTCAATTCAAGCACTTAAGTTTTAAGTTGAAGTTTTGAAGTTTTTGTCAGGGCTGCAAACGACTCCTATATTAGAAGTGAAGAACGAGATCTAAGGATTTATAAAAGATTTGAGTGACTCACCTAATATGTTAGTCTTTTGGCATAAATGTCCAGATCTGAACAAGTAGGATGGTCGTCAAAAATTTTGCCATGACCAACATGTCCAAATGATCTGCTCTTCTCAAATTCTTGCATCTATTCGTTGTTCTTTGAATGTAAATGCATGCAGTCAAATGAACTCTTGATATAGGTATGAGTGAAATACCATGCATCATTCTTATTCATTAATATCATTTAACATATGTAGTTAACTCTTAATGATAGAGTTATAAATGATCACATAAAAGATACTTGAAAAATAATTAAGAGTTTTAGAAGACTTGAGACGGCCCCAATATGTAGAGTCAAGAGGTTGCAAATCTTTGGCACAAGGAGACGTAGATCATTGAATATCGAGAGATAAATAGTAGAGTAATTGATTTTATTATTCATAATAAAATTAAATGAAGAGATAAAGTTCAGAGAACCAACTCCAAACTCTTACGTATGATGATGAGCATACAGTAGTTACACTGGTAAGCAGCACTCAATCTCATTAACTTACTAATCACTTCCAAGATCCCTTAATTTTTTTATCATTTCCAACACTTTAAGGTGTTGGCTAGAAATGTTGTCATCCAGAAACTTCATCTGCCCCGTGTGGAGCCCATCAACGCCACACAAATTCTTTTTTCTTTCGCTCTTATACAAACCTATCTGTCTTCTTTTGATGGGAGTGCTGCTCAAATTTGAATTTATTTTGAGCTAATTTCACTATTGGATAAAAAAATTATTAAAAAGTAAATCCCTTTTAATGGTTAATCTTTGAATCTTTGAAACTCATGGCTTTTCAAATTTAGTAGATATGATTTCTTAAAATCATCATCTTGAAAATATCTTCGGACGCAACTATCCCCAATTCCCTAGAAATTAGACCCCATTCTTCAAAAGAACTTAAGACACACTATCACCTATTATGGTTGAAACTTGGGTGGGTTGGGTCGAGTTTCACTGAATCCAATTCAACCCATGTCAAAATTTATTGAGCCTGACTCGATCCGACCCGAATGACTTACCCGAATTACTCAATCCGACTTGATCTGAATTTCTCACTTGACTCAACTCGAGTGTTGGCTCAACCCAATCCGACCCGATTTGGACATGCAACCCCTCCTTTGTGTTTTATTGGGTCGAGGAAGTTAGTAGGGTTGAATAGGGTTGGGTCAACTCGAGTCGGGTCAGACTAGGTTGCCACTCAATTTTTTAGCGCAACTTGACCTGAATTTAACTTAAGTTTTTATTTATTCAACCAACTCAACCTTAATTTGAAAATGTATATTCCAGCACAAAATTTTTGAGTTGGGTCATGCGGGTCGACTTAAGTTTCAGGCCTATCACCTATGGACGATGTCACCCTGGAGAAAGCGGTTCATCATTGTCAATTATAAATTATAAACTTTCTACATTGAAACTATTTTTGATCATCTGCGAACATGTACTAACCACTTTAATTTTTACTTCTTTCCTTCATTTCCACTCACTATTAATTATTCTTAAAAGTAAATCTAAATGAACCCCTAAAGTGATACAGAAAGACACACTCATGTACATCATCCTTCTTTATTAATAATATTTGGCAAAGGGTAATTACACTAAGAAACAACACTCAAATGGATCATATTAACTTACTATTCACATCTAAAAATCCATAATTTATTACTAATCAGTGCCACCACTGCCATTTCCACAATGTCATCATCTCCAAACATGCTGGCTAGGAATGTTCACACCATCTTAAATGATTTTCTCTTATTTTCATATTTATTAATTGTTCATGAAAGTAAATACATGCAATCAAATGAACTCTTGATAGAGTTACAAGTTTAAATATACATTCACATACATCATCTATTCCATTAATAGCATTTAGCATGGGTAATTACACTAAAACAACATTCAAATCTGTATATTTTAACTTACTAATCACTCTTAAGAGTCCTTGATTTTTCAGTAATGGGTACTATCATTGCCATTCCCACCACTAATATCATTGCCAGCATGTTGGTCAAGAATGCTATTATCATTTGTAATTATAGATTCTCAACATCAGACTATCAGAGCCATTTTCCGATCATCTATAAACATGTCCCAACTCCCAACCATCTTTAGAAAATTTCTTTCAATTTTGCATTTATTAATTATTTATAAAAATAAATCTTGAAAACAAATGTACTCTTAAAAGAAGTATAAGTGATAAATAGATACTCATATACATCCTTTGGTAAAAAAATCATCCGATACGGTACATATCAGCCATTACATAAAAGTTTTATGTACGGTCTGTAGTAGGCCCACCGTAATTATTCTTATTCATTTAATAGCATTTGGGACATGGTAATTATACTAAGAAACAGAAGTTAAACACAGATATTAGCTAACTAATCATTTCTAAAAACCCTTAATTTTTCCTGATCAATGCTACCACTATAATTTCCACTAACTAGTGCCATACTGCCATCTCTAGGGTGTTGGCAAGGAATGATATTATCACTTGTTTCTGATTGTCTATAAACATGTTCAAACCATTTTATACATTTTTTTTTTCATTTTCATGTATTACTAATTATTCTTAAAAACCCACATGGGTGTACTTCAACTAGTTGCTTCCTGTATCAGGAAGCGGGAGGTTGAGGATTCGAGCCCCCATAGCCTAACCTTGGTGTGCCCTAAGGATAGTGGGCTCACCCGTGGAGGTTTTAGTAGGACTGTGTCTGAGTTTCCCACACATAAACCCAAAAACAAAATTATTCTTAAAAGTAAATCTATAGAAACAAATGAACCCTTAATAGAAGTAGCAGTGAAGGACAAACAAATAAGTACATCATCCTTATTCATATATGGCATTTGACATTGGATAATTACATTAACACTCAAGCAAAAACTTATTAACTCACTAATCACTTCTAAAAACCATTAATTCATTACTAATCAGTGATACCATTGCCATTTCCACCACTATTGCCATCTCCAGGGTGTTGGCTTGGACTGTTCCAATTATTATACCGATCTCTTGGTATGTTGTGGTGATTGTTTGTACTGCTAGAATACCCTACTGTTTTCATCTCCTTACCATCTCCTCCTTCTGGATCACCCTCTTCTTGCAAGCCATGATTTTGTTTTTCTTCATGTTTTTCATAAATCAGGGCCTTTGTTTGCATGGCCCCACATAAGATCCCCATCATCAAGAAGACCATAAACAGAGCCACCAACTTCATTTTTTTAGGTGGTTTTTGGACAGAAGAAATCCAAGATTTTTTTGATGCACACAAAAGAAAATAGATAAGAAGAGGTTAAGGGGGTTTGGAAGCTTGGAAGTGAGTAATTAGACTAGCATGTGATATTTATATAGAGATGTTAGGTTATGGAATTGGGTGTTGGATAAAAAATATATAAATATTATTATGGGGTCTCCACTCTCCACCCAAATGTGGCAATACTAAGTGGGATGCACATATTTTTCCTTAATTTTTTTAATAAGATTTAATGATGGAATTTGAGAATTTCTCTAAAGTATTAGATTCCTTAATAGGGATTTACCACCTTCTCAATGGAAGAAACCAATGTCAATTATTCAAAGTGATTCACCTACATGATGATCTTCATCTCTAATCATGTTAGGTGGCAACAAATTTCCCCCACACACCATTTCAACCCAACTCGACCCTAATTTTTTGAGTTGGGTCCTGCGGGTGGAGTCAAGTTTCAGCCCTATCACCTATGTACGATGTCACCTTGGAGAAAGCGGTTCACCATTGTCAATTATAAATTATAATCTTTCTACATTGAAACTATTTTTTGATCATCTACGAACATGTACTAACCACTTTAATATTTTTATGTCTAAAGAATTTTTGTGAAGATATTTTGTATTTTGTGGTAACATGAGCTATGCCGAATACCTTAACCTACTATAGTACCTCTAATCTCACTATGAATATTAGAGGCATTATTGCCCACTACCCCTAAGGCACACCGAGATAAGGTCATAAGGGCTCGTACTTGTAACCTGAGGTAGAAACTTGATGTGAGTGTAACAAACAAATTGACGACAGTGGGAGTCAAACCCACCACCTTTTGATCCGAAGTCAAACGCGCTAATCCACTGCACTATGCACTAATTATTTGTCTTTTTGCTCATCATAATTTCTTTTGTTACCAATAAGAAATTAGTCATCAATGTTTGAATCCATAAATTAGAAGAATGTATTATACTAATAAATATTCATTTACTATGTAATCATGATGATATTTCATTTATAAAGGATGGCCACTTCACATTTGTGTGAGACGTATTACCTTGTAGGCCTAAGTATAGGCCCATCAAAAGGAGTGGTGATGGGCCAGATATCCAATGAAAATTATTTTGATCAAGTGATGTTTTTGAAAGTTGTAAAGTTTAAATACAAAAAAATATTTTCAATTGATCAAATTTTAGAGAGCATAAAAAGTGTGACTTGAATGATCTAAAAAATGTGATTTTTAATGGACCACATATTTAATGAAAACATTTTCGATAGACTCATTAGCACACCAATTAGTGAGCTCCATATCTAAATGTAAAAGATAATATAGCACATGTCAATACATGAGTGATTATTTCACTTCATTTATTGTTGATTGGGTTTTGGCAACACTGCTCAATACTCCCTCTATCCCAATTTAATTGTCTGATATGTATTTTGGGACTGTCCCAATTTAGTTGTCTGATATGTCATTTTGATTATCTCTATCTCTATCTATCTAACGTGACTATCTATTTCTTCTTTATTGGAAGAGTTAAAATGTGTTGGAGAGAAGTTCATAAGCCTTTTGAGAGCCCTTCTTTAAAAAATCAAAATTTTAAAATAGGACAACTAAAATGGAATAGAGGGAGTATTTGTTAAGCTTAAGCTTATATTTATAAACGAGGTACCGTGATATTAAGACATGAGTGGGAGGAAAAAAGACACTACTAACCTCATCTTCTCAACCCTCTAAGTATATAATGACTAAACTTAAGTTGGTTAATCTGATGAGTTCATTGATGATTAGCAAATATGATAATAAGCCCTTATTTTACTATTTATACTATTGATTTGATCAAAATAAATTTTTGATTAAATATGTACGTAAGAGCCTTTAGAACAATCAGTAAACACTCAGTAGTACAATCATAAAATATTGGGTCTCAAAACATTGGATCATCTCAAGCCTGAATTTTCTCAGGTTTTTCTTGACACCCCATATTAGGCCCATATGCACCTGATCCAACCCCGCCCATTCTAAAAATCAGGCATGTTATATATATATATATATATAGTATGAATGCGAAGAATCTCTTTGAAATTTTTAGAGTTAGGTTAGTTCTCCTAAAACCCCCACTTCGAGTGATGTTCCGCTTCCACAAAAGATAGCCACTGGTCAACATCACAGAAACTCAAACTCACAACCTCTTGCATGAGGCACGTCATATTTGGATCACCTCAAGTCTGAATTTTCAGAGGCTTTTCATCCAAGTTAGGCCCAATCAAATAATTCTTGTACGCAAGTGATCATTTGTATTTATTATTCAAATGGATTTTGTGAACTTTTACGTAATATATTAAGAATATATGATGACCCATGGCAAAGGGTGGCCCCTCTATGACAATGTTGCATGATTAAATTATCAAATTGTGTCCATTCAATTATCTCAGCCCTTAAAATTGTGAAGCCCTACTAATATAAAAATATCTTGGTACAAGTATATATGAAAACCGCGGTATCTAAATTTTAAATAAACTATGCAACTCTTAATAGTCGACTTATATAATTAGGCATTGTATTTAAGAAGTTTTCTTCGAAATTAATTTTGTCTGATCACTTTAACAGTTTAACTCTTGATATTAGTATTAAAGTAATATGATTTAATTAATATTTACATGTTTCATATGCAATCAAACTTTGAGGAAAAGTTAGATTGATATTATCTAAGCTAGATTTGAACCTAAATCTTAGAGCATTATCAAAGGTATTACACTCAAAATTAATAACATTAAGTAAATATTACACAAGATACCATAAAATATTTGAAATCTAATAAAATTTAAAATATAATACCCCCATTAAATGAGTCTGATATCTGGGACCCAGTGGGTATCCAGATGCACTTGGTAGGTCCCATCTAGTATTTTTTGGTTTTGTTAATTTCTTAATTCCACCAACAATTATTACATTAAAATTTAATATTATAGATAAACTCATAAAGGGAACATAAAATATTTCAATTTCAATTGTAATAAGTTCAATTAAAATTTTAAAATAAAAACCATTCATTAAATTGTAAATAACTAAATTACTCAAAAAAATTATTATGAGTCCGATTGCTTAGACTCACTGGTTCCCGCTTTCCATTCTTCTTACTGATTTCTTTCTTTTTTCTCTTCTTTCTAATCTTTCTGTCTTCGGCTTCTGCTTTAATTTTTTTAAATTCTTTCTTTTTCTGCCTCCTTTCCTTTTCTGGTTTCGATTTCCCGCCTGTGGGTTTCCATTCTTCTTCTTCTTACCGTTGGAAACTAGGATTAGAAGGTCGGTAGTATTTGAATTTCATGGAATCGGCACTGCTAGTATATAAAAACTTCCCACTTGGGAAGGAGGCCTCAATTCCTCGACGTCGGTCGATCCATCTCGGATTGAAGAAGAGACTGATAGTATATAAAGCCAACGTGGATTGAGAGGAAGACTTCAATTTTCTGCAAATACCCACGAGTACCCCTCTTCTTCTTCCTCTGTTTCTCTCTCTTCCCTCCTTGCCTCGGCCACTGTTTTCTTCTGTTTTGTACTCTCTCCTCTCCCAATCCGGTGCTGTCGCCGGCGATTTTCAGACGAACTGCTCCCACAGCTTTTACCTTCTGTTCGCCGATTTCACTGCAGACGGTCCTCTTCGGCTTTGTCACTACTCTGTTTCTATAAATAATCTCTTGCTCCTATCTTTCCTATTTTAATAAATATTTTCTTGTTTCTCTGGTGTCAGTGGAGAGATGGAGATGAAAGAAGAAGAAGAATCGCCCCTGATGTTCTTCGCCGAAATCGCCATTGTAGAACTGGAAAAGCTGCTGAACGGGAAGTCGAAGATGGTCGAAGAAGAACAAGAAGAGAAAGAAGAGGAAAAGATCCTTTTTATCAAGAGGAAGATGAAGATGAAGATGAAGATGGTATTAAAGGAGTCGAAAAGTATGGAAGAAGAAGAGGAAAAGATCCCTTTTATCAAGGAGAAGAAGAAGAAGAGGTGGATGGAAGAGGGTGAAAGCAGCAATAGCAGCAACTACAATCGTCCCTACAAGAAGATGAAGATGGAAAAGCCCGCTCAAGTTGGGTGGGTTGAAGCCCATGCCCGGATGCAAAATAGTTCAAAACCGGTGTTTGTATTTGAGAAGCAGCTTACCAAAACCGACACGACGAAGCATCACAATCGCCTGCTAATTCGAAAGGAGTGCGCCCATGGAATTCTTCTTCCTGCATTGGGCTACAGAGCAGAAGATGAAGAAAGGGTGTTGGGGAGAGGTATCGACGTGTTGGGTCTCGATCAGATGGGCCGGTCGTGGGACTTGCAGTGGAAGTGGTGGAAGGCCGGCGACATGCAGGTCTTAACCAGGCAATGGTTTCAACTGTTGACGGCAAACGCGTGGGAAGCCAAAAAAGATTACCTGCAAGTATTCATGTTTCGCTATGGAGAAAATCAGGAGAAAATTTGCTTCGCCATTACATCCTTAAGGAAAAAAGAAATTCATAAAAAAGAAGAAGAAATTCATAAAAAGGAAGTAAAAGGAGAAGAGGAAGAGGAAGAGGAAGAGGGCAATTTCTGCAAAAAGAAGAGGACCTGATTTAGCATTATGAGGAGAAGATGAAAGATTGTTTCACACTTTCACTTGTGATAATTGTTTTGCGAAGACTAGCGGCAAAAAAATACGAGAATTGTAGGGTTTTTATTTTTTATTTTTTTATTTTTTTCATTTATTTTTGGGGGCAAGATTAGTGAATGATATTGTTTATTTTCATGATAATAAAAGAGTAAGCTATTTACAGAAAGATTTTTTATTTAAAAAGTACAAAAATTAGATGATGATGCGAATGATCGTGATCGTGAATGCTAATGATGATGACACAAATATTATCAGAATCGGACAGTCTACCGAACCGTCTAAATAGAAGGTTGGATTAAATAAGGTTCAACTGGGTTCAACCGCAGTCAAATCCGGTCAAACCTGTGCAATTATATTGATATTATAAATAATATTAATTTATTAATTAAGATTTAATTGATGAGTTGAAATAAAATTTTAAATCAAAGATTATTTTTTTAATATGAATAAATAAAAATAGGTTAATTAAATCAAACACACCATTGATTAAACTTTTAATCTCTTTAAACAAGTTTACTCTCTAAATTTTTTGGGCATTAAAATTATATGAAATTTATAAAGTTAATTTAACTAAAAATATTTATACTTAATTTTTTGGCCAATTCAAAACTCTATATTTATAAAGTAATTAATTTTTTATCACTTTAAATTATTTATAAAATCCATACTTATATAGCTACATAGCATTGTGCAAATGTTAAAATATCGTATAAAATATTCTTTCTTTTTAAAATTTTTAAAAGTAGCTATGGAAGTTTTCTTTAAAAAAAAAAAAGGTTAATTGTGTGAATCACAATTTGACGTTCGGTTCAACACGGTTTTCAACATTAGGATGTTCGACTGCAGCCCAATCCGGTTTTGATTACATTGGTTAACACAGTTTTCTTTTGTATAAAAATCATGAAAAAGAATAAAAAATATGATTAAAAACTCAAAAGAAAAACTTAAATAAATAAAGTAAGAAAAACTTAGGTAAAAAAATGGCTTACATGGCTCAAATTCTTGACCCATTAATAGTTTTATATTTCATAGTACGCTAAAATTTAAAACTTAAACCTATATTTTTCTTTATTTGGAGCATCTAGAGAATTTTTTTAAATGTGGTACGATTTATTGCATATCCATGAATATGGGGACTATTTATTGCCATCGATTTAAAAGTGTCCTGCAAAATTATTTTAATGATTCAATCAAGTTCTTTCAAAATCGGTGAAAGGTTGAAATGAAAATTAGCATTCAAACTAGTAAAAGCTTCTTCTAGGACAATAGCACTGGAGAATTCATGGTGTAACCAGTAACCGAAAAGTAACATGTATCAGGTGTTTTACTCACTTCAATCATATCAAATATCCTATTTTCTGTTAATAATGACTCTTACAAGACTTACTCATCAAATTGATCATGGCCTATACACAGTTCGAGTGCATTGGATAGGGGACTAAATGGGTATTGAAATACACAAAGTTTCGCTACTAATTGGTCATCTCAGCAATGTAATCTTGATCTTCTAAATTTGAAGAAATGTAAATCATTGATTTTTAAAAGTTTAAAATCAATGATAGGAGGATTGAATAGGATTGAGCTTAATACCATGGTCCTCCTCATCTAACGTCAACCATGTTTCAGTATTGCACCAAGAATTTCTTAGTGCAAGTGCACTGGATGATACCGAAGGTGTCATCACTCTGTCTGACAATCCATCACCATATCTTCATATGCTTCCGCGTCCAAGCTCGCCATGACGACCGCCTGCTCTCTCCGGTTCTTACATCTCCAATACCCCTCTTTAAGTTGGCCCTTTCCTCCAAATCATCTTCGAAAGCAGAGTACTTGATAGGAGGCAGAGGGCTCCCTGTCTCGGGTGGCTCTACGATCCGCCTCACCATCTCAAACACCTCACTCATCTTGGGCCGCATTTTTGGATGCCGCACCAAGCACCTGTTCGCAATGGCGGCAAGCTTCTGAGCAGACTTGACTGAGTGTTGCCATTCCAGTCTGGGGTCCAAAATCCTTGGAAACTTCTTTATATCAGAGATGTAAGGCTTGATCCAATCCAAGAGCTTTTGCTCATCTCTCGGACGATTGCGGTCCAAAGGGCGTCGACCCGTTATGAGCTCGTAAAGGACGACACCATAGCTCCAAACATCTGTTTTCAGTGTGAGGCGCCCAGTTTGCACATATTCAGGTGCTGCATAACCCACTGTTCCTACAACCTGTTGCAGCATTAGTAACAGGAATGTAAATGTATATTCTAAGTCTGATTTTGAAACAAAAGAATTTGGATGCTTTAAAAATTTGGATCCATATTTAGTATCCAATTATTTTTGGATGTGAATTTGGATACCATTAGATCTATATGCAATTAATATAATATGAAGAGGATATAAATATAATATAACTACCATAATGCAGAAAAATAAGATAAAATATATATTCAAAATTCGGATCACATACATTAAGGTCCGATAATATCAGATGTCCCTCAAATTTGACACATATCTGACCCATTTACACCAGTAAAAATTGTGCAAACTCAATGAAAGTACTGTAAATAGATAGTTGACATGGAAACAAATAATTATGTATCTTGAAGGAATCCCATTTATTTATTTAGGGTTTTATAAGATGCAGCTTTGTTGGATCCGACTGTCAATATTGTGTTGCAAAGATCCATTCAGATTTGTGTGATGTTCATTGAGGGCTGCTATCTTTTAAAGGATAGTGATTGAGGCATTCTGTTTTTCGTAGTAGAAAGGGAAATTCCTTTTATCCTTTTTTACAAATGTCACTATTTAAATATAAAAAAGTATAAAGAGTGCCTCCTTATATAAAAAATGAGAATACCTGAATCAAAGGGGAAACAAGGGATAGAAAAAGTAGCACTACTCTTGACTTACAATGACAGAGACCACACACTGGTGTTCATAGTATTACTATACACACTTAGGTATGGGTGCCAACAAATGAGTTTGTGGGAAAGGTCTTTGATCGGATAGAAAGCCCACCAAAAATCACCTTGAACGAATCAATCATGTTTTTAAAAACTACAAAGTTTAAAATTAAAAAAAAAAATTCAAATTTTGAAGAATTTAAAAAATATAGCTTGAATGATTAAATCAGAGTGATTTTCTGTGGGTCATGTATTCATAGAAAGTGCTTTCCATCGTAATTATTACCACTCCATTAGGTAGGCTCTATTGCCTAGGTATGCATGCTACTATTAGACACACCAAATTATGGATGATCTTTTTTTCTTGAAACATTGGCGAATTAATTCATTAAAAAAGAAGAGTGTATACATGAAATGGAACCAAGTATAGAAGATTTATACCAGGTTCCAAGATAAAGGCAAAAGAAAAGGATCAGAAAAAAACATAAGGCAAAAGAAAAGGATCAGACAACACTATATGTACAAAACTCCCTTTTCAACAAAAGATACAATAAGGAGTCCCCTACTCCCCATGCCCCCAAGGCTAATATGGTGAAAATTGTTCCATAGCCAGTCTATGTTTATGTACTCCCACTTGTGCTAAGAAGTTTGCCACATTGTCCACCGATCAAGGTATATGTATAAAAGTGATACCTCCCGACCTACACAATCTCCTATTGTCCCTAGTAATGCTTACCAACCTACACAGGTGAGATTTCCTATTACTAGTCCAGGAGATGGCATTAGTCGAGTCACCTTCGATAATAAGGTTATCATCCCTAAGCCTAGGCCAAACCTGTAGTATTCTACTAATTGCTCTTCTGCTTAAACCCTAAACCATAGTTATAGTTAAAAATAAATTACCAAAAAAAAATGAGAAATTGAAAACCATATTGCAACTGATACTGTAATGGTAAACAAGGAAGAATGATGTTTTAAGTGAAAAAAAAAATTTAAAATAAATAAAAAACATAATAGTTTTTGGACAAACTAAACCATCTTAAAGACAGGTAAGGATTGGTTCAGGTCCAACCAGGTCGAATCTCACAGTTCCATTGGATTTTTCAGATGCTACATCCAAGCAACCATTCCCATGGATGTTTAATAACAACATAATACATTGTTATAGTTAAAAATAAATTACAAAAACAAATGAAAATTTGAAAACCATATTGCAACTGATAATATAATAGTGAAAAAGGAAGAATGGCGTTTAAAGTGATAGACAAGAATAGAAAAAAATATAAAATAAATAAAAAATATAATAGTTTTTGGACAAACTAAACCATCTTAAAGATGGGTAAGGATTGGTTCAGGTCCAACCAGGTTGAACCTCACAGTTCAATTGGATTTTTAAATGCTACAACCAAGTAACCATTCTCGTGGATGTTTTTTTTTTCTCTAGGTGCCCAGGCTCCTAGAGTACCTGACTAATTCTTGAGTCATGTGCAAGCCTTCCCTATCAACACACAGTGGGTAAACTCTACGGAGAGTGGTCCTTTGTGGTGGGTGGAGTGAGAATCGAACTCAGGACTCCCATTTCTTAAAGCGGGTTCCTGGTCGTCACTCCAACGCCTTTGAAACAAAGATTGTGATGGAGGAATAGTACTTCTGATGGATCACCCTTCCAGGGCCATATATGCAGTTGACATCAGATCTTAAATCTCAGAAGCTACTGCAGAGCGTGCATATGCACTAGAGAAACTAGAGAAATGTCCTAAACAGCATTCTTTGACCTGGTAGTGTATCAAGCTCATCAGAAAATTTCAGAGTTTTGTGTAAGTAGACAAAACGGTGAGGTTGAATCAAGAACTGCGCCCATCCTTTGTAATGAAAACAACAGAATATATCAATGTAAGGTAAATAAGTTCAGCAGGATAAAGAGTAGTGTATAGACAACAGATTCATGAATATCTTCTGCCAACTTACAGCTGTTGAAACGTGAGTTAACCCTTCTGTTGGTCCCTGTCTAGCCAACCCAAAGTCTGACAGCTTTGCATTCCATTGCTCATCCAAAAGAATATTTGAAGTTTTGAAATCACGGAAGATAATCTGCAGAAATAGTGCATACAAGTAAGCATCTAATGCAGGGAGGCATCACAGAATCAACTTTGAGCAACAAGAGTCTAGAAGTTCTGTGAAGTTGCAAGCATCTTCCACCAGATACAAAAAAGAACCTGAACATCCACTTGTTCTTTCAGTTTTGTTACATTTTTAAGAGGCACCTGTAATCTTTTTGAGATGATGAAGTAAAAGAAACTGTACAAGTATTGGTTGATAATGAAGTTAAGATAATTCAAATTTGTGTTACACATATATTTTCTTTTTCTTTTCTTGCCTTCTGAATTGACAAAAACTGCTGAAATTGAGCTGCAAGTGGTTCCAATACTTCTTAAAAACAGGATTCACTACCTATAGTGGTGATAGTTCTCTCGCAGTTTCTGATTGTGTGGATACTTTGCCTACATTTTTTGGATGACAGATCGTCAACCGATGCATGGAAAAAGCATTTGCAAATCCAATTACCAGTGCCAACACCAGATAGAAAGGATAAATGACTTCGATGACTTCTTAGCAGAGAGAGAGAGGGTACATAAGAGAGGACTGACCCAAAGAGCTTTTGGGCATGATCCTCCAGAAAAATGAAACTATAATAACATAAACATCATGCAACTTACACAATTAAGATGTTCCAGGCATCAAGCCCAGTTCCCCCTAAAAGAATCTCCCAGCAATCCCCAAACATACCCTTTGCTATATCATTCAGTTGTCTCATTATGAAAAAAATTAAGGGAAAAATGTAAATAGTGCTGCTAATCCCAGGTATCAAAAACATAGGTGATCCTAAATGGTGGGTTTTTTAAAATATGTCTATGCTATCCCCTAAGGTCTGTGCCATCCATTCTCCTAGTGGACTACTAAATGATTTAGTATTCCTTGTTTAGTGTTGCTTCAATCTTCAATAAAATACCAATTTTTGCCTCTAGAGAGGAGTTGTTGAACTTGAAAAGGAAACAAATTAACAAAAATGAAAGTAACTTTGCTGAACCATGGAGACCAGAAATGAAACATGAATCCTAATCAAATGTAGGTGCAAATGGAAGGTTTTATCAATGACTTAAACAATCAGTGAAAGAAGTGCTTGGGAAGTTCAAATGCTAAGAAGACTCTTCACATAGGTGAAGCATACAGTTTAGAAGACTAAAAGTGCATAATTTTGAAAGGAGTATGAATGATAATGACTTGTAGGTTTAAATGAAAGATTTTACTAGCTAGTTTGCCCATATATGTTTTGAATTCATAGCACCCATATGAACGGTGATTGTCCACCTGAGAATATGAGCATATCCTAGGACATTCAATTTTACTTGTGGACCATAATTTGTCGAACCAAACTGGTCCTCTTGTGAACCCGCCCTTAAGACACAAACAACACTTGGACAATTTCTACTAAGGAAAAAGTTTCCTGATGAGAAGGCTATGCGTCGTTTTCTTTGGAGCTCCCAAGATCGTAGGAAAATCCACACTGTTTCTTGGAGCACAATCTGCAGTCCTAAATCGAAAGGAGGGCTCGGCCTCAATGAGTTGATTTTTGCTAATAGGGCTTGTTTGATCAAGCAGGTTTGGGCTATCTCCAATAAGGCTGATAATCTGTGGATCAAATGGATCCACAGTAAATATCTGAAAGGTAGGAATTTTTGGAGAGCTCAGCTGAGGAGGAATTCTTCTTGGGTCTGGAAATCAATTCTCTCTGTCAAGGATACTGCTAAGTCCCACATTTTCCATTCCATTGGTGATGGGAAAAAGACCCTCTTTTGGTTCGATCCTTGGTTAAGGCAGGGGTTTATCATCTTTGATCATTTTGGAGGTAGGCCCATTCATAGTCTTGGCATGGGCAGCAATATCACTGTCTCGAGTGTCATCAATAGTGGCGTTTGGCAGCTTCCTTCCGCCTCTTCGGATGCCTTGAGTGCCATTTGGGATTTGATAGCTCTGGTTTCGCTTCCTGCTCACCCTATTGATGATGAAATCCTTTGGACTGCTAGCGATAAAGGGTCCTTCTCTTCTCCTCGGCTATTGGTGTGCAGATTTTTTCTCGGGCTGATCCCAACTGGATTGTTCTCGTTTGGTTCCCGGGTTGTATTGCCAGACACTCCATTTTCGCTTGGAAACTGTTTAACAATGACCTCAAAACTACTGATATGCTCATCAGTTTGGGGTACAACTACTAAGTCTCCTGCAACCTTTGTTCTTGTAGCAGTGAATCTAACAACCACTTCCTCCACTGCAGTTTTATTCTCTCTATTTGGAAGCTGCTATGTGCCAAGTTCAAGTTTATTTGTCCTCATCTGAACATTGTCGTTCAAGCCTCCCAGCTCATTTGTGCTAGTTCCAACCCCATTCAAAAGTTGGCAGCTTGTCTCCTTCTTCCAGCCACCATCTAGCACTGCTGGCGCGAAAGAAATTTTCGTATCTTCTAAAACTCTTACAGCAATCCTAAAAAGCTATTCTTTGAAATTACATCTGATGTTTGTAATAGAATTATCTTCCTTCTCTGCAACCGTGACATGTCTAAGCTCGATAGCTCTTTTGCTGCTCTCTGGGACCTTTTTCCTCTTGTCCCCATCACTCTTATGCCCATTGAAAGGTATCGCTTCCCTTCGGATTGTCCTATTTCACTGACTTTTTATGTCATTTTGGTTCAGGAGTGTCCTTACTTGGGTGCTCTCCTTTTTGGTGACGCTTCCCAGATCTTGGGCATGTGCATTTTCCCTACTTCTTCTATGTCTGGCTCCATTTCTACACTGATTTCCATCCAGTTAGTGTTGAGTTGTTGCCTCCACCTTAATCTGTCCATTGGCAGACTTCTTCTGCCTAATCACGAATTCTTACGTGCTTCCTCCAATCCGGACTCTTGTAACTGGTGTCTAAGGATTCATGTTCAGGTCATCCACCTTCTGTCCAAGCGTCTTCATGTCAGGTATCTGAATTTGACTGGGAATACTGATCTTTCTTACCAAAGATTGCTAACTTGGGCGAATAATATCATCACTCCCATTTTGTCTACTTTTTGTCCTGGAGTGTTTTGTACAAATCTAGAGATTTGTGTCTTGTTTTCTTGGGTTGTCTACCCATGTTTTTGCTTGGCCCGGGATGTGGGCTTTTGATTCTTTGCGCCTTCCATGTTGGGTGCCTTTGTAATTTTGGGAATGTTTTTTTTTCCCTCCTTTTGAATGATACTTAACCTTTGTTCCTAAAAAAAAAAAAAAAAGTTAGAAGATAACTTAGTTGGCGTTAACCATGGTTGTTAAGAGCACACAAGAGGATGGAAGATTCTTGAAAGAAATTGATCTCCACCCATCACCTTGGGAAAATAAATCCAAGGACTCTGGAGAAGATATGATCCTCACTTGTAGATCTCCACCCTTGATCCTTCATATATCACCCATTTGATCATAGGAAACTATTTTCCTTTTCAATAGAAAATTCAAAATGTGCATTGAATGGATGATTTGCAATAGCATCATTAATTCTTAATTGAGTTGCAGGCCATTAATTAAGTGTTAGGATTGTCCAACCAGCGTTAATTTCGATGTATGGTTTAACAATGTATCTAGACAAGGATCTATCGTGCCAGTAGCACAGACCACTTAACCACAAGTCTAAATTGGCAAACTTACAATCAAAGGATACAATCATACCCTCAGATTGAGAATACAGGTGAAGACTGCAGACAGATGCCATTAAGATACCATAGAAGGTGACTCGACTAATGCCATCTCCTGAGCTAATAATAGGAAATTCCCCCATGGAGACTAGGTTAGCATTGCAAGGGACATTTGGAGGTTGTGTAGGTCGGAGACATTTGCAAACAGTGTGGCAGACTTCTTAGCAAAAGTTAGTGTACATAAAGAAAGACCAGCTATAAAAATGTTCTCCGCTTATCAGTCTAGGGAGCTTGGGGAGTAGGGGACTCCTTATTGTATATTTCGTTTGGAGGGAGTATTGTTGTATCTTTTCTCTTACTTTTGCTTTTTCTATTTTTTTTTACTTCTTCTTCTTCCTCTTGGATCTGGATATAATTCTCCTGTACTCAGATCCTCCTCTTGTACTCACTCTTTCTTTTTAATAAATTAAGTCGTTAATGTTTCAAAACAAAAGATACAGTAGATTCCAAGCCCTACAAATAATACCTGGAAACTATGTTGAACTGTACTAGAAGCATATGAATAATGAGTTCAACTCAATTATGATATTGGTCATTATGAATTGTATCAACCAACATGTGTACACTCATGGAAAACTGTTATGAATGGTGAAACAGTTGTCTATACGCTTTATATCTATCCATACGACACTTTAAATACAACATATAGGGCTTTCAATTTAGCGGATCAATACAAATGGATGTAGTGAAGAAATAGAATTGGAGTGCTATCCACATGTACATATATGTAGATACATATTGTAGATTGATCTATATCAAACCCATATCTTTCTACAATAATAGATAGTGAGGTAGAAAGAACTATATGAACCTTTCTACCATACTATCTATTATACTGCTACTCCAAGCTGATTATTTTATTTAGGACTTGGAATTTGAATCCCTTTCTATCATTTCTTCAATCGTTGATAAGAACTAATAAGTCAAGTTTCATTCAAATGTTTCACTTTGATTGACTGTTTTTACGTAGATGATAAAGTAAAAAGGTAGTAGGAAGTCGAATGAACAGCACAACAGCGATAAATGTGAGAATATTGACTTCCATAATCTCATTGGTTTTTTTTTCTGCTTTGAAATAACTTGGATCTAATCTCATACAGATGAGTTGTCTTTCTCCTATAATTTCAATGGGGTGGATTGCATCCTGATGATATTGAATCATATAAATATCATGAACTATTACTTTGTTTTCATTGTTGTATTGTATTCACTGATATATAACAGTTTTCCAAACAAACTTCTCATTTTTATGATGAGTTTCTCAAATGATTGATATGGGAGTTGATATTGACAATTATATTTGAAACGATATTGATAATTATATTTGAAACACGGCCAGAACATGGGATTCCATATATGGAAACTCAGGCAATATACAAATGTTAGATAATTGCTAACCAAATAACAACAGCTGATCTAAGAAAGAATGAGAAATACCGGAAAATCCATTTCTTCATGGAGATATGTTAAGCCACGAGCTGCATCCAGGGCTATTTTAAGTCTCATGGCCCATGAAAGTGGTACAGGAGATCTTGTTGACAAATGATCCTCTACACTTCCATTGGGCATAAATTCGTAAATCAGAAGCCGTTGTATGCCTCTTTCATCATCCTCAGCACAATAACCCACCAGTTTAACAAGATTTGGATGATCAGCTATCCCTAGGACACTTACTTCTGTCACCCATTCCTTGTGCCCCTGAGACATGCCAAACAAAAAACATTAAAATCTACCAAACAAGATGGAGAAGAAAAAGTTTTTTTGATGACCAATATGGAGATAAAAAGGGTCAGCTCTCAAGCAAAATCACACGTTCTTTTTTTTCTATTTTTGGTTAGCTGAATAGACTGAGTACCAACACAATCATGTTTATATGCCAAGAGCTACATAATTATATAATGTGCTTGGAAGCTCAAGTGCCCATATATATTGGTGCTTTGGATGAGTAATATTGTATTTTATTAACATTAATGCAATAAAGATGGAAGCATGAACCTACACATATATTGGAAGGTTTAAATAAGTACACCTAGCAAAATTAGGCTCGCACCTAGACATATGCCTTGAACCTTAACTACTATGACTACATGTAAACAGTTCTCATATAGTTGAAAGCATGAAAGTATATATACATTAAGGGTGCACCTTGGATTGGATGCAAGCAATGCAAAATGTTCAAAAAGCTTCAAGCTCAGGTGTAAGTCATGTCCAGAGTCAGAAACAGCCCAAGTTACTCTATGTGGGGTGCATATTTCCTTCCGCGTCTGTGCAGTGTGCAGCATGTACATGTGTGTGCACAGATAAGTACTTGTGTAGATATGTATGTGCATGTATATATGTACATGTATGCATGCAAGTGCATGTTTATGCATGTGCATTTTTACTACACAAATGTCACATAGTGCATATGAATGAGGATGAGCATGAATGTCTTTTATATACTTGTTGGTATGAGCATGTGCCTTTGACTCCATGTATAGACACAAACTTCAGGTGCTCCATAAATTGTGTCGAATTTGAATTTGACAGTAGACTGGTTCTTAGCAAAAAATCAATAGCCCTTCTTAGAAATACCAGTCCGCTGATTCTTCTACAAGTGAAGAAACTTGAGCACTAATTACACCTAGCTTTTCACTATGAAGGGTTTCCAGTCCCAACAGATGACTGTCACCATAACAAGAGAAACTATGGGATCTGACCTCTCTTGGTATAGTGCTGGCACTACCCAAGAAGCATGATGGATTGATGGATTTCCCTCAATCATCAAGATGTAGATAAATCCTCTTGTTGGGTCCAAAGACCTTTCCACTTGTTAAGGTTCAAATTTGGTGTGTGGTGTGCCCATGAGATGTGAATCCACAAACAACTCCTATTGGATATGGGATCAAAAGACTTTAATCCAAACACAAGGTGTCAGTGGAACTATCAATCCCAAACAAAACCAAAGTGAAGAAGTAATGGGACTCTGAATCCCGAACAGCACGACAAGATGGAGGGATGGACAGAGAGAGGGGGCAAAGCCAAGCACATGAAGAGTTGGACTTCCCCTTTCCGGCTTCCGTCCTTCCGTTATTTTTTCTTTTCAATTTTGTTTCTCTCTTTCTTTGAATTGTTCTTTTCCAATATTCCTTGTATTTCTTGTTGGTGGGATCATCCATCCCAACCATTTGCATGTGATTACGTACATGTATTTGGTACAAGCCCATGTCAATGTTCATGTTCATGTCCATGTGCGGTGTATATGTGCATGTCTCTCCATGCATATGTTTGTGAGGGTGTGTGTGTGTGTGTTTACATATGCACGACATGCATGTGCATGAGTTGCATCTTACATGTATGCCTCAAAAAAAGCATGTTTGCAAATGTGCATGTTTTTAATTGACAAAATTTTCTCCTGAATACCATACAGGGTCAAACCAGCATGCAAGCAATCTTGTGGGGATTTATATAAGCAATCTTGTGGGGATTTATATAAGCAATCTTGTGGGGCTTTATATAAGCAATCTTGGGAAAAAAAGATGATGTTTATTTGTGTTAGGTTTGTGGAGCTTGATTGTCAGATATTTACTGGTAATCCTATCCCCACTGGCCCGTTCTTCTTCTTCGTTTCACCTTTGAGCATAATGGATCTAGTTTGAACCCGTGGACGTACCGAAAGGGAACCACGTAAAATCTATGTGTCTTGTGTGTGATTGATCTGTGTTTTTTCTTCTGTCTATTGTTAGTACGCTTCTATTCTCAACAATTTGTACTCATTTCTTCTCACACCCTCTACCCATGCCCATGGTATATTGTCACCCACTCACCCTATAGAAACTATGTATGTATATATGTAACTATGTATTTATGTATATGTATTAGAGCCCTTAAAAACCATAATAGAGTGATTAAATCAAGTTACCTTAGATCATGTAGCACAACTGGTAAGGACTCATGGTTACAGCCTAGAGGTTGTAGGTTCAAGTCTCCTGGGTATCAAATAGGAAGTCGACCTATGGAAATATAAATTGCCAAATCCAAATAAAGACCAACCTTAGATTGATGGGATAAATGACTTGGATGATGATGATAACCTTTTAGTGGAACCTAACTCAAGTATGGACATTTCCAAACCCTCACCCTGATGAAAGGTGAGTACACGTGGAACTTGCACTGTTCTCCTAATTCAAGTGCAAACCTTTCTCAATCAACTTGACCTCAGATTGGCAAATTGAATTTGTGCTCTTTATCATGATCGGATCTGGCTAGGTTGGGCTGACCTCACAAGGTAAACCTCGGCCTAGGCTGGTCCAAAACCTGACTACTTGGCCCACCCACATTGCACTCCTAGCATGTACCATGTGTAAATGGGCATGAAGGGATACACTTCACTTTCAAATCGATTAAATGAAGCAATGATAGATTGTACAAAATGAAAGTAAAAATGGAACATAAACAAAACCAAAATCATAAACATGAAGCCTTGCCTGCAACCCTTTGCGGCTCAACTGTTTTACGGCAATCTCAAGCTTGCCATTGGGATCATCAGACATCCTTATTGTACCCCTATAGACACACCCAAATCCACCCTCCCCCACCATAAGAGAGCGGCTGAAGTTCTTTGTAGCAGTCCTCAGTTCAGAAAACGTGAACACCCTTAGATTGTTTGGCCTTTGAGACAGACTTGGGAATGGAGACCTCCCTGAAGATTCGGCACTCATGTTCGAAACATTCTGGGAGTTGAATTCAGACCCAGATTGTCTTTGCACATCATGATCAATCACTTTATGGATGTCGGACCGCCCAGATATGGACTTTGTAGTCTTAGAATCTTCCTTCTTCTCCACATTGGAAAAATGGAAACACTTCATGGCCACAAAAGATAAACTCACAGCCCGTTCCTGGACAGATCAACAAGTGGAAAATAAAAGAGATTCAAAGCCATGAATTATTATACAAATAGAGAATTAATTTTTACCTGGAAATTGTTCAATAGTGTATTTGGGTAGCATGGTAAATAGAAGCCACAATTTTTTCTTTATATATATATATATATATATATATATATATATATATATATATATATATAGAGAGAGAGAGAGAGAGAGAGATAAGTCTCACACACCATTTGAACTCAAGACCTCTCAGTGGTTGAATCATTCATAAACCATAAAGGCATTGAAGAATTGAACATCATCATCTAGCCATCTATCCTATCAATCTAGGATAGGCGTTCTATGTGAATTTGGCAAATTCTTCCCATAGACTGAGTGTTCGAACACCCATGGAATTTGAACGCACAATATCTACACTACAATTATAAGTCTTGACCAGGTGTGCTGCAGGTTCTTGCTAGGAACTATAAATATACATATACATATATATATACATATATATACATACATATATACATACATATATACATACATAGATACATACATACACACATATATACACACATACACACATATATACACACATACACACATATATACACACATATATACATACACATATACATATATATATATATATATTTTTTTTTTTTTTTTTTTTAAGCCCTCCCAAAAAGAGAATCAGGCAGTCCCACAAAATCTTTGGTTACCAAGGCCCATTCAATGATACTAGCTTTGCAATCTTTGATGATTGATCTACAAGGCAAAGCTTTATCCTCAATGAACAGGATATGCTTTCCTTCCACTCAAAATCGTTCACTGCACTCATCATCACCACCATCATCAAATTCTATTGGCCAATTAGGCTTTTTAAGTTCTGACTTTCCAATCAACCCTATAAAACTTATGTTCTTTATAACTCCATCTATCATATCTTTTTCCTTTTTTTAGACCATCTCAATCCAAGACTCAGCCTCCCCCTTCTTCGGTTCTCTCAATGCCTTCTACTCTACTTGTAATTTGATTCTTACTAGAATTGTTTCTAGTCTTCTGAATATGTACCTAAATCAATAACAACACTAATGGGTCTGATTAAATTGGGGTGTTGTATTCTTTCTTCCATTCCCAAATCATATAGCCAATATTGTTTTCATTTGCAGGATTGATATTAAAACAATCACATTAATTTAACTAGGGAAAACAAGGATAAAAATCTTACTAAAGCGCTCAAAAGAAAATTGCACAGTATATTACTCACATACAAACACAGAGGGGAAAGAAAACAGCAGCAGAACAAGCCAGATTTCCCTTCCCAACCTAATTGGAAATCGCCAAATATGTGCAGAAAGGTCCCATTTTAGGCTATTTATAACAAAAGTAAAGCAACTACCTATTTTTCCTGCAATTAAATTTCAGATGCCATTTGCTAAGAACTAAGAACTCAAAATTTGTGTTTCCAATAAAACCCAGTCTAATTTTAAAAATATCTGGTACTTGAATCTTTTAAAAAATGATAATAATAATTAATTGCAGGAGTGCCTCTTCTCCCTTCCCAGCTCAAAATAAGTCTCTCTTGGATGCCCGGAAAGAGAAGTACTTTCTTGAAAAATAACAATCCTTTAATTAACTATAAATAAGAATGAGTTTACCTTTTTTGAAGAATTGTTCAGTTTACCTTTTTATAAGAATTGTTTCTTTTCCATGAGAGCATTTCCTTACCCACCAAACAAAGACTAGTATCCTATTACAAACTGATTTCTAAAAAATTCAACCGTTAGTAATTCAAAAGAAATTCATCTAATATAAAGAAGTTAAAGCTCAAAAGCCCAAAATATTGTAATTTTCAGATTACCACTCCCTTTGTTAAAAAAAAAAAAAAAAACTGTACTGAAAGAATTAGCTTATAGAAATTTAAACCCCTTCTTTATCCAAAACCAAAGTTCAGAAATGGTCTGCAACAACCTTGGATCCGTTTTGATGTATGAAAAAGAAAACACTTTCCTGGAAAATGATAAAAAAGACAAACCCTTTTGTATTTTTAGATTAAAATAGTTATTTTCGAAAGAAAGGACTTGCCTTACCAAGAAAATGGCATTCTCTGAAGAACCAGTTCAAAGTTCCAAATTCTGAAAATTCGCCAACAGAAGCCCAAAAATAATTCAAACTTTACAATCTCCACTGAAACTTCATCTCTTAAACTACACGAAATTCTAAACACTAGCATTATTTCCGTTTGCATTAAAGAGAAAAGGGAAAATGAAATATACACAAGCCTTAAAAGAAAACAAAAAAAAAAAAGCCTTTGGCCTTCCCTTTTCCCCTCAAAAATCAAACGAGAAAGAAATTCACATCCCAAACACTTTAAAAGCACTTCTAGAAGTGTATTGAGAGAAATCCAAGCTCTGTTTTGTTCTTCTACTTTTTTTCCTTTGAGAGAGGGGGGAAAACCGAAAACCGAAGTTTAACAAAGATTGAAGAATAATAAATCTATTCAAGAGAACAAGGATAAAGAAACATAAACACACCTCTGGAAAAAAGAGAGAACTATATTAAAGAAATAAACACATGCCTTTAAAAAAAAAAAGAGTTTTCACCTTCTATTTCCCTTTCTCCAATCAATCAAGGCAGGAATTACATCCCAACTACTGAAAATTCACATTAAGAGAGATCAGGGTGAAACCCAAGTTTGAAAGGGTTTGCAGAAAAATATATTCATTATCATTTCCATTAAGAGAGTTGAAGGACAAAGAAATATAGAAAAAGAAACTTTTCAAAAAAAAAGAAATATAGAAAAAATCCTTAAAAGAGAGAGAGAAAATCACACCTTTTATTCCCCTCTTCGAAGCAGAAATTCACATCTCTGTTACTAAAAAATTACTTCTGGAAGTGCATTGAGAGAGACCCAAGTTTTTTTTTTTTTTGTGAGAGAGAGAGAGATGAAGAAGAAGAAGAAGACCAAAGAGTCAAGAGGGGTAGGAGAGGGAGAAATATAAGCCAGAGGCAACGAGTCAATGAGAGGCAGCAGGAATTTTGCTCAACCAACCCCAAATTTCCGAGAAATAACGCCACTGGTCCCTGAAAATTCATGGAAAAGAGGCCTGCAAGCTGTGAAAGAGAAAGGATTTTTATTATAATACATACTTACAAAGACTTTGAATTGTTTACTCAATCAAAAATTTATTATTTTTACAGAAAGTATTTCTATCTCAATTTAGAATGTCATACAATTTCAAAATTGAAAACAATTATAAGTTTATAGCCATTTTCCTCATCCAAATGTACAAATTAAAAAAGACTTTTAAATATATTAAATATTAAAATTCAACTGCATGTAAAAGTTTGTCATTTAATTTAACATAATAAAAATAATTACTAAATAAAAATTAAATAGATAATAATAAAGATCATTCCCAAATAAATTTGGATGATGTGCAGTGTCACATGGATCACACATATATTTGATCTAACTAGATGAATTTTCACAGTTAGATAAAATTAATTTTTTTAAATCTTAAAAAACATAATTATGCTTATTAAATCAAGATAAAATTTTATACGCCTCATATATAGATCTTTCAATCTCACCCATTCATATAAATTTGAATTGAGCTATCAATTTATTTACACTAAATTTTGATAAAAACTCATTTGCAAGTGACTTTCTTATTATGCTCTACATCCACTCCCGTCTCAATCTATATTTTATTTTATGGAATGGGTTGACGTTTGATTTCAATTTTAAAATTATTGCATTGATGTTCATGTCCACAACTCGGTTGCATATTTAAAAGAAAAAATTGTATAAAAAGATTAAAGTCTTTATTTTAAGGTATAGAAAAAAATAATAAAGTTTTTTTATATTAAACAACTATATTAAAGTTTCTTTTAGACTTCAAATATCGTGTCATTAAAAGTCATTATAAAATAAATCATCTTAATTATAGTTTTAAGAATCACAAAAATAAACAATCCTGTAGGCCTTAATTTTGATCCTGGTCCAAGCAGGCCCAAGTCCAAGGTACAGGTACAGGTCCAAGGCCAACTCAAATCAGGCCAGGGGTCGAAAAATCGGCCTTGCTGATATTTCGGCCTAGATTTTTTATCTCTCTTCCAGTTTTTTTTTTTTTTTGAAAATCTCAGTGGCTTATTTAAAAAAAAAAATCATTTCAAAAAATAAAAATATGTTGTTTTTAAAAAAATATATAAATATCGGTCCAGATATCAGCCGGGCTCACAACCAATATTTTTATTAATTTTTTAAAAAAGAAAAAGAAATCGGCTAAGATCTCAGCCATATCAGCTGATTTCTCTTTTCTCTGGCCGATACGCACGATATCGGCCGAGATTTATACCGCCGCATCAGGCCAATCTATCATGGTCGTGTAAGCCTAATAGAGCCAAGTCCAAGACAAGCAAGTCAGGCCCATCGGCCCCACTAGTGCCCACACGTAGAGAGAGCAAAGCTAGAGGCATCCTGGTGATGAAGTTGCTTGAGAATCCAAACAGTTTGGGAGTGGGACGTGTACAGCAACAACGTTGGCTAGTTTTTAATTATTAGGGGTATTAGTTGTTTTAGACATTAAATTTAGATTTTGTTATTTTTAGAATTCCAAAATTAGCATGTTAGTTTGGATTTAGGAATGAGGGTCAGTTCATTCCATTTTAGGGTTGGATTTCTTTTAATTATATATAAATATAAAGAGAACTTAGTGCAGCCAGAATTCAGATAATGATTTTTTTTTTTTCTCCAAACACTTTCATTTGAAGCTTGCAGTAGGATTTAAGATTAAGTGAGGGTGATTTGTGATCAAATCTCCGAGTCAAGTAAGCCTATACACTCTTAAGCCTTTGGCTTAATTTAATTTTGAGTTAATTAAACATGTTAATCCAACTGAAAAACACTGTGGGTTTAATTAATAGGTTGATTCGCTGTTGAAATCTCAAGAACTGTTGAGTTTAAGGCTGTGTTTGTTTCACAGGTAATGAGGGGGGGCAAACGAGTGGTGTAACCCTCGTTACCCCCATTTGTTAACCAAAGGATCAAAAGTAAAAAAGTTTAGATTTTATTTAGGGGTGAAACTTGGTCGGATCGAATTGATAAATTTGAAAGCAATCTCATTTGATCCAATCCGAATGCACCAAGTTATAGATCAACCCAATTTCTTTTCTATCTCAATTTTTTTAGATTTTATTTCTAATTAAAGAGTATCATTATCCTTAAAAGTCTAAAATTAGTATGGTGCCATTGTTAATGGACATTTTCATAAAGCAAATAGAGAATGATCTTGATTATAGATAGAACAGATAAACTTTCTATTTGAGTATTTTCCTTACTCAATATGCCCATAAAATCTATATTAAGAACTTTGGTTAGGAGACCTCTTCTGGTTATTAGAAGAAGAAGAAGAAGAGGTTCTTCCTTGTTGCTTAGGCTGTGGCAATCACCACCATCTGATTGTATGGGTTTCTGGTTCTTGCTTGTGAGCCATCCATCAACACTTTAGAATCTAAAGTTGTGTGAATTCTTCACCAATACAGATCTTGTTTAGTCGTCAGCAAAACAGGTACCATTGATTTCAATTGTGTAAGTTATTTAAAGTAAAATGATCACGACTATTATTGATTTGAATTTTATATTAAATAAAATGCTTTTTATTCGCATTTTTCTATCTTTCTACATTTCATTTGTGGTTTGAAAATAAAGAAGAACACCAATGAATGCTCAAACTTTATTCTTCTAAGTAGATATCTCTATCCTGAATATCTTTTCTTTAATATCAGCCTCAATCATTTATCTCGATTCTCTCTCTTTTTCGGAATTTATATGAATATCCTTTAAAGTTTAAACCCATCTCAAATCTAATTTTAGGGTTTACAAGTAGAAAAATCATTATATTAATATATAAGACCAATGTTTTAAAGTCTGACTCGTGAAGCGACCCATTTTGAAGTGAGGATGGATTAAATAAAGTTCAACCGAGTTGACTCATAGTCAAATCGGTCAAACCCGTGCTATTAATATAATATTATAAATAATATTAACTTATTAACTAAAGTTGTATTTCATTAAAAAAAAAAATTCTTCTCACAAATCCAGTTGTAAATATTAAAAATTAATAATTTAAAATTCATATTCTCAAAAAAAACTCAAATCTTCATCTTCATTTAAAGAAATCAAAGGTTTTTAAGGGTCAAAGATCATGGGTTTATTAGAAAAATCGCGTTGACCCTCGGGTCGTAGAGAATTTTTAAAGATTTTTAATTCAAAAGGATCTTAAAATAAACTGACCCGTATTTCAGTCGGGTCACAGTTGACCCGTGGGTCAACCGACGGATTAGGTCGGATTTGATAACATTGTATAAGACTCCTAAAAAATCTAACTTTACATTTTTTTTGAATGTTGAGTAAATATTAATTCAAAAGAAGAAGAAACTCTCAAAGAAATTACAAGAGAGATTTAGGGCAAGAGAGCCTCTAAAGAAATTAAAAAAACAAAGGAAAAAGGACCCATAGCCCGAGTCCATTGAAGCCCAAGAAAGCGCTGAAAATACCAAACCAGCTCTTGCGTCTTTGCAGATAAGAGCAAATGGCGTTGGCGTGAGTGTCAAGCTAAAATTATATGAAAAAGAAATTTAAGATTTGATTTGACGAATTTGAATGACTTGAATTCACAATTTAAAATTAAAAAAAAAAAAATATGAGCAAGTGGATCTAGCTTGACTCCATAGAATTTCAAGTTGAGGAAGTTAACAAATTTAACCATATTACTTGACTTAATAGAATTTTAGTTGAATCTGATTTCGAGTTCTCACATTATGAGTAAACCTTTTTTTTTTTTATTATTATCATTAAAAAATTCTAAAAATTAAAAAAAATGAACAGAAATTTTAATATTTGATTTGGAGAGTTACAAAAAATTTGTCCAATCGACCCGTATTAAAATATTAGAATATAGGAAATTTGTTAAAAATTGACTAAATTAAAAATACATTTTATAATTAAATTTAGTGAATTTGAAGGATTTGACTCATTTTTTATTATGTTAATATGATAAAATTAGAAAAATCTTGTCAAAAGATTTGTGAAATGAAGAAAAAAATTATCTAATAGACTAATACCAATATTTTGATAAAAAAAAAAATTCGTGCTTGGTGTGTACTTATAATTATTACTTATTTATGTATGTATATTTGTTTAAGTAAAATACATTCCAACTCATAAAAAATTAATATTTAAAAATATAAATAGTTCTTATCTATTACTGCATGGATTCCATAATTTTAGGGGCTGATATTGCAAAGTTGGGCCATATTAGAATGGAATATTTCTTTACAATTCTCTGTCACCATACCAAGTCACCGTAGAAGAGGATAATCGACGAAACCCTAATAAAACATACCTAAGTATGAGATTTTTGTGACTAGGGTTCATTTCCAATAACATAATTTATTTATTTATTATTTTGTTGGACAAATAACTTTTACATCAGCTAATTATTTTATTTAACTTAAATCAGTCCTTTTACATGTTCAATAAGATTATTGTCTTTAAATTTGTAAATCACTATTTTTTATTCATAATCTCAAGTGAGTTATGGGAACTTCATGTACTCTACAAAATCAAATAAATAATGTGAGAATTTAAAAGAAATTAATCTTATTAAATGTGTCTAACTATTTGATTTAGACTAAGTAAAATATAGCCTGATGAAATGGAGCCTTTTTGCAACTGTTGATTATATTTATTTAAATGAAATGGTAAAAATATTTCAATTAAACTTATTATGTTAAAATTAACATATTCATAACCTCTTATTTAATATGATAAGTTTGGTATTTCAGAGAAAAATGCTACATATCATTCAAATTAAAATTGTCACGAGAAATTGTGACTCAACTATGTTTGATAACTTACAAGTTAAGGTGGAAATTGACCATCAAACTAACCCGTTAGGATTCAATATTTAATAATAATAATATTATTATTATTTAGTACATTCGTATTAGAAAAGAGTTTAAGATTAGAAAATAGAAAGAAAACTTTGAAATTATCTTTTCTAATCTTGAAAATTCTAAAATTTAAGCATCTTAATCTTCGTCTCTCTAAATTATTATACCATCGAAATAATATTCATTCATATATGAAAAACACATGACTAAAATTCATCTTTAAAAATCTTCTATTAAAAAGAAGGAACCCGCTTATAAAGTGTGACATTGCTAGTAATTCCCCTCAGCTAGACACCAGTCTCTCGCCCTCCACATAGGATTGGAGACATAAACCCAATCCATCCCTGTGTATCGCCTGCACTGATACATGATTAAATACAAAAGTACAACTTATCTTTAAAAACCGGTTATTAAAAAAAAGAATCCATGTACTTATAAACTCCGTAACCTCAATACCCACATTCTCCACTTGAAAGAATTTTATGTTGCAGAATGCAGAGCAAAGAAATGGCAAAGTTTGCTGCTGCTGCTTTGCTTTTCTTCTTCCTTGGTTTGCATGGTGTTTCCAAAATCGTGGAAGCAACGAGGGATTTTCAAGACAGATGGGATTTTCAATATTCAATGGATTTTGATGAAGACAGGTATAATTCAATTTTCTTTCTCATATCTGCTTTCTTTTTATTTTGGTTTTTTCTCTGTGTTTTATTTTATTTTATTTGAGCATTTGTGTTTGCTATAATATCGACCTCAACTCACCCAATATGAAAATATCTGGTGATTTTCTTCCAATATTTCTTAATATATTATGGGTATGTGTCTAGTGTTATGAAAAGCACCGGTGTCTTAAAAAACATATATGATGAGTAAAAAAAAATATTGATAGAAGCAATTTCTTTATTTTCAAATAAAAATACAAATCAAAGGGATAAAAGGGAGGATTAATAAAATAAAGAAGTATCACTAAAAAAAGATAAACTAAGATAAATGAAATTACTAGATATAATTACAATATATCTAAGTAAATCCATACTCTTATCATATGATAAGTGGGTCTTGACTGTTTTGAATTATAACTCTTAATTTGAATGAAACGGATCGTAATCATCATTAAAGTCTCTGTAACATCATTTAGAAATAGATTTTCTTACTTTTTAAAGATAAGTGAGCCATCAATCAAATGAGTTTCCGGAGACTTTATAAAGTTTGATTCAAAATAAAAAAAATTAGATGCAAATGTTAGGATAGAGATTAGCTTCGATCAAATCATCATGATAAGATTATAGATTTAGATTATCTTTAAATCATTTTGGATTAAGATTGGGTTATCTATTGAGTTTAGTCTCTATTAACTTACATGTATAAATATACAGTTTCTTAGTGGAACTGTTAAGACAAGGTTTTATTGATAAAATTGATTATTACTTCCCGTGCACAATGGATCTTAATGGTCACATACTCACATCCTTAGTAACATATTGCAGCCAACATCTGCATTTTAAGCTGAAAATTTTGGTACTGGGTATGTTTCTCAAACATAAATATAAAAAATATTCGTAAATTTTAGAAAAATTATATTGGCTAAAATTTATCAGATTTCAGTCCAAAATTTTACTTGGTGATGTTGCCCATTCACAAATTTTGGCGACTAAAATATTGATCAATTTTTTTCTAAAAATTTCACAAGGACAAAAAAATTGAAATCGACCAAAATTTTAACCTTAAGGACGTATCTAGTTTCTAACATCTTGTTTATTTGTGAAATTTTTAGTTTTGATACAGAAGTAGCCAAGAGAGAATCATTCAATGGGAGCTTGGCCGCTGCTCCTGCTCCTGCTGGAAATTCACAATGCAATATGGATAATCCGATAGACCGGTGTTGGCGTTGCGATCCCGATTGGGAGAAAAACAGGCAAAGACTCGCCGATTGCGCAATTGGGTTCGGTAAGGATGCCATTGGTGGCAAGAATGGGACAATTTACACTGTAACGGACCCCGGCGATGACCCGGTGTCGCCGAAAAATGGCACTCTCCGTCATGCCGTCATCCAAGAGGAGCCATTATGGATCATATTTGCGCAAGATATGGTGATCAAGCTCAAAGTAGAATTGATAATGAATAATTACAAGACCATAGATGGAAGGGTGCTAATGTCCACATTTCAGGTGGCCCATGTATCACAATTCAAGCTGTTAGCCACATTATCATACATGGGATCCATTTACATGATTGTATGCCAGGAGGGAACATGATGGTGAGAAGCACTCCGACTCACGTCGGAATACGAACAATGTCGGACGGCGACGGCATCTCATTATTCACGGCACGCCATGTATGGATCGACCATTGTTTCTCGTCAAACTGCACAGATGGTCTCATAGATGCAGTCATGGAATCAACTGCAATCACAATCTCCAACAACTACTTCACAAAACATGATGAGGTGAGGAATCTACATTTTCTTTTAAAAGGTTCATATATTAATAGATAAAAAGCCATCAGAGGTTGTGTTTACGAACGCCAAGTCCGAGCTCATTTTCGTGCTCAAAATATTGTCCATAATTAAGCTGAATTTGGGTCATATGAGAAGTAATTTACAAAAACCTAATTCTCGTTCGAAAATTAGGATTTTGGCCGAAAATCGTAACTGAGAGCTTATAATATGATTTTAGGCCAATTTTATATTTTATAATGCATTTATTTATTTATTTTTATTTTTTTTTCTTGTTCAGGTGATGCTTTTTGGTCACAGTGATGAAAATGTGGCCGACAAGGTCATGCAAATCACGGTTGCATTCAATCGTTTTGGAGAAGGGTTGATTGAGAGGATTCCTGCGTAATTAGTAACTAAGTACTCTTCTAATCCAATAATTCTACTTCAAATTATTTAGGAATGGCAATTTGTGAACCTGACTTAGACTAAGAAAATTCAGATTTTGGTCCATGTTTATTTTGAAAAATAAATAAATTAAATTGACCAACTTGACCTGACCCAAAATCAATTAAGTTAAGTAGACAGCTCTCGAATTTGACCAGACCCAATTTAGAAAAACCCCATTTAAGTATTCAAAAAAGTTAATCCATTGTCTCCATTTTCCATACCGCACGAGTGCTAATATTTCATTTTCTATTAAAAATAATTTATTATATCATTGTTTTAATTTTTTTCAATTCTTTTAAAACATTTGGGTATAGTCGTGATGGGTCACACAAAAAAATATTATTATCTATAGTCAACTCACACTGAGCTGGCCTCTACCCAAAGTGAATTGTCTCTACCAACATATATTAATGAGATTAATCGTAACATTTAATCAATTCTTATCATAAATTAGGCTCATTGAGTTTTATTTTATTGGGTTTTTCTTGCAGTTGCCGATTTGGATATTTTCATGTGTTCAACAATGACTACATAAGATGGGGAATGTATGTTGTTGGAGGTTTAGCCAGCCCTACAATAAATAGTGAAGGAAATAGATTTCTTGCTTCTGCCAATGTTAAAGAGGTATACATCCTTCTTATATGCATTTGCACCGTAAAATTTCTACGGGAACTAATCAAATTCTATTATTTATATGAATTTAAATATATTTTTGTAGGTGACTAAGAGAATGGCCCACAACGGGAAGGAACCGGGCAACATCGGAAGGGATTGGAATTGGCAATCACAAGGGGATCTTTTCTTAAATGGTGCATTCTTTACCTCGTCGGGAAATAGTGCATCACCTGAACTTCAAAAAGCAACTAGTTATGCTGCCCTTCCGGTGAGCATGGTCCCTTCGCTGACGGCGGAAGTCGGAGTATTGATTTGCCGACGAGGAAAGCAATGTTAGTGACTTGAAATTGGAAGTTCATAGCAGAGTAGTAGTTTGAAGAGTCTATTCTTTAGCAATAAAATGTTGGATGAATTTCTATGTTCTATAAATTTTTTGCCATTTGCCTGATGGCATAATTTAAAGATAAATAAATAACCTAAGTGGAATATATGAGGTTTCAGTCACAAATTTATCATTTTATATTCTGATGCTTTGATGATATATATCTTCATTGAATGAAGTCTGCAATTGTATTTTGGTTTGTGATTTGTTGTCAAAAATCTAAAACACTTAATTAATTAATTAAATATATTAAGATTCCGGACGTGTAGGAATTTTGATCCAGCTCGAGCTTGGGCTTAATTCAACTTTCTAATGAATTTATTTGGATTATGGAATCTAATTTTAATTAGATAATAGAGACATAATAATTAAATTTAAATCTAAAATGTAATAAAATAATCTAATTATTCTAACTCTTTTTTTTTTTCATAATCGAAGGGAAGTAAACAAGGCAAGGACCTCCATAATTCCTCGGGGAATGCCCCTACACTAACTGGTCACCGCTTGCTTCATGAGGCAGGAAGTAACCAGTTGAACTATCCAACATTGGATAATCTAATTATTCTAATTAAAATCAACTCATTACAGATAACTAATTAATTTCAAAGGGAATTTAAAACTAACCAAAGATGGGAGAGGAAGCTCTAAATTTTGATAATTTTAATCATAAAAATCTGAATACAATCTATAAGACAAGAACATGAATTTATCTTCTTATCTCAGTCAGCATCGTTTTGGTCTTCTCTGTATACTTCCTTCTTATCTTCCCATCTCTTTATCTTATCTCTCTTTATTTCATTTTTCTCTACTCAGAAGTCTTGTCCAAAGTGCAAGCGGCCAATTGAGAAGGAAAAGGCTGTAAAAATAATTTCAAAATAATTTAATAAAATAATATTCATAGTTTATGGATTTAAATGGGGATATTTAAATAATGTCATTCACATAGTTTGTAGAGTCTCTATATGATTTTCTAAAAAATTTCAGATTTTCTAACACCTACCATTTTTAAGTTTCTTGTGAAAAAGATAAATAAAATGGTATACAAATATTTCTACAATTAAATAAAGAGCCTTAACGTGATTGATATAGATGTTAGAGTGTGTGTAATTTTTCTAATATTCCAAAAAATTTATGAAACTCAATTTTTTTACAAATAAATATTTTATAAAATTTAATAGAATATATATGTTGCTAGGGATACTAGAGAATATAAATTTTATATTAAATATTTTCTAATGTTGGTTTCCTATTATATAAAATTTTTAGATATTTTTCAAATTTTAAGAAATATTTTATTTAGTATATAAATTTTGACTTCAAAAGACTAAAACTTCACAAAATTTGGAGAGCATACCTATATCTTATGTTTATAATCATTTCATCCTTTGCCATTGGAGTAGTCAGTGGACCTGTTTGGTGGAGAGTGCCACATCAATACGGTGGATCACACCTAAAGGAAATATGTATTTGAATTTTATAGAATAATTATTTAAAAAAATTACAAATCTTACGATTCCTACGATTTTCGATGCATAACTCACTAATTCAAGCATACGTGTGCAAGTGTATGTTTATGCATATGCATTTATACTATGCGAATGTTACGTAGTGCGTGTGAAATCAGAGCATGTATATGTCTATATATGTGTGTGTTTGTTGGTATAACATGTACCCGTGACTATGTGTATTGAAACAAATAGTTGCGGCCTCACTGCTAACAAGTTCCACAGTGAAAATATAAAGAGAGATATATAGATTTATAAATGATTTGGATTACTCCACTTAACAGACTATTCATTTGAATTGAATACTCAGATCCTAACAACTGATATAAGAGTCAGATCTCAAACTAGCTCATGTGATCGCAACAAAGTTAACCTTGTGTTAACTCTTCACAAGATAAAAATCGTGTTAGCTATGTACTACGTATAAATGGGCATGAAGGCATGAACTTACTTTTCAAATGGATTAAATGATGCAATGACATGAAAGTAGAATGGAACATATGAAGCTTTATTATATCAATATTTTTTTTATAATTATCATTACTTTAGTCATTTTTTTATGTAAATTTACATTTTTTGTGTTAGCATAAAAAAGTTGGGTGGTTATGGTTATTATTTTAATTCCAATTTTTAATAATAATCTTAATCAACTTGCTCAGTTGACGTAACTCCACATGTGTATTCTCAGCCGAAGGAAAAAGAAATCAATTGAATCTGAAACTCAGGCGGACAATTTTCAGTGTTAGGCTTACTTAATGACTCCGTACTGAAATTATTTAAGCAGAAATTTTGAACCCAGTTAGTCTAATATTTAAAAAAAAAATACTATATCTTTAATTTTACATAAAATTATAATCAACCAAAATGATTATTGATATGGCTGAAATATTTGTCTATGTTTATGGTATATTTGATTTTCAATTTTCAGCTGAATTAGAATTAGAATTACCCAAATTTATAGTATTTTGAGTAGAGTCCAAGTAATAATTATCAATTCTAAACCACCACCACCATCATCATCTTTACATTAATTTTCTTTTCTTTTTTAAATTTACATGTGGAAAACCGCAATATACTCATCGTAAAACCCCCACAGGTGAACCTATTACCCCTATGGTACATCAAGATTAGGCTATGGGAGCTTGAACGCGCAACCTCCTGCTTCTTAAGACAGGAGGCAGCCACTTGAGTTACACTGGGTAAATTTTCTTTTTAAAACAAAATAATATTTTAATTTGCACGAGACCCATCTTCTTTTGGAATGGATACTCCTCCCAATTTCTTTTTCTCTTTCAAATTATTTTTGGACTTTATATCTAATTAAGTGTATCATTGTTATTATTTTATTATCCTAAAAAGTCTTAGATTAGCATGTTGCCATTGTTATGGAAATTTTCATACAACGGAGGCAGAGTGATCTGACGATTAAAGATAGAATAGATATACTTTCTATTTGAATATTTTCCTTACTAATATCCCCATAAAATCTATATTAAGAACTTAGGATAGGAGAGGTCTGCTAATTATTAATTATTATTATAAGAAGAAGAAGAAGAAGATGTTCTTTCTCGTTGCTAAAGCTGTGGCAATCATCACCAGTACAGATCTTGTTTGGTCGCAGCAAAACAGGTACGATAGATTTTAATTGTGTAATTTATTTAAGTGAAATGATCAGATTATTAGTGATTTGAATTTATTAAATTTTATATATCTAAATGAACGATGGATATTGAAGACAGTATATTGCAGTTGTCCTTTATTTAATAAGTAATAATTAAATACATATGATTTGATCCAATTATAAAACCTCGTATATTTGCCATATGTTTTGATAATATTTTTTTTTTCCAAAATAAAGAATGGAGATATAAAGATCTAATTGTATTACCAACAGTCTCCACCCCATGATATTCTTCTTCTGTTAATTCAGAATTTTTTTTTTTTAAATTTATGTGTGGAAAATCACAGGATATCCAACGTAAAACCCCCATGAGTGATACCTCCTACCTTAAAAGCACACGAAATTAGTCCACGAAGATACGAACCCATCACGTCCCGCTTCTTAAAATGGGATAATATGAACTATACCTCATTCAACTTTTCTTAATATATGTAAGTATGTAACAGTGCTTCTTTAATATTTTTAAAGGTGGGTCTATTTTTCTTTTTTCAATTTCAACTTTGGTAACTTTTCAATAAATTTCACATAATTATTATCGAATACTTAAAATTTAGGATTTAACAATCATGGTTAGAATAATTAAATAAGTCTCTTATTTTGGTCACCTTTAAATGAGGAAACCTACTCTCTAAAACAGCATGTCGGAGAAGAGTTAGATTATTAGTTATATGTCTAATTCATAGTTTAAAATTTTAAAAGGAGCTTAACTCAGTTAATTTAAGTTGATTTCACTTGATAGAATTTTAAATGTAAGTGAGTAAATAATTTTTATCAAGTTCTTTAAAGTTAAATTCAAAAAATCAACATCAAAGTTATTTAATTTATTAAAATTTCAAATTGAATTATTTAGGAATGGGTTAATTAGAAAAAGGGTCTGAGTCTAGGTTCTGGACTCCTATTGAAGCCCAATCTAGGACTGGATCTTAAGACTTTGACTACAGTAGGTTCAAGTCTATTATTTTCTGGCCATGAAAAGTTATTTTAACAGAAAAATAGAAGATAAAAGAAGATTTTCATTTTAAAAGGATGATCAACTATATAATTGTAGGTCATATTGTATGTGGAGTCAACTAAATGAGGTGGTGATAGATTCATCGGAAAGGTTCTTCAAATCTTTCATTGAAAGGGTTCATAAAAAATCATCTTTATGGAAAGATTAATCAAGTCATATTTTTTAATACTTCAAAGTTTAAATGCTTATATTTTGAAGAGTTTAAAAGCATGATTTGATTGATTCAGTTAAGGTGATTTTTAGTGTGCCACATATTCAATGAAAAACATTTTTAATAGATCTATTATCACCTTATTTAGTGGGTCCCACGCTTAAATGTGTAGGGTTGAAACCAGTGTGCTAGTGATATTTCACTTCATTTTGCATGGTGCCATTAGGCTAAAATGAAGTGAAAGATTTGGATTGAGTGTACATCCTAAGAAGGGCATTATCTTTTAGGAAACACGAATTTTTTAGATTTTCCACTTTGCCCCTGCAGAAATCGGTTCACTTTCCAGTGAATCGGTTCACCTGTCCAATACACCGATGAATGAACCGATTCACTTAGAAATAGAAAGAGTTCAGTTTGGTGCACCAACTGGTGCATCGATAAGTGAACCGATTCACTGGAAAGTAAATTGATTTCTGCAGATGGATAGGGGACAAAATAGAAAGTTCACCAAAACTCGTACCTCCTAAAGGATACTACCCGTGTTAGGATGGACACCCTTTGAATTACACAAAATCCACATTGTATCCCCTACCCCTAGATAGAGGTGGTAACTTTAGATCCGATTCACAAACTCGATCCAAACCCAAAAAAACCAAGTTTTGACCATGTATATCTTGAATTTTTTAAATTGACCCAATATCACTCGAAATAAATTTGAATCAAGCTGGATAAAAGAGATCTCAAATCCAAACTTGGCCCATGCTTTAAATAAAAATACAAATTAAGTACCTTTTTTACTCTTTGGTCTTCGCCATGTACATTACTCAAATTAAAAAATCTTAAACTATTGCCTCACTTTCCATAGCCTAATAATAGTCTCACACGAAATACATTGTCTGCTTATCTTTAATTTTCTATTGAAAGATATGTTTTCCTCTCATTTTCATTTCTTTTTTAAATTTAAAATTTCCTAATTGGGTCTAATTAGATTAGAATATAGATAGAAAATTAATTATTATCTATTTAAAAGTGAACTTTTAAAAAAATATAAAACATTTTCTCTATTTTTTACACCTTTCACATTGTCATGTGCATTATGAATGAATATGATTTAGTCGACCGTTACACATTTCCCGCGCCCGAGTATATAAAATACAAAATACAAATGTATATAAAACATAACCAAAGCTCTCACTATCGCCTCTCCTTGAAACTCTCCTACACTTCCTCCCCTCCATCTCTTCCTCTATGCCTTTCTGAAAAATCAACCACCATCACTTCCCAAAATTCCCTCCCCATTTCTCAATCCCTTTCTCTCTCCCATCGACCAAATCCCATCGTCCGCCGTCCCCGATCTCTTCCTCTCTCCCCTGTTCTTCCCCTTACCAATTCTCCATGTTTTGATTGATTGATTATCAGAGCTAAAAACTATAATATCCCAATACTGGGACTCTCTGTTTCTTATTATTATCATTATCTGGGCTACAATGCGATGGTTAGCCTCTGCAATTTTCGCTTCTCTGTAGATTTTCCGATTGCGAACGCTTAAATTTGGGTCATCATAATTTGACATGAGGAGCGCTCGCATTTGTGCGGCTTTCGCTGTCATCGCCCTTGTTTTGGGCTCTTTACCGTCCGCGCTCTGTCAAGATTACGATGACTACTCGCAAGGAGGCCACAGCGGTAAACCGGAGGCGATTCCGCTCTTCACTGAGCTCATTTACAATCGGATGAACAACCTCACTGGTGTATTCTCCCAAGAGATCCTCAAGCAACTCAGCTTCTGTATAAAGGATCCGTAAGTATTTTTTTTCTCTATTTCTTTTTCCTTTTGTTTTTTAGCTTTTATCTTTACAATTTCATTGAAAATAGACAGACATATGAACACGACCAGAAAAATTCAAGGTTTGAAGCAGTTTCAAGTTTTGTATGCCCGGGATTTTCTTTGGGCTAGGTCTTACTTAAGGGTAAACAATTGAGACTCAATAAACATTTTATAAATCTTAATGGTCTCTTCCTAGAATTATATTAATACTTTTTTTTGGGACCCAGGTGTCCAGACCTCTTAGAACACCTGACTAATCTTTGAGGAATGGAAGTGACTTCACCTCAAAGGTGAAGTGAGAATTGGGTTATGCGTGAACATGACCGGACCTGACTTGCAATCCTAGTTTGGGGGATTTGGAATTATTTTTCCATTGATTACTGAATGTGATGTTTTCTTTTTCTTTTCAGGGATGCTGAGTGGAACAGGGCTTTTAATTTCTCAGGGAATTTAGGGTTTCTTGCTAATTGCATTAAGCAAACAAAAGGTATATGTGATTTTTCAAAAAGGAATATAATTTTGTTGTGTCCCTTTGAAATTATAAACCTTCATTATCCGTAACAGACCATATGATATAAGAGAAATATTAGGTTTCTAATTTATTAGATTACTCAAAGAAAATACAATAATCTCTTCATGAATTGTCTATTGAATAGGTCTAAGTTTGACCCATCTTAATTAGAAAGTTTGGTTCTCAATATACATCTCATTTTTTGGTGAAGTGTACCATAAATTGTTCTAAAAATTAGTACCCAGACAATTCAAACTCAGTCGACAGAGATATGACTTGAACTCAGTTGTATCGATCAAGAGCCAGTCACTTTCACTAATTTCCAATTACTTTTCAACCAATTCCTGCATGACTTGGTAAATACAACTTGGGCTTGACTCGGACAATTCATTTTGTTGTAAAGTAAGTGTACTTTGAAAGGTTTTAAAAATCAACTGAATCTGTGTCAACTCAACCTATATGGCTCAAACTCAATACAAATAACAGATATGACTTGGACTCAGTTGTATCAATCACGACTCAGTTACTTTATCAATTTTTCATTACTTTACAACCCATTCCTGTGTGACTTGGCAAACACAACTTGGGCTTGACTGGAGACGAATTTATTTTGTTGTGAAGTAAGTGAACTTTAAAAACTTTTAAAAATCATCGAGCCCAAGTTGATCATGTTAAGACTGGATATCTAGTTTAAAAGACTAATCTATTAGATAGAGTGATCTAAGTTTATATATATCTCAGATATTCCTCTTCACCCACGGATATAGGACTCATTTAGCTGCCTGACAAACCCCACCTTGAACCAGGCTCTCCAACAAATAGAAAGTCGTCAGCTATTCTGCCTGGTTAATGGATCTCCTGAGTCCACATGCATTAGCTTGGGGATATGTCTATGATACTACTTGTTAGGACTGAATATCAAGCCAAAAAGACTAACCTATTAAATGGAGTGACCCAAGTCTAATATATATCTCAAATACTCCTCTTCACCAATCGACGTGGGACTCGTTCGGCTGTTTAACAGATTCGGTATATACAGTTCAAGACTTGATTAATATATATACAACTTGGACTCAAATTATTTTATTGTTCATGACTGATGATTTGCATTTGATGAACAGGAGATCTGACACAAAGGATCTGTACAGCAGCAGAAATAAAATTTTATTTCAATGGATTTGTGGAACGTGTTGGGAAGACCACCAATTACTTGGGACCCAACAAGAACTGCAACTTGACTTCTTGGGTTCCTGGTTGTGAGCCTGGATGGGCTTGCAGTGTTGGCGAAGATAAGAAGGTCAATCTTCATGATGCCAAAGTTATGCCAGCCAGATCTCTTAGTTGTCAGCCTTGCTGTGAGGGTTTTTTCTGCCCTCATGGTATTACATGCATGATACGTAAGTACCACCTCTCCCTCTTTTCCCATTTATCTTTTAAATAATATTTATGTGGTTCAATTCACGAATTCAAATCTCGGCCAATATGACTCAGATCTAGTCATCTCAGCTGATACATCTTTGTCTCGGCCGAGATGTGACCCAAAAAAAAGAGAGAAAAAGTAATATTAGCTGATATATCAGCTCCACTGAATTTTGGACCCCTAATTCAATTAGAGTGGTAGAATCTTGTTGAGAGACATCTTACAATTTAAAAATCGATAAAATTTAATATGGTTAAATACATTCTATTGTTGATACTATTATTATATCGATGAATATATCATATTGGCTCAAAAATTTTATTCAAAAATAAATTGTATTAGTATATCAGTGATATCGGGGATTTAATGGTGAAATTTTGTCATTATACTTGAAATATATATCCTATAAAGGATCCAATTTTACTTATATAGAATTTTTCCAGTTCTATGTCTCATGCTATCTTATTTGTTTCTTCTGCAGCTTGTCCTTTGGGTGCATTTTGTCCACTTGCAAAGCTCAATAAAACTTCTGGGTTATGTGATCCGTAAGTTGAAATTTTATTTGTAAAATTCTTTCTATGTACCTTTCTAGGGCTGTTCATTGGCAGAATTCGGGCTGAGTTTTTATCGTACAAAGAGGGGTCGAAAAATCGGCCTTGCCGAGATTTCAGCTGAGATTTTTTCTCTCCTCAAAATTTTTTTTTTTTGAAAATCTCGGTGACTTTTTTTTAAAAAAAAATCATTTAAAAAAATAAAAAAGGCTATATATATATTGGCCGATATTTGTCTGGTATGGGCAATTATCGGCCGAGATATCATCCGGACCTACAAACGATATTCGGCCGAATTATTTTATCTCTGGCCGATACGCACAGTATCAGCCAAGATTAATATGCCTGTATACAAATCCAAGTTCATTCGTAATACTATTAAAAGCCCGAGGTAAAACTCTAGGCGGATTTTTTTAATTCAAGTCAAGTTAGGTTCCAGAGCTCTCTATCCAACCCAGTTTGTATTTACTTTGGGTTAATTCAAGTCAGATCAATTTAAATGCAGTATCTTTTAAGATATACGTGATCTAACTTAAATTTTTTCGAGCCTAATCCTGAAATTACTGTACTTAATCAAATATTTTTGAAGCAATGTTCATTTATAATGAATATAGACCGAATTTGAGCAATGAATAAGGCTATTTCTAGCTCTATAAATATGCAGTTTTTTTTTTATATAATTTTTTTATTATAATGTTGAAAAAAAATTTATACAGATATCGGTATCAGCTACCTCCAGGAGATTCAAACCACACCTGTGGTGGGGCAGATACTTGGGCTGATGTTGCAAGCAGCAGTGAAATTTTTTGTGGTGCAGGATCATACTGTCCAACTACCACACAAAGAATTTCTTGTAGCAGTGGGTATTGATTCTTCTCCTAAATGTCCACAATTTTTAATTTATTTTGCATATTTATGTTTTTAAATTTACATGTGGGAAACCGCGGGATATCCATTATAAAACTCCCATGGATGAGCCCACTACACTCCTAGGGCATACCAAGGTTAGGCCATAGGGGCTCGAACCTTGGTATATCTCCGTTGTTTATGGTTACAATTTGTGACTTCTTAATTCAACCAACTAGATCATCTCTAATCTTCTACAAAATTCGGTATCGACTGATATTTTTCTCTCTCTTTCTTTTTTAAAAAAAACCGGCCGAGATATCGGAATATCGGTCGATATTTGCACCCCTACTTCTACTTGCATAATCCAAAGATTTAGATCTCTCATCCAACGTGACATGTAACTCCCTATTACTTAGACTCAGCCTATTTTTTTTCTTCATTTCCATTACATGATTACAAATGGATAGACAATTTTTTTTTATTTGAGTTAAATTGGATAGGGAAAAGGGTGTGATTGGACCAGAGTGGGCCACATTTGGTTGGAATCTACCTTAGTCTTATGCAGGGGTCGAAAAATCGGCCTTGCTGAGATTTCAGCTTATTTTTCATATCGGCCAAGATCTCGGTTTGGCCAAGATATTTTCTCTCTCCTCAAAATTTTTTTAAAATCTCAGTGGCTTTTTTTTTTTGAAAAAAATCATTTTAAAAAATAAAAAAGGCTTTTTTAAAATAAAATAAAATAAAAATATACAAATATCGGTCGATATCTAGGCTGATATTCGCCTGTATCAGACAAATATTGGCCGAGATATCGATCGGGCCCACAACCGATATTTGTTTTTTTCTTTAAAGAAAGAAAAAGAAATCGACCGTATCGGCCAATTTTTTTTCTCTCTCTGGCCGATACTATGCGTATCGGCCGAGATATCTCAGTTGTCGAAATCCCGAGATATCTCCGCCGATACTGCACAGTATTGACCGAGATTTTGACCCTGGTCTAATGAACTTTTTGAAGTCCATGTTAGCCTCATTTGTACCCCTTTTCCATCCCACACCTATTATGGAATCCATAACTATGTCACATTGTTGTTCAATTAGACTTTATAAAGCTGCACCTCTATTGACTGTTGATTTATGTGTCCTCCAATCATGGCTAGATTCATTTAATTAAGTTATTTTGTTCATTTTAAGTGTTAATCTTTTTTATATCATTAAAAAATAACTTTGATTAGAAAATACAATGATCTACATAATGGGCTTGCAATTTGGAAGAGGAATTCTAAGTTATGTGATATCTAAACAAATTGTAGCCTGAAATTGAGAATGTTCAAAGAGAAAGATATCATATGAATGGTGCTTTTAAATAAATTTAAATTGATAATATGTGGACCACCAAACAATTTGCTACCAACTCTAAGAGCCAAAATTTAGAATATTTTTCTTTTATTATGCTTAATGCAAGTAAAATAATATTTCATCTCCTCCTTTCGACAATTTCTACATTAGAAAATACTAATTCTCTTTTCTTTTCCAATTTCCAGACATTATTGTAGGCTGGGATCCACAGCTCAACAAAGTAAGTTTCCAATTGACTTGCATGTGATTTTTTTTGGCATTACACTTTTAATTCTGGATGTTTTTTTTAAAGACCAAGGTGTCCAGACCTCTTAAAGCACTTGATTAATCTTTAAGACATGTGTAAACCTCTCTATCTATACATAGAGTAACACTACGGGAAGTTGCCTTTTTGCATTGAGAGTCACTTGAACCTAGGGCTGAAATCGGGCCGAGGTCAGGTCGGGGGCTTTAAAACCCAACCCGGCCCAAGTTACTAATATATGGAACCCGACTCGACCCGAACTTTTGACCTGGATGTCTTGACCCGACCCGACCCGACCCGACCCAAATTATAACCCAACTCAACCCGAAACCCGACCCGACTCGCATTTTGAACATACTTTAGCCTACTTCTCAACCTAACCCGACCCGAATTCAATGCGGGTTTCTGACTTCTCAACCCGACCCTGACCTGACCCGCTGACCCGACTTTCATAACCCGACCCACATGATTTTCGGGTCGGGTCATGTGGGTTTGGGCCAAAACCCGACCCGAGTTTCACCCCTACTTGAACCTAAGACCTTCTGCATCTCAGACGGGTTCTTGACCATCAAGCTAACTCTCATGGATTAGAAAACCCAAATTGAAAGTTTTCTAAGACAAGTTGAGTTAAAAGGGTTAACTAGGATTGAGCCCAAATTCTCTGCACCAAAAGCAAAATGACTAGAAAATTGGGCTCTAGCTAGAAGTTTGGGCTTGACCCAATTCTGTTTATAAATTTTACAAAAATATAATAAATTTATATTTAAGATTAGAAAAAATCCTACTCTAATGAACCGAGATCCTTGACAGATCACACTCTGCAAACCACAAACCATGTAACCCTAATTTATATGCCATGTTTGGTTGCAATAATAAGTGACCCAAGTTCAAATACATTCAGACCATTTCATTCCACTCCAACTCAATCCTTGAACCAAACAAGTTGTAGACCTGTGAAATGGGGAAATGGACTCAGGGTTTTATATAATAGATTGAACAAGCTGAAATCTAGATGGGCTTCAAGGGCTTTTACCCTAAACCATGAGCCTATCCCATTAATCACATCTACATGTTCAAGTTTGTATGTTTATGCTGGGCTCAAGCCCGATTTAAGCCCATAAAACGGCTTTACTTACAAAGGACAGTTTTAAAACTCACTGCACTCACATCTTATTGGCTTTAAACTTGATGATATAAAAATTGAGATCTTACAATTGACTAATCTTCATGGGGATTTTTTTTCAGATTGTTTCAAGTTGACTTCTTGTGAAGCAAATTCCTCAAACCAAAATATTCATGCCTATGGTGTCATGCTTGTTGTAAGTGTTTTCTTTCTTTTTTTCCTCATTTGTTCATTACTAGGCTCTTACTTTGTGTTGGATAATGAAATAGGTTTGCTGCTTGTGAATTGGTCTTTTCATTGTTAATGAATGATATACTCATGCAAATAACCATTGAAGCTTTCTTCTAGGGGAGAACTCAACAGTTTTAAACAACCCTAGGGTGCAACTTTAAGGTCAATATGGAACTAATTGATCTAGTTTGAAGTATGGGTAAGATAATTCAACTCATTTAAAACATAGATTAAGATGAAATAAATAAAAAAAAGACTCATTTTTAATCTAGATAGCATGGTTCAAGCTTTATATTACCCAACTCACCCTATATGTATGTATATATATCCTTTTCTTCATGTTTATTTAATATATTTTTGAAATTTAACTCTTCAATTTGATTAGGATAGGAGCGGAGTGGACAAAATGTAGAATAGCCAGTTGGGTCTTGTGCGATAAAAGAGTCCCCTTCGCCTACAAAGACGATTTTATAAAATATTTATTAGATTACAATGCTTTACGGAGCAAAATGTTAAGCAATTAAAAAAAATGACAAATAAATAAAGTTAGAACAACGGAAATACATATGCTATGTTGGATGAGTGGTTTAACTCTAAAGTATACAGTTAGAAACGAACACATCAAGGATGATTTAAAGATAGCTCTGATAAATGACAATATGTATACCAATTGGATTATAGATGATTAGTTGATTAAAATTGAAAATGACTTAACTATTGTGATAAATTGGATATTGAGTGTCGTAGTAGAACAAAGCAGAGACAGTTTGATTTGGAAATTTTGAACTAGTGTAGGTTGGGCAAAGCAGAGTCTAAACCAATAGTGTTAGCTTCATCAATGAGCACCGCATTAGTGAAGGGGGAATATGTAAAAAATTTAAATTACATGTATCAGAAGTGTATATGTTAAGACAGATCATGGATGTGTGGAGTGAGAAGAAAAAGTAAAACTGAATGCATAGTAGAAAAATGTTACTCTAATAGAAGAAAAGACCAAAAAGTATCATTAAGATGGTTGACCTTATACATTGGTACAAGAGTAAAAGTGGATTTACTACAAAGAATCAAAGTACTACAAGTGCAAAGAGCTAGGAGAAAAAAAGGCAATAAAGACTTGGATCGAAGCAGTAAGAAAGGATGTGCTAGATTGTGGCGAGATCGATAGTTGAAACTGCCTCACGAAACAGGAGTCTTGTGTTCAATTCACTTTCAACCTCAAAGGGCCACTCTCTGTAGGCCCTGTAGCTTTACCCAATGTGTGGGGGATTTGGAGGTTTTCGCATACCTGAAGGATTAGTAGTCAACGCTTGGACACCTTCCGTCATAAAAAAAAAAACATGGGAGGTTGAAGAGGACTGTTCCATTGTTTCCTTGGGATATAATGCTTGTTTTTTGTATATCTTTTTGTTTCAGAGACATTTTGTTGCTGTCAAAATATAATAGATATGAACAGGTTTGGAATCTCCAAATCGCCCCAATACTGTTGGGAAACACAAGATCAATAAAGAGTGGATACTACTAGCTTTAGAAACTGATTCTCTGTTTGGAATGCATGATTATTTCTTGTTCTTAAGTATGTAATTATGATTTTTTTTGATACCGCACTAGATTTGACAAGGACATTGATTTGTTGCTGCAGGCCGCCTTGAGTACACTACTACTCATAATTTATAACTGTTCTGATCAAGTTCTAACCACTCGGGAAAGACGGCTAGCGAAGTCGAGAGAAGCTGCTGCAAGGAGTGCTAGAGAAACTGCACAAGCGCGTGAAAGGTGGAAATCAGCAAAAGATATTGCTAAGAAGGGTGCACTTGGACTTCAATCAAGTTTGTCTCGTACATTCTCTCGTAAGAAATCTGTAAGGCAACCAGAGCCAATGAAGCCGAGACCTGGGACAGATGAATCCTTGTTGCCACCAGTCGGCGTAGGTCCTTTGGGCATGTCTCAGCAGTCATCTGGACCATCCAAGGCAAAGAAGAAAGAACCGAGTAATCTTACAAAAATGATGCGTGCACTCGAGGAGGACCCAGAAAGTAATGAAGGTTTCAATCTTGAAATTGGAGATAAGAACATCAAGAAGAATGCACCAAAGGGTAAACAAATGCACACTCGTAGCCAAATTTTCAAGTATGCGTATGGACAGCTTGAGAAAGAGAAGGTCCAACAACAGCAGAACAAGAACTTGACATTCTCAGGTGTAATTTCAATGGCCACTGATACTGAGATTAGGATGAGACCCGTAATTGAGGTTGCTTTCAAAGATCTTTCACTCACTTTGAAAGGAAAAAATAGGCATCTATTAAGGTGTGTGACAGGGAAAATCATGCCAGGCCGGGTTTCTGCTGTGATGGGCCCATCTGGAGCTGGGAAGACGACATTTCTTAGTGCTCTGGCCGGGAAAACGACCGGATGCACGACGAATGGTTTGATTCTTATAAATGGAAAGGCTGAATCCATCCATTCATACAAGAAGATCATCGGCTTTGTGCCCCAAGATGATATTGTGCATGGGAACTTGTCTGTCGAGGAGAATCTCTGGTTCAGTGCAAGGTGTAGGTATGTTCTGTTTTCTGTCAACCTGAAAACTTTAACGGCTTATACATTCAATCCAATTTATTTTTTTCTTTGGTCAACACTTAAATGTTTCAACAAAATATATTATCTTTTTTGAAAGCAATGTTATCATAAGCCTATAAGCTGGAGCGTCTAACGAACCGTCTTCAAGGCATTTTAAGTTCAACTGTGGTCAAAGTCGGTCAAACCGGTCAAGTAGTAATATAATATAAATATTACATATAAATTTAAGTAAGCTATTTTTTACCAATAACATTAATATAAATATTAAAAATAATATTTAAACTCTGAATAATATATCAAAACGGTGGAAGATATATGATAGAAATGGTAATAAATATTTATATTTTAAATATATACATTTTCTAATATTATTCTGAAAGGAAAAAAAAATAAAAAAATAAAAAAAATTCAAAATTTGTGAGCCACGGTCCGCGGTCACAATTTGAGGGTAAAAACGGCAGAAAACCGCGGCTCTGACCGGTTTTCTACGGTTTTGACCCGCAACCGCCGCGGTTCGGTCTGGTCCGGTTCTAATAACACTATTTGAAAGGCTATTAATAAAATGTTTATAAATCTTAAAGATAAGAATAGATTAAAGGAGGAGGAAAAGGGTGCAGAAAAGCTTTAGTTTTAATCAAAAACCAAATCTAAGAAAGAAGCAAGATTACAAATGGGAAGAAAGCATCCTTGTTTGTCTAGATGTTCCACTTCTTCATTTGCAGAACAATGAATCTTCCTTGGACCCAAACTTTTTAAAAGATACTATCCCTTATGTCAGAAACAAAATTCGATCAAAATTAAGCTTCCACAAACCAGGAGGCTTTCAACTTGACACAAGAAATGGAGCTTTAGACGGAATCAAACAAGATCGTTTTATTTAGTGATTGTTCTATCAGCAGTCCATTCCATCCTATTTTTTGTATGAAAATAACTATGTTTATAAATTATTTTGGAGGAGCTCTTTATCAATGAATTTAGCTGTCTCTTTTCTGGGCTGTTGATTAAAAAAATTTAGGTTCATTTCTTAATATTGAATTTTTATTTATTAGCCCAAGAACATTTTGTTAAAGATAATAGACAGTTAAAAAAAAAATCAAAGAACATGTTAAAATGCCATTAATTGTAAATGAAAAACTCCATCTTAACTCCTATTCTCAATTTTACTTATCTAGGATGAAAGGATTATTTTGATATTTGGAAGTCTAGCTCATTTTTCTTCCTTTTGCTTCCTTGGTTGTGGTAGACTCTCTGCTGACATGCCAAAACCAGATAAAGTTCTAGTTGTTGAAAGAGTTATTGAATCTTTGGGACTACAAGCAGTACGAGATTCCTTGGTTGGAACAGTAGAGAAGAGAGGAATCTCTGGAGGGCAGAGGAAGAGAGTCAACGTGGGGCTTGAAATGGTCATGGAGCCTTCACTATTGATCCTAGACGAACCCACATCTGGTTTGGATAGTTCATCTTCTAACCTTCTTCTTAGAGCTCTTCGTCGTGAGGCGCTTGAAGGGGTAAACATCTGTATGGTTGTTCACCAACCCAGGTAATTTTTTGAAAGAAATATTCCATATTTGTCAAGAGAAGATTACATTTATTTAAGTTCTTGTGTGTTTCTCTTCCTTTCTTCATCCCTCTGTAATCATGTAAGCAAACTAACCGGTTTTCTCTCTAAGAACTATCAAATGTTGGGATCAAAATGTAAGAATTAACTCTAGTAACTCCATATTTACCATTAAGGTAGGGAATGCTCCTGCTGAATGTCAATTAACAAATTCTACTCTGCATTGAATCAAAAAAGTCATGTGACATATTTCATGTTAGATTTAACATTTTCTTTTCATTGATCTAATATCAAAATAATTTCTGCTTCAGCTATGCCTTGTTCAAGATGTTTGATGATTTAATACTTCTAGCTAAGGGTGGCCTCACTGTATATCATGGATCTGTAAAGAAAGTTGAAGAATACTTCTCAAGCCTTGGAATCAATGTCCCGGACCGTATTAATCCTCCGGACTATTTCATTGACATCTTGGAGGGTATAGTAAAGCCAGCTAAAGGATCAAGTGTGAATTATAAGCAGCTTCCGATCAGATGGATGCTACATAATGGATATGAAATACCTCCCGACATGCAACAAAATGCCGGCATCGATATATCTGTGAGGGGTGATTCAAGCAATGAACCGGGGGGATCTGAGGCACAGTCATTTGCTGGAGAATTATGGCAAGATGTGAAGTGCATTGTTGAGCTCAAGCGTGATAATATACAACACAACTTCTTGATGGCCAATGACTTATCCAATCGCCACACTCCCGGTGTCTTTCGCCAGTACAGATACTTCCTTGGAAGGTAATCTCACAAACTTCCAGTTCTTCTACAATCTCATTCAATCTCTCTCTGTGGGAATTGAACATGAGAGATCTTCCTTGAATGACTAAGACCTGGCCTGAAGGATATTAAGCTGAATCTTATACTTGTCAAGTTCATTTAGATAAATAATCAAAATTGATGGTCATTGCAGACTAAGAGATAGTAGAAAGTATGACTCTAAATTTGACACCAATTCAACTTTTACGGCCCTGTAAATTAATTAATACATCATAAATTTTTTTCCAGGGTTGGTAAGCAGCGGCTACGGGAAGCTAGAATACAAGCAGTGGACTACTTGATATTGTTACTTGCAGGAGCTTGCTTAGGAACACTTGCTAAAGTCAGCGACGAAACCTTTGGAGCACTTGGTTACACATATACAGTCATTGCTGTTTGTAAGTTTTTAAAAATCTCAAAGCCATTACTACATTTTAGCTGTAAGTTTTTAGACTTTCAAATTTTCAGAAGTGACTTGAACATCTCTGCTCTAATGCCTGATTCATTTGCCACTGTATGATTTGCAAGGTAATTATACATACAAAAACAACTTGGATATTAGATTAATATAACAATGGTTAAGGGTGTTAAAAAATCTCTTGCTTTGAAAAAGATTCAAAAACAGAGCTAAGTGATCTTACTTAATTCTTAGTAAACTATCTTCAGTTGTAGATTAGTCTCCCTCACAACCTTGCTTCAACCTAGGCTCAAGAAATGGTTCACTTTAATTGATCCTAGTTTCTTTTAAAAACTTTTTCTATAATAAAGACTTTTAAGGTTTTTTTTTTTTTCTAAATAGCATAAACTTTTTCAATCTCATATAAAATTTTCACTTTTTCCATTGTTTATTTAGATGCCATACTTTAAGTTTTTAAGAATTTGAACTCTTACAACTATGTTCCGCAGCTCTCTTGTGCAAGATTGCAGCTTTAAGATCTTTTTCACTTGACAAATTACACTACTGGAGAGAGAGTGCATTCTGGCATAAGTTCGCTGGCTTATTTCTTATCGAAAGATACAATCGACCATTTCAATACTTTGATCAAACCAGTGGTTTACCTTTCCATGTTCTACTTCTTCAACAATCCGAGATCCTCCTTTACAGACAATTATATTGTCTTGGTCTGTCTTGTGTACTGTGTGACTGGTATTGCTTATGCATTTGGCATCTACCTCGAACCAAGTCCAGCCCAACTGGTGAGTCTAAAAAATTCACATTCAAATTCTTAGTTCATTAGATTTGGTTATTTTCGCTCTCTTCTTTTTATTCTAATTGCATGGATTTTTTTTTTGTTCTTGCAGTGGTCTGTTCTGCTTCCAGTTGTTTTGACTCTCATTGCAACTCAGAGGAATGATATCACTGTGAAGGCTTTGTCCTCTATAGTCTATCCAAAATGGGCTTTGGAAGCATTTGTCATTGCAAATGCAGAAAGGTTTGCATTACCTTCCTTTCCACAAAAGTAGTAGTTTCTCTTGCAGTACTTCAGTGGCTCTTTGATAAGTTGCTAGGTATGGCTGCGGGTGTCAAGAGTCCTACATGTGGGTGAGGTGACAAACTTGGAAAACCACACAGAAAGGATTAGGGACTCTTTTTTGGGTTCAAGTCGATTACGATTTAAGAAAGAAAAAATAAGGAATTGCATTTTGTTCTTATTTGGGGTTGGCTTGTGTTATTTGGAACTTGGAAGGGAAAGAATGGGAAGAGAAAACATTTTGATTCACAACATTAATGGAAAACAAAAGTTTTAGATCAGAAAATGACAAGTAAATGATCAGAAAATGACAAGTAATACATGACAAAGGCTCAAGTAAGAGAAATTCTCAGTAAAGCATATGTTCTTGAAATTTCCAAGGCAATACAAAGCTTTAAGCCATTGTTCTTTGGCAACTTTTATCATTCAAATGAATTCTTCAATTCACTGAATCATTTTCCTGATTTTGGACTGATAGGAAAAGTAATGGATGAGGGTTCAACTTACAAGATAGAATCATTTCTCCATTCTCCATTTATCCTTCCCATTTGTGATTATTTCTTTCTTAGTTCTCTATATCTTGGGCTATGCTGCCTGCCTCCCTTTGATACTCTTATTTCAGGATGGGGTTTGGTTTCCCTTGGAAAGTAAAGCCTTAGTACTTCAGAAATTGGTCCCTTTTGGCCATCACTTTGTTCATTTAGTAGGAGCAGAATAGAAGAATCTTCAAAGACAAAGCTTTCCATATAACAAAATGCAAGAATTTAACATGAGTAGATTTCCTCTTAATCTCCAATATCAAAATCTACCAATTCCCAAATACAAGCTTAATACTCATTTCTTGCTTGAAATAAAATTTCATTTATCTAAAAATAAAAGTAGTTGGAATCAACTTTGCACCCCTTCTCCATTCAACTCTCCTTAGTTTATATATGAGATCATTCCTCAGACAACAGATGTTCCATTCCATGCTTTCTTAAACTGCATTAGAAGAGTATATATCAGTGAAAAAAAAAAATAGTTCAGCTGTTTAAAGAGCCAAAATCCACTCTTTGCATTGTTTTTGTACTACTTTCTTTTGAGTGATAACATTGCATTTGTATCAACTGCTACTGCAGGTATTCTGGGGTGTGGCTGGTAACTCGATGCTGGTTCGCTCATGAAAAGCGATTATGACCTTCATGATTGGAATCTCTGCTTGTTCGTCCTCATTTTCTACGGCGTTGTCTTTCGCGTCATTGCGTACTTTTGTATGGTAACTTTTCAAAGGAAGTGAGAGTCCAAACCATCATTCTTTCACCAATTTCTGTGTACAAAACAAAGTTCTGAAATGCTTGTACCATAGCTACTGTTCAATGACCCAACAACAGTCTGCAGAAAATGTAGAACATCTCCCTTCTTCAACAGGAAGGTACCCATCAAAAGCATTGGGCCAAGTTTATAAATTCTTTCTTATTTCCTGATCTAGACTTGTTTTGCGATGTCGCAATGAAACAAGATGATGGAGATTTCTGAGATCTTTGATAAAAAATTCTAGTTAGAGATCAGGAATGACACGATGCAGGACGCAGCAAATGCTCATGAGCTAACTTTCACCACCTAGATGGTGGAAAATAGGTGTGGTGATTCACAATTCACCTGCTTTTTTTAGATTCAGCTTATAGGGTATTGGTGATGAGTGATGATTCTTAATGTGTTCACTCAAGCCTTGTAATTGTAACCCAAATTTCTCTCATTTTTCTATTGATGTAACCAGCAAGAATTTATGGTAGAATTCTTCTTTTTAACTAGCACAGCACATAGATCTGCTTGTGGACCTTAATGGTGACCGAATTTGAGTTTTAATTTCATTTTTGAGCATTGTCATTATAGTTGTCAATTCTGTTTGGGTAGTCACTTCAATTTGCTTCATGAGTAGAACAATTCAACATTTCATACTATTTCGATGTTCCATTTAAGAAAAATGGTGGACCTTCAATGGAAGATCACCAAGAAGTTGAGTTTTTTTTTTCTTTCTAGGCATTGTAACAATACTTTTTTAGAAGAAAATATAAAATATGTAGCTCTTTTTACTTTAAAATGAAAGTCTTATATAGTGTGAATTTGAAATTACATAAATGTATTAAAATACATCAATATCATTAAAAGTAAGAGGGATTTTTAACTCATTTTTTTTACTATTAAAAATTTGAATTTAAAACTTAGAAATAAATAAAGAAATATCAAAATATCAAGGTGAAGCAAGACTAGTGTAGAACTGAAATGGGAGTAAGATGATGTTGAAATGAATAAGAAAAGGGACTGAATTGTACTTCCATTGCTAGTCTATTACCGTTACTGCCACTTATTATTTCTTATTTACATGATAAAAATTTTAAACCCAAGATATGGTCAAGAAGCTCCCCTCACGAAAGAGGTCTTGAATTCAATTCACGCTCAACACTCCTTTAGGCCATTCCTCGTAATTGCTTACCCACTATATGTGTGTGTAGCAGGGGTCAAACTATTTGCCCATACGTATATATCGATTTTGGAAACCGCTATACATCGGCTGATATAATACATATCGACCGATATTAATATTTAAAAAAAAAAATTGAGAGAAAAATATCGGCCGATATAATGAGACATCAGTCGATGAATCGTATCGACCGATAAAGAATTTTAACCCCTGATGTGGGGGATTGAGAGGCTTGCACACGTCCAAAGACTAGTCGGGTTAAAATATCTCCTGTGACAATACAAGTGAGACTCCTGAACTCCTTGGTAGAAAAAACCTCAAGTTTAACTATTTAAACATAATTTAAATTGAACAAAATGAGACACTACTACTGATTTAATTAAGATAATTTTTTTAAACTACATATTCAAAGTGGTTAACCCCCCACCTCTAGGAGGTGCCAAGTTCGAGCCTCCCATAGCCTAACTTAGTGTACCCTAAAAACAATTTCCCACACATAAATTTTAAAAAAAAAATTACATATTCAAAGACTAACCTTTCCACCGCGCAGGATAATACCAAGCTTACTGATGCTGTGGATGATCATTTTTTGTTAAAAAATATATCAACTGCACATTAGTGTGCTCCTTATTATCTGGCATACCTACGCAGGTGATCATTTCACCTGATCCTAGGCACAAGAAGCCAACCTCATAAATGTTATTGAGAATGAATAAATAAATGTTGATGTGAAGAGGTCAATAAAGGATTCAATTATGAATTACAAAGTGAAAACTAAAATAATAAATAAATATTGATCTAGCCAAACCATAGTTCCCAATTTTGTGTCAAAGCTAGAAGCAAACATGTTGATAAACCAATTTAATTCTAGTATGACACCAGAAATAAAGGCATCACCTTTAAGAAAGAGGATAAAATTTTTAAAATCAAATATAGATTACAACCATCTATACCCACTAATCAATTTTCATTTTTAGAAAACTACAATTTCTCTTTTCTCTCTATTTAAATCATCCTCTATTCCCCTCATTTTGGGGGGTGAAAACCTCCTAAATTGAACTCCAAGACCCTCCCTTGTATGCCGCGTAAGATGTCCGACCCAGATACAAAAGATCCTGGAAAACTAAGAAAAGAAAGTAAGATTTATTAACATTCTCAATATCTAAAGGTTGATGTGCCATGGAATAATGATTAAAACCTAACAAAGATTATAAGTACAGATTGTATGGCAGCTTCTAAGTAGCAGATATTTTCACTGCCCTCGACAAAATCATCATTGGGGTCAAAGAGATCATACCAGAAACTATGATTCAATCAATGGGCCAAGACCAAAAGTTGCTTACATTCGGCCTTGGCCTTGGATTCTGTCAAAACTAGGGTATAGATAAGCACATGATGCACATGTAAATGTCCATTTAAAATGTCAAATTAGTGGATTCCACATACTATTTAAGTACAATTTCTCACAAATTTAATATGGGAAAATACTAACAAAAAATCATGTAAAGATCTCACTCCCAAAAACCATTTTTTATAAAGCTCCAAACAATCAAATAGAAACATTTCAATATTTTAAGCTATGTTCCAAAAGAATTTTTAAAGAAAAGGCACAGTAACATTTTATCAACTGTAATTCACATAAGGCAAAAAGACTTTATCACTTAAAATGAAAACTCAGTCACAAGGCAATGTTTAAATTAGTTGAAGAATCCTAGAAAAATTAGTAGGGTGTTGTGTTTGATTCAATTCTGATGTTGATATATTACTATTTGAAAGAATCCATGCAACATATGTGTTTGTGGATATGAAAAAGATTACCTAATCATGATAGTATTTTGAGTTCGAAGTTACTTCCAGACCATTTCACCCATAAATTTTAGAGCTGGAACACCTCTAATTTCTACATCAACCAATGGTGCCTGGACCAATTGCAAGTCCTTCAGCTCTGGATCACTTTGGATTATATGAAGTGCACGCATTTGATCCTGCAATGAAAAACCAAATTGGAAAGCATAGCTTTTAATTAATAAAACAAACACGAAATGGAGATACTAGCATTGTTGTGATACTACATTCATGCAGCATGACTTAAGAAATTACATAAGAAGAAAGAAAATTACAGAAAATTTAAGGATAGTGCATAAGAAGAAAATAAAATAAAGGCAAATACAAGAAACCCTTCAAAAGCATTACGAAATTGTATAAATTTGGACTTTGCAGCTGGCATCAGTTTAATATATGGTAAAAGAGGATAACAACCAGAAAAATGATGATCATAGCCATTTTCTATTAAAGCAGGATACCCATGACTACAGATCAAGTCCAGTTAGCTGCAAGAATGGAAAGAAAAGAAGTCAATCTATTTATCAGTAAAATACCTTTCTTTTCATGGAACAGAACTTGCAGTCTGTTGCAGATGGCGGTAGGATCTGATTAACAATAAGCCGCCTTACAGGAACATTTTCCTTCTTCAAGGAAGCAGATAACCTTGATGATTCACTAATCGCCATCACCTTCAAATGATACCAATAATAACTAAAATGAGTTTTCAATGTGCATGCTGCATCCCTGCAGATATGTGTTGGAACAATAGGATCTAGAGTCTAGTTTAATCAAATGTTAGTCTATCTCACTAACATCCCTTTATTAAACCTAAGAGACATCAAGTATCATTCCACATATCTACATACAGTGATAATAAACAATAATAGTACACCATTAGATCATCTCTATACACATTCATTCACAGAAAAGTTGTTCAATAAAATAGAAGAGCCAGATATGCATTTTTAAACTCATCATATGATTTTGTAGGTGTGAAGCTGTGAAGTCTGCAGTTTATAACATACAATGAACCCAGCTAATCAAATTGCCGAAAAATGATACTTATGAGATTGTATAAGACCTGATGCTAGGAATTCCGCTAGGCTTTGAGGTTACAAATTGGAATAACAACAGGTTATCAGTTTTTTCATTTCCTTTTTTGGGGTGTCTTGCTTCTCAGAAGAGAGCTAGTTAAGAGATGCTTACTATTTGCTAATTCAAGTTATTCTCTCTCTCTTTTCTTCCCAAAGATGGGGATATGAGATTGTATAAGACCCGATGCTAGGAATTCTGCTAGGCTAGGCTTTGAGGTCACAATTAGAAGAAATTTGATATGACCACAGGTTATCAGTTTTTTCATTTCCTTTCTTGGGGTGTATTGCTTCTCAGAAGAGAGCCAGTTAAGAGGTGATCTCTCCCAAAGAGGGAGGAGGAGAGTGGGGACAAGGGAGGGAGGAACGGGGAAGATAACTGTTGCAAATATCTCCAGGGAACAGTTGTATGGCATCCCATTAAAAAACAATGATATAGACAGCACTAAGCTTGTTTAAGTAATTCCTTTTGCTTTCCACCTGAAAAACAACAGTATGGATGGATATCACCAAGCTTTTTTTTTGAAATAATTCTCTTTGTCTACAGTTAGGTTAACTCATTTTCGTCTTGCATAAAACACATTTGAAGGAGAGTGAACTGTCAGTGGTACGTCAGGATCTCAATATTCACCACCACTAAGCCTTATGCTTTTATATTGGGTTAGCTTTGTGAGTCCTATTCTCTATTAGGTTTCAACCACTCCACCATCTAAAATGACGATTCGTAACTGCTCCATTATGAGTCTTCACTATTCTCCTCCAAGTTAACGTATTTACAACACTTCAATTTCTTACGATAGGGCTATTTCTAATAGTGTTGGTCATGGATCAAGTTTGGGGGTACAGGCACCTTGCCCAAGCCTGACCCGACTAAAAGCCCAGTGGCTTTCTATGCCAAGATCCAATCCTGCCCTTTTATAAAGCCATAAGCCTGAACCTGCCTATCAACTCAATAATCCCGTCTATAATTATTTTTATTCAGAAAAATATAAGCACATAGGGGTTTGTATGTACTTTTTGTTGGGCATATATAATTTTTGCCCTGGGTGAGTATATATGAAATTTTACAAAGTGATTATTATTCAATAGGTGGGAATTTGTAAAAAGCATTAATTTTAGCAGCCTATTGAAACCCATTGGGATTTTAAGCCAAACACAATTGTGGCCTGTTAAATAATGGTTCAGTCTGCAGGCATAAACCCAACATGCCAAACAAAAATGTTTAACCAAGCCATCTAAAGAAACCATGCTCAGCCCCACAAGGCCACAACCATCCCTTATTTTCAGTCTTTAATTGCCTAAATTAGTCTTGTGGTACTCATCCCTAATTATATCCTTCATAGTTACTCCACACATCCATTAAGAATAGAAACCTCCACCACATGCACTTTGCCAGCTTTTTGTTGCCCAATCCTCAAATACCTGTAAATATATAGACCACTAATCAACGTAGCACCGATCACAACACAAGATCTCACTAGTTTGTTCATGTTATCCTCTTCAAACCCATCCATATCTTATCCCAATGCCTAAAGGGGCTGGGCAACAATACCCCTCATTTGAGGGGGATCGTTAAGATTTTTTCTGTCATGTGCAAAGCATCATGTATCAGGGAGTATATCTCTCTATGAATATGGGCCCACTTATTGGGCCAGTTAAAATGACTTCAATATGAAGTGGTGGGACTTAGTTTTTAGACCATATAGTTAATCATTTCTAGAGATTTGGCTCTAAAACGAGGATAACATGCCCTGGTTTAGGATCTTTCTAACAATGAATGAAAACCGGAAAAAGAAATGGACATGCACTTATGCACTATGTTGTTTTCTGCAACTTGATGAAAACAGAAATTTCTGGTTTCTTCGTACTTTTCTCATATATTGTATGAAGGGACCCTTTTCTACATAATTATGTAGGTACATGTGTGTTCACGGGAATGTGGATGAAGTATATAGAGCTGAGGGCGCTAATGAAACTAAAATTCTGTAAACGTATGGAGTGACTAAGAAATTGAGGTGTTACACTGACTAGCTAAGAAACTAAGTCACAGAACTCAACTACACATTACATGAGAACATTCTTGTTAGGGAAAAGGTGTCATCTCCTAAAAGATTAATTATTCTGAAAATAAAACCCAGCATCTTACTGTAGGAATTGTGACTATGACAAACTCGGTCATCTCTGTATCACGAAAAAGATCTCGAACTTTCAGCATCCTCTCCCTTAGTTTCTCTAATTTGTCAGACTGCAAGAAGCAGTAAGACCAAAATTATGAATATTTTAATGGAGTCCAAGGCTTGTTCCTAACAACCCATTGCTTACAGCATCCTGTCGTTTTTCTTCTTGCCCAAAAACAGATTTGATGGCTGATGTGGCTGAAGATATTTTCTTCTTTAGCTGAAATCGAGACATTTAAATGCCATTAGAAGAAAATTAACATCAGAAACAAAAAATACTGACCAATATAAAAGAAGAGGATTTTTTTGAGAAGATTATACTCCACTTTGAGAAACATACCTGCAAGATCTTGCCTATGGATGCATCCAAAAAGTCTGGTAAGGACAAAAGCCGGAGAGTATGACCCTATAAAAGATTATGATAAGGACATCTTAATCTTGGATGACAATTTAGAAGATGAAATTGTTAATTTTTCTCTCCAATGTTATGATAATTTCTATCGAGCTAAAGAGAGGCCAAAATCATCAAATTGGGCAGGCCATAAAATTATTCAAATAAGAGCTTATGGACCTAGGGACTCATTTATGGTGTTTGAGCCTCCAAATACCCAATTACAAGAAGTTACGGGACTCCTTGCTAAGGAGTTGGTTAAAAAGTCTAACGAGGTGGGAATTATCGAGAAACAAGGATCAAATTGGGCAAGGAGGTGGCACACGTGCATGGCCACCATGGGAGTTTTTTTTAGCTTTTATTTTTTTTTTATTCAAAGTAATCTAGGGGTAGGATTTAAAGTACCTGGCATTCATAAATTGATGGCAATGTTGTCAATATTTTAAAAAATTAGTACAATAGAGATGCCATGGGTGATCATAGGGCATCCAATTTTGTGTTCTCTTCTTTGTGCAAGTAAGTTCTAGTTCTTTTGGTTCTAGTTTAATTTTGCTTTGAGTTAAATTTTAATTTTTGCAATTATTTTTCTTGCAGTAGATTAAATTTTAATTCTTGCAAATTATTTCTAGATTCATTAGAATTCATTGTGAATTTCGCATGATGTTTCCTATGAGATTTGAGCCTTAATCGATGGTGCCAAAGAAAAATTGGGTTTTGGATTAATTTTTCAGTTGAAATTCAGTTTTCTTGATTTCGAATGAATTCTCAATTTGTGTTTTGAATTGAAGGATATCCGAGGATTTCAGGAAATTTTGGGAATTGTTCAAATTTGGGTTTCTCATTCAAATTGAGCCGGATTTGAAATTTTTCATCAAGAATTCATTGGAGACCTAAAAAGATTGCAAAATTGACCTAGGTCTTCATCAGATTAGAAAACAGCACATGATTTAGAGTGACTTAACTTACAACCATAATTACTTTCACAAAAAAATGAATAGAGAGGAAACATTGTTTTGCTTACTGTGGGTGCAGTATCGAAGACAATTCGACTAAACTGATTATATTCTGGGGCTTCAACAAATTGCATAACCTGGCAAGCAGCACAAGCTCAGAAAACAACAATTACCAAATAACATTGTTTGTCATGATTTAAATGAGAAAAAGTATTACCTTGGATATGGCAATAGCTTCATCCAGTCCTGGGGGAGGTGTATCCAGTAATTCTCCTAGTTTTAGTTCTCCTAACTTGATAGATTGCAACAGAAACACTATGTCAATAGAGGAAAAGAAGTGAAACATTTCTATTGTATTCCATCAGAAATGTGAGAAAGAATGAAAATGATGCAAACTACCATCCTCTTTCACACATCGCTTTTTCCTTTAATACAAGGAAAAAAAATCCTCAGTGAAAAAAATATGATCCTCCTACTGCATACCATGTCATTCCTCTCCACTACCAGAAGAGGTTTCTTTCATGAAAATAATTTATGAAGGCATAAGTGAAAACAAATGACACAGTAAATGACAATCACCAATTAGCTCATTCATTATTGCCACGTGTCTACACTGACATGCCTATCTTGGTTCTAAAATACACAAATTGCTGAGCACTGATGTTCAAAAATTGAGAATCATATCACAAATCAGTGTAGCTATCAAATTGTTCAATTGTACACTATTGTAAATCATAATGCTTTTTATGATTTTCCCAAAAAAGGATGCAGGAGGGAGTCCAAACACCCTTCTTATTCTGACACTACTGGTTTGTACGACTCCACAGATAAAAAATTAGTTAATCAACTATTTCTCACTAAGTGTTTGAACTGTACCTGTTCAACAAGCATTCCAAGGCCCATACTATCCATAAAATCTTTGACCCCCGTTTCTCCATTTTTCTGACTCGCACTACGAAATTCTTCCCTAGCCTTCTCAGGATTTATCTGTAGAGAAAAAATATTTATCAATTCGATATTTGAGAACGGGAAAGAAAACTGGAAGAAGAAGTATTGAGAGGGCCATAATGAATAAACTACAAAGGATACTTCCACTAATGTGGCATGTTCACAACCTCAAGAGCAAACAATGGAGAATCAAGTCCTTCAACAGGTACCAGCATTCCTCCACTCAAGTCCTACAGAGTCCAAACATGCAACAAAAAATCAGTTATATCAGGCATTCCTTATTGGCATACAGATCAACGTCTTCATTGATGAAAGCCATACAGAAAGAAATAAAAATATGGGGAACCTTTTTTTAAGCGGTAGAGTACGAGTATCATACAATGCTCAACCAAAAGAAATTGAGCATCCTTTCTTGGATCCTAGAGTAGTGTCAAGTTTTTTCTGCCCATGTAACTATACAGGTGGGCCCCAATTCTAAGTGTTGGAGAGAAAATGGTATGCCCTCTCATTGGAAAATCATGTAGGAGATAATTTTGGGGTCCCTCCCATTAGACAAGGGTCCACCATATAAATGAATTGATTTGCAAAAGGTTTTTATTTGGTTGCCCTCTGATTGGTTGGAATTTCTAAGCATAGAGTAAGCTGAAAAATTATTAAAACATACCACTCAAGATTGCATGAGTACCTGATCAAAGGAATCGCTCAAAGAATGAGCAGGATCAGTAGATATCACAATGGTAGGATGCCCATGATTTGCAAATTTAACAGCAAGGGACGCAGCACAGCTCGTCTTCCCCACACCTCCTTTTCCACCTAGCATGTAATACTTTCTCTGAGTTCCAGCAACCATCTCATCAAACCCAACAGATTCTGCAGAAGTGGCAATTGATCTGACTGCAAAATTCATCATGATAATGTAGATTGTAAGCAATTCATACACAGGAAGGACTCAAGGATATGCAATTTGTATGAGATTACATAAAATAATGGTGCAATGCATGATATAAGTAAACAATATTCCAGTTCCAGGACATTTGTTCCGGTTCCTTTTTGTCCTAGGTTGCTTTCGCAGAATCCCTCTCCTTTTAGTTCCTCTCCATTCCTCATAGAGACAAGGGTTGTAGGGGTATCCAAGTGGAATACTCCGAATCCACCTTTTAGTAGGCTCAGAATAGCCTCTCTTCTTAAGAGGAGGATAAATAGGCCAGTATTGGACGGACACAACTCAATAGAATAAGAGGACAAGGTAGGCTGGTTAGAACAGGAGTTTAGTTTAGACGAAATTAGGTAGGCTCTTGATAGCTTAGTGGGGGATAAAGCACCGGGGCCAAACGGTTTTGACTTTAGTTTTATTATAATTTGTTGTGATATAGTTGGACCTGATTTTGATAAGGTTTAAAATAATCTCATGAAAGTGGAAAGATCAACAAGAGCTTGAAGAATTATTTCATAGCCCTTGTTCCAAAAAGGGATGGAACTTCGGAATTATCCCACTTTAGACAAATTAGCTAAATAAGATATGTTTACAAACTATTGACTAAGGTTTTGATGGGAAGGTTGAAAGAAGTAGTTCAGGAGTTCAGGAGATTATAGGAGAATCTAAAGGGACGTTCATAGAAGATAGACAAATTTTGGACGGAGTGTTGATGGCTAATGAACTAGTCCACATAAGGAAAAAGGACGGAAAACCTGGGTTGCTATTCAAAATTGACATGGAGAAGCATGTGATTATATGGACAGGAGCTTTGTTGAGCACTTGTTTGATAGAATGGGTTTTGGCCAACATTGAAAGAATTGGATGAAAGCCTATGTTGAAAATGTGTCTTACTCGGTGTAAGTTAATGGATCCCCAATTGATCCTATTTTTTTTTTTTTTATGATCAAGGTGTCTAGGGGTCTCAAGTGTATTTGGACAAGGGACATTTTAACCCGACTAGTCCTTGGGGCATGTGCAAGCCTCCCAATCCCACACACACCGGGTAAGCAACTATGGGGAGTGGCCCAGAGGGGTGTTGAGCATGAACAAGGGTTTTAGGCAAGGCGATCCTTTCCCTTTTCATCTTTACTCTGGTAGGAGAAGGCTTGAATAAGCTAGTGGAGAAAGCTAGGATCTTGGGCAAATTAAACGATTCCATGTGACAAAGAGGGGACCAGTTGTATCCCATTTGCAATTTGTGGATGACCACTTTGTTCTTCTGTGAGGCATCTAAGGATGAAATCTTAGGGTATAAAGCAGTTTTAAGGTACTTTGTCTCAAGATTTAGAATTAACTTAAGAAAGAGCACCTTAACAAGGATAGATGTGGAGGAGGATCTTTTTATTAAAATAGCAGAAGGTTGAGTTCTAGAATCGGAAGGCTTCCCTTCATTCATTTAGGCTTACCAATCGGTGGGAATTCTAAGTCTAAGAGGTTTTTGGCTCCGGTAATGAAAAAAGTGGAAAAGAGGCTCGCAGGTGGGGTAGAAATTACTTGTTCTTAGGCGACAGGCTGACCCTCATTAAATCACCTTGGCTAAACTCCTCTTGTAATTCATGTCAATCTTTGAAATGCCAAAGGAGATTGTTATTAGGTAGGAACAGTTGTTTAGAAACCTTTTGTGGGGAGATAAGGAGGGCAAGAAAAGAGTACATCTTGTTAGACGGCCAAAAGTAGTTAAGCCAAAATCTAATGGGGGTTTAGGTCTTGTGCCACTGGGGATAAGAAACCATGCTTTGTTTTGCAAACAGAGATGGAGGTTCAGTAGGGAAAGGGTGGCCATGTGGAGGAAATTTTAGTTGCAAGGTATGGGACGAAAAACAAAAGGAGAATGGATTTTAGCGAATAAGGTGGAAAGGAATGGTTTGCCCTTACTTAGGCCTGTTGGAGAATAGGATGGGGAAAAGGTACAATGGGCAGCTTATATAAGAAGTTGAGAATAATTGTCGGGAGAGGTGACAGGGCATTTTTTTGGACTTGTGGTTAGGAGAGAGACCCTTGAAGGATGTTTTCCCTAGACTGTTCAAGATTGTCAGCAATAGGCAGGTCAAGGTTAAGGATTGTTATTTAATAAAAGAGAGAATCACTCGATGGGAGATTGACTTTAGAAAAGACCTTAAGGTTTTTTAACAAAAGAGTATGATTAAGTTGAGGGCTTTGTTGAGGGACATACCTATATTTAGGGATGAGGAAAACAAATGTCTATGAACAGGTCATTCATTCATCTAGCTTTTATTCAGTCAAGGCAGGGGTTGATTTGGTACTAAAAGGGTCAAACAATGAGTACTGCCCTAGTTTCTCAGTCTGGTTAGGAGTGGTCCCTCCAAGGGTTCAAACTTTTGTTTGGTACGCACTTAAAAAGAAAATACTATTTGTGGAACTTAACATGAGGGGTATCTTCATCTCTAGTGACAACTCTATGGCAACCATGAGGAGGACGCTGACATCTACTCGGGAGATGCTCAATAGTGAGAAACCTATAATCTAGATTTGTTTTTTTTTTTTTTTTCAAGTGATATGGTCTAGATTTGCTTCTATGATGGGAGTTTCATGGGTCTTCAATAGTTCTTACATTGGAAACATGGAGAGTTGGGTTATCTCGAAAGCTAAGACTAAGATGAAAACAGCTTGGTATACCATCCCAATGGCTATCCTATGGTCTATTTCGAAGGAAAGGAATTTAAGGATCTTTGAGAACAAAGTCTCTGACGGCCAAATGAAGACCGTGCAATTGTGCATGGTTACTGGCTAGTAGGGAATTTAAGGGGTGCAATATGATGGACTTCTATAGATCTTGAAGGGGTAGCATGAGTGGTAAACCTAGGAAGGAGATAAAGGAATCTCCTTTGTCAACAAATAGAGAAAAAGTACTCAAACTATTTACTTTGTTCATATTATGAAAATAAAAGTATTTTCTTAGAAAAGAATCATTTTAACTAAAAGAAGAATTGGATTTGAACATTTTTATCAGGAGCCGTTATTTTCTAGTACGGGGCATGTTTGTGTTTCCATATTAAGAAATTGAGTAACAAAATCAAGTTTCCTATTCCCCCTCCATAAGAAAGTGATTTCCATGAAAATGGCCCTTTAGTAGAAAATTTACTTCATGCAAATATATCAATGCACATTTTTATTGAAAATCCCATTTATTAGCAAACATGAGAAAATAAAGAGTGTTTGAAAAGCTCTTTATTTTTTATAAAACTACCTCAATTTTAGTCAAAAGTCCATTTTCATTGAAAATCTTTCAATGAAAATACAAACACGTCCGTAAAGAATTATTCTTCCCCTCCATCCAACCGGAAAGCAAAGAAAATCCCTATAAAACAGAGCACTCTAAGACAATTACAGCTTTTAGAACTCACAACTACAACACCCAATAAATATTATATAGTTAAAAAAAAGTTTGGGAAAGATTTAAAATCATAGAAAGAAAAACTACAATCAGATGCGTGGGGGCGGCGGGGAAGGAAGGGGGAGAAGAAGCTCATAAAGGAAATTGTTGAGGTTCCATGGAATGGAATCCTGGATGTTTTAGTTTTGGTGAGAAGTGAAATGAAGCTCAAATTCCTGGAAATCATTTTCCAAGAATTGAAATGGAGCAAAAGAAACTTCAATTGTCAACAAAAGGACAAAGATCACGCTAATTATTGACTCTGTTTGTATGTATAGAAGGAAAGTACTTTCATAGAAAATAACTATTTTTCCATTAAGAGAATAAATGGGCTTGCTCATTTTTTTATTAAGAATTGTTAAATACCTTCGCTTCCCATGCATTCCAACTGAAAAACAAAGAAAACCCATCAAAGACAGAGCACTCTAGGACCAATTACAGCTCTGAGAACTCCCAACTACAACACCCAATAAAAATTAGACAGTGAAAAACGTTTAGGGAAGAGTCAAAACCACAGTAAGTGAAAATAACTAAAATGAGGGGGGAAGAGAAGAGCCCGTGAAAAATAAAGGAGATTGATGAGGTACCTCGGAGTGGAATTCTGGAATTTTGTATTGCGGTGGGAAGTGAAATGAGGCTAAAATTCCTCGAAATCTTTGTGCAGGAATTTAAAGGTATTTGAGGGGATTTGAAGATGAAAGAGATGAAATCTACCGTTGAAATAGATTTCATTGCAGAGAATCTTTTAAAGGGAAGAGAGGAGATTGAAGGAACGCAAGCAGCTGCCGCCATTTTCTCTCTGTTTTTCTCGCTTGTACGTCCAGGCTCTCAAAGAGAGGGATATGTTCGACTTCAACGGGAGTAGAGAGTGGGACGAGACACGACACGTGGCACCCCTGCACGTCTACACGTGGCATGTGAATGTCACCTCTTCCTCTCACATATGTAGTCACAACGCCAGATGATAGAGAAATCCTAAAATAACAATTACATGCCGGTGGGTTATTCTTCATCAATAGTTCCAACCGTTAAAGTTGAAATATGGAACGATAAAACTTTAGAAAAAAAAAATAACTCTTATTAATTTTATTCTTTTGAACACTCATAAAAAAAATTCAATAATATTAAATAAAACTATAAAAGCAATTAGATAGATCAAAATGTCAAATCATTATAAGAATTTTAATGATTAAATCTTAGCCAAATTTTCATGATTACTTTTCAAAAATAATAGTGTTTGGTAAGACAATGCCTCAAGAATATACATAGCAAACAAAGATGCAATTAAGCTTAACTTAAGAAATCAATTGTCTTTTGAATTGGGCTTATCTTAAATTTGAATTTGAAGCCCATTAAGTTATTATATAATCTAATTCTTAATTCCAATCATTTTTCAAGAGAAAATGAAAAAGGTAGAGGAAAGAAATTTGATTTCACATTCAAAACGAGGTTCTCTAACAGCCACTGTTATAATTTTTTTAACATTAACAAAGGTTGAATATATGGATAAAAATAATATTTTTAAGAACATAAATCGGGTTTAAGAGGTTTAGACCTATGGAGAAGGCCCCATCTTCAAAGTTACAATGAAAAAATAAATATAAAACTAAATATACTTCTGAGCGAACAAGTCTTCGACTCCATTGACGGTTCGATATCTCTCGGCTAGCCTAAACGACTTTAGTTTCTAAGGAGTTTTTTCTTTAACTTATTTATTTAATTGCATTTTGACGAATCTTCTTCAATAACAGAAATAAAAATGATAAATGAGTAGGGCTGCAACTCAGGTCGGATTGTGAGATTTAGGTTGAGACTTCGGGTCGGATTTCATATATATCAACTCGGGTCGAGTTGAGTTTTAAGGAACCCGACCTGCCCGACCTGAGTTGCAGCCTTATAAATGAGCATTTGTTGCAATATCACTCCCTTTAAATATTTTTACCCATTCAGAAAGCATTAAATAAATACCAAATGAAATTAGATCTAAATTTTAAAAAAGAAAAAGAAAAATAATATTCTGAATAATTTAAATTTATCATCGAATCGAATGGCCCCACAAGAGATTGTTTGGGAGGAGGGGCTCATGGTAATTTAACCCTTGAAAGCAAAGTTTAGAAGCTTATACAATATTTATTTGTACAAGTGATGACATTTGAAAGCTGCAATTGCAAGCTACGCCAAGTCGTCAACCTCTTCCCCTCCTGCATGATTATGGCCTGCCAACAGCACCACCGGCGGTTTGCTGAATTTCTAGACTTGGAAAGCTCCTCTTCATCTTCCAACTGCGAATCTCCACTGCAATTTTCTTCCTTTGATTCTACGTTTTCTTCCCTCTCTTACCAAAACCATCCTAACCCATCTTGCTTAAATGCTTGGATGACTGCTCCTTTTGGTTTCAACATCAGCTCCTCTCATTTCTCTCTAATGGCTACTACTGCTACATCTGCTACTGCAAATCAAGGAGAAATATCATTAGTTCCACTACACTATGCAGGGGTAAGCATCTGCCTTCCCTCTTCTCTTCTAGAGAAATTAAAATTTTATAAAATTTATGAGTTTCTAACTGTTTATATTATGAAATTCGATAATATTTCCACTAAAGAATTCTATGTTATCTGTTCACTAATTCTATGAACTCAAATCAGAAAAAAAATGACCATTGATTTTGTTGGGTTTGATTTAAAAGGTTCTTACTGGGCCAGGTTGATTATTTGTAAGACCCAGCACGCCGGGTCTGAGTTTTGTAAGTTCCAGGCTGGTGTTTTCTCTACGTGTGTGAGAGAGAAAAAGAGAGATGACATAAAATTGGAGGGTTTGAGAAATTCTTTTAATAAGTTGTTCAGATTTTTCTTTATAGCGTAATCGAGCATTATTCGCTTTGTAAACGTAGCCTTCGGGTGAAATATGTAAAATCTTTATATTCGTAGTGTGATTGATTTGTGGTTTGTGATTTTCGATTACTGTTTTGCAATTTAATTCTTTACTGATTTAACTTTTTTAAAAAAATTTGGTCCATCCAACCTTGCCTCAATAATTAGAAACATCCAATCTTTGTTTCATTGCTGCTGAAAAAGATTTATTTTGTTGAAAAAAAATGGTAATAAATGTTTTTATAATTGTTTATTTTGTATATGATACCAGTTGATACTAAGTATTGATTTGCTCTTTCTTTCTATTTTCAGAGTAAGAAGAAAGAAAATGGACTACAGAAAAAGATGGAGCTTGAAGAAGAGGCAAGATCTTGTAATCTCTTTATTAATTTTCTTTCTTCATTTCACTTCATTCATTTTCCTAAAAGTGATTTAAATTGATCACTTGAATTTAAGTTTAAATTTTGAATTAATTCAAGCAAACTTTTTTAGTGACTGCATTTATTTAATTTCTAATTTTTCCATACCCAAATTCACCTCATTGAATTTAAAAGTCATTTAGTTGGTGAAGGAAAATCCTATTTAGGGCAAAACTGACTTTTGAGATGAACAATGGATTTCTTGTTTGATTTCTTTATCTGTATATGCCACTAACTTAAATTTGCATTTTTTTTTTTTTTTAGAAAAATTTAATTTTTAACAAAAATGAGATACATGATCTTTCAGTTCAAGAGAAATTTCTATTAAATACCCTGTACACTGCATTTAGTGATATTAATTCAAATATAAAATCAATGCCCATCCTAACACGGGTGTCATCTTTAGGATGCATGAGTTTTAGTAAACTTTCCATTTTGCCCCTCATCCTTCAGCAGAAATCGGTTCACTTATCGGTACACCGACCGGATCACTTGGAAATTGGTGCAGCGATTTCTTGATAGTCCAAATCGCTGCACCGACCGGATCATTTTACACATAAATAGGTTCACTTTCCACTGAATCGATTCACTCATTAGTAAGTGAGCCGATTTCTATAGATGGGGGCAAAGTGAGAAATCTGAAAAATCCGTATCTAGTAAAAGAGTACACCCGTGTGAAGATAATCACCCTGTGAAATTTGTCTAATATAATTGTCATACAACTCCTTACACCTTATCCTTAAAATATGTATTCCTTTTTTGTGTGCCCCACATTTCAATAATTATTTATTGATTGGATGGCTGTGACTGTTTTCAAGAAACTTTTTTAAATATAATATTGTAATTCTTTCATTATTTCTTAGAATATCTTAAGAATATGATTTTTAACAAGTTAAACAATAAACAAAAACTATGACTACATAATTTATTTCCAAATGAGAGAAAATACGTAAAAGTGAGCCCACTGTGAAATCATACATCTATAGTTCTTTCAATATTTTGTCATGATATTACTAATCATATATCTGCAATAAATGAATAACTTAATCATGTAAATTGTTGAATAAGATTACTTTAATAATCATCACCACCACTTAAGTATTATTCCATTACGTCTTCTTCATTATTCTAGAATCTAACTTTTCTCTTATTTTAAGTTTTAAGTACATCATTTCGAAGAGGGAAATAAATCTCATATCGACCGAGATTTGAGATATCGGTTGATAAAAGTAGTTTTTTTTAAAAAAAATAGAGCCGAAATATCGGCCGATATCCGAGATTTAAAACCCTGATTTGGAGTAGTTGTTTGCCATTCGACTTTTATTTCGCTAGGAGACATCCTTTTTCGAAATTTAGAATGAAATTATCATTTTTCCCTTTCGATTTTGAAAAATCTTTCATCATCCGAACGCACATCAGAAGGGAAAAATGGTAATTTTATCCTAAATTTCGAAAAAGAATGTCTCCCAGCAGAAAGTTCAGGTGTCTAAATGGTTACCCTTATTCATATTATTAACAATATTTTTTTAGGACCAATTCTCATACGACCTTTCTACAAATTATTAGTGAGTACCACTTTTTTTGAATTTACGTGTGGGAAACTACAGAAAACCTAGCGTAAAATCCCCACGAGTGATACGCACTGCCCTTAGTATATATAAAATTTTTTAAATTATATAATTGGAGTTATGTTTTTTAAAGTCTTCATAGATCAAAATTTGCATGAAAGCATTATAAAAATTATTCTTAGGAGAAATTTGTTATTCACATTATTGTGTTGAAATTCACATTTTCACCTCATATTTTGTTATTGTTTTTGTTTTTAATATTTGTAAAAGTGAAAGAGTTTTGTTTATTGTAGGTGGCTAAGCTTCAAAAAATGCTTAATTACGAAGAAAAAGTGCGTAAAATTTTGGAAAGTGCATTTGATGGGCATGTGAGGTCCATCCCAAGCTTTGTTCCACCAAAGGTAATTTTTTTAATTTTTTAATTTTTAATTTAAATATAGCTTTGGATCAAACCCAATTATTAATGGGTTCGGTTTTAATTGATGTACTTATTAATTGAGTTTGAGTCAATTTAATCGTACCAAATGCAACTCTATTCATATCTTTCATTTTCCATATTCCAATGTGGTCAAAGCCTTTTATCTTTCATTTTCTATTCAAAATAAATTTTCTCTTATTTTCTAATTTTTTAAAGTTTTTATATAAATTTAGGTTGGATTGAGTCGTGCCAGGTTAAAAAAAAAAAATCTAAGTTGGATTGGATTAGAGAAGACAAAAAATCTGTTATTACCTATGTCCAATTCAACTCGAACTCAATCCCGACCCAACCCAACCTATTATCATCCCCTGTAGTCTATCTATCAATTTCTAAAATAAAAATAAAAAAACTCAAACCCAAGTTCAAACTAATGATGAACATACAAGCTCATTCAGACCCTGGCTTTTTTTCGGCCCAAATGGGTTTATTTTATTATTCTTTGTAAAATATTAATTACGTATTGCATAGATTCTATATTTATATAATAAATAAAAATTAGGCTTTTATAAGTTTAGCAAAAACATGCCAAACTAAGACTTTCTTATATGGCCTTTACTATCCAAATTCAAACTCAGACATGAAATTTTAGACTTGAAAATGAGCTTAGGTTGAGCTCGACTAAACTCAAGCACATATTCCCCTTTTTTTTTTTTTGATTTTCTTTTGGATTTGAGTCAGACTCGTACCCAAGTTGCACCTCTAAGTAGGGCTACAACTCGGGTCGGGCCAAAACCCAAACCGCATGACCCGACCTCAGAAATCATGCTGGTCGGGTCGAGAATTTCGGGTTGGATTGAGAAGATAAAAATCTACATGAAATTTGGATTTGGTCGAATTGAGGATTTTACAAGTTAACCCGATCCGACTAAAATTATGCTAAAATGGATTCAAAATGTGAGTCGGGTCAGAATTTAGGTTGAGAATTCGGGTCAGGTCGGATCGGGTTCCATATATCAACTCGAGTCGGAGTGGCTTTAAGGAACCCGACCTGCCCGACCCGACTTACAACCCTATCTATACACAAGAGTTGTAATTATACTAACTTTTGCATTGATTGTACAGATGAAGGAGCTCTTAACAGAACTAGCAATGGTGGAGGAGGAGATTGATAGGCTTGAACGCGAAATAACTGATCTTCAACATGGACTTCACAATGAAATAAGATTTACAGAAGAATCAAAATCCAAACAATGGAAACATGGGAGTCTAAGCAACCTTGCACCACCAAGTCCCTTACCAAAACACAAATGGTTGAACCAGAGCCAAGCAGCTGAGACCACAAGGGCTATGTTCTTCATAAACCAAGCTATAAAAGGAAACTATACTATCAATAGTTTTGCAAAAAATGAAAAGTTGGAAAACTCTGTTATAGGAAGTTTTGATGAGAGAGAAAAACAAGGGGATGTTGGTTTTCAAGAGAAGATTTCTAAGAAGAGTGGGTTTATTGAGGCAACATTCACCCCTCCTAAGCTACCACCAAGGCATCCAAAATCTAAGGTAAGCTCCAAATTCATCTATCTATACCACTGCTATTTCTATGTAAGTTGTTTTTTTTCCTGTAGTCTTATCCGATTAATTCTCAAGATATGAGTAAATCTCTCAATCCACACACACTAGATAAGTTCAAGGAGGAGTAGCTCTTTGAAGTTGAGCGTTAGGGTTGAAAATCAGGCCGGGTAGGGTCGGGTTTTTTAAAACCCAACCCGGACCGAGTTATTAATATATAGAATCTGACTCGACCCGACCCGCATTTTGAACCTACTTTAGCCTACTTTTTACCGAGTCGAGTCGGGTCGGGTTAACTTAAAACTCTCTCAACCCAACCCAACCTGAATTCAATGAGGGTTTTTGACTTCTCAACCCTAACTGACCTGCTGACCCGACTTTCATAACCCAACCTGCATGATTTTCGAGTCGGGTCATGTGGGTTAGGGCCAAAACCCGACTCGAGTTTCACCCCTATTGAGCATGAATCAAACACAAGACCCTCACTTCCTTAGATGAGTTCTTGGCCATCAGATGCAGGTGATTAGTTTGTCTTCATTCTTATTGATTCATGATACTAATTTGTGAGAAAATTAGTTGTCTTTCTTGAGTACTATTGTATATAGTATTCATTCTTATTGATTTCTATCATCTATGATACATGTGACTCACTATTCTATTTTTTTCATCAGACAAGTGAACAAAATCCAGAGACCTACTTCAGTTTGCTTCAAAATGCATTATCAGATTCAAGTCCTGTAGAGGAGAGTACCCAAAAATGGCAACCTAACAAGTTATCAGAAAGCATCATGAAATGTTTGATCTGCATTTTCTTAAGATTGATGAGAACATCAAGGGCCATGGAACTTGAGAAATCAAGCTCCATTACTAGGTCTGCAAACTCATCACTTAGCTCAAGAAGCTTTAGATCAGATGGAAACTTGAACTCAAAAGCAAGCATCCTGTTCCCAAAAGAGGCAGGACCTCAAGACCCATATGGAATTTTTGAGATTGAAGACTCCATTCCAAGAGACATTGGCCCTTACAAGAACTTTGTGAGATTCACATCAAACTCATTTGATGTAAAAAGCATTTCAAGTTCTATTCCTTTATTAAGAAAGTTGAGGTAGTTTCTAATATCATTTCTTCCCTTAAGAGATTTTTGCTTGATTGAATACATAAAATGCACACTTGCATGTCCTACACACATTTATAATAGGAATTGGTATTGGAATTTTAAATTTTTGGAGTAAAGACTGATGTTGTAATGATGGCGGTTGATTTGCACATTAATAGGGCTGAAATCAGACCGGGTCAGGTCGGGTTTTTTAAAACCCAACTCGGTCCGAGTTATTGATATATGGAACCCGACCTGACCCGAATTATAATCCGACTCAATCCGAAATCCAACCCGACCCACATTTTGAACCTACTTTGGCCTACTTTTTACTGGGTCGAGTCGGGTTTGGTCGGATCAGGTTAACTTAAAAATCTCTCAACCCGACCAAAATTCACTGCAGGTTACTGACTTCTCAACCTAACCTTACCCACTGACCCGACTTTCATAACCCTACCTGCATGATTTTCGGGTCGGGTCATGCATGTTTGGGCCAAAACCCGACCCGAGAATCATCCCTACACTTTAATTAGGGATTTCTATATAATGACTAAGAGTCCTGTGGAAATCAAGTCATTGACATTCATTCATCATTATATGCATTAGAACGCCCATCCTAACACGAACAAAATTTGTTAAGAGACATGGATGGAGTGAAATTCTCATTTTACTCATACTGTTGTACCGCTCATCAAGTATCGGTGTACCGATATGCCGAACATATACATGCAGAGCGGCATATTATTGGTACACCGATAAGGGTAAAATGAGAATTTCACTTCATCACATATCTCCTAACAGATTTTGTCCGTATTAAGATGGCTAGCCTTTGCATTAATACATCAATAATCGGTCACACATGCATGCCTATGTAGTCTTCAAAATTTTGATTCTTTTTTATGATATTCTTATGTCACAGGGTCTTAATGAACAACCTTTATGCTTTGGATTTGAGATTCCTCTCTCACCAACAAAAGCTAGCATTTTGGATCAACATGTACAATGCTTGTATCATGCATGTATAGTATGGTTCACATCATTTTCTTCTTCACTTATGTTTTAAAATAAATTTATTTTTATATAATATCTTTATGCACATCTGTATTTTTTTTTTTTCAGGGTTTTCTCCAATATGGCCTACCCTCAAGTTCAGAAAAATTGCTTGTATTAATGAACAAGGTATGCCATTGCAGTCACTCCTGTTGGGTGTAATTTGAGCCGAGCCTAACACCCTACATAAAACCCGAAAAAATCGAGATTGAGTTGACTTGGGCTCAGTCCAGGATCAAAATATTAGACCTAAATCTGAATATGGGTTGGGTCAGGCCTAGTGTAATAAAGCTAAGTTTGGCTGAAAGGCCCAAGTTTGAGCCAAATTTTATAGAAACATATTTTTATTTAATTAGTATTGCGTATTAAATTTAAATTTTTTGTAATATCTAATTTTGATTCTATAAATATTAATACAAACAAATGCATTTTGAGCCCAAAATAAGCCCGATCATGAATAAGCCATCATATGAATTTTTGTTTGAAATGAGGCCTAGTCTTACAGAGACAAGTCGGTCCAAAGCTCATGTTTTAACAAATGGGTCAGCTCAAACCAGGTCCTAGGCTTGGGCCGAATCGGACTCAAGTAGTTTCACAACCCGACGTGGCCCACCCAATTTGCAGCACTAGTCACTCCATAATTCTCAAGATTCCATTGCCTGTGTTAAAAGGCCTTAGATTCAGGTGGAACTTGGGAGGGCCTAACCCAAGCCAACATGAAAAAAAACCTAAAGGAAAAAAATTGGGCTTAGGTTAACTGAGCTCGAGCAGATCATGTTAAGGCCCAATAAACTAGGTCCGAATTTGAATTTGAGCCATAACTTATAAAATCTAATTGTCTTTAATTAATATTATGTAAAAAGATCAAAGTTATGTTATATATATTTTGTATTTCATAGAATAATTTTGAAAAATATATTTTAGGTCCAATTAAGCCCAATCTCAGATAAGCTTGCTTGAAATCAAGCTTAAGTCTTATGCATACAATTCAAGTTAAGTTTGAGTTTAATTAAATTGAGTCGACTCTGGCCCAGGTTTGTGCTTTTTAATGCAATTCTTGCTCAGCCTTAAGCATGTCAAATAGTGTTGGAAATTACCTAATTAATTACCTATTATGCATCTAATTTGATGACCGGTGATTAATGACAACAAACCCTTAAACAAAGGTCAGAGATCTTCCCATGGGTACTTTGTGTATTCAAACACGAATTTTACTGTGATGCCCATTTTGTCCTTCACTTGCCGTACTGAAAAAGTTTGAAATGTCATAAATCGGCTCACCAATCGGATCCCTTACTAGTTTTTGGTGAGCCGATTTTATTATTCACAGGTAATTCAGAGAGCCGATTTTACTGTTCACGAGTGATCCAGTGAGCTGATTTTACTCTTGGTGAGCCGATTTCTGACATTCCTATTGTTTTATATTTTCGGTACGGCAGGTGAAAGGGTAAAATGGACATCACGGTAAAACTCATATCTGTATACACAAAGTGTCCATGGGATGATCGGTCACCTTAAACAAATTATTTATATTTGTTGAAACTTAAATGATTGCATGACAGAGTAATTGATTAACCTTTCTGGTACAGGCTGAGCTCAACATAGGAGGCAACAAGCTAAATGCTCTAGCAATTGAGCATTCCATTCTTAGACAATCAACAGCATCAAAAGAGGCAAGTACTGCATCTTATTTATGTAGGATTCATTTACTATAATTCTATTATAATAAAATGTAGTTGATTTAGTGATTTGATTAATATAAATAAATAGAAACCAGAATAATAATGTTTATAAGTAGCCTTCACCCCCGCCACCACTGTCATCATAGCTACTAATTTCATCTATTTAGAGTTGGTTGTTTTAGTATTTTTTTTTCACTCTAACCTATAAAAAACCATACTCTCTATTACCTTAGGCCAGCCATCCTAACACGGGTAAAATTTCTTAGGAGACACGAGATAATTGAAATTCTCATTTTATCTATAACGGTATATCACTCATCAAGTAACGGTGTACCGATAACACAACTCAACATGTATATGTTCTGCATATCGGTACCACGGTACTTGATAAACAGTACACCGGTAGAGGTAAAATGAGATTTTCACTCTATCCCATATCTGTTAACAAATTTTGCTTGTGTTAGGATGGGCGACGATTACCTTATACCACTAATATTATTTTTATCTCTCTATCTTGGGATTTTCGTAACTTCTCTCTTAAGAAATTGTTTCTATTTTCATGTGTAATTATCAAGTGTCGATGTGACACATGTGGGACATATTAAATTCTATTTAATTGTGTATGGCACATAGAGAGGGGAAATATGTATTCCTATTTTAAGTTATCAAACTCTTTATATGAACTCTTTGGCAGGTCTATTGGAAGAGTGGAAATGATGAAAAGGATGATGTTATCTATAGTATATATCGATTGGAATATGAAGAACCTAATATCATGTTTTCTCTCTCATGTGGGAGTAGATCTTCCCCTGTTGTAAGTATTTTTGTGATTCGCCTGTTGTTTATGAAGATTTGATAATTCTTCCTAAATAATCTGCAAGGATAGTTCAGTTCGCTTGAGTTTATGGGAATAGAGTAGAGATCTTGTGTTTGACTCGTGTCAAACTTATTTTGATACTATGAGATTTGCATATGAATTCATGTATCTGTTGGGATCAGTCTCAACTTCAAAAAGTTCTATCATTATATTTCAAAGATTGGTCAAAATAGGAGACAATAAGTAAATATATACCTGAAATTTCTATTAAATTTTGGATTTTTTGGTGATTAGTATTTAAGAATGAAAATAAAAATTAGACCTTAAATATATCAAAATGCCCGAAAAAAACAACCGATTTTCATTCACTAAAAGTTAGGGTTGGTCATGGGCCAAGTTCAGCCTGTCTGTCAAATTCTCATGCTCAAACTCATTTATTTATAACAATTTCAAGATAAACTCGAGGCATGTTTGAGCCCACTGCCGGCCCTATTAAAAGTCCAATATTTCAAACATTAACAAGATTTGAAACTCATATCTTCCGATAGCTAAAAAACTCAAATAAACTCAATTTCAACTTTCAAGTTAAATGAGTCAACTAATTTTATCGAATTTTGTTAAGTGAAGTTGAAAAACGGATATAAGTTTTTAACAGAATTTTGAGTCGAATTTGATTTTGAGTTTTTGAACTATATACCCACATCTCATTTTTTTTTTATATATATATATATGTATATATTAGGTGAGGATATACACTGCTGATGGAGTATCATCAGAGTTGGAAAAATCAAAGCTAGAGTATCTTCAAGCTTCAATTGTGGTGACTAGCACAAGAAGGCTCATGATACCCAAGCTTCTAATATGGAACATGTCTAATTTTGCTAAAGACATGGACTCATTACTTGAATGGATCTTCAATCAGTTGCCAACATCTTGGTCTTTGAGGAAATCAATGGTGGAGTGCTTGAGGGGCCAAATCAATGGCAAGATTTCAGATGGTGTAGAAGTAATGCCTTATGACTTCGAGTTTCAATATTTATTAGCTAGTAAGCTTCCTTAGACATGTTTTGCAAATTTGAATGAAGAGTTTTTTTTTTTTTGTGTTGTGAATTGATGTGAAGAGGTTAATTGGTGCACTTGTCTGAGATTTTGGGTGATGTGAAATGGTTAGAATTGTTTAAATTTATCTAACATTAGTAACAAATTTGTTAGGGTTGGATGTACATTATGAAAGACTAAAGACAATGTAGTTCTATAGATGTTGTATGGTGTTTTCCTTTATCTTTAATAAGAGGTTTTTTTTTTTTAAATATCATGTAAATGTTATCGATTTTGTGATGTATTCATATGAAAGATGATGTCGCCAATGAGCAACATATCCATTTGAAGCACTATGTGTGAGACCCTGACCTGGCCCAAACGGCCAAGTCCACTAAGGGCCAGGCCCAAGTGAACAGAGTGGAGCAGGAGTGTGTTTGTATGCTTGAGGATGAAAACCAAGGTCCCACATCGGAAGTTGAGAAATTTGAGAGGGAGTTTATAAGCAGTCTTTCCCTCCTCTTCCAGCAAGACGCGTTTTGAACCAGGACTTGGGCCGGGTCCTATCCAAAAACTGTGCGAGCTCGCGCATGTGCATGTGTGTGCACGTATGGGCCCAAAGCGGACACTATCTTGCTAGGCCGAGCTCCAAGCCCTTTTATGGGCCGGGCTGTTACACTATGGCCACGTTTGGAGGGGGTGACCCCTTACCATTGTTCGGTAACCCAAAAGTTACCCCAAGTGAGAGTAAAAATTCAAAAAATTACCCCTCTCATCACCTTTTTTGAATACCCCATTGAAGCTTGGGGTATTCAAGGGTGACTTCGAGTGCCCCCGTAAAATTACCCTTCATCCAAACGCAACCTATGTGTGATGTGTCGTAGCGCCGCAAATACTGCTTCCCTCATTACTCTTTTCTACCTTTTGCCAATTGAATCCATGTTTAATTCAAAATTATTCACAATTGATCTCACATTTGATTAAAAGTACATCCAAAACTAACCCTATTTTAATTATTGATTTTTAAACATTTAAATATTAAGGCTTATCAGAACCAATGAATCAAATTTTTTATAGGAACTATTATCCTTAATGCACCTTTTAAACAAGCCAATTGTTAAGCATCGAACCCACCCTGGTGTCCCTTTGCTACTAAGGTGACAATTCTTCCATTGTTACAATATAAATGCAAATAAATAAATAAATAATGCAGATGTTGCACACATTACATTTTAATATGATAAGTTTCACTATATTTTATATTTTGAGCCGCTACGGAAATAGATCTCACAATAAAATACTTTTAAGGTATACCTTAAAGTCTTTTTGACATATATATAAACTAATTTATAGATGAACATTGTTTATTTAATATAAATTTATTCATCACTATATAATAATTATCCAATATAGACTAAAATAATAAATGCTTGAATTTGGGCATATATTTCAAGGTCTTTTAAATTAAAAAAATTTACTTTCATATTCAACCATTATTTTCATGGTCTTATATTAGATAAATAAAGTATATTTTAATTTTTAAATTTTATATTTAAATAATATAAAATATATTTCAAATAATATAATTTATGGACACCATATAAACAGATAAATTTCAAAAAAAAAAAAACACTTTATATATCAATTTATATTTTCAAAAAAGTATATACACAATTCTTCAAAATAAAAATTTAAATAAATCAAACTTTTTCAAGATTCACAAAAAAATTCAATTATGATAAGAAATTCACCATAATGATTATGCATATTCAATACAAATTAATAATCAATCCAACTCAAACACTACTATAGTGGGACATTAGTTTTTTTTTTTTTTAAGACCAAAGTATTTATCCGTCTCACGTGACTAGTCCTTAGAGTATGTAAAAGTTTCCCTACCCATACATACCATATAAATCCATCGGAAGTAGCCCTACATATTGAGGGTGAATTGAACAAAAGACCTCTTATATTTTTTCATAAGATTCTTGACTATTACGTCTTGAAAGTTAAAGTGGAACACTAGTTATAAACAAATTGAATTTTATTTGATTAATTTAACTTTATAAATTTAGATTTTGAAACTTTGATTATCATTTATTATTTCTCAAATCTCTCTATTTAAAGAGTTATTCTTTAAATATTAAAGTGGGATAATTATTTATATACAAATTGAGCTTCAAATCGTTGATTTTATAACCAATCTCAAATTATATTAGTATAATGATTAAATTGCAATTTTTACTAGTCTCTGCAATAAAAATATAAATCCTCTCTTTTTAAAGTTTTTTAATTCTTATAAACATCTCTCATTAAAAACAAAACTATTTTTTAATAAAAATAATAAAATTACGATTGTTGCATGGACAGTATCGTAAAAATAAATTTAGTGCCTACTAACGTGTGTAAATATTAGTTTATTTATTAAAAAAATTATTAAAGGGATTCCAAATTCTCTAGCCACGTCCACGAGACGCCACGATAACGGCGCCGTCTCCTTAGTCTGAACCGCCGTTACTTTACTGCGAGCGCCAAAACAAACATCTATCGTCAGGCGTCCACTTGTCCAACGTCGGACATCAAACCGCCACATTTCAATCCACCTTTACGAAGTATTTCGCGTCCACTCCCTAAAAAGGTAAACCTCCTCAGTCTCTCTTTTCACACACACTGCCGTCTTGCTCTCTCTTTCTCCATTGCTTTCACAAGGCGGTTTTGGAATTTCGGTTTCGAACTTCCACTGGCGATTTCTCCCTTCTCACCTCCCTGATGCAAGGTAATCTGGTTTTCTCCAATGTTCACCTCCAAGATTTTCACCACTTTTGTTTTCGCCACTTTTCTTGAGCTTTTTCGCCTCATAGTGTTGTCGGATTTTTTTTTTTTGGCAAAGATCGGTGCCGTTTAGAGCTGGAGATTAGGGTTGCAATGTCTTCGCAGCTTTCCAGTGTCTGGATTCCATTTTTGGAACTTCGAAATGCGAGTTTTCCAAAAATGGATAATCTGTACGTACTGCACGCCCGCATGCTTGTCCTGGACGTTCAATTTTAGGCTGTGCTTTTTGGTTTGATCTTAGCTTCCAAATTTGGTGATTGTTGAAACGAGCTGTTAGATCGAAGGGATTTTAAAGAATATTTCTTGGGAGAAAAAGAGATTGAAGAGTTGGGATTTGGTTTGGAATTTAAACAGACGGCATTTTTTTTTTACATTGAAGAAAATGTTCTCTGCTGAAATTAAGTTTCAAGTATTTTTAATACAAATGGCAGAGATTTTGGCGAACGGGCAGAAAGAAACTTTTTTTTTAAAAAAAGGAAATTACTTGTAAAAAGAGAGAATAAGGTTGGGATTTGGACATTTTACTTAGTTTGATAAAGGCATCATTTTTTTTTCATTGAGAAAATACCCTCGACTGGAATTCATTTTCAAATGTTTTTAATATAATTTGTGAAGGTTTTGGTGAAGAGTATTTTCGTCAATTAAAATCATGGTGCCCCCAAATGCAGCTTTGGGTAGGTTTTGATGGTTTGGATTGAGGTGCATGCATGCATGCATGCGAGCCATGTCTGTTGTGGATAATGTTGGAAATGCATATGTTCTGTATTTAATCAGTATATATGGGAAATTGGTTGCCTTTTTACTTACATTTTAGGTGTTTTACTTAAATGCCAAAGTTCCTTTGCAGTATGATCTTCTTATGTTCTTTTGCGCATATCTATTATTTGTGTTTAAAATTGGTATTTGTTTTGCGTCCGTGCTACATAGCATTGACCCATGACAATCCTAACCCTCAATTGCCTTTTTTTTAGGGATGGCAATTTTGATCCAACCTGCGAATCCAACTTGACCTGGCCCCGGAAAATGAGTTTGGGTCATGTATTTCTTTTTAAAAAAAATAAATTGACCTGACCTGTCCCAAAATAAATTTGGTAATGTTGGGTAGAGGGGCCCGAACCTGAATTAGAAAACAATATTAACTAATTTATTTATTTTTACTTATTAATTTTAGCCTAAGGACCCTTTCCTCTTAACTTTATTTCGAATGGAATTGACTTTTAAAATCAACTTTTTCTATTTTCCCCTACCTCCATGGTTAAATCTTCACAGTTGTTAGTGTGAATGGTAGTTGAAAATTGCATGGAAATGCTGGAAAGTGAGAAAGAGAAGTGCCAAGTTGGGGCTGTGAAAGAATCAGTAAAAGACACTTTCTCGGTTTCAAGTGAGATAATTGCAGATCAATTGGCATATAAACTTGTTCGGGTATGTTAGTTTTCTTCCTAATTTAATACTTTGCTGAAGTTTTTGATTGCTGTAGTAATTGAATTCATGCATTTTCATTATTACATAGTCCACTTAGTTGCAAATGCATCCTAACCTATTTTTTACCATTTTCTATTTTCTTGAAAAGAAAATTTTATTATTCTCTCATGTTTCAGCTTTTGACTTGTCATCGTCCTATTTTGAAGGTTGATGAAGATGGATCGTTTATTTCTACTTTGGAAGATGAACTAATGGAGGTTGACCATTTTTTAGCAGAACCGAAACTTGAAAAAATTGTGGAGGATGGTATCATAGGCTTAGAGTCTAACAATTTGGAGAAGTGCTTGATAAATGAAGATTTTCGTTATCCTGACGACGGCTGTCAAATAAAAACAAATTATGGTAGTGTAGCTTATGCCTGTATTTTATTTTCAAAGTAACGCATTCTATCATTGAAAGCCTATCTTATATTTGTAAAATGCTAAAGGCGTTTACTTTTTGATCTATGCTTTCTTTTATTGAGTTATTTTGGTTCATTATAATACCATATTCAAAGCCTATCTTTTATTTGTAAAATGCTAGGAGTGTCTTTTGATCTATGCTTTCTTTTGGTTGAATTATATTGGTTCATTATACCATCATTCTGCTAGTTTCCACCCTGCGGATAATAATAAGGGGATGATTTTCACCTGGGCAACTATCACCCATGAGCAATATTTAACCCACGGCCTCATGTGGGGCCCACTGGGTCCAAATTGACACCCGCCCCTTCTCACACTCATCTCCCTTATGTGAATTGTTTCTGAACCCAATTTGAACCTATTTCGATGATTAAAAATCTATTCAAAACTTATTCCATTTTAACCTTTTATCTTTGGTCCTTGAAAATTCATGACTTTTTAAATCAACTAGATTTGAGTTTTTATGAGAGGCATCATCCTGAAAATAACTTTCAAATGCATCCATTTCCATGCATTGGACCCCACCCTTGTGGCCCTATAAGACCCAAGGTGACTGTTGTTCACTGGTGACATCGTCCAATGAAAGCGACTATATAATAAGGTGGCAAGTATGTTATGTTTTGAGTTAGAAACATGCTTTGATGAAAGGTATGGTTTTTGATACGATAGAATTGAAGGAAAGAGCTCAAAGCTGACCCTACATAGATGGAATAAGTGACTTTGATGATGATGACGACAATGACCTAGATTGCCAGATTATGGTCCAATGATCATGGTTTGGTGATTTGTGTTTTTTTGGGACACCATTGGTTTGCTCAGGTTCAATTCTTTTATGAAATTTTAAATAGTAATCATATTTTAAACAAAGTATTAAATGAAAAAGTTCTACCTTAGTAGGTATTTACTGAAATAAGAAGAATGTTATAATAACAAGAATATTATTATGTAAATTATTAATTAGGTTTCCAGATTGGATACCGTGGATCATGACATGTCCAGGATCCAGTTTGCTAGGTGCTAGATGTTTTAAAGCTGTTGCACACAGGGTAAGAAATCCAGGTTATAGTATGTGATTTACTGCTAACTCAGCTCACTCAACAAAGCTTCTAAGTTCAAAATGAACTTTTCCCAAGATTTTTTTTTTCTAAATTTTAAGTAGTAATGTGTAACTTGTAATTTATTTTGAGTGACCCTAGATTGTCAACTATGATGTTCAATTCTAAGTTTTTGAAGCAATATAGTCCAAATAAAGCAATCCTCAAATAGGTGAAACAAAGAGGATCAGGGTAATACAAAATTGTATTTGATTTTACTTGTTTGTGCAAATGATTTATGGATTGCCAGTATTTTAACCCACGAGGTTCATGTCTAAAAACAGTCCATTATTGAATCTTCAAGATCACAATGGCCGGTTAACCCCCCTCTCTTTGTGTCTGTTGTTGTGGGGTGGGGAGTTGGGTTCGTAAGAATCTAGTAAGTTTGTGAATGGATTGATAAACAGACACAATTTAGGGTATGTATTTAAGATGTACTATTTAATATAACAAATGGTACATTCATCAAAATTCAGTCCATTGATTAATTGTGGAACCTTGTTCCTCAAAATATTATTTTCGTTATCTTTTAGTTTTAGTTTGGAGTACTTTTATTGTTATGTTATTTATGAATATCTGTGATTGGTGGGCATATTGTTTTGGTATGATAAGCATATGACTATCTTCATTTAGTCTTTAGTGTGTGGCTTGCATCCAATGCATACTTTTGTTGTAAGCAAGTATATTCTCATGTTTCACCTCCCTTTAGTTTAGTGAGCTATGCCATTGGTTTTTAATAATCATGTATCTTTGTTTCTGCTGTATATTTCCCTCTCTGTTTCAGTAATTTGTGTCTACTAATTTGACATGGAAAAATTTATCGAACTTGTTTGAACTTTGATGTGCTTTATCTTTTCGTAGGCACATTGGATTCAAATGCCAACCAAGGAGCAGAGGAGTCAAAGTTTGAGGTATGTGAATTTCTGGGTTGACAGATCTTATGGTATTGAATTTTTTAAAATGGTTTATTGAAAGAGCACTGTCATAATTATTTTGATGGCCTATTTCCAAATTTTGGTCTAGAAACTGTGACTGCTTGCACTGCTAGTGGAATTAGCTCTCTTGAGACTTGAGTGATGAGTAATTATTGAACTCAATAGTGACATCTAAGATTTTATACATGGTCATCTTGAGGCACTGATTTCTTGGATTTTTTTTTTTTAAAATAGACTACCATGTACCTATCATAGTGCCTTAGTGGGAGGAAAACTGTAAAGTGAAAAGGACCATTATGTGCTGTCTTGTGTGCAATTCACAGTTAAAGATAAATTGCAAACGGCCATGTACAGGTTCTACTTTACTATTCCATTTTCAATGTGTGCTGCTGTGCACTTTGTAAAACTTTCCTCATATTCCTTCTTGTTTGATTATCAACTAAAATTTCAGTGTTATTGTTTGTTTAATGTATCATCATTTTATAGAATGGAGGCCTATCTATAATATGAGTTGCTATATTGAAGCTTGTGCAATAGAACCCAACCACCCCAAAAAACAGATTCAGTATCAAATAATTGTGAGTTCTAGCTTCATCATCATCTGTTAGCAGGTTTTCTTATGTATAGAGTCCTTTCCTTTTGGGCTATTCGTCATGAAGTACTCAATGTTTTGATAATTGCAATTTCAATCCTAACACTTGAAAATTGATTGCTGTTAAGTTCATGATTTGCTAATACATGAGCAGTGTTTTATAACAATAGAATGGTGACTTTTTAGAGCTCACCTAGGTTACTACTCATGATGATTGGGATGAAGGGACCACATGGATGGGGTTTCAGTTTAATTTCCACTCTTGCCACTATATCTTCTTTTTTTGGACGAAGAGCTGTAAGAAATAGAAGAAGGAAGAAAGAGATCTCAAGCCCTCCTTGTTTCATTTCTTGTCTAATTTTCTTGCATTTTATCTTCCTTTTTCTTTTTCAATTAGGATCTTTTCCATTCCATGGATTGATTGATCGAATGAAAGGGAGCCTTGAATCTGAACCCATCTTCAAAAATAATCTTCTCCTTGTCTTCGGAATCACCCTGCCGCAGTTACATTTGAAAATTGTGTTTGAATCCAAAGCTTCTTTTTATTCAATTGATTAATTCATGAAATTGACATCCTATCCAATTCAATCAAAAGGAAAATTAAAATGCTAGAAATGTAAAAAAATTGCAAATAGAACTAACCCTCCTCCCCAAAGGAGAGGTTAACCTTTTCTCTCTCTTGCTCTTGTTCTCTTTTCTTCTGGTTAGAGGAAACCCCCCATGGTAAATCCCCTCTAGGTCTCTTTCATTACTTACTCTCTTTTAAAGATAAAATGTTTACAAATAAGACCTTTGACATGAAATATTTGCGTTTAACCACAAAACACCCATATACAGTGACAATTCAAGTAAACAAACGTCATGTAGATGTGATGCCAAGACTGATGTTAGAGTAGCTTTAAAAGATAGAATTAAAAGTGACTTCATTGAGAAGACATTGATAAAAACCTCAATAGCTGAAATAGAAGTGAAAATGAGGAAGAATCATTTAAGGTGGTTTGGACATGTATGTAGTAAGACTAGAAATAGCTCCCATATGAACAATCAGAAAGCAACAAATAGAAGGTACAAGGTGGAGAGGGTGGCCATTTAAAACCTTGGAGGGAAGAGGTCCAAAGGATGTGATAGTTCAAAAGTAATTACACGTAGAATTCTACCATCTCCAGCTTGTGGATGACTCCATTCTTATATGTGAGGCTGAAGCTTTTAAGGTGGTCTGGGATGTAGACCAAATGATAATTGGGATGTAGACCCTCAATCTGACAAGGCCACTGGCATGTGTAGAGAGGTCTGTGATTGTGTGAGTTGCTTCCTAGAAATTTTTTGGTGTGGTGAGGCCCCTCTTGTTCAATTTCCTTTTCTATATGTGTGGCATTTGTGCCAAATGCCTTTGATGCATAGTAGTGCAAAGTTTTGAAATTCTGGAAGGTAACTTGTGTGGAATATATAGTTATGCTCTGGAATTGAAGTTAATCGTGTGCCCATCTTTTTGGTCTGGATTGAGCTCACATCTTTCATTCTGAAGAAAACTCCAGAATTTGGTGGATGGAAACCCTCTTGTTGACCTAGTTATTTGGTCTATCAAGGTTCCTCCACCCCACTCTCAAGAGCCGTGTGTTTCTTTTGGATTGCTGGCTTTGGCAAGATTTTTACTCAAAACAATATTTGTAAAAGCAGTGCATTGAGGCTATTGGATTATGGCTTTTCCATCAAGTGGTTGACGATTTTGATGTCCTTATTCACTATGGTTAGAGTTTTGTCCTTAAATCTCTTTCACATGCAGTGAGTCATGCCTGCTACTTTAGCCCTGCTCTTTCATTCTTGGGTGTTTTTTAGGTCTATTAGGGTTGTCAGCTGTGTTTGGATGAGGAGAGTGTTTTCTAGGGATTGCCCCTATCTTGTTTGATACTAGCAGGTGAGAAGGTATGAGAAGGAAAGAATGGGGTGAGGGAGAAAGGGAAACCATGGTTTATCCTTCCCTTTTAGGGGAAACAAATTTTGACTTGCTAGGGGGAAAAAGAAGGGGGGTGTGAGAGTGGGCCCACTTTACCCTGTCTATAAAATACTAGACAGGGAAAAGGAGGGGTTCAAATGAACTCTAGATGCATTATCCTTTTGGTGCTTTGCTCTTTTTGTCATGGTTTGGTGTCTTTGGTAGGAAAGGAGCAACCATTGTTTCCAGAGACATAACAAAAACTTTTATGCTTGAAGTCAAAGGCAAAACTTATCTTGGGTTGTCTCATCAAAGGAACTGTGGAGCCTGTTGAGTGTCGTGAGATCTTCTTTTAAAATGGGAAGTGAGTCATCTTGTATTGGGAAGGTTTTCCAAAAGGGTATCCTTTCTCTCATATAATCTCTCTCACTCGCTCGTTGGAGAGAACAGGGCTTTTTTTTTTTTTTTTTTTTTGGGGGGAGGGGGGTTTGATTAGTCTAGATTTTTGCCTGTTCACATACAAAAAATATGTACTTGCTAGTTCCCATGTGGTGCCTAACTTATTATTGTCTGCAATCCCTCTCATAATATACATGGTATTTTGTTCTTGAAATGATTACAGAGCCTCTGGCTTCATGTTGCTTCACTGTTGATGTAAAAAATATCTGTGACATTGTATTTACTTCAGGTTATGTGATTTATTTGAATAGATTGATGCTCTTTGTAGTTTCTTGATGGCATGTTACAAGGAATGGATGAGGAAGGGAGTCTTCATGTACCAAATGACCTTTCTAGTGACTCTGCTGATTATCTTTTGGGTAAGCATTTTTTTTTATGTCAGCACTCTCTCTGGGTGGGTGTGCACATGCATGTTTTCAGTATTGCAATAGTAAAATATCCACCCTTGAGCTTGATGCTGTTATCTTGGATTCTCCAATGCAGAAAGGTGCAATAATTTGGCAACAGCATTTGAATGGCCAATAACATACTAGTGTTTTGTTATTGAAATGTTGTGATTTTAGTTCTTGTAGAAAATGTCACAGACCATGCATATCTAGCTAATTTGATTATCTTTTTACACCTTTATTTTTTCTGTTCAGATCCTGGATTTGCAGAGAAAAATTCCCATTTGGATTACAGTCACTGTGGTCATAATTTGGAAAAATCATGCTCAGAAAGTCTGTCCCCGTGTTTGAATGAGAAGGAACTCGTTTCAGATGGGTTACCAAACTTGTCTACTGCTGTTGTCCCTTACTCTGAATCAACTATTGACCAGAGCACATTTTTACTTGACAACATGTCCATTCGCGAGCTTCATGAGGCCTTTAGGAGCACATTTGGACGTGAAACGTCTGTTAAGGACAAGCATTGGCTTAAGCGCCGGATCTTGTTTGGTTTGCAAAACCTTATTGAGTTAGAGAATGGTTCTAGCCTTTTGTTAAGTGGGCTATCTTCCCATGAGAATGAAGCGGACTTGATTTTCTCATCCAGCAATGATTCATCTGGAAGTAAACAGATGACTTTAACAAATGTACATGGTACTATATCTCCTCTATTAGGCAGAGATGTGGAAGAAAGGGATACAGAAAATGATGCTGTGGAAACTGGCTTTGCTAACAATGGTTCAATTTTGGGGGACAGAGAAGGTGCACTTGTATCTCGAAAAAGGATCCGCAAACCTACCCGAAGGTACATTGAAGAATCAGATATGACGTCAAGAACATGTGGAAAATTAGAATATTCCACAGCAAGTATGATGGATAAATTTTCGCAAGCTAGATCTCATAATCAGCATCACCAGAAGCAGTGTGAAACAACCCCCTTGCTTTCTAGACAGGACTCTGCCGGGGGATCTGCTCTTGTACCATTTGGCTATCGGGTCCGGAGAGGTCGTCCAAGAAAGAATACGTCTCTCAAGGTAGGGGAAATTATTTACGCATTTATTATGACACTTTTATTCTAGTTGCAATCTTTTAGCGTTGATTATATGAGATGATTTTGCAAATAGATTTTTTAGTCGCAATCTTTTTTCTTTTTTTGACATTGACCTAACTGACATTAGTAGACTGTCTAAAAGACTCTTGTTGTCGATTATTATATAGCATGGTCACTGTTATTCTTTCCTGGTTTTTACTCTTTACAGATGCAATTTTCCCCATAAAAGCCAATACCATCTGTTCTGAAAGGGAAGCGTGGTGCACAAATTTCCTAGGCTTTGATGATACTGCCTTCTGCAGTGCATCTTAAAATAGGAATTGGGACATCCAATGGCAGTTCTATCCACACCCATTTGGAGAACTAAAGGATGATGCCTACTATTGCTGGAAGGGAAATGATTTGAGGTTGACCATACATAAGTTATGGTAAGGTTGAGTTAGATTTACTTGTGGGTTCCACTTTTAATCGGAAGAAAATCATTAGGTCTCAACATCTCCCTATGATTGTTAAGGACCCTGAATACCAATTTTCCATGAGAACTATTCACAGTCCGATTGAGATATATCATGATGTTTGGTGGATTAAGAGACCCCATAATGTATCTAAATCCAATAGGAGCCAGGCCCTGTAGCTAGATGATTTTGCGAAATGGGCTCCGCATAGCCTGCATGGGTGTAGCTATGTAGGTTTGAGCTTCTGGGAATAGACAAGAGTCTCGGGTTCAACCCTCTCCAAAGTTATCCGATACATAAGGCTTGTAGGTGGTTTCTTATACTCGTGGGATTAATCTCACCTCCATTGTGGTGTGGGGATACAATGGGAAAAAGAAAAAAGAGGACCCCACCCCACATAAGAAATTTAATCAACGTCATCAGAACTTACAACGGGATCAACCTCATCTTGTTGAAAATGGGAAAGTCTTAAAACGATTTTCCTGTAAATTATTTTGGACTATACCATCTTCAAGTGTGGTTCATGTTTTGCCTGAAATCATGATTGAAACTTATTTTTACTTCTTTTGGGTTCATAAGTTCACGTCTTTATCCAGCAGCCTTTTGAGATTGATATACCACATGTGTCATCGAGGTCATGAATTTTTTTTTTTGGCTTTCTTCACAGGGTCATGACTCAAAGGACTACAAAGATCACAGGGTGCGCTCTGCCCAGCCTAAAAGAAATTGTGGCTTCGCATCTCCTTACTCTGAGTCACAAGATGATTTGTCTGATGATTGTGTTCCAACAGTTAGAACTCAAAAGGTTGGGCGGAGAAAGCATCATAGACTTTGGACGCTTTCTGAGGTAATGAAACTTATAGAAGGTGTTTCTCGATATGGTGTTGGAAGATGGACTGACATAAAGAGACTCTTATTCCCATCATCTGCTCATCGCACATCTGTTGATCTCAAGGTCGGTTACTGATCAATATTTAAGTGTTTTTTTTTCTTTTTTTGTAATCCTAGTAGACATTGAAATTCACTTGGGACCTTTTCATTATTGTACAGGATAAGTGGCGGAATCTTTTGAGAGCTAGCTGTGTACCAATGAAGAACAAGAAAGAGGTTCTTATTTTTAAGAATTTGTTTTTTAACGGGATTTGCAATTGTTTCATTTCCTGGATGTGGATGTAACTGCAATGGTATCTTGCATACCAGAGGCAGTGATCACACCACTTAAAGAATAGGTTCTGAGGTGCTGTTGAAAGTTCTACACTGTCCATATGCGTATGCAAGTATGACCAGTGGCCAGACAAACCTGAATGACTAAAATTCACTCCCTTACAAATTGTGGTTGAAGTCAAATTTTGGGTCTCTCAAGGGACTCAATTTTGTTGGCCAATTTGTAAATAAGTGAAATTATTAAAATATCTGAAGATTTTACTGAACTTTTGGCTTGACAAATATCTGATGATACATCTTTTCGGTCTCTACTTGTCTAAGAATTCAGAAGCTGTTTTATATTATCAAATTCAAGCTTTTCATGTAAAAAGGGATTCATTCTAACCTTATACGAGACTGCAGGGCAGAAACTATTTACACGATGCCATTTTTAGTTTCCACAAGTGTCAGATGCAGTAGAATTCATACTGATGTTGTTCCTTTATATTTGTTCTATTGTCAATGTTGGACACAAGTGTCGACTTGCAAATCAAACATGTCTTTTTTGGGGAGACACATGTGGTGAGTGTGCATCCAATCCACTCTACCCTAAGAGTGGAGCGGCATTGTATGAAAAGAAGGTTTCTTTTCCCTCGATTCTTAGCTCCATATCATGTAAAATTGGATCCTTTCTCGCAAATGCTAAGAAACAAGAGAGGATTCTTTATTTTATGAAGACTTGAGTGATCTATATTTCTGCAGGTTGAACAGAGGAAGAAGCATGCATCGCTTCCCATACCGCAAACTGTTCTACGACGTGTTCGAGAATTGGCAGTTATTTACCCTTACCCAAGAGAACGCAAGTCCAAACTCCCACATCTTGCTGACACACCCGAGTCCGCCTCCCCCAGCAATGACACTTCAATCAGTCGCAGCGGGAGGATTTTACACAGGAGGAGTTTCACATGAGACAGACAGACACCTTGATTGTTAGGTTAGTTGTCTCCCATTGTATCTGAATTTTAATTGTAATATTCTAACTAATCAAAAATTGGGAACTGGTATGCAATTGTGTAACTTTTAGTGACTGTAAATTCAACAGCCATATTACTAGAATATGTTGTCAGACAGCTAAAAGTGGTGGTGGTGGTGGCGGAAGCCCAAATTCTTCATACATGTGAAGAAGAGAAGAAAATGACTGCTTGCCCATGTTCCTACTCATTCAATCTTGTCAAAATGTTTCTTCTTTTAGCATTGTATGGCTTCATGGTGTTTTACTTCTATTGATACTTTGATACTGTATTATAGAAGGCGGGATGCCTCATACCCTGTAGTGTGTGATATTATACAGTTTCAGACATGTTTTTCAACTTGGTTTGGAAAAATTGGATAAAAGTTTGTCGACTTGCTCAACTTGATGTCTTATTAGTCTATGTACCCAACTCTTTCTCTATCAATTGTCATATATGAGGTGGGCCACAATATTTTCTGCCCCTTGTTTTCCTCTCTTATAATATTATATTGAGAGACTTTAGAAGAATAGCAGGCTTCTTTGAGTGCATATTGGAATAAATCTCTCCCGAAAAGTATTAAAAGAACAAGAAGCCTATGTTTTGAGAAGAGAGAGAGACACCAACATAAACCCTAAATAAATAAATGGGACTCATTCTTTCTTCTTCTGTTTTTTTTTTAAAAAAAAAATTCTAGTTTGCACATTTAACCAGTTAGAGGAGCAACGGGTAGGATGTGGGTTGAAATTTAAAATAAGAATTTGAGGGACCTTAGATGTGAATTCCTATTCCATTCTGGATATGGCCGAAAAATAGAATAGAATGGGTCCAGCTTTGGTACTAGGTTTTATTCCAGCCTAATCTTGACCATTTCAGCCTTACCCATTTCGCTCTAATGATTTTTTTTATTTTTTTTTTAAACGGCTTAAAATTCCAACTGGACGAATAAATGATTGACTTAATGAGTTGAAAAAAAAATTGAGCCTAAAATGAAATATGGTCACTTTGTCTTAGTTGGAATGCCGGTGGCTTTAATTTCTAAGATGAGGTAGCTATAAATTAAAGTTCGGACTCAAATTTGAGCATATTTTCACTTCATATAGTGAGTTTTTTTTTGTGTAATTTAAGTTGTAATTGATTTTTATTAGTGAAATTTCAAACACTCAAATATTTGTAATTATGTAATGATAAGATATATATTTTGTTCTGAAGATAAGTTTGTATAATTGTCTTCAAGTTTTATTGTTTTTTATTTTTTTTAAATTTATGCCATCTTTTTTGAAATGGAACGTTGAAATATCGTAACGTTTTGTTATAAAGACAAAATTGAAAGGATCTAAAATGGATTTGACTACAATGGATTTTCACTTATTTTTTTGTCCTGATTTATATTAACTACAGATGCAGTTTACGGGTCATCAGATTTGGATCTCTGTCTCTCCTAATTTGTAAACCAATCGTTAAATGTTGATGCAGATTCGGATCCAAAGGTCTGTGTGGATATAACATCTATATATTTTTTGGATTTACTCATTTTTTGGAATATCCAATGACATCCTTAGTGCTAATGCCACAACAGATCCATGTCTTTTACTTCAATTTGATAATTCAACGATGGAGCAGAAGAAGATTAACGGTCGAGATGTAATGTAAAGTCAAGAACATAACAAATGTGCCACGTGTAGATCCACTGTAGTGTGGAGATTCGGTTCTTCCGATCAAAAGCAATGCATTCTCATCGCTAATCAAATCTGATTGATACCATGTTAGAGAAGAATGAGAGACAATAATAATCACTGCAATATTTCATAGTTTATTTTAACAAAAGCATTTATTTATTTATTTTCAAATTTGGAGGTGACGTGATGTGAATATTAAAAAAAAAAAAAAATTATCTTAAAAACAACATGCCTATGTTTCGGCCGATGTTGCATTTTTCAAAAACAAAATATTTGGATAAAATTTGAGTGATGGGATTTTTAAGTCATTAAAGGGGACCATTTCTGCCACGTTTAAATCTTAAAATAAAAAATAATGCTTAATTTTAACCGACAAAATCAACAGTTGAATTGTTACAGGTTTCTAGTGAAAGCCCATTCAATTCATTTTATATTTTCACTCGTTAAATGATGAATGACATAGTTTTTTTACTGTGACGAAAATAATCTATTAATCTTACCCAAAAAAAAAAAAAATACATTTGACATTTTTCAAATTTAAGAGGGCATGCAATATATCAATATCCCAAGCTACAAGAGTATATAAAAATATATCTTAACAGGGTTCAACCACGTCTTGATTTTCAAATTATTTTTAAATTTTATGAGTTTTAAAAATATGCTTTGATTAATTCAATTAAACTAATTTTTGGTGGGGCCATATATGTTAAAAAGATAGTTTTTGAACCGCCTCAGCACAATATAAATATAGAGAGCGATCCTCATATAGGTATTTCGTGTTTAGCAACAAGAGTTTTAGAGTATTCTTGATTTTACCCTTCGAATGAACAGAAAAATTTCAATGGGCTGAATTTTACTATTCATCAGCGAGCCGATTTGAAATTTCAGAGAGCCCAATTCATGAACAAATCGGAGAGACGAATTCGTGAACATTGTACTGTTCATGAATTTCGATTCTCCGATTTGGAATTTCGGAGAGCCAAATTCGTGGACATTGCATTGTTTATGAATTTCGACTCTCTGATTTCAAATTTCAGAAAAGCGAATTGTACTCTTCATGCATTCTCCTTTCTTCTTCTTCTTCGGTACGGCAGGTGTAGAGGGCAAATTAGGCATACCCTAAAACCCATGTCTATATATACAATATACCCGTGTGAGCATCGCTCCCGTAAAAATATTCATTATAATGCATATCACCACTGTAAACCTCTTCGATTCCTTTTCCATTCATCCATCCATCATCAACATCTTATATTTTCACTGGTCAAATGATAAACATTAATCATCATCAATTACATAGATTTTTACTATCACCAAGAGAAAAAATGCTTCCCAATAATCTTGCAAAAAATTAAAAAATAATGTAAAATCATCCATTCCCATTCTCATTCTCATTCTCATTCGTTCCCATAAAAACAACGAAAAAGAGTTTGAAACAAAAATTCAAATCAGAACTAAATTCAAAATCAGTTTTGAATTACATATGCTGCCCATTTTTCACATGTTTAAAACAAACAAAAATGTCAGAAAAATCTTATAAGCCTTGCTTTAATCAATAATAGCTAGAAACAAAAACAGTCGTTTAAACATTAATCAAAAACCCTAAACCTTTCTTCTTTCCCATAATCTTCCTATTCTTCTTCTTCCAACAATCTTACCCAAAAAATGAAAAATGAAAAACAACCCTTTGATTCCTGCATCTTTTCCTGCTTCATCTTCTGTAAATGCTACTGCATGATCTCTTCTTCTTGGACACAACAGCAATGGCATTTTCCACTTCTTCTTCTTCCTCTTCTTTTCTGAAAGATGTGATGACGAAACAGATGTTTTCTTGATTCCCCCCATATCGGAACACGAACCCTTTAACGTAATCTTTTTCGGGTTCAAGTCCATTTGCCGACAACAATTTAGACCACTGCCCTGCTAAGACCTGCACGTTGCCTTTCGGCCACCACTTCCACGTCAATTTCCACCGCCGGCCCATCTGATCGAGACCCAACACCTGAATCGGTTTCCGCAGAACAGTTTGTTCATCTTCTTGTTTGTAGCCCAATGCCGGAAGCAGGTTGCCATAGGCGTCCCCCTTTCGGATGAGGAGCCGGTTATGATGCTTCGTTGTGTCCGATTCGTAGAGCTTCTTCTCGAATGCAAAGATAGGTGGCGTACTGTTTGGCATCCGGGAATGGGCCTCCACCCACCCAACTGGGGATGGGTTTCTTTCCATCTTCGCCGTCCTCATTTTCTTGTATGGCCGATGATAACTGATGCCGCTGCTTTCGCCGTCGCACATCATCCTCTTCTTCTTCTCCTCCTCCTTCTCATTAACAAGACAAATACATTGATCTTTTTTCTCTTCTACCATCTTCATCTTTCCCTTCAGAAGACGGATCCTTCCATCTTCTTCTTCTTCTCCTTTCTCTTGCCGGAGCCTCGCCAGTTCGGCATCGGCAACATCGGCAAAGATTTTCAGAGCTGACCATGACCTTCGTCGTTTTCCAAAGACTTGTTCCATCTCTATTCTCCTACACAAACAGAGAGAGGAGAGAGAAACAGAGAGGGGAACAGAGAAAGGGAGATTGCTAGAATAGAAACAGAAATTCAGAGAGAAATAAAGTGAGAAAGAATTGAGAGAGGCTGATTATTAATAGAAGAGAGAGGAGATGGAGATGGAAGAATGATGATAATCATGAAAATGGACGGCTGGGATGAGGAAGAAGGCAAGTCGGCAAGTGTTACCGTTGATCAGCGGTGAACGCGGGCGGAAACAGGAAATCAAAAACAAAGTGAAGAAGTGAAGTGAAGCCTTCACTTTGAAGTTGAACTGTCCTAATCAGATTTGGAATGTAGAAACTATATAAAGTGGGATCCAAAGGCTTGCTCTAGAAAACAAACCCACCAATCACAGCAGCGGATGAGATTCATTATGAATTAATTCTAAAAAAAATATGGAAACCTCTTCAAAATGATGGCTGCTGAAGGTCACAAGATATTTAAAACAGTAATTATCCAGTTATTCAATCTGGCTATCAATAGTAATATACAATTAAATAATATAAACTGTTTTTAATAATATTAGACACATCATATTTAAAACATAATTTTGGATATCCATATGTATTGAAAACATTGTATTCAAATGCATTAATATTATTCATTTGATGGATGGCTATTGCTATTGCTGGGTTTGTAACAGGCATTTACTAGACTTGATAAAATTTGATTCCGAAACCAATTACTCAATTTGATTTGATTTAATTAATGAAAAGATAATTTCAACTTGAAATTTCAATTATTTAGACCTCTCGTGAGGTACACTTGTTTATTATGATTTCTTATAAATAAAATTTGAGTTGGATGAAATCGGATTTTAATAAATTCAATTTATGTCAAAAATTATTGAATCCAACCAATCCGACTTGAATTGCTGGTCCAAATTACTCGACTTGACCCGTCCCGAATTTCTGACTCGAGTCAAATCGAGTGTTGTTTTATAACTTTCTGCACTCAAATTGAGTCAGGTCAGATCGATTTTAAATTTTTCAATCCAATACGACTCGAATTTCGTCCAGGTCTTTATTTTCCAACTCAATCCGACTCAAAATATATAAATATATACCTTAAACCCACTAATTTCTCGGATCAGATCATACGAGTCGAGTTAAAACCAAACCCAAGCTTCACCCCTAGATTTTCCTAATTAGCGGCCATCATTTTGAAGAGGCTTCAATTTTTTTTCAGAAGTAATTATCATGTCAATTACTCTTTATTGCATTACTTTCTAAATTGAAATCTAACTTAAGCCAATGACTCATTTAATAGCTGGACGGCTAAGATGAATTCAGGAAGATGGCATTAAACAGCGGAGAAGGCGGAGATAGAACACAAATTTAGGTATCCTAATCCAATGAAACTACTAAATTGGGACAATAAGACTTGCTCTATAAGTAATTAACTACTCTCAATTCTTAAAGAGGATATTATCATGGATTTCAAAATCTGTTAAAATTAATTAATAGTCAAATTATGCTGAATTCTCAGAGTTGGATGAAATCTACTTAAAAAATAAAAATAAAAACTCTTATATCCAAAATGTGTCGAAATTATCAAAATCTGGGCTGAAGCTTATTTCTAAAAAAAAAAAAAATGTTACACAAAATAAATAAAAAAATAGTTGAAATATCCAGCTGAAATCTATTGACCAGACCGAAATATCGGATTTCATAATATTTTTTACTTGGGTCTCTAATTTGTCATTTGGTGGGACCCAGGCTGCAATATATTCCCATCCTCTTGGCGGGGGCCATTCAATATTTATAATTTTACACCTTGACCCTCTCTTTCTCTCTCAGTCTCTCATCTTTATCTTTCTTTCTTTCTTCCCATTATCCGACAGAAACAAGAATAAATAAATATCTAAAATTCAAGCGATTCAGCCAATGTCTTGTTTTTCAAACATCGAAAATTTGATTATTATAAATTATTTCTAAATTTCTAAATTTTTCAACTTTTAAAAATATAATTTAATTACACCAATGAAATTAATCTTTAATAGGCTCATATACACACGTAAAAAAAACTTTTTGAACGACCTCATCACTACTTCATTTGAAGAGGAAAAATGATTTTCCAATAATCTTACAAAAAAATTTAAAAAACAATATACAACCAATGAAAAAGAGTTTTTAGAAAAAATTAAATTATAACCAAATTCAATATCACTTTGAATTACATATGCTGTGCATCTTCAAATTAGAATCAAAACACTCTTAATTGCTAATCAAACTCGGCTAATATCATGTTAGAGAATGAGAGAATCAATAATAATGGCTCTAATATTTCACTGTTTAATCTTAACAAAAGCATTCATTATATTTTCCAAATTTAGAGGTGACATATGGTGTGTGAATATAAAAATTTATCTAAAAAATGTATACTTATGTTTCGGCCGATATTACATTTTTCAAAAACAATAAATTTGGATAAAAGTTGACTGGTGGGATTTTTGAGTCATTAAAGGGTGGTTACATTTGTCACATTTATATCTTAAAATCAAATGATTGCTTAATTTTAACAGACAGAATCAACAGTTTGAAATATAACAAGGTTGTAGTGAAAGCCCTGTTTAATAGGTTTTTACTGTCAGGAAATTAATCTCTTAGTCTTATCCAAATAACAATAATTAAAAAAAAAAAAAAATTGAACCGCCATTCATTCCAACAACAATAATGAAAAAGTGTTTGAAAAAAAAAAACCAAATCACAACTAAATTCAATATTACTTTTGAATTACATATGCTGCCCATCTTTCACATGTTTAAAACAACAAAATTGTCAGAAAAATCTTATAAGCCTTGCTTTAATCAATAACAGCCAGAAACAGAAACAAACTTTTAAACATTAATCAAAAACCCTAAACCTTTCTTCTTTCCCATAAACAACCCTTTGATTCCTGCTTCATCTTCTGTAAATGCTACTGCATGACCTCTTCTTCTTGGGCACAACAGCAATGACATTTTCCACTTCTTCTTCTTCCTCTTCTTTTCTGAAAGATGTGATGACGAAACAGATGTTTTCTTGATTCTCCCCATATCGAAACACAAACCCTTTAACGTAATCTTTATTGGGTTCAAGTCCATTTGCCGACAACAATTTAGACCACTGTCCGAATAAGACCTGCACGTTGCCTTTCGGCCACCACTTCCACATCAATTTCCACCGCCGGCCCATCTGATCGAGACCCAACACCTGAATCCCTTTCCGCAGAACAGTTTGTTCATCTTCTTGTTTGTAGCCCAATGCCGGAAGCAGGTTGCCATAGGCGTCCCCCTTTCTGATGATGAGCCGGTTATGACGCTTCGTTGTGTCCGATTCGTAGAGCTTCTTCTCGAATGCAAAGATAGGTGGCGTACTGTTTGGCATCCGGGAATGGGCCTCCACCCACCCAACTAGGGATGGGTTTCTTTCCATCTCCGCCGTCCTCATTTTCTTGTATGGCCGATGATAACTGATGCCGCTGCTTTCGCCCTCGGACAACATCATCCTCTTCTTCTCCTTCTTCTCCTCCTTCTCATTAACAAGACAAATACATTGATCTTTTTTCTCTTCTACCATCTTCATCTTTCCCTTCAGAAGACGGATCCTTCCATCTTCTTCTGCTCCTTTCTCTTGCCGGAGCCTCGCCAGTTCGGCATCGGCAACATCGGCAAAGATTTTCAGAGCTGACCATGACCTTCGTCGTTTTCCAAAGACTTGTTCCATCGCTATTCTCCTACACAAACAGAGAGAGGAGAGAGAAACAGAGAGGGGAACAGAGAAACAGAGATTGCTAGAATAGAAACAGAAATTCAGAGAGAAATAATGAAATGAAGTGAGAAAGAATTGAGAGAGGCTGATTATTAATAGAAGAGAGAGGAGATGGGGATGAAAGAATGATGATAATCATGAAAATGGACGGCTGGGATGAGGGAGATGGCAAGTCGGCAAGTGTTACCGTTGATCAGCAGTGAACGCGGAAACAGGAAATCAAAAACAAAGTGATGAAGTGAAGTGAAGCCTTCACTTTCAAGTTTGAACTGTCCTAATCAGTTTTGGAATGTGGAAACTATAAAGTGGGACTCAAAGGCTTGCTCTAGAAAAAAAACCCACCAATCACAGCAGCTGATGAGATTCATTATGAATTAATTCTGAAAAAAAATATTGAAATCGGTTCTAATGATGGCTGCGGATGGCCACAAGATATTTAAAACACTAATTGTTAAGTTATTCAATCTAGGTATTAATTGTAATAATATAATTAAATAATATAAAATATTTCTAATATTATTTAAAACATAATTTTGGATATCCTTAACTATTGAAAACATTGTATTCAAATGCATTAATATTATTCATTTGATGGATGGCTATTGCTATTGCAGGGTTTGTAAAAGGTATTTAGTAGACTTGATAAAATTTGATTCCAAAACCAATTACTCAATTTGATTTGATTAATTAATGAAAAGATAATTTCAACTTGAAATTTCACTTATTTAGACCTCTCGTGAGGTCCACTTGTTTATTATGATGTCAGGTTGGATTTTAATAAATTCAATTCATATAAAAAATTATTGAATCCAACCAATCCGATTTGAATTGCTGATCCAAATTACTCAACTTGACCTGTCCCGAATTTTTGACTCGAATCAAACCGAGTGTTGTTTTATAACTTTTTACACTCAGATCGAGTCGGGTCAAATCGATTTTAAATTTCTCAACCCAATACAACTCGAATTTCATCCAAGTTTTTATTTTTCAACCCAATTCAACTCAAAATATACAAATATATAACTTAAACCCACTAATTTCTCAAATCAGATCATACGAGTCGAGTTAAAACCAAACCCAAGCTTCACCCCTAGATTTTCCTAATTAGCGGCCATCATTTTGAAGAGGCTTCAATTTTTTTTCAGAAGTACTTATCATGTCAATTACTCTTTATTGCATTACTTTCTAAATTGAAATCTAACTTAAGCCAATGACTCATTTAATAGCTGGACGGCTAAGATGAATTCAGGGAGATGGCATAAAACGGCGGAGAAGGCGGAGATAGAACACAAATTTAGGTATCCTAATCCAATGAAACTACTAAATTGGGACAATAAGACTTGCTCTGTAAGTAATTAACTAGTCTCAATTCTCAAAGAGGATATTATCAAAGTCTGATAAAAGTAATTAATAGACTCACATCACTTCATTAGATCAATTTCCAATTAATGTACTGTGTAGCTCATTGTTTTCCAATTTCCAAGATCAAATGCTTATTAAAATTTTAAGTGGGCCATGTCTTTCAGCCAAAATTATGCTGAATTCTCAGAATTGGATGAAATATACTTAAAAAATAAAAACTCTTATATCCAAAATGTGTCGAAATTATCAAAATCTGGGCTGAAGCTTATTTCTAAAAAAAAGTGTTACACAAAATAAATAAAAAATAGTTGAAATATCCAGCTGAAATATCGGATTTCATAAATATTTTTGACTTGGGTCTTCTAATTTTTCATTTGGTGGGACCTATATGTCCATCTTCTTGGTGGGGGCCATTCAATATTTCCAATTTGACACTTCGACTCTTCTCGGTGTCTCTCATCCTTATCTTTCTTTCTTTCTTCCAAATAACCGACAGAAACAAGAATAGAAAGTCTACCTTCGTTAAATAACCAGTTTTTCTTTTCTTCTCTCATATCATTAATTCTTTCAAGTCTTCAACAACGAAGATGGAAGAAGATTTACCATCTCTGTTCTCGTTGAACAAAAAGGCGGTCTCTGTAATGGAGAGACTCTGTCGAGAAAAAGAGGAAAGGATTCTTCTTCTTGCGAAAATAAAAGAAGGGTTGTCGGCCAAAATCTCCATCTATGAAGATCAAAGTCTTCATTTTCTTGGAAAATTAGAAGAAGTGAATGAAAGGATTTCTCTTCTCGAAGGGGAATTGAAGATGGTCTTGGATTGTGAGAGCAGCGACAAGAAGGAGGAGATGGGAGAAGATGAATTGAAAAGGATTCTTCTTCTGAAAGGGAAGATGAAGAAGAAAGAGGAGGAGATGGGAGAAGATGAATTGAAAAGGATTCGTCTTCTCAAGGGGAAGAAGAGGATGTTGTTGGAGAGTGAAAGCAACAATAGCAGCAATAGCAGCAACCCTCCAATTCCATACAAGGAGATGAAGATGGAAAGGCCAGGCCCACCTGGGTGGGTCCAAGCGCACGCCCGAATACGAAACAGTTCGACACCCGTCTTCATACTCGAGAAGGAGTTAACCAGAACCGACATGGCGAAGGATAACAATCGCCTACTGATCCGAAAGGACTACGCCCTAGGAATCCTTCTTCCTGCATTGGGCTACAGAGAAGAAGATGCAGAAAGGGTGTTGAGGGGAGGGATCGACGTGTTGGGCCTCGATGAGTTGGGCCGGCCATGGGACTTGCAGTGGAAGTTGTGGAAGGCGAGAGGCGTGCATTTGTTAACCCGGCAATGGTTTCAGATGTTGAGGGCCAATGGATTGGGATTTGGAAAGAATTGTGTGAAAGTGTTTGTGTTTCGCTACGGAGAAAATCAACAGCACATCTGCTTCGTCGTTACACAGTTCAGAAGAGGAGAAGCAAAAGAAGAAGAGAAGGAAGAAGAGTGCTTGCCCATGAAGATGAAGAAGAAGGGACATGAATAAGAAGAAAGGTGGTGAATTAGGGTTTCTATTTTGAACTTTTACTAGATATTTTGTTTTTAATGATATTGTTGGTGTGAAAAGATTGTTGCATTCATGATTGTTTTTCGTTATTTCTCCACTTTTTTTTCTATTGTTTAGAGACATTCTGTGATTGCATTGAGGTTAAAGATTGTTGGATTCATGAATGATTGTTACTGTTTTTTTTACCACTATTTTGATATTGTTCTTTCCTAGAAATTATGTTTCCATTGAATTTTTATTGGGTTACTTGGATTTAATCATACTGAATTGAATAATAGTCATATACTTTAGAATTTTTTTACAAAACTCATTGATTTGTTTGACTTAAAATTCTAAAAACCCTATGTGATTGAGCTAACTTAGAATAACTCGTCCGAATTTTTTGAGATTTATTTATTCAATTCATTTTTTCATCAGTCAAGCAATTACTGAGTGTCTCCCTAATTCAACTAAAAAAGATGGGCCCAAATTTCCGAACCGGCACCAATTGGTCCAATTATAGTTATAGTTCCATCAAACTTGAGTTCAAATAATTGACGATGAGAAAAACTCGAGATAAAATAAAAATAAGTATTAGATCAAAGGCTCTCTTGGCTCAAAATTTGGTTATTTAAATTAAAAGACTAAATAAATAGCTAATTCAAAATTTTAGTTTCTTATAAAAAAAAAAATAGAGTAGCGATCCTCACATGAGATTTTTGTGTAAACAGACACGGGAATAAGTGGATTTTCCACTTTATCCTTAACCCCGCCGTATGGATAACTTAAAAAAACTGTCAAAAATCGGTGTACTTACCGGCGAGTCGATCACTCCAAAATGGTGAGCCGTTCTAGTTCGTTCATCAACTGTGGGTTTTTATCGCATTTGGCTCGGGTTTTAAAATAAGGCCGTTTCGTCGACCGATTTCTACAAACAAGGTATCAAAATTCATCTACTCTGAATTTTGCAAACTCCGTGACTAATTTTAAGTGAAAATGGTATAGTTTTAGGCTTCAAAAATCGTATCCAAATAATTAAAAGGGAAGGTCATTTTTCTTAAATTCTTTGAGTACAATTTTAGTTTCTTATAAAAATATTTGCAATCTTTATTATTTTAAAAAAAAAATTCATTCATTGCATATAGAGTTAGGTCATAGCATATAGTCAGAATTCATCACTATATTTGTGAGTCTAGAGGAACCCTAGTACGTGTACCTGTGCATGACCACTAGAAGTGGAGTTACCTATTAGAAAGAGCCCGAACTATCCAGCGAAATGTTAGGAGATCAAACCCCAGTTTGGTTTACTAAGGCCTTTGCCCAATTAGATGCCCGGCTTACTAACCTTAAGAGAGGTCAAGATACCTTAGGTACTGACATGACCAACTTGAGAAACCGGATTGAAGCCCTTGAAACCCCTAGGAACGAGGAGAATGGGCCAGTTCATGAGGATAATGAGAATTTTAGGAATAGAAGCCGCAGATTTTGGCTACGGTAGATTCCAACAGCTACACAGACATCAGGAACCCATCGAACAATGAGGACTTTTATTTTAATATATTAATCATTCAAAAAAAAAAATATTATCACCTGAAATTTAACTAATTGAAAGACAAAAGAAAAATAAGTGGATTGGTTGAATTTTTTTGAAGACCAATGTATCCACACTTGTTAGAGCACCTGACAAATTTTTGGGACATATACAAATCTCTCTATCCATACACACCGAGTAACACTATGGGGAAGAACTTTTGTGTTGAAAGTGACTTGAACCTAAGATCTCCCGCATCTCAGACGGTTTCTTGACCTGACCGCCAAACCAACCCTCACCCTCACGGGTTAATGGATTGGTTGATTTTCAGAGACACTACCTTAAAACTTTTTTATTAGATGCACTCAAATTATTTTGTAATATAGATGTGAAGCCTAATTCTTACGAGTCCAACCCATCTAATGCCTCTCCCACCATTCTATTATTTTAGAACAATAATCTCATATATCACTTTTTTACGTTTTTAAGAACTTCTTTCATGTTGGAGAAAAATACCATAATCCACAATTTTAAAACACTTAAACCTCAAAAATCATGGGACTCAAAAGCGGGAAAAAAAAAAAACATGGAAGATCTCAAAATTTTAGCAAAATTAAATAAATAGTTCCACAAAAATGTTAAAATCTATTCAAATAAAAATTGAAAATATAAACATCCAAAATGAAAGAAATGAAAATATCTTGACATAATTGCTTGAAAGAGACTACTGGATTTATAAAATGTCTTTATATAACTATTTAAAATATTATATATTATTTTAAATCATTTTGGGTCAAGTCTTGGGTGTTGGCTCCTTTATAAAGAAAATATTGGATCTACAAAACTTGAAATTAATCCAGCCATAAACTTAATGATCTTTAATTAGGATTTACAATTTGACATGAGACTATCAAACAAGGCTTGGATACCTTGATCTTAAAAAAATAAATCAAATTTATGGGAAGTGAGACGTGATATGTGAATAATAAAGTAACAAATTTTATAAAAAAATTATCTAAAAATCAACAAGATTGGATTTTATAAAAAAAAAAATCTTGAATTTGGCATTTTTTACTCTTTAAAAATATCGTTTAAAAAACTTGAAAAAACTTGGACAAGTCGATTCAAATCATCTAAATAGGATTTTAGATTTATTTTTCATTCATCATCTAATCTTAAATGGCATAATCTTTTACTATCACGAAAATAAAGGAAGCCTTCAGATAAACCAGCCAAAAATGCCATGCAAATCTTGTTCCACACGTTAATCAAAACAAAACAAAACACACTCATTAATTAAACAGTAGAAAAGATTGTTAAAATCTTAAAAGAGGAGTCCTAATTCCACTGAATATCCATTTCCTATAACAACCGGCGTGTGTTAGTGTTGCAGTGTTCTTCTTTTACATCTTCAACACAAAACCTAAGTTACCATAGTCTTCTTCCTTGAATGCAATTCCCTATGATTGCACCATCACAGTTTTTCCAAGTTCATTTAGGGCATGCTCGTTTCTTCTTGGACACGGCAATGGCATTTTTCACCTCTTCTTCTTCTTCTTCTTCTTTTCTAAGAGAAGTGATGATGAAACAGATGCTTTCATGATTCTCTCCATATCGAAACACAAACCCTTTAACGTAATCTTTATTGGGTTCATGTTGAAATAGAAAAGAGAGGAAGAGTAGGACTCTAAGTCCTAACTCAATTAGGTCTCAGAGTTCTAACTCAATGGGGTCTCAGAGTCCCAAATGAACTCATACTTGTTTTTCCTCTTATAAATATGTCCCCAATGTACATAGAAATATAGTGAAAATAATATACTCTATTTCTCTCGTGGTTTTTTCCCTTATGGGTTTTCCACGTAAATCGTGTGTTATGATAATTTGTGGTGTGTGATTTATGTTTCTACATGGTATCAGTCAGACTTCGATCCGAATCGAAGACATTATCGGCTCTTGCCGCCTAGTCGGGGTGTGTCCCGATCTGTCCACACCACAGACAAATCCGGCTGTCTTGCTTATTCCCGATCTGGGTCGCACTTACTCTTACACCGATCCACATCAGCCTCCCGGCCGAATTTTTTTCCACCACCACTCGTCACTGTGTTTTTTTGTGGGTTTCTACTGTTTGACATCTCCGCTCCGATTGGCTTCAGCCGGCTGGCGGTTGACACTCTCCGATCAGCAGATCTGACATTTGCAGTTCCGGCGTACAGATCCGGTCGATCTGTTCAGACCCCGCCGATCCACTCTTGCTGCCGCCGGAGTTGGATTTCGCTGCCGCTATCTCTCGAGTTTTTCAGATCTGGTTCCGTGCCGGTGGCCATTCCACCTTCGATCTGCGGTGATTTCTGCACAGATCTGCAACTGCTGAGCTTGCCGCCGTCTCCGACACCATTCGCAACTTCCAGCAGCTGCTTCCGTCCCGTGTCATCATCGGCGTCCGGTGTCTCTGATTCAGCTCTGTTTTTCCGCCTGCAACCTTCCGCCTTCCGCTGCTTGGGGATTTTTCTCAGATCCAGCTTCCGCACGCTTTCATCTCTCCGATCGGTCGCTGCTCTGTCCGGCCGTCTGCTCTCCTAGAAGTAAGTCTCAGCTAACCACTAGCCTGCTGCTTGCTCTGTTTTTTTCAGATCGGTTTGCTCTGCTGCTCGCCGACTGCTGCCTGTTTTGCCGTCGCCGCCATCGGTATTTCCAGAACTCGGGTCGTCACCGCTTTCGCCCATCGCCCATCGCCGACTACTGCTGGGTTACATCGGGTGGCGCGCACTGGCTGGGATAAGCCTGTGCTTCTCGCCGGCGATTTCAGCTCGGTTTCGGCCTGCTTGCCTCTTCAGCCAGACGTTTTTTGGATTGCCGATCTGGTTGCAGACACCAGATCCGTGCCTATCCGCGGCCAGGCCGCCGCTACCAGATCCGTTCCTATCAGACGGCAGTCACAGACAGAGGTGATCCGATCTGCGCTTTCCTGTGGGGTATTACTGTTTGCAGCAACCATCGGCATTCTCCCCTCTGCCCACATTGCTGTTCCCTTGCCCAAGCACGACCAACAGTCTCACAGATAGACTGAAAGCAAAAAAAAAAAAAAAAAAAAAAAAAAAAAAAAAAAAAACCTTCAATGGGTGACTCCGACTGCAATCCCAGTCTGAAACTTTCTTCTGTTCTCTTGAATCCAAATAACTATGTTCTTTGGTCTCGGGCTGTTCACTTATCCCTTGGTAGTAAGAAAAAGTTGGGTTTTATCAATGGCAAGATTGTACCTCCTGCACCGGCCTCCGCCCCTAAAGCTCAAGCTACTACTTCGGAAGATCCTCCAGATAGTGACTCTGCTTATGATAATTGGCTATCTAATGATCAACTGGTACGGTCATGGCTACTTAATTCTATGGAACCCCACATTGCTGGAATTTTTACATTCTCCGATTCTGCAAAGGAATTATGGGATTCTGTGACAGGCATGTATGGCAGTCGAAATAATATCGCTCGGGTGTTTCAAATTCAAAATGAGATTGCGACTGCGCTGCAGGGCGAACGGAGATTTTGCGATCTTACTGGACATATGAAACGCCTATGGGATGAGCTCCATTTGTATCGTCCTCATACCACTGATGCACAAACTCTTTTGCACCGCGATGAAGAGGATCAAGTTTTCTCTTTACTTAGGGCACTGGGGCCAAAATATGAATATTTGCGGAGTAACATCCTTATGACTGATCCGCTACCCTCCTGGATCTCTGTCTGTGCTATAATTCAACGTGAAGAAACGCGACAAGAAACTATGAATCCTCCTCTTTCTGCATCCTCGGACAACTCCTCCTCCAGTGCGTTTGTGACTCATAAAAATGAGCGACGATCCTCCTCTGAGTTTGAGAAGAAGAAGGTTCTGGTTCCGAATAAAGGCCGACGGGACACTATTAGTTGTGATCATTGTGGCAAGGTTGGGCACTCCAAAGAACGTTGTTGGTTGTTACATCCTCATCTCAAACCTAACTTTAAAGCAAAAAAGAGGGACAAGGCTAATGTCGCAGATACTTCTACTACACTGGATCAGTTGAGTCAAATCTTGTGTGATCTCCGTAAGTCTCTGCCTCCTCCAAGCACGTCGTCTTCGTCTCATACTGCAGGTAACCTTCATGCTTTCCTTGCTTCCCAATCTCATGGTCATCCTTGGATAATTGATTCTGGAGCCACTGACCATATGGCTAATTCTTCGTCGTCTGTGTCGGATTTTTCATCATCTTCTCGTAAACACGACGTTTATCTCGCCAACGGATCTATGGTTCCTGTGGTCGGCAGTGGTAAAATTGATTTTTTTTCCAATAGCATCCCTTCTACTGCTCTGGTTGTTCCTTCTTTTCCAACTCAACTCCTGTCTGTTGGAAAAATTACTAATGCTTTGAACTGTGATGTTATTTTCTCTCCTAACTCTGTCATCTTTCAGGATCGAACGTCCAAGAAGACGATTGGTGAAGGCATTTTTTCCAATGGTCTTTACATGTTACCTTCTCCTAATAAGGTTTATCATGCCAAGGACCATGTAGAGGGTCACCTACTGCACCAACGGCTTGGACATCCTTCAAGTCGTATTTTGTCTTGCCTTTTTCCGTCTGTTTCTATTCCCTCTAATGTTTGTGATGTTTGTCAATTTTCAAAACAATCACGGTTACCATTTGCTTCCTCTACTTCTAAGTCTCTTGCTTGTTTTGAACTGATTCATTCTGATGTATGGAGTGCTCCCATTGTTTCTTATGATGGATTTAAATATTTTGTGTTGTTTATTGATGATTGCACACGTGTTACTTGGTTATACTTGCTCAAATCTAAAACTGAGGTGTTATCTGCTTTCAAAGATTTCTACAACATGGTCCATACTCAATTTCATGCAAAGATTCAAATTCTTCGCTCTGACAATGGGACTGAATATGTCAATGCTCTTTTCTCTGATTATACTCACAAGAAAGGTATTATTCATCAAACTAGCTGTGTGGGTACGCCACAACAGAATGGTGTGTCAGAACGGAAAAATCGTCACATATTAGAAACTGCTCGAGCACTTATGTTTCAGATGCATATTCCTAAGACGTACTGGTCTCATGGCGTCTTGACTGCTATCTATTTGATTAATCGACTTCCTAGTCGGGTTATCAATTTTCAATCCCCATTGGAAGCATTGAAGAATAGACCTCTTGACTTATCTCACCTACGTGTGTTTGGGTGTGTCTGCTATGTCCATCGCCAGAGTATTAATCGTGATAAGTTCGATGCCAGATCTCTCAGGTGTGTTTTCTTCGGTTACTCTTCCACACAGAAAGGGTACATTTGTTATGACCTCTCATCTCGCAAGCTTCTTGTATCACGTGATGTCCGCTTCGTTGAATCTGAACCGTATTTTCCAGCTCCTGGTGACTCTGGGAATCGGTTCCAGGGGGAGTACTTGTCTGACTTGGTACCGCTTCCTACTGTAACTGATGATGTCTCCTGCCGCAGACATACTATGATTCTGCCTCCAGATAACCACCCAATGTCTACAGCAACTGAAATATCGACAGCTCCTACTGAGGCTATATCTCCAGAGATCCAGCCGATGTCTACAGCAACTGAAATACCGGCTCCTCCTCTGCCATTACGTAGATCGAGTAGAGAGACTCGTCCTCCAAAAGGAATGAAAGATTTCTTCACTTATCATGCTGTATCATACCCAATGGAAGCCTCTCTGACATATGTTAATGTTACTCAGTCACATCTGGCCTTCTTGAGTGCAGTGTCTAGTGAACAAGAACCAAAGACATTTCGTGAAGCTAACTCTATATCTGTTTGGAGACTAGCAATGAAAGAAGAATTGCAAGCACTTGATGATAATAAAACTTGGAATATTGTCAAATTGCCTCTTGGAAAAAAGACTGTTGGGTGCCGTTGGATATACAAAATCAAGTATAAAAGTGATGGAACTGTGGAGCGATATAAGGCGAGACTTGTTGCCAGAGGCTTTACACAAACATATGGAGAAGATTATACAGAGACTTTCGCACCTGTTGCAAAGATGAACACTTTTCGAGTACTTCTCTCCTTAGCAGTTAATCAGGGTTGGGAATTATCTCAAATGGATGTGAAAAATGCTTTCTTGCATGGTGATCTAGAAGAGGAGGTGTACATGAGTGTTCCACCAGGTCATTCACAAGAATCCAAAGTTGGATTTGTGTGTAAGCTAAAAAAGGCCATATATGGACTTAAGCAATCTCCCCGTGCGTGGTATGCGAAGCTCAGTTCTGTTCTCTTGAGTAATGGGCTTCAAAGGAGTGCAGCTGATTCTTCTTTGTTTGTAAAAAAAGGTGCGTGTGGTACAACTATTGTTTTAGTCTATGTTGATGATATAGTGACCACAGGCGATGATAAAAATGAAATTAGAAGGCTTAAGACTCTACTGCACAAGAGATTTGCCATTAAAGACCTTGGAGTGTTAAAATATTTTCTTGGATTAGAAGTTGCCTACTCAAAGAAGGGAATATTTCTCAATCAAAGAAAATATGTGCTGGACCTGTTGCAAGATATTGGAAAGATGGGAGTTAAACCATCAGATACTCCAACTGACAGTGGAGGTAAGCTTGACAATGATGGTGAATTGTTATCTGATATTGGTCAGTTTCAAAGGTTAGTTGGTCGATTGATTTATCTAACGATTACTAGGCCAGATATTTCCTATGCAGTCAGTTTAGTCAGCAGATTTATGCATGCACCTACAGTTACTCACATGAATGCTGTCAATCGAATTTTACAATATTTGAAGGGCTCTCCAGGAAGGGGAATATGGATGCGGAAGAATGGAAATAGTTCCATTACTGCTTACACTGATGCTGATTGGGCAGGTTGTCCGGTTGATCGACGATCTACAACAGGATATTGTACATTTGTGGGAGGTAATCTGGTAACTTGGAAAAGTAAAAAGCAGAGTGTTGTTGCAAGATCAAGTGCAGAAGCAGAATATCGTGCAATGGCCTTAACCACCAGTGAAGTTATTTGGCTTCGGTCCTTATTACAAGATTTGGGTTTGGTTCTAATCAGCCAACGCAAATGTTTTGTGATAATCAAGCTGCCATTCACATTGCTTCAAATCCGGTGTTTCATGAGAGAACCAAACACATTGAGGTGGATTGTCATTTTGTTCGAGAAAATTTGCAAGCTAATGTTATTTCTACTCCGTTTGTTCGCAGTGATCAACAATTAGCAGATATCTTCACAAAAAGTCTCTCCGCTGTTAAATTCCAAGATATTTTATCCAAGTTGGGCTCAATCGACATTTTCGCACCTACTTGAGGGGGAGTGTTGAAATAGAAAAGAGAGGAAGAGTAGGACTCTAAGTCCTAACTCAATTAGGTCTCAGAGTTCTAACTCAATGGGGTCTCAGAGTCCCAAATGAACTCATACTTGTTTTTCCTCTTATAAATATGTCCCCAATGTACATAGAAATATAGTGAAAATAATATACTCTATTTCTCTCGTGGTTTTTTCCCTTATGGGTTTTCCACGTAAATCGTGTGTTATGATAATTTGTGGTGTGTGATTTATGTTTCTACAGTTCAAGTCCATTTGCCGACAACAATTTAGACCACTGTCCGAATAAGACCTGCACGTTGCCTTTCGGCCACCACTTCCACGTCAATTCCCACCGCCGGCCCATCTGATCGAGACCCAACACCTGAATCCCTTTCTTCAGAACAGTCTGTTCATCTTCTTGTTTGTAGCCCAATGCCGGAAGCAGGTGGCCGTAGGCGTCCCGCTTTGGGATGAAGACCCGGTTGTGATGCTTTGTCGTGTCTGATTCGTAGAGCTTCTTCTCGAATCCAAAGATGGGTGGCGTACTGTTTGGCATCTGGGCATGGGCCTCCACCCACCCACCTGAGGATGGGTTTCTTTCCATCTCCATCCTCGTTTTCTTGTATGAACGATGATAGCAGCTGCTGCTGCTCTCACCCTCCCACATCATCTTCTTCTTCTCCTCCTCATGAATCCTCATTTTCTTGTATGGCCAATGATAGTTTCTGCTGTACTCACCCTCCCACAAAATCTTCTTCTTCTTCTCCTCCTTAAGAAGATAGTTACATTCATCTTCTTTCTCTTCTATCATCTTCATCTTTCCCTTGATAAGACGCCTCCATCTATGTTCTTGCTGTAGCCTCATAAGTTCGGCCTCTGCAACTTCTGCCAAGATCATCAGAGCTGAGACTTCTTTCATCTCCAATCTCCAAAACCAAGAAAGAAAGAAAGAAACTGGAAATAATTGAGATAGAATGAGATTGATTAATAAGAGAGAGAGAAGAGAGGGAATGAAATGAAGTGAGAAAAAAATTAGCGAGAACGGTTCCATTTATAGAATGAGAGGAATGAGATGAGGGTGGTGCATTGACTGGTGGAGATGATGATGATGAAAATAGACGGTTGTGATGTGTTATGATGACAACTGTCCACTGAGATGATGAATTGGGATGGAAAGTGAATCAAGAACTGAACGAGTGAAGTTTTTTACTCTGGATTGAGAAATAACCAAGCCTACGAAACTACTAAAAGAAGATATATTTTTCGAAAGAAAAGACAGAAACAATCTTCTAACATCTCTGGGATTCGGAGACAGAATGGAAACTAACTAAAATAGAACTTAATCTTCTAATGTAACTTTGAATTGGTTTGGGTTACTCAGTAAAAATATAGATAATTAATTTAACTGATTTAAAATATAGATTTAATTTAGAAAAAAACTTCATCTATTTTTAATTTGAGCTGAGTTGGAGATTTGGGACCATATTTTATTAACTCTAACTTGTTAGAAGTATTTGAATTTTATCCACATGCAAGTACACACTTTATTTTCTATAAACTTATTTGATGTTTTTTTTTTTTAAGATTTAATTCTTTACTGTAATTATATTCAAATGGGGAAAACTTATTTTTATTGATGTCTCTTGCTCGAAAACAGTTAACACAATATGAATAAATTAAATTATTTGCTTAATCACACTGATTGACCTGTGATCTAATTTAGTTCAATTCAAATTATCAATCTCAAGTAAAAATGGGTTGAGTTGTAAATAAATTAAAAGAGGATAAAAATATAAGTTAGAAAACAAATTTGAAAATTATATTCGATGCAAGTTCAAGACGAAAAATGATTGAAACATTTTTTATAAAACGGCTGCTACAATGCAACATCAGTGATAATGGGTGGACCAAAATATTGACCATTTTTGGCCCTCGATTGTCTAGATTTTACATTTTGGAGAAAAAAATATTTAAAAAAAAAAAAAAAAAAACACCATCAGAAAATGGGTCAATATTTGAAATATGAACTGTCATTTTTTTTTTCTGAGAGTTTGAGCAGTAAAAGATGAATCCAAACCTCACAAATCCGATCCTTTAACCAAACTATTTTAAAATGATATAGTTGTAAGATTTTTAACCCTTTTGTAAACAAAGCAGCTCAACCTAAACCAGCTTATAAATCCATAGATAAAGGGTGAGGATTTGTTGTGCCTTATAATGCAAATCATTATATTGAATTCTTGATTTTATAAAATGGAAAGAATCCATTATTTGACATTTCCATAATTTTTTGAAATTGTAAGTATTTACTTCATATTTTACGATTTTAAAACGACCTAAATGGCCTAAATTGGTCTATTTTTTAACTTTAGAGGATATAATCCATTTAATAAATGGATGAATGATTACTAAAAGGGTCAAAGACTTGATCAAAATCTGATACGACCTAAACCATTATCTAAGTTTAATTGCTCCCCAAAAAGGGCATTTTTCTAGTGGTGATTGTGAAGATGAGATTCATTTCAACCCAAGCCCATAGGACTAAAATGAGTACACTAGACTGTATTGGCTCCACCAAATGAGATGGAAATAGATCCGTGATATAAGATAGAATACAAATTATCTTAATTTAATTAATCAACCCATATTTTTAAAGCTCTCTAAATTTTGATAAGTTTAAATTATCATTTAATCTCTAAACTTTATAGTCTTCAAAAATATGATCTGATTAATCCAATAAAAGTGGCTTCTAATGGACATCATACCCAAAAGAAAACTTTTTCAATGAATCCATCACTATTTATTAATTCTTACCTAAGTGGAGTTAGGGCCCACGTGTCTTTTTGATAAATCATTTTAATTAGATATATCTATGTAAATATTAGAAATTATTTTAAAGAAATATATTTTATTTATCTGATATGAATTGAAAGACGACCTTCCCTATCGAGGAAACACTCTTGAGGACTCTTCTCTTTTGGTCCATAGCATGATCTGGCATGTTTGGAAGGAAAGAAACAACAAGAACTTTGGACAATTATTTTTCCAATCATAATCAGGTCTACCGTCTTCCCTAAACATCATCCATGATATCAGGAATTGTCTGTACTTCCTCTGCTCGAATTCTGATATGATGAATGTGAGGGATCACTTCTCTACTTTATGGGATATCCAGGGCTGCAATTCAGGTCGGGTTTTGGCCCGACCCTCATGACCCGACTGGAGAAATCATGCAGGTCAGGTCAAAAACTTCGGGTCAGCTGGTCGGGTCGGGTTAAGAAGATAAAAATCCGAATGAAATTCGGATCGAATCGAGTTGAAGATTTTACAAGTTAAACCAACCCGACCCGACCCGACCCGACTAAAATGGGTTCAGAATGCGGGTCAAATTAGAATTCGAGTTAGAATTCAGGTCGTGTCGGGTTGTGAAGTTTAGGTTGAAAATTCGAGTCAAGTCGGGTCGGGTCGAGTTCCATATATATCAACTCGGGTCGAGTTCTATATATATCAACTCGGGTCGAGTTGAGTTTTAAGGAACCCAACCCGCCCGACCCGAGTTGCAGCGATATCCCACCTGTTATTCCGACTATGCCCAGACCCCTGATCCTCCAAAGCCACCTGTTACAGACCATGCCTATCTCCTTATTCACCATTTCACTGCTGACGGTCCAATGCTTGGTGTAATATACAATTGCAGCGCTTCTGGGACTGTTGGGCGACACTTCACCCCTTCTTTGGGATCGGACGACACCTTGTCCATCCTCATTTTCATCCAGAGGGTCTTGCTGTTTTTCCTTCAGATTGAGCAGCCTCTTCAACAGTTACTACTCTCTGAGGAAATTGTCTCCCTGATCAACTGTTCTACTATGTAGAAGTGGTCCCACCATGGCTGTTTCTGGCCTGACCCGGGCTGTGGACTCTTTTGTATGTTTATCCTTTTCGAGTTCTCTTTTGAATAAAATAATAACCCATTATTATATATATATAACCCAATAACTCATCCTCCCCAATATATTGTATGCTTAAAATATTCCTACGAAAACTTTAAAAGAAAAAAAAATAAAATAAAAAAAATCTAGTGCGGGCAGCCAGGATAGGTGTATCATTTATGTGCCCTATGTAGGGCCTAGTAAATGATGAATTTAAATTAGCCATTTGTCCTTTAGATAAATAGTTATCTAATATTTATTTTTTATTTTAAAAATGAAGCTAAAATGATCCAATGGAAGTTGATAATCCACAAGATATCCTTTCCATCCGTAAAATTTTTTAATTACAGAATGGTAATCACCCTCTAACATCCGGTCTTTAAAACCCGGGTGTATACCAGACTGGCCTAAGTTTCTAATGACATGTCATTTGACACACTATCATGTTTTAAATGTGTTTAGTTTTACGTACATCTCATTATCCTCTCTTAATCTTAAAATCATATATAAACATTTCAAATTGAATTATCAGTAACTTCCACTTGTATTCATGGAGCATTGAGGTTTGCCAATTGAGGTGCTTACTTGAACTCAAGAGGGGGTTGGCCTAATGGGGTCATGAAGCTCCCCTTATAAAGGGAGGTCTTCAGTTCAATTCATGTTCAACACCTCTTTGGGTCATTCTCCGTAGTTACTTGCCCGGTGTGTACGGGATTGAGAGGCTTGCATATTGTAACACCCAAGCTGCTGGCATGTGGGAAGAGGTCCCATATCGCCTAGCAACAATGGCTAGAAAGTGGATTTAAGAGGGGGCAGCTCCTCTCCCACTGCGAGGCCTTTTGGGCCTGGCCATGTAGGCCAAGGCCTAAAGCAAAACCATACAAGGTACGTGGGTCCAAAACAGACAATATCACAATAGGGTCAAGTCGAGTCGTCACAAGTGGAATCAAAGCACGGTTTAACACTCGGACTGTGGGAGCTCTCTACTTATGTGACTTGCCTGCTAGTGTGTGGGATCCCCCTCAGTGTAACAAGACGGAACCAGAAATGACTCTGGTCTAAAGGAGGTGGATTGTAACACCCAAGCTGCTTGCATGTGAGAAGAGTCCCATATCGCCTAGCAGCAGTGGGTGGAAAGTATTTAAGAGGGGGCATCTCCTCTCCCATTATGAGGTCTTTTGGGCCTGGCCATGTGGCCCAGGGCCCAAAGCAAAACTGTACAGGTCCATGGGCCCAAAACGGACAATATCACAATGGGATCAGGTCGAGTCGTCACACACATACTTCAAAGATTAATCGGGTTAAAATGTCCCCTGTCCAAATACAAGTAAAACTCTGAACACCTCGGTCATCAAAAAAATTGGGGCGCTACTTGGGTTGATATTAATTTCAAACGTTCATGAAAAAGAAATCAAAACACTCACATTTGTATTTATTAGGACCATATCAGACCATCAAGTCAACCAAGAAACTCCTCCATGAGGCCCTATTCATGGAAAAAATGAATATCAGAGGAGAGCAAGTCGTAAACCAGTGGCTACCCAAAGTTTAGTCAGTCACCTGTGAAATGAATGGTTCTGCATCCGTAAGTTTTAGCGAGTGCACTGAATGACAAGTGAGGGACACCAACTGATCGCCTAGCAACACATCCCCAATGTTATCAACGACTCTCACTTGGATATAAGGATCTTTCGGAGGAACCATATCCTACCAAAAAGAGGCATTACAAAAGGTCAATAAAAGATGTGCATGTGTCGCTTTCTCTATTTTTTAAATGAAGTGACTTGAAAAATCAACATTTATGGTTGCGACAGTGAACACTTATCAACTAATGCCCCGTCCCGTCATGTATGAATTTGGTGAGTGTGATAACTTCATGATGTTGTTATTACTGTTTATGGATAATGCTACAGTGGTACTTTCTATTATCTATTTCTATCTGTGGGTTGTCTGCAGTTAGTGTAGTTGATGGGAGGAATGCCTCCTGTTTAAAAAAAAAAATTGTACTCGAAATAGTATTAGAACGGTTTGGAGTTTATATCAATTTTAACACGTCATAGCGGGACGGAGCGTTACAGTGTACAACATGCATTTCTTTTTTTATTTTGTGAAACACCAGAAATAGAAATTTTATTACTAAGAATGGGATGCAACATGTACAAGTAACAAAAAAAAAAAACTTCTCATGACATCAAGGATATACATCAAAAGAACCAATAAAAGGATTGAATCTCTCCTCTTTTGCTTTTGTTAAAAAGCAGGAACCCCATTATTCTGGAATCTGGATCCTAAGTGGACTTCCACAAAGAGATGTGGTGCACCTTCTCTTTCTTTTGACACCTTTCACTGTGTCGAATGCAATGAATGTAATTGTAAACAGTTTTTTATTAAGAGGCCATATCAGAGAGGGTGCTCTACAAGTTTCTATGAAGGTCCACTTCTAGAGGATTCGGACTAATCCTCCTTATGATGGGGAGTGGTTTCCAAGGAGGTGTAACATCAACTTCGACTCTGTTCCTTCCGAGGAATCTAGGGGCCATCTTCTGTTAGCAATCAAATTAGTTGGAATGATTGAACCAAGCATAATCTTTCATGTGAATGGATTGGACAGGTCCCACCGTACAGCTTATCAAGAAAATCCACAGTGGGGCCCACTTGTGAAGACGGTCTTGGTATTAAAACCTTCCCATATGGATCACAAGTAATGACTAACTTATAAAAAAAAAATTAAAATAACGGGTTGCTTCACCCTAAATGTCATTTTGTTTTTACTATGGGTTAAAGTTATTTCCATTGATATCATAGGTTCAAATAAAAAGTCAACTGCTTGACAATAGCATGTAATTAGATTCAGCATATCATTGTGAAAAGCCAAGACAGATACTAGGATGCTCCCAAATAGAAAGGAGTGGGAAGTGCTCCAGCAAGAAGAGACTCTTTCGATCCAAATGAAACCTTTCAAGGCTTTGATCATGATGATCAGATGTTTCTCAAATTAAAAGAATACTAGAAAAATCACAAATCTATAAATCAAGGGGTACCATACACTGATAGTCCTAACCATCTCTGTGTGTGTGTGAGAGAGAGATTTACGAGAGTCAAATCTAGATCCAGCTGACATGTATGATTCCAAAGCTGCTGAATGATTCTTGAAATACGCTTCTTCAGAATAGTTAGTTTTTTCTTGAATTTCTTGGGGAAGTACACAGCCAACCTTCCATCTCAAACTCCTAATTATCTCTGCTCGATTATACCTGCACAATCAAAAGAACAAACTACAAAGAACTCAAGCCAATGCATAAATTATAAACGCCTAGCAAGTGTGTAGAATGCACTCATAGAAGCAAAAGGATAAACAATCTGATGTTATTACATGTAAGCCATGAGACAGCGCTTATTACGAGTTAATGAAAGATGGTGAACAACAGCACCAAAGTGGTCAGCATTTCTCGTTGTTTGGATGTCCAAACCCACATCCTGAATCTTCCTGTTAAAGCACAGATTTGTATTGTGTCAAGACTGAAGCCATCCATTTTCACTTGTAAAGAAAAAAGGCAAAGGATAAGAGAAGTATTTGGCAACCAAAGGCTCATGTGGACTATCCCCAAATAATGATTGGGCAAGCATGGGGGAGAGGCAATCAGGTCTTTTTTTTTAATGTACCTTCAACCAGAACTATTCAAAGCATTTCCATGATTAAAACCTGCAACAGAAATCTCCAAGGCTATCCTTCTTTGGAAAAGTTACTGTTCATTAGCGTGTATAAATGCAAGCAATTTAAATCTTGCAAGACATTATATTCCATCCCACAAGAAACAAGGACATGAGATGGGATACTGAATTTAATCCTTTTCTCATCTGAAGCATTAGTAGCATCAAGCTGTCATTGCCAATATTGATTTGGGACGACAAAAAATCTGCCTTGCGCCATCCCATGATGTGACACCAAAACTATATGAAATGAACATCTGAATGATAACCATCCTTTCTACCCAGGGTTAAAATATAGGAAACCATGTTATCAAATCCATTGTTGGATACTAATGGTAGAACAGAACAGTGTTTCGTCCCAGTTATTTCATTATTTTGGTTATTTTTATAAGAAGTTGTGTAAAAAAGAAAAAGAAACCAATTTAAAATATCAGAATAAATGATGAAGGCAAAGGGGAAAAGGGGGACTACCATAAACCAATTTGTGATCATTGGACCGAGAAATAGCGGATCCATAGATAAAACTTCACAACCATCACTATAGGATCCACTTATACTTCAAAATCCTTCATAAATAAGGTTCAGAATGAATGAGGGATCGAACAGTTCCCTGTACCAAAAAATTAGGGAAAATATATTGGAGTGGCTGTTTGTCGGCATAGTCACAGCCACAGTTCACTTTAACAGGGGAAAAACATGCTTATAGTTCTTCTCATAAAGCCATGCTCATAGGTAAGGTTAGAACTTACAATACACCCAAAGGCCCTTGATTCCACCCAGAAAGGTCCCAAAAAAATAAAGTTAGAAAGTAAATGTAGTTCAGTGGTACTTGATACCTCAGTAGGGAGTGAAGCTGAAACTGGTGCTCATTGCATTCTTTAATTACTTCATCAAATAAATCATTCTACATGAATCAACCAAACTAACAAAGCAACATTATTTAAGATAAAAGTTCATTCTGAGTTTTCCTTCATGATATTTCAGGAGCCATGACAATCCCTCAAGCTGCGTTTGGATGAGAAGAGAGTATTTTCAGGAGATTTTCCTGGGTAGAGATTACCTTGAGTAGGGGTTTCTCTTGCAAATGGATTCTCATATACCTTTTTTAGTAATCACAAGTGAAACTGTTACAAAGAGAAAGAAGGAAAAGAGAGCATATTTGAAAGTAAGAGCACTCTTCCCCTAGGCAGTGTAAAAGGAGGAGGAAAACCATGGTTTCTCCTCCATCTGCAGGGGAAACAGGTTTTGTCCTTGGAGAAAAAATGGGAGAAAAAGTGGGGCCCATTTTTTCCCATTTAGTAAATAACAAACAGAGGAAAGGAGGGGAATCCCCTGCATTGTCCTGCTTTTCCATTATCCAAACAGACCCTTTATGAAATTTTGAAACATCGACTTGAACTCCTAAAATATAATACATACACACATAAGGAGTTCACAACCTTAGTTCTTAGAAGAGCAGTGAAAGAGACTTGACATTTATAATCTCAATATAATTTTAGAATCCACAAGACTTCTCTCTGCTCCCAAAATAGAGTGAAGCCACAAACTTTTAAAGACCTAGCCATTTTTCACAAAGACAAAAGATTTTTATTGACAGGCAAAGCATCCAAACACAAAAATTATTTTATCGTCAGTGCAGAAAGTAAAGACAAAAAAATAATAAAAGAAAAGTCCTTTTCGGGAAAATGTTAAAAGAGAGAGAAAGGGGGAAAAGCAGGATGGGGAGGTGGAGGATGCACAATAAAATTGGTTTAAAGAAGTTAAAACCTTGACAAGAATACTTGAATTAAAGTAAAACTAGGCTTGAAATGACAAAGGGAGAAGACAATAAAATCCCCTTTCTATAATCAGTTTCTTATTTTTTCCAGACTTCAAAGGTTGCAAAACAAACAAAAATACTAGTCACTGATAGCGAAGATAACATGATTTAAAAAAGGCTTCAGACTCATAAGGCAACATACATTAATCAAATGGTATAAAGAATTTTTCTACAGAGAAAAAATAAAATCTGAAATGTAAGCAATGCCAGACGCACATTGAAAGCTGTCAGCTGGCCATTTTCGTTGCAGGTGAGTTCTCGTATAAGTTGTGATGCCCTTCTCCCGTACATCCTAGACAAGTGGTAGCCACCACTTGAGATTTCCCAAAAGCTACAATAATGAAAATGATGTTGTAGTGCATAAACAGAATACAATATAATAATAATACAAGTTTTCATCAGATACATTGACAGAAAAATACATGGAAAAATGCAATGGAAATAACAATAGAATCAAAAGGCAAGCTAAAAATTTAGCATCTTAGCTAGATGCCGTCATCTTGTGATTAAATTGGTGCAAAAGGTATGACCATTTTCAAAAAAAAAAAGAGCCGATGATATGTTGATAAGTGCTTACTTGTGCAACTCCAATAGTTGTGAGCTCAAGCCAGACCACTTACCTTGAAAAACATATATTAACAATTATTCTCCAATATGAAGGGATGTGAATCCCAAACCAAAAAAAAAAAATAGAGTATCCCAAGCTGAACCATGGGCCTCATATACCGGACCACCAGTAACCCAACAAAAGCACGCCCCATACAGGCTTTTAATTGAGTACCAAATCAATGTATTATTTCCTGAATTGTGCCAAGAAGTGCAGTGACCAATACAGTGCTGTATCCCCTGTTCCTCACAGTTGATGATGAAGCAACATACAATTGCTCACTTAATGATTTCCTTAATTAATCTATACAATGGGAAATACCTGTAATTACTTCCACAATCACTCGCCAAAATACAATTGTATAAGCAGATAATTCCTGTTCTTAACTATGAAATATGATGCAGAATAGCACAGTTATCTCACATTATCTCAAAGAAATCCAACTTTGTTTCCAGATATGATTTCTGTTCATAAGTTTGAAAGTAGAAAGCCACTAATTATTTCCTTACTCCCTCACAGGAATCCCAGTTGATGTGATTCATATTCTTAACTGTGCTATAAAATCGAAAAGAATGACATAGTATTTGCATATTCCTTCACTGGAATTCAACTTCATTATCAGATATTCCTACATCAAAGAACTAAAAATTAAGGTGATACTGAACCAAGAAACAATATTGCATGAAATGGTGAAATCAAACAGTATCCAAATGGTGCTTATTCTTCCAATTCTGTGCTAACTTTGGACTACCAGTGTCAACATTCGGTTCAGTTTTCCCATCAATTAGCAAATTGACAAACAGCTTATGGCAAAATTGAAAGTGCCACTGCAGAGAACATCGTAACAAACAGCAGGCAATGAGAAAATATTGGATATTTGAAAGGACTGCTGCCGTAGTGTTAATTTTTCAACATTAACTCAAATTTATATACCTTTCCTCTATTTTTCACAATTTAGGGAAATCTCTTTAAAACACACCTATGAAGTGCTTCCCCTGTGTCCCGTTTCTTGAAAATGGGGCCAACATACGACCGGATGCAAACCTTTTCCACACCCTTACTCCATTAATCGTCAGGTGCCCAAATTTGAAATCCATCGATTTAACATCATTGGATTAAAATGCTTCTGCTATTCAAATTGAAATTTAGGAACAACGATATCAATAGTTCTGTGCAAATTTTGGAAATTAAAATCATGACACAATGCCGCACGCATCCCTCAGTAGCCCATGATTTGAATCCTTTACCTGTGGGCCCCGTGTAAATTGGAGTGGAGAACTCCAAGTAACATTAGAATTGGAGATGCGTTTACTTTGTGAGCTCAGATCCTCTACTGCACCGATGAAATTCTAACACTTCATCACTTTGCATTCAGGAATTCGAATTCAGCATTTGGGATCAGAAAAAATAAAAATGCGAAATGCGAAAATTTCTGACGCATCAAAATCTCATTGGTGCAGCAGAAAAAATTCTACCGCTTATGCATCCAAAAGTGAGCGGATGGAAATTTTCAGGAGAGGGGAAAGGGGGTAGGGACTTCGCCTTACATTGTAGAGAGATTGCACAAATCCCGTTTCTTAAGAGGCAATTTTTGGGAATATGATTACATATGAAAGAGAGAGAGAGAGCTACCGTGGTGGGAGAAGGAAAGAGGTGGAGAGATTTGTGTGTACGGCTTCTTCCTTTTACTGGATCTGGGAATTGGGGTTTTGGGCTGAACGAACGAAGGAAAAATGCGAGTGAGAAATGGAGAACAGGCGCAGGAAACAGAAATGGAGAAAAGAAACAGAAAAAAATAAGGCGGGAGACAATTTGATTGGACACCCAAAACGGCTATTTCCCGCCATCAGTGGTAGGAATTCTCCTTGAATTTTAAATCTTTTTGCAAGCCTCTTTTTTTTTTAATTATAGAAATTCGGTTTTCTATTTTGTTCTTTAATTGATAACTGATTGAATTTTGAGAATAAAGTTTATGAAATTTTAGTCTTTTCAGAATTTTGAAAGATGTTCAATAAATGATAAGAAAGTATTGAATCATAACACATGCATTAATGACACATAGATAAGTATCATCCAAGCTTATTCAATTTAGTTTTAATTAAATTATTCCCTTTAAATAATATATTACCTTTCAAAAAATAATATATTTAAATAGTGAATTTAAACTAAATTTAAAGATAAAAAGGTTGATTTGATTTAGGGATGCAACTTGGATTTGGCTTAACCTACGTTGACTTGCATGACCTGAAAAGATTAGATCACAAGCCTACTTGAGTAGGAGTTGAGCCCAAATTAAAGCTAAAAAATAGGGTCTAATTTAAATTCAAATTGGGCACAAGCCTTGCATTCTTAATACCAAACTTAACCCAAGATTTATGATATTTACGTATTAAGTTTATTAAAATGGGTTTATTTATTATTGGAAATGGTTTTATTAGAGTTTTAAGAATTAATGTAATGATAAAATGTAATATTTGTTGTCAAATAAAATCTTAATTTAATTGTTATAATATTTACGTATTGAGTTTATTAAAATGGATTTATTTCTTATTGGAAATGGTTTATTTAGTGTTTTAAGAATTAATGTAGTGATAAAATGTTATATTTGGTGCACTTTAAAAAAAAAAATTAAATATCCGAATTCAAGTGTAATGATATTTACTATTTAAGATTATTAAAATGGGTTTATTTCTTATTGGAAATGCTTCATTTAGTGTTTTAAGAAATAATTTAGTGATAAGATTTTATATTTGATGCATTTTTATTTAATTTTAAATAAAATCCAAAGCGATGCATACTTCAAATAATAATTATTGTTTATAGTAAGTTTAAAAATAGTAAATATTATTTTGTTACATACACACATTCAGACTATAGAGTACATCAAAAGGCTCTGAAAATTTCTAAAAATCGAAAGTCGAACTTTGACCATGATTCGGAGGGATAAAATATGTCAAAACGCTCCATTCAATATACATGACCAAATTCCATCTTCAATAAATTATTTATGATGCGATTTTAAAAGTCAAAAAGTTGTAAATATCCAAAACAACTTGAGTTTAATCCAATAAATGTATTTCAAATTGGGTTCAGATTAGATTCAAATTCATCTCATGGGATGATAATACACAATTTCAACAAGAAGTTGGTCATCCAATTTAGAACCGAAGAGAATCAAACATTACAGGGTGTCCTGTCCTCCATGAATCAATCATGTAGAGTTCTCCTCCTTTATGTTATATATTGATCCCTTCCACTAATTACCTTTAAATTAGTGTCTTAATTTTTCCCAGTGCCACGTGAAAATTGATTAAGGAAATCTAATGGGCCCATTAGTAATGTGGTTAAGAAATTAAAAAACATTCAAAGAAGTGATTCAAAAGGGTCCAAAAGGAGAAGACTGGACCAGTGCAGAAGGTGAAGAACTACTTCCCATTCCATTACAGAGCAGACAGCAGCTGTTGAAACTTTACCATTCATTTCTTTTACAACGTTTTAGGAGAGAAACTGAAATCTTTGCTGCATGAAAAAATTGAATTGTATTGCTCACAATTGAATTTCACCAATTAATTGTTCACAAGTTTGATTTCACAACCAATTCAATCACTGTTTCAGATTCAGACAGATTTAAATTGAACCCACCCAACTGAACTGATTGTATCTTAATATCTTAAATACATTAGGTCAAGCATTTGCACTTCAACCATAAACCTTTTTTTTTCTTTTTGTAACGGAGGTATTCCTGAGATATTTTAACCAACAATACTAATCCTCCTGAGCCTGCACCGTCTAATCTAACAGTCGGCCCAGATAAGTCGGGGGCAGCTAGGGTTCGAAGGCAGGACATGGGAGCAACCCCACGCCTGCCTTGACCGCTGAGCAAACCCACGCCTGCTAGTAACGCTGAGCTGCACGCCCGGTGGGTACTTCAACAGTGAACTGTTAATGAATTCGATTCTTCCAACTATTCAATCATGGCTTTCAGATGCATTAAAAACGGCAACGCATGAAAATAGACATCTAAATTGAATACACCCAACTGATTGTAAGACCATGGGCTAGTTAAATATGTAATCGTAAAAACGTTCACGAATGTTTGCGAGGCAAAAGAATTATGTACATGGAAGCCAACATTACATGGGGAAATTTTGAGAGGAATTACCCTGTCCAAATACAGGTGAGACCCCTGAACACCTTGAAAGGCGATAGAGATTCCAATACCAATTAGGTAAATTTTTAACTGCATGAATCCAGGCAAACCTCAAAGACCCATCTCCCGCGAACAGGCTGCCTTTGGTGCAGCATTGTTATGACCTCTCCCTGATTAGGCAGGATGCTACTAAATTTCCATTAATGATCCTCTCTTAGCTTCTGCTAGCCTTTCATGTATTGATTCCGGTTTTGTTGCTTTGTTAATACTGCAGATACAATACAAGGAAGAAGCAACATTAATCTACTATCAAGTATAGAACCTACTCAAGCACAAATCTTCAAGCCTCCAAAAAAGATGCAAATACTTGCATTGGCAATTACAAATCTATTTGGTTTTTACTACTTGGGAACATTTCAAATTGCATGTCTGACAGTATCCTTTAAGGAGGTATACAAGAATCGATACTAATTAGGCCATGAACCATATTGTTGGATTCCAGTTAGTTCCTATTGTTGGACAACCATGATTCCTCATTTAGCAATCCCATAATACCAGATCAGAATAGTAGATTTTTTTTTTTTTGAAATAATTAGAATAGTAAAAGTTCTTACTGAATATGGAATGATCACTGTTCTTTAGCAATCCAAGTTAAAAATTGCATGGCTAGGATAACTCAGAGAGGTTTCACTGTATTTGCCTTACAAGGTGGAAGGTTCCATATGAATAATCATGATCGGCATTAGTAGGCAGCTTCAACGCTTCACCAGTGGCCCGAGTATCACCTTATATTATCCCTAAAATGGGGAAGCACATAGCTTACCTAGGGGAAAATAAGACAGGTCATCCAAAGGTGCCAAATTTAGCATACCAGTAAGCCAGTGGTAAAATTTCGTCAGGACATGGCTACGGGTTTTAAGTGGTTTCTACTTTCTTTTATAAAGATTAAGGGCCTAGTTATCACTTTCTTTCCAAGATATCATGGCAGTGAATCAGTCAACAATGGATTCTATGCTCAAGAAAAAACATAGAGCACTAATGAAACTCACCAGAAGAGGAAATCACCACTTGACGACACCTTTCCAGAAAGGAAATCAGGAACAAGTTCTTGAAGCAGCTTCAGCTGCTCTTCAGCTTCTCCTTCAAAATCAGATCATGAGAACATAAGTACTAGCTGATTAAACTTAAAATAATCATCTGGTATTTTGAGTGACATGAACACAAGTTCTTACTTCTATCAATTATATCACAATGGTTTGCAATTATCTTGTGAATAAGCTCTTGCTTTGTGAGAACTGAACGATTCATGGACTGAAAAATGAGCTGGATCATTTGAAAGAGCTTAGGTAAGTGCAAAATCATCTCAATTCGCAACTTGGCATCAGACAAACCAGCATCACTGTCCTCCATGGCCTTTCTTTCTTTCTCTCTCACCTGTAATAAAAAAAAAAAACTATTACTCTTGTGCGAACAATGAAAATCTTGGAGCATAGAGATGTTCTCCAAATTTCAAGAGAAATGGTTCGGTACTAGGGTACATTTAGCAACACAAGGCATTCTATGTAGAGAAGGAAAATGAGGTGCCTACTCTCGTGGGTATGGACACCTAGCACTGTCACCCAAACATCACATTAATCCTAATAATTTAAGAGACAAAGGTTGCATAAGGATTTACCGACTGCATAAGCTCCCTCGGAAGAAATTTAATTTGATCAGCATCAGCCCCTGATAGCCCTCTTTCATTTTTTTCCTCTAATTTTGCTTTCTTCACAGGAGTGTCAAACTGCAATGATCTAATCCGATTAGGATTTATCACCTTCTTGTTAGGTGATGTGAAATCATCATCTGGACTTGGGTGATATCTTTTTGGTGTTTGTAGCCCAGGGGTGGTTGTCATGAGCCTCGAGGGAGTAGAGATGAGTTTCATGGGACTGACTTCATTGCCAGTTTCTTTTGGAGCCTGATCTTCACCCTCCATGGGCTTGATTTTGTCTTCATAAACAGTAAGAGGGTTGGACTTAGGCAATTTAAACGGGGAGGGGCTGCAAGCTAATAATCTCTCACTCATGGGAGGTTTTTGTGAAGAATATTTAATGGGGGAATGAATAGAAACAAGGGAAGGTTGCTGAGTGTTTGTCGTGGAGACTACAGATCTTCGAGGGGATGTTGATAGTTCTAGTGGACTCCTTTCTAGTTCAGGAAGAATCTTTTGTGAAAATAGCCTTCGGAAGGATTGGGACATATGAGAAGATCGTTGGAGAATAGTTTCAGAGGATGGTTGAAGAGGGAGATGGGACCCAGAGGTTTTGGAAATGCTTGATAGTAAGTCTGGTTCTGTTTGATTGCATGACTCTTGCAGTGTTTCCTCTGTAACAATTCTCGTGCCTGTAAGCGTAATTGGCATTTTTTTATCAAATAGATCTGGTAGTGTTAACTCTATCATGGTTTTATTGAATTTCCCAGGTAGTGTTGCTTCTGGAATATCTTCCCCCTGAAAGATAAGAGAAAACAGGATTAGGTATCAAGGATAATAAAAGCCAGCATTTGGCATACAGTTTTCTTACAACAAATAAAAATCGATGATGAATATGTAGAAAACTTAAAGAAACAAAACCCAGTACAACAATTCTAGCTCTCAAGTAGAACTCCACTCATCTTTAATGAGTGTGAACAGTTAAGTTTAATACCAGAGGGAGTAAGAGAGGAGAGAAGAAAAGCAAGTGCTAATTGCAGAAGTAAACATGTGACCAGTTTACATTCTATGAGCATCTAAACTAATATTAAACCAGAGTGAATTATCGTGAGATGAAAATGACACCTCCATCCAAATGAACCATGAGTAACCATAATAATAGTAATAAACACTCAACAGAAATACTATTTTCAGCAAACTGTAACCTTTAGTACATAAGAGACGAAGATTGGTGAATTAAGAGGTCTAGGTACCTCAGGATGTTTCTTGAAGAAATCCAAGAGTCGAGCATGGCACACCTTCCGCAAAACTGAATACCCACTTTCCCTTTTTTTATCTCCACTGGTTTCAAATACATCAAGATTCAATGTTACTTGAAGCTCTGGTTTTATACAAAGAGTTTCCTCATCACGAACAAGGATTTTTTCTATACTGATTGCCTCGGGAAGGATGTACTTCAACTGTGCTAAGTGGCCATAAGAAAAACTCCTGTCACAAAATTGAAGAATTCATCAATAAAACATTCCACTCAAGAAAAGCCAAGGAACAGAAGGTTCCCCCATCATTCGCAAGGCATTCTTGACCAAACCAAAGGTTTGGAACACAAAGAACAGCCTGATCTAGGTGTTCTATTTGCCAAGAACATGTAACATTTCAACAATAAGAGCAAATGCGATTGAAATAGCTAAAAAAACATGGCCCACAAAAATGCGTTTGATAATATGAAGAGATTTAGAAAGATACCTGTGAGTTAAAGTTTCAATCGGAGGACAAATGTTAGTAAATGTAGTCCTCAACCTCTTCAGCCGAAGCAATGCAATTGAGCTCTCCAAGGATCGAAAGAAGTCTGCCAACATCTCATACCTGACCATATCCCATTAATGCACATATGTCAAAGTGGGTAAACATACTGTTAAAATCACTAAATAAAATTACTCCATATTTCGCTATATAAAGCACGCTCAAGAACAAAATTCATTTGGAACCCCTTGAGTATGCAGTTGGCACAACTTTGCAGATGCAATGGAATTATCCTATATTTCTGGGGTTGGCACAGGTAATTGGAACTCACTGTTTTCCATGAAATCACATATACATTTCACTGGATATGTATCCAGAAACAGAATACATGCTGATTAGTGATTACATTATGCAATGGCATCCAACCCCTTATCTAATTCATCATGGGTACATATTAGGCACCTTCATGCTGCCAATGATGTGCTCTGCTGAGATCCGATAAATTCAGAGGTAATGGCTGTTTAAACAGGAAAATAAGCATTGCATGGATGCAGTTTTTGGGGAAAAAACAGCTACTTTTCAACCAAAAGGATGTTTGACTCAGGGGAAATGTACTTTATACAGATGAATTTCTGGAATGAAATCTACAATCTCCACCATATTGGCATCCATATTAATTAAAATAACTGTCCACTTCAGATAAAAATACACATCACATGGATGCAATTTCAGGGAGGAAAACTATCAATCCGAATAATTTGCCGAACAATTGAATTGAATGCTTTCCCCAAATGAATATGCAGATCAGTGAATTTATGGTAGTAATTTCTATATCCAGGACTAAGAAGTTCTTCTTTTGACTTTTGACTAACTCCTTTCTGGGCCTTCGTCTCCTGTATTCAGTTTTATTTCATATAAAATTTTATTTTACATTCAAAAGAAAGAGGTAATTCAAACAAATGCTATTTTAATGATGAAATCCACCTTAAAAATGCATTTCTGGGTAAGAAATCTACAATCCGAAATGATTTGCAGCAATTTGGTAAGTTCAATTTCATTCATAAATATAAAAAATCTTAAAAAGAAGAAAGCAACACTCACTTTTCTGGGAGCTTAACATCAGCTTTAGCCTTTGCGATTTTCTTTACGGAGCGAATGCCAGATAGAGGGTTGTTTGGGTCCTCAAGAGAAGAGACTGAAGAATGAGATTGGTCGAGATCTGACAGATGGGAACACCCTTTCTTGTTCTTTTGCAGGCCTTGTGCGATCACCTTCACCTCCTTCAGGGAAAGGGCGACGCCGCGATTTCTGGTTCGGCGGGGAAGCTGAAGCGGCTTTTCTGGGGTCTTCGAGCTCAGTAGATCAGAATTCTGATCTAAGAGAGGCTTCTTGGAGTTCTCCATCGTCGTGGATTTAGATGGAGAAGATGAAGAAAGCGTGTTTTTGGAAAGAGGCCGAAATTCCAGAGAGAGAGAGAGAGAGAGAGAGAGAGAGAGAGAGAACAGAGTTATGGCGCGAGAGAGAGTTAGGGATTTATAGATGTTGCTTGGCGGGAGTATTTTCGCGGGAAAGATGAGGTGGCATAGCCACGTGGACGTTCTTAGTGACGTGGCAGATGAGAAAAGAAAACATGGAAAATCGATAGAGGGACCGACGGCAAAGGATTGGGCGAAAAAAGGAGGGAAGAGAGTGAGGAGAGACGCGAACGAAGTTGTAATTAATTCCGTCTTATTTATTTAAATTATTAGAATTCTAATTTATTTTTCAAGAGAAATTTTAAGTCGATTTAATTTATCAAATTCACTATCAATTTAGTTACGGAAACTCTAAAATCTAAATTTTAATTAATTTAATGCATTTTCATTTGAATTTTATATTAATTATATTGACTCCTAAATTAATTTCTAATTTTAATTAATTAATTGATGTAGCTCAATCGATTGACTCCCGTTTCAGGAAGTGGGAGACTGTAAGTTCGAGCCCCTTTGGCCTACCCCTTGGTATGCCCTAGTGGTAGTGGGTTCTCTCGTACGGTGGCTATCCTGTGGTTTTCCACATATAAAATTAAAAAAAAAATTAACAAATAAATTCAAATTTAAATTTAAAAGCTACAATAAAAGAAATCATTTCATCAGGTTATTACATGAATATTTTGTAGGGAAATCTTTGCCAAGTATAGAGCAAGACCTGATGGACTATGAAACTTTTTTTAACATGAATCTCTCTCGGTATGGTTTTCAAAAATAAATCTTTTTCTTTTCTTTTCATTTTTAATCTTCTACACCTTGGTAGCAAATTACTATAATGAAAGTGCTCTAGTATTATTTATTCACGTTTTCCCTTTTATTTTTTATTTTAATAAATAAGGGATACTTCTTAGCAACTTATATGTCTATTGTGATTTGAAATCCAAAATCCTATTTTAAGGGGATCAAATTGTCAAAAATATTTATGGCATACTTTTAAAATTGGTTAAACCTAATTCAAATAATTTCAAAGAAATTAAAAAAAATATCTAATATCACATTTCATAATTTAAAAAAATAAACTCCAAAGCCGTGTTTATTTCTGTCAGTGGGTTCATTCTGTACAACTTTGCTCCCTTCAATTGTCATATGCTCTAATTTAACACTTATCTAATATTTATTATTATTTTAATGACTTAAAATCTATCTCAATCGACAAATTGACATTGAAAATTAACTTTGTGATGGCCCGCACCACTATGGTGGTGTGTGTGCAGCGTGGAATACATGGAGAGAAAGAGGTTGGTGGCTCCTCCATGTAAAAAGTCTTACATTGTCGAGGAGGTTGTTTAAATCTTTGGGATACAAATAACATTCTTTTTTCAACTAAGATGAGGTATTTTGGAGTGTGTGTATAAGTGCACATCTCAATGCAAAATCGTGAGAGTATATGTAAACCCAAAGTGAACAATATCATGTTGATTGGGATAGAGTCGTTACAGGTCGAGGATGACTCTAGTCCAAGGTGGAAGGATTGTGATAGCCGACACTTGATGGGTGAGGGTGTAGGGTACATATACCAATGCAAAATCGTGCGGGCATATGCAAGCTCGAAAGAGATAATATCTTGCTAGTTGATGCAGGGCCAGTACAAACTTAAGGACTCATGGCCATTTGAATTAAAATTAGTAAGAGAGGGCAAAAGGAAGATAGGCCTATATTATATTATAAATTTTATTTCCTTGACCATTACCTGTTTCTTGATGTCGATCCATATAGATAAAGATTATTTGATTGATATTATTTGCGTCATACGTAGCTATATAATAAAATAAATAATGTTGAGTTAAATTTAATAAATACACTAATAATCAACTTTTATTATATAAGTAAAGCATTTATAGCAAGCACATTATAACAATAATTCAAACATTTTATAGAAACAATTCTTTAATATTTTTTTCTTTTAATTTACACGTGGGAAACCACGAGCAGGGACTGGCCCTAGTTTAAAGCCAAATATGCGGTCGCCTAGGGTCAGGGCCCGGTCTAGGCCCCCATCATACACTTTCCCTAGGGCCCACTGTGCTCGGCGTAGGGCCCCTGAAATTTCAGGGCTAGTCTTAACCGCGGAATACCCCCTTAGGTGAATCCACAACCAATAGGACACACCAAAATTAGACCATGGAGCTCGAATCTAAATCCTCTCACTTATTGAAGCCGAAGATAACCATTTGAGCTACACCCATATAGTTAACAATTCTTTAATGTTCAACTATAGAAGAGTTAAGACAACCATCCAAGTATTATATTGTCTTGACCTCTTCATTAACCAATCCACACAAGGAGCGGGTCCCAGGGTGAAATGCGCTTGGTCTCCATCTCCCCCACTTTTCTCTCTTTGTGTATTTAGATTCTTACATCTTCTTACAAATAAAACACTAAAAAAAAAAAAAAGAATGGAAAATAGAAAAAGAAAATCTAATGGAAGAAAACCACGCACATAGACAAATGAGAGGAAGTCCAGAAAGCAGCCCACATTTAGATAACAGCAACAACAACAACAACATCCTCAGTAATATTGAGAGCAACACTAGCAGCAGCAGCAACAACAACATTAATAATAGAGAACACGATCGATTTCATCCTATAGCAAATGTGGGAAGGATCATGAAGAAGGCCATTCCAAGCAATGGCAAGGTATCGAAAGATGCCAAGGAGACTGTTCAAGAATGTGTATCAGAATTCATCAGCTTCGTGACCGGTGAAGCGTCCGATAAGTGCCAGAGGGAGAAGAGGAAGACGATCAACGGCGATGATATTATATGGGCTCTCACAATGCTGGGTTTTGATGACTATATAAACCCACTCAAGCTTTATGTTCATAAGTATAGAGAATTAGAAGGTGAGAAGCTTACGATGACGAAGCAAGAGCAATCACAACAACAATGACAGCAACAACAATATAATTTATTGCCATTTGATGGTTCTCAACATTCACTGATGTATGGTAATGAGACACTGTCCATGCCTTTTTCACCAAATGCAGTTCAACAAAAGCAGCACGGCCCTGAGCATAGGCGGTGTAGACTGCAGCCTAGGGCCCCTACACGCTTAAACTCCTTAATATACCAGATTACAAGTCACAAAGGACCCCTAAAATGTTACTCCGTCTAGGGTCCCTAAGATTTTAGGAGATCTCAAAGTTGGCCCTGAGCTGAGCAAAATGACCTAAGAGGGCAATGGCAATATAATTCATGATAATTTCTCATTTGAAGTATAAGAAACTCCTATAATTTTTTTATACGCTTTGTAAGTATAGGAGGTAAAGATATATTATCATATACCACTACAAAAAAAATATATATTCTTTCCTAAATATTACACCCTTTGTTCTATTTTAGTTGTCTCATTTAAAACATTTGTATTTTTTAAGGAACTCTCTATATAAAGTTAGCACTCTATGTGATGTCATTCATTTTCAACACATTTTATACTACTCAAATATGAATAACACGACTATTTTGGAACAATTCCAAAATCTATATCAAACAATTAAATTGGAAAAGAAGGAGTATAATTTTGAATCTCCATTCTAGACTAGGCTGCTGTACAAATCATAAACACCAAACAAAAATTGATAGGTGGGTCTTCTCACCCATACTTCTTCTTAAGAAAAAAAAATAATAAATAAGATACGCAAGTGTAAATCACGTAGGGCTGAAACCCAAGCGAGTGAGATTAGGTTTTAATAAATTCAACTCAATGTGAATAAAAAATTATTAAACTCGATCCAACTCGACTCGAATTGTTGATCGAGATTGCTCAACTTAACCCGACTCAACCCAAGTGTTGGCTCGAATTGCTGCCCCTATTCAACCCCAGTGCTATATTAAATTTTTTGAGTGCTTCAGTCAAATCAATTGGGGCCGAGTAGGGTCAATTTTAAAAAAGATCTATTCAACCTTACTCAAAGATTATGCGAGTCTAGTCAAAACCTGACCAAGTTTCACCCTTGTATAAATGAATGCTTTAGTTGGCAATGGAAAATGAAAATGATTACCATTTAAAAAGCAGTCTAACACTTGACTTAGGACATGATTATCACAATCACCTTTGAAATCTTTCATCTATGTAAAGGTAGGTTTGCTGTTATTGTCAACTTTATCAAATATCCATTTTTCTTTTTGCTAACTATTAAAGGCTTATAGGCATAATGACTTCGAATAATTAGAATAATCAGATTTAATTGCTCGCATAATAAATCAGATATATCAAGGTTTGGTATGGGACTCAATAGGATTTTAAACTGGGCCAGAAATTTTGATCCATGTCCTCCTTGAACCAAATGTGGTCGATTTAGTCCAGTGAAATTTTTACTATATCAGTTCGATCCATGTTAGGCTTGGTTTATGGTACACCACATTGAGTAGTGAATATCGACATTTTAAAAATTCGCGCGATTTATAGACACTTAGATTTTCTACCTCTACACACTCAATTTCAAATTCTCATAAAAAATTATCATTATACTATTGCATTTTTACTCATCCGAACGAACTGCGTTAATTCGACATTCGTTCGGATGAATGAAGTCATCCGAACGAATGCCAAAGTGTAAATTTAGTTTATTTGAACGAATGTGCAAAACATTCGTTCGAATGAACCGCACTGACTTATTCGAGTCGCTCGGACGATCTCCCGATGCTATGCATAGTATATTATTTAAATAATAAAATCTCCTTTAAAACTTTAAAGTTATTTTTTAAGCACTGAGTATTTCTAAAATTTCTCAAATTGAATATCCGGACTAATTACGATAACCTGATAGAAATACTTCAAGACTTTAAGGTCTTTTGACACTCCCAAATGCATAAAACACAGTATTTTACAAATAACGATATCCCTCGGCTGTGTCGAAAATACTTTCGGGAGTGTCAAAAGACCTTGAAGTCTTAAAATATTTTGATCAGGTTAATATTCAATTTGAGAAATTTTGGAAATACACAGTGCTTACAAAACAACTTTAAAGTCTTAAAGGAGATTTTATTATTTAACTAATGCACTATGCATTACTTTAGCATCTATAACATAGACAGTTACTTTTTAAGCACTGTGTATTTATAAAATTTCTTAAATTGAATATCCGGACTAATTACGATAACTTGATAAAATATTTTAAGACTTGAAGGTCTTTTCACACTCTCAAATGTGTTTTCGGCATAGTAGAGGGATACCCTTATTTGTAAAACACTGTGTTTTAAGCATTTAGGAGTGTCAAAAGACCTTAAAGTCTTAAAGTATTTTTATCAAGTTATCGTAATTAGTCCGGATATTCAATTTGATAAATTTTGGAAATACATAGTACTTAAAAAATAACTTTAAAGTTTTAAAAGAGATTTTATTATTTAAATAATGTACTATGCATTACTGTAGCATCGGCCGACCATCCGAACGACTGTAATAAGTAAGTACGGTTCATTCATCGAATACACTAAATTTACATTTCGGCATTCGTTCAGATAACTACATTCATCTGAACAAATGCCGAAGTGTAAATTTAGTTTATTCGACGAATGAACCGCCCGAACGAATGCTGAATGAACTGGCAGTTCGTTCAGATGAGTAAAAATGTGGGGTATAATGGTAATTTCATCTAAAAATCTGAAATCGGATGTGTAGAGGTAGAAAATCCGAATTCTATAAGTCGTGCCTAAAAATTGAATCATTGATTTAAACATTTTTTATCACACTATCATTTAAAAAATTTAATTGATGGGTGATTATAGTACTAAGATAAAAAATAATAAAATAAGAATAATGATCTGTGCACCATTGAGTTTTCACCATGATGCACAGTTTAAAGATATAAATATTATTTTGTCATTACTTTCTTCTTCTCTCTATAAAAAAGAAAGAGCAAAATAATATTTTCCTTTTAAAGATAGTGCACCATGGTAAATACCCATGGTGCACAGATCATTTCCCATAAAATAATTGTGTATACTTAAAAACAATGAACATTACGGTTCGGGATTTAAATATCGATTGAGAAATTTCTCTCTCCTATTTATTTTAAACTCACTTTTATCAGTCGATATCGGCGATATATATCAAATATCTACCAATACATATCATATCGATTACGACCGTAATATTTATTGTAGTGCAAACCCCAATGGGTTATCTCAATTGGTTTGGGAGTAAGATCTCTAAAGGGAGGTCTTGGTTCAAACCATGTGAGCCCCCAGTGAAGGGCCACTTTCCATCGGAATATATATAGAGTAAGGTCCTATCGATTTATCTCCTATATGCGGATAGCAGGTTTTCACACACCTCTGACAACTAGTTGCGTGCGATGTCTGGACACCTTCGGATTAAAATATATATAATATATATATATATATTATTGTATAGCAACGGTGTGTAACGGCCGTCAGACCTTTGGCATGGCACATAGATTGGTGAAGAATGGGACAGCTTTTATTTATTTTTATTTTTTTCAAGGATGGGTCATTATCAAGGAACAAGAAGTTTAACAATGAAAAGATTCGTTGTTGAAGAGGCATGATACATGTCGTCAATTTAGAGAAATTTTGGTACATGGTGGGTCCTCTACTATCTCAGTTTCACACAAATGAGTCGATATAATCTGTTGGAGATATTAAATAGTAACAGGTTTTTAACTCTACCCGCATTATTCCACTTAAAACATTAATGGGCTGAGTTACCTATTTCAAAATTTAGAGTTGAATTGAGTTAGGAAAAAAATCATATGAGATTCGAGTTATATTGAGCTCATAAATATCAACATAATATATTTATATGAAATAGAAGAGATTTCTTTCTCAATCACTGTGTTGTACCGATTGCTTGAGATGTGAAAGAGTTCAAATCAGTGCACCGATTTAGGGCAAAGTGGAGAGTTTGAAAAATCCGTATCTCAAAAAAGAGTTTTCCTGCATTAAGATGGACACCCTCTTTAAAAGTGTCATTATCTTTCTTCTTCTCTCTCTTCCCTCTTTCAAAAAGAGAGAGAAAAATGCTCTTTTCCTTTTAAAGATGATACACCATGGTGAAAACTCACGGTGCATATATCATTTTCTATAAATTAATTGTTATATTTAAAAATAATGTACATTATGACCAGAGATCCAGAGATTTAAATCTCAGTATCGCCTTATATCTTTGTGGAGAAATGTCTCTCCTTCTATTTTTTTTTAAAAATCACCTTCATTGATCAATGATATATATTAAATATCAACCAATATCTCAAACTAAGGTACAAACATCGGTCGATACATATCGTATCGGCCGTACATATCGAATATCGGCCGATATGGCCGATATTCGGTCCGAAATATCGGCCACAATACGGCCGATATTTATAAATATCGGTATTTAAATATATATTTTTTTAATTTTTTTTTTTTAAAAACACCGATACGGTTTTTCACTGTTTTTAACAGTTTTTCACGGTTCAGGGTTCACGGGTTTCACTGGGTCTCACGGTTTTTTACGGTTTTTTGAAGTTTTCATGGTTTTGCACGATTTTTCACGGTTCCGATGTTGGAGGAGAGAGAAAATATCGATATCAAGATGAGAGATAAAAATATCGGCCGATATTACAGCTGATATGCATATCGGTTTAACCGATATTTTGACCTCTGATCTCAAATATCAATCCATATATATATATATATGATGTCGTTTAATACCTAATAAATTTATTGTAGTGCAAGGGTGTCTAACGGCCGTCAGACCTTTGGAATGACACACAGATTGGTGAAGAATGAGATAGCTTTTTTTTTTCTTTTTTTTTGTTTTCAATGTCAAGGAACAAGAAGTTTAACAGTGAAAAGATTCCTTGTTGAAGTGGCATGATGGATGTTGTCAATTTAGAGAAATTGGTGGGTCCCCTACTATCTCAGTCTCACACAAATGAGTCGACATAATCTGTTGGAGATATTATAATACTAAATTAATGGGCTGAGTTATGTATTTCTAAATTTTGAGTTGAATTGAGTAGGGAAAAAATCTTTATGAAACTCAAATTATATCGGACTTGTAAATATCAATATAATATATTTTTTATAAAATAGAAGAGATTTCTTTCTCAATCACCGTGTGGCATTCTTAACTCAGAAAATAGATGGGTAGATGAAAAAATATAGTTTTGATCTTTATTCATTTATATTTGAGGTTTAGATTAGATGATGGAAGGTTCTTTATTAGCTAAAATTTCGGCTGAGATTATCATCATTAATTTAAAATAATATTATATTTATTTAGATTTTTTTTATATGTATTTCTTCGTTGAATTTGATTGTATCTGATGATTGTTTTTTTTCATCCTTTCTATTCTCTTCTTTCGGTTAGAGATTTTTTTGTGTTCATTTACCTTCTGAGTCGATAATATTTGACTTCTTCGCCCTTTTTTTGTTGAACTAGTTCGACCGTTGGTTGTTCTTCTATCTTGTACAGACTGTGAATTTCTTATATTATTTTGGATTTATCTCTCCCTTTAAACTTTAAACGAATAGCTAACTCATTACATTAAAAAAAATAAAATTATAAAATCAATCATATTTTAAGAATATGATAAGAGAATCTTTGCAATATTCATCGTGTATGGTCCTTACTTGTCACTTACCTATTAGTCAACAAAAAAATCAATTCATAAGAGAATCAATTTCGTATAAAATTATTATTTTTTCTTTTAATAGTAAATTGTGACACACGAGTAAATAAAGGAAATGGTTAATAATCAAACAAGAATTGACTTTGGAGTTAGGTTCAATGGATAATCATACAATAAGTTCCGTGTGAAATTCTAATTCCTCACTCATTGGGTGGAAAAAGATAAAAAAGTAAAAAACTGAGTCATTGATATTTTTCTTAACTAGGTTTTCTTTTTCTTTTTCTTTTTCAAAAGCCCACGTATGCACCTTTTATTCTTTTCAAACTCATTAAACTTCATGAGTAAGATGCAATAATAATTTTTTTAACTCTATCATGAATGATAATTTAGATAAATAAGTTAGTGATTTTATTAATAGTGTAAGCGATGATGAATTGAGCATGAATGGCATTACGGATAGGGATTGGTGCATTTAAAAGGTTTTTTTAAAGATAAAAAAATAATAATTAGAGGTCTTAGGTTTGGGTTTCATAATCCCTCAATGTCTAAAGTTTTCGAGAGGCTAAGTGCATTTGAAATTTTATTTAATGCCTTCATATTCTAGGAGACGTAAGAGTCTTGAAGTGCTTCACTGTAAAAAAAAAAATATATGGTAAAAATAGAGCTAATGTTAAATCAACTCAAAATAAATTCATATCGGTTAGAAATCCAATCTAAAGAGATAGTCTAAACCCTAAGGAGATACTTTAGTGTAAATAGAAAAAGAGTATCTATAAAGCCTTAATCGTCACAAAAAAGGATTGCAATTTAGATAGAATATACTTGAGTTTTGAATTTACCCTAGCCCATGAACAAATTGCAATTAAAGGATTTGAGCCCGAACTTGAATCAAGTCAAAATAAACCCAATTTGAATTGTACTTTGTAAGGCTTAAGTTGATTTCAAATGTAAAATGGTAGGGCTCAAATGAAATTATTTGTATCATCCTATAAAATAAAAATTATTTAGACTAGTTTGGACCGAATTTCAATTTAGACCTTATATTTTTAGGCCTAAAATATATTAATACTCAAGCATAAGTAAACAAGGATTTGCATATCTTTAGTTTTATTTTTATAATTTTTTTCACTCAACATAAGTTGCATCCTAACCCCAATTGGGGCTTAAAATACTGTCACATATGAATGGAAGAGCTCAAGCAAAACAAATTTTATATATTTTTTAATATTCTTAGATTTAAATAATTCACAATAAATCCATCCATTTAAAAATATATTTTAGAAATTCCTTTTTATTTTAATCAATGGAATTTAAAAATAAACCTCATACAAAAAGTGCGGCCAGAAATTCCGTCCTATTCTTCTTATGTGACGTCGCGAAGCCGTCCTATCATACTCTATTTTTCAATTTCCGTCGTCACGACGTCTATCTGAAAATTCCTTGTTCTTAACTTGCTTTCACACCTTATTTTATTATTATTATCCTGATTCATGTTAAAAAAGGCAATAAAAAAAGTATAATTAGTTCATCAAATCAATAGAAAAACCATTGATAGATAATAATTAAAAAATAAATAGATAATAAAATAATAATTTATGATTCGATGCGAAAATGAGCGGCTATTTAAATTATTATTTGAACCGTCAATTTTACTTATTTCAAAATCAGTAAACAAAACAACTAATTAAATTGAAAATTTTGTGTCCTGTAAATCTAGATTGATTTTCTTTTTTCTTTTTCTTTTTTAATCTGGCAGAGAAAATAATTTCACATGTCCTGATAATGGAAATAAGTGAGAGGGACGCTTGCAAAATTATAAAGTCACGGTAGCTTGGTTCTTTGTTTTTTCATCCCCATTTCTCGTCTTCTCCTTTCCTTGGATTTTAAGATTCCCGATTTTATTGAACAAGCTTCGTTACCGGAGAAAACGAATCAGAATTTTCGACGCTCCCAAACGAACAAAGGTATCATTAATTTTCCGACTTCTTCAGTCCCAGGAATCTTTTTGATGTTAAGATGTGATTTTCTTTAACATATCCGCTCCCCCTTTTTGATAATGGATGCACACCCACCTATTATTTTGGTTCATTTCTGCTATTTTATGTTCTTGATTGGATGTATGGATTTTGGGTAATGGATTTTGGATTTTCCGGTGTTACGGATGGACTTGAAAATCCGGGATTTTGATATTCGAGCATGATTCTAGGACTGTTTTCTATGACCAAGATGTTCAGGCCTTTTAAAGCATCCGACTAATTCTTGGGGCATGTGCAACCTCTCTATCCACATAGTGGTAACTCTCAGGAAGTGCCGGCTTTGGGGTGGAGTGAGAATCCTGGCCATCACTCCAACCCCTGAATTTTGAACAATGCAACTTTATCTTTATTGGAAATTGCATTCTGATCACCAAACAGGACAAGATGTGTTTTCGGGAAAATTGACATTCCTATTTCTGTTAAATTTCCTGGAATCATGTTTATAAAGATGAAATTATACCATATAAGGAAAGGAAAAATTGGGTGGTCACTCTATTATAATCCTTATCTCGTTGGGCACTGGAGGTAAAAAAGGAAACTGTTGAACATGCTTTGGAACTCTACGGAAAATGCTACACATACTCTCGAATTCCATTGATGTGACAACTCTTTTCCTTGAATATCTTTTCTAACTCTTGAAAGGCTAACCAATAAAGTTTGCTACATTCTTTTATTTTTCAGTGCATGTGTACAGTATCCTTTTGTCCCCTTTTATTCTATTTCCATGTTTCTTGTTTTGGGGTTGGGCGTCCAGAGATCTACACTTCAAGGTGCCCCTAGTCCGCCCCTTCAAGCAATGTTCTTAAGGTGGTTTTATTTAGTTTGATCGCCACCTGTAAATTGTTACCCCCAAAGAGCAACTGGAGCATGAGACCCCTTTGATCACCTCTGAAATAGAAGATTTAGGTCCTTTGCAATCACTAAGAAGGTGCCTGCATTGTTTAGGGGATCAACCCGTAAAACCCATCATTCAGCATCGATTTTGGAATGAATCAATAAGAATCTCATAATTTAAAAGATGGGTTACATCCAATCCATAATTCCAAATTCATGTAAAAAATGAAAGAAAAATGCCTCAATCAAAAGATCTTATAGAAGGCACTTTTGCTAGCAAATCATCACTTCTGACTTGATGATGGACTTGAGGTCAAAAGGGGATTTTGTTATGGAGATTTTGTGCCAGATCAGGAGGTTTGAGAACCAATCAACGGCCAGATCTACAAATTTGCTTTTCAGATGACCGTTGATGACCCAAAGCTTGATTTTGTGGCTTCTGAGCGAACCAAGTGCAATGCAGCTGGATGGATCAACATATCCTTACCCTTTTACTGCAAAAAAATGATCTTAGATGAGATCGGGAAAAGGTGAGAGGTTGGATCCACTAACTTGAATGGTTGCCTATGCTAATGCCTCCACAAATGATGGGCTAAGGAAGAGGAAAACAAAATGAGAAAGCAGATGTTTTGCTATGGTTTTCAGTTCTCTCATGCTTAGGGTTTTCCCAAATTTTGGACTTAAGGGTTTTCACAAGAAATCCTCTTTTATAAAGTGGGAATTAGAGTTTTTGGGTCTAGCTGTTGCTAGACCGGATGATCCACATCACTGGAGTCCATCCCTATCGTCTCATATTGTGGGAAGAGACAAATTGCAATGAGGAAGTGAATTGCATTCCACAACTGGAATTTTGTTAAAACAGTACTTCAGTTACCGCTTTATCATGAAATTGTGACTCAATAGAGAAGGGCTCGAAGGTGCTGACATGACCAATCAAGTGAAAAATGGTCTACCAGATACCATTTATGTAAAAGGTCATTGATAAACCGTTTTATGTAACATGGTTATTGAAGAACCATTTTACTTCATTAGTCTCTCAACCGTTAGATTTCATGATCCATTGCTTGTGTGTTTTTGAGTCTAATTCTTGATCCCATCGAGTCCACATCCATTTTACGCTCATTTCATACCATGGAATGGGGCATTAGTGAGAGGGGTTATGATGATGGAGGAATTAGGTGCTTCCAGGGGCATCTTGAAGGTGACTCAAAGGTAATTTTGGGTGGGCTTCGGGTGTTAGCTGTCCTTGGAAAGTTTTGGATAAAGTGGACAGGATTCGGCAGTCTATTCTCTCAAATGGTGTCTCTGTCTTGTGGGTTCCTAGAGTGGCTAATATGGTAGCGGATGATTTGGCTAGACAGAGATTGATTTCTAATTCTGAAATTGTAAACAGGCATGTATAATTTTATTTTTATTTTTATGAGGGGGAAGGGGGGGTAATGGCCTGCTGTACATTTGTTATGTGTGTATTATCCCTTTCTTTTTTTTGAATACATTTGTTACCTTTCAAAAGAAAAAAAAATAGTGATATGACACTGAATTTGTCTAGAAGAACCAAAATAGGGTGTCTGTGGGGGTTAATTGGGTTATAGCAACATCCTACTATTGTCATCATCACTATCACCATCGTTGTCTCTGATCCAAAAAATTTGGAGTTGGACTTTTGAATTCTACTCTTCTATTCTATCCCATAAAAAACTATATCTTCCATTACCCCACAGCCCATCATATCCTTCTTTACCCCATGGATAAAAAATATCTTCTTCTTGAGAGACATTGATTCAAAATATCGTATTGTAATGACCTTTATAAAATAATGTTACTCATGCATATTGCTATATTAGCATACTTGGAAGACTAAATTTGATGAAAGTAAAATAAATACTAGCATAATAATGGTGCCATATATTTTCATTTATTGAATCCCTGCTTGTACATTATTCATATTTGTGCATAATAAGTGATTGTTGAGTCTCACCTTAAATATATTCTAAAGGTTTTTGATGATGACAAGTTATTTTAAAGAAGATAATTTTTTAGGTCTGAAGACCCTTTTATTTATTTATTGGTTTTAATAGTGGAAACTGTAATGTTATTGGTGTCTTGTTAAGTATTTGCATTCTTGGTAAACATTTTGTAACAGTTGATGCGTTTTATGAGCGACCTATTTTGAATTGACAGAACCGTTATGTGATGCTCCTGACGATGTCATTTCCTAAATTTCATATAATATATTACTTGTTACAGGTCAATTGTTCGATCTATTGTATTCTCTTGAACCTTAGTTTTGATAACTCTCCAAGGTATTTTATCAGGTTCTCCATTGAAGAAGATCAAATTTTGGCTTGAAAGTTTTATAAAAGCTTATGACGACCTACGAGCAAGATCCTGATGTTGTTCGTTGGGGTCTTCATCTTCTTAATGGCGATCCATATTCAAATTACTGGGTATGATGGAACTGCTACCCAATATGATGCCAACTTTTATGACAGAGAATATGTTGGAGATTGTCATTATGGTGTAGAATACACTAATGTGGAGAATGATGAGATTATAGCAAACGCTCTTCAGGAAGAGCTATCACAACTTGCTGCTGTAGAAGCATCTGGATTTTCATATGCAGAGGAAGACCATTGTCAATCATCAGTTCTTGCACAAGACTGGCTTCCTTATTCTATGAGAAATCTTAGTTTAGGTACTGCAAAAGTTAAAGACTTTCCAATTTGGCATCTTTATGTGTTTCGTTGACGTTTTCTCCATCACGATCATGTCTGACATCATTCAGGTTATGAGAGTACAACAAGAGGAGGAAGATATGGAATCATCTAGTTCAAGTTCTGGAGAAAGATTGTACAATGGGGAGTGTACTGGTTCATTAGAGCTAATGGATGGATGTTGTTCACTTGATGGTGAAGTAGGAAGGAGGTTGAACCAAATGATTCCTGTTCCTGTAAGTTTTAGCTGGCTATCAGAATGCATCTCTTGTATCTTGTGGGATCCATTCCTTCTTCCTATTTCATGATTGTCTCTTAAGCTTATCAATATCAGTTATAATTCAATCACATTTATAAAAATTGATCATATTCTTTTGATGGGATCCAGTTCTTTTTGTCTTCCTAACAGGCTTTCATACATATTTATGTCTTGTAGTACATTATGCTTTTTTCATCATTATAAGATGTTCTTTGCCTATGAAAAGATCTTGACTAAAATAATTTCACTTTTATCGACCTCAATGGACCTCTAGTTCTCACTCCTAGCCATCTTATTTTTTTTCCCCTTATTTCTATAAAATTTGTAGTATTATCTGTCAAATATTTCCTTCCAACATATCAATAGCCAGTCTGTGGATTCTCTAAGTATCAAGATTTTCTGTGTGTCAGGAATTCTTTGCTGCCTGCTTGATGTATGATTTGCTGTAGTGTAGTTGGCTTCTATTTACTGTTGATAAAGTTATGACTCATTTGTCAATTGATTTTTATATTTTCTCACAACCAGCTTTACCTTTTGATTTGGTAACTGCTATCATGACCATGGTTTTAAACTATTAAAGTTCATTATATATTTCATTCATTCTCTTCTAAATGTTTATCCCCGTTTTTGTGCAGCATGTTCCTAGAACTAATGGAGAAATTCCTTCTATCGACGAAGCAACTATAGATCATATAAGACTGCTAGATAGGTATCACCTGTCCTATTTTCTTCCCACTTTTTTCGTCACACCTATCATTCTTCCCAGGTGGATGTAGCTTATCAAAGATTGTAATACAGGTTACAGATATATGATTTGATCGAGTTTAAGGTTGAAGGAGATGGTAATTGCCAGGTTTGTCAGTTTGCCTTCTTACCAAATTGCGATAAGCATGCAAGTAACATGCAATTATGGAATCAGTGGTTGGTAGTTTTCTTGCATGTGGCTTTAGATCATTAACAATCAAACCAAAATTAAAATTCTTGATCTGTTTTTTGTGGGTCTTACTATTTAGTTTTCAATGAGTGGTTGCTATAGTAGTGCTTACTGTTGTTGCCGTAAAGGTTATGGTTTTGAGTTATGTGGGTGTTTGATAGGAAAAATGACTTCGACAATGACAAGTGGTTGTCTACAGTATAGGTTTACAGTGTGGCCATGTCATGCCCTTTGGACAAATTATTTGTAAATTGTAATGATAGGTTTGCACTGTCAGAACTCAGAACCTCTTCAATGTGTCCCTTGTTGATAGCTTTTGCATTATACACCCCTGCTTTACTGTTCCGTTTGAGTCTAAAATAAAAAGTTGTATTCAAACCTAAGGAGCTGACTTGCTAGTCAATGGTGAGCAGTTTTATCTTGCCTTAAATATGCTTGTTTATTTAGAGTAGTTGTCTCAATTAATTACAAAGTTTGGGCTCCAAATTAAAACTAACTGATGATCTGAAGTGCTTTAAATTTCAAGTACAAAATGCCAAATTGCTTGGGAACAAATTTTCCACATCTTCTCATTAGCCTAGCTTACTAACTTCTTTGCTACATAATTTGCTTCCATGTTGTTGACACCTAAAAGTGGATCTATATAATCTAGGTCTCCACAAATCCTGGACATCTCTTGCCTAGTGGAATACAACGAAGATCTAACGATATTCATGAAAGACCATGAGATTTGGGCTTTATGCAGTTCAATCAATCAAAAGGAGGTCATAGATTGTTCAAAGATGCCTTAATAAGCAATTGATAACATATCCAAAATTTGAGACATGCAATGGTAGAAGCTGGTTTTTGATCCAATATGAGGATCTAAAAATGCAATGTGGGGCCCAACCATGAAGACCATGTGATGTAGGCCTAAGATCAAATTCAGTGAGAACCCACTAGTAGGCTTGCGGTTTCAGAGTAGTCTCTGAAAGACCCACGCAACCGATTACGAATCGTAAAAGGATCCTTGGTATGGAATTGCTCAAACAATATCCAAACCAATTGCACAAGTTTCCCAGAAATTCAAATTAGTTTATGAAATTCACTAGATTAGGCCTCTTTTAATCGAATATGAGTATGAATTGCAGAAGCATAATTAAAAGAACATCATGATGAATTCGAACATAGCATACCTAATCTATGAAGACCATAACAACTAATTGAATTAAGAAAAGACTGGTACTTAATTACCATGGGCGAAAATTGGAGCCCTGTCCAACTTTCAAACACAACTCCACACAGCCACAAGAGAAATCTCTCTCAGAAGCAAACTTCAATTCTATTCCATTGTGTCAAATTCGAATGGAGTACACCCGTATTTATAGGAAAAAAGCAAAAAGAACAAACTAGCCTTGCCTTGGTTGACCACACCAAGGAAGCAATTTATCTCTAAGAAACAACTAAAAAAAGACACCTACTTAAGATTGAATGGAGCCTTATTTAGACCATTCCATCTCAACCCTACACGTATCCTTGAAGGCTTATTGAAAGAACAAGATTAAAAGATAAAAATACTAAGTAGGCAAGCAACCTTCCACTTGCTTGGGTGCCACTTACTCTCCCACCTCCTTTCGTTTCTCTTTCTTTTGCCACTTGCTTTTGAGAGAACTCTTTTTGGTGTCGACACTTGGCACCTAGAGAGGGACTAGGGCTTGGAAGAAATTGGGCTTAGTGGAGTGGGCCTTGGCCTGTTTTTGGTTGGGCTTTGGTGTTACAGGCTTTATTGGGTCACAAGGTGTAGTTGGGCCATGACTTGCAATATTGTAGGCTTATTAGTGGAGTCCCTTTATGAATGCCCTAATCAAAATGAAACATATAAGCCAATGCAATTTCATCTGCATGATCCAGTTCCATCGAAGAAGAATCTGACTGTGAACCAATAGGCTGGATTCCCTCATCACCATGTAATCCGAACTTGTGGACCACTTCAAAGATTATTGGATTAGCTTCCTTAACTTACCGATCTGATCCAATATGTGGATCAAAATAAATAGGGTGTGGCCCATGTATGATGATTGTACAGTTGCAATTTACTCCAATCTTGAATGTCCCTAAGCTAGCTACCAATGCAGTTTACTTTCCTAATTCCAGGCTTTTGGTCTTCTCTACCTTGGCCTAAGTCTGAACCTCAAGAGTTGGTAATCTTCACTTGGTTTGCCATAGGGATGGTCTCCATGATTTCCTCCTAAATCACTTCTCTTATGTGATTCAAAGATAGGCATGGTCTCTAATCTTTGCGGTAGGCCATTGTAAGCCTAAACTGTTGATTAAAATGATTGAAATATTGTAGATTTTTTGAATGTTTTAGGAAAAAAAGAGGAAAAAAAAAACTATTTTCAAAGAACAAATGCCGCTTTATTCATCCATCAGGGAGATCTCAAATTCAAAATTGCATAAAAGGTTATGGTTATAATACCATAATTTGTTCAAATGAACATGTTTCTATTCTATGATCACGTGGGGCCCACTAGCTGATCTAGAAGCACCATAGATTTGTTATCGATATTTGGGTATCAAGTGAGCTCTCCAATGCAACAAACAAAGGTTGAATTGTAAGTTGACAATAATATTAAAGCGTTTGAAGAGAAAGTTGTGGGAGAAAATGAAAAAAAAATGTCACTCTCATCCCACAAGGTTGGCTTCTCCTTGAGGCCAACCTCCCCATGGCCCATGGGGCACCAACACTATTTGACTTTTGCTTTAAATACTCCTTTTTGAGTAACTTAGGTGGATTTTTTGTCATCATTTTGAGAGGAACTTCGGAGGAAAATTAGAGTGAAATATCAAAGGAAAACTTGGACAAACTCTACGAAAAATCTTGTAAAATTATAAGAAAGCAAGGAAAACTTGGAAGATCTTGCAGATTTTTCTTCTCATCTTTTTTTTTTTTTCCCTTCATTAAATTTAATTTTTTTTTTAAAGGTTTCATTAATTTTAAATGTGGCTTGGGTAAAGTGAGGGATTGTTACTTGGGGTTGCCACCCTAAAGGCAATCTAAGTTGCATGGGTATGGGTGTGAGTGTCCGAGTCTGACATGGGTCTGAGGTGTCAGACTAGGCAAACCCATAAAAAAAAAGAAGATAGAGGGACACGAGACCATATATAAATAAATTAAAATATAATTTTTATTATAAACAAAAATAAGGTGCAAAATAACACTAATAGTAACTTTACTCTAGAAAATTAAGTGACAAATATTTTGATATTTTAATTAAGAGGAGAAAGGGATTTTATTCATCTTGGAAAACAATCTTAAAAAGCACTAAAAGATCCCATGAGAACAGGTGCAAGTCTCTAACACGGGTGCAAGTGTTTGCAAGTGTTTGACATGGGTACCTCACACATCTTGAAGTGTTCGTGCAACATAGAAGGAAGTCTATATGGAGCTACTATGCTATTGGAGGTTTCCACCTTATTTGTTGCTTCCCATAAGTGATTGATTTTAGAAACCCAAGAGTTTTTTAATCATTCTTTATCCCAATTGAAGATTGTTCCTATTGACACGTAGAAACTTGAGGAAAAGTTTGATTTTCTTTCTTGAGTGGATAAAGGACCTTTTGGTTCTCCATTGGAGGAAAGTTTCAAGAGTTGCCATCATTCTTTCAATTTTTCCTTGAATGGACAAAGATTCTTTGTGTTCTCCACTAGGATAGATTGTGGATTAAAGCCCTCATATAAATATTTTTCTTAAAAATCGGGGAAAATTGTGATATCTTGATTTGAAGTGTTCACTTTCTCTTTGTTGAAAGGGTGTCAGGCTGGTCTCTATGAGGAAGTTGATAGTGACATATTACTTGTTCTTTTGTCCACCTATCATCATAAATATGGTGAAAAAGGTACACCAGTGTCCCTTAGTATAAGAAAACACCGGTGACCCTATCATTTCCCTAAGGAAATACATAAAACTGCAGTGTGATTCTATTGAAAAACCATGAATATAAAGAGCATTGGTACAATGAACATAGACAATCTAATGGTTGCAACAAATCATGAATACATCTTACCAATTTGGAGTTAATTATAAGCCAAGGTTATATTCTTCCTATACCCCCCTACGAACTCAAGTGTGAATTTATTTAACTTGATAAATGAATGGTCAGATGGCATGATAAGCGTTTAGATGGTATGGAGTTGACATAGATACAAAGGAGATGCAATGGAGTTGAGAAGATGGTAGGATTGACGTGCCACAATTATTAGGTTGATGAAGATGCAAATGGAGATGGAGATAGGGACAAAGATCAACATTTTGCCAAGCAAAATCGATTTGGATCTGGATGATATTGATAGTTGGAACTTGATAAAAGAATGGTTGAATGGGGTATGGAGTTGAAGTAGATCTGTAGGAGATGCAATGGAGTTGAGCAAACAGTAGGATTGACTTGCCACAACTGTTGGTTGATGAAGATGCAAATGGAGATGGAAATAAAGACAAAGATCGACATTTTGGCAAGCAAGATCAGCAGATCTGGATGATCTCGATAGTTGTAACCATAATCAACAGTGGATACAAACAGATCTAGGGTAGAAAAGATCTGTATGAAGCAAACAAAAGCAAACATAAGAGCTGATCTAGTAACCCTAAGATCAGAGCCCATGAAAGGAGATTTGAACCTTGCAAATCCAAACAAATTGGTGACCCAAGCTAAGCCACAAATAGCTGTCAAAACCAACATGTGGATGGCAATCCATATCTTTGTCAGGCAAGCTTTTATACCTTTCTATTTATTTTCATGCTTTGGTGCTCTCCGAAAATGGCTGTTTATGTTGATGATGGTGGTGGTCACTGAAAGGTCTCTAAAAAACAGATATCGGTCCTTGGAAACTGCTGTTAATCATGGTACGAATGTTCCAATAATTGGTTGATGTAACGAGCCCTCTAAGTTTCCTGGCAATGCTTACGAAAATATTCAAGGGCATTGACAGACTCATAGATGAAAATGAATTTAGGAATGGAGGGAAAGTAGACAATTGAAAAAAAAAACCACCAAATACCAGAAGCCATTTGAGGAAAAGAAGAGTAGTCTACTCAAATGTGTAAAACACCTTCTTGTCTTAGATTTCTAAACAAATTCAATCATCCAAATCTTTTTTGCACGGTATGACCTTTTTCTTACTCTCTCTCTCTCTCTCTCTCCTCTTCCTTTCGCCCCCCTCTACCACCTCCACCACCATCCATCCATCAAAATGAGTCTAATTGTTGGGCTACAAGGAAACAATGAGAAGGTAAAGTTTATGTGGCTGAAATACATGCTAGGATGGATGGATGGATGGGTGAAGTAAAATTAAAGGACAAACTAGGAATGGGCATGCAAGTGTTAATATATGAGCGGCTTCAGTGGAAGAGAAAGAAGGAATGCATTCAGATGATTTGGGCATATGGGGAGAATACCAAAGGCAAGCCTGGTTTGAAGAATAATGTCTTGTTGGTTGGAGGTGGTAGAAAGGGTGGCCAATTATCTTTCAAAAAAAGAAAAGAAAAGAAAGGGAGGCCAATTAGGGTGTGAATGGGGAATGGTCTCAGATTTTATTAGAGGGGGCACAACAAGTGCCAGGTACAACAAACAAATGCAAGAAGAAAGAAGAAAGGCATAAAGGGAACAACACTCTGATAGGGCAAGGACAATAACCAATACCAACAAATCACAATCCTCAACCCAATTGCAATGCTTTCTTTCTAAGTTCTCCAGAAGTCTGACTTGGTAATGTTGTAGAACTCTTGAGCAATAGCCATAGTTACAAAGAACTTGGTCTCTAATGGAAATCAATGCAGCAGAACTCAGAAAGCCTACTTAGATCGATGGTTAAGTCTTTGATGGTGATGATAACTATAGAGTTTGATGACCGATGGTGTACCTAATGTTGTGGCGATGAATAGTAACTCCGACAAGGAACAATAAAACGGAAGAAGAATCCTCTTTAAAGCGTCCATAAATTTGTTCAGGCTAATACCATGTAGAAAATAATAATAGAGAAAAAAAGAGAGGAAATGTTGGAGGAGAGTAATGTCTCTCTTTGTATTGTATTGAATTGTCTTAAACTGTAAGAGATTACATGTATAAATAATAAACAAGGAGCCAATCAAGGTGATTGATTTTGGAAAGAAATAAAAGAATGGCTAATTACAATCAATCATACATAAATTGAGTTGATTTTTCAGAATTAGAATATTCTAGTCAACTTCTTTGCAGAAGTGGATCCCACAACACCTAATCATGAAATTCATCTGTGATGCAAGTGTAGCCCTCATGAAAGGGGTGATGCGTAGAGGATGATATTGTGTGGCATCCAGAAATACATTTACAAATAGATATAGTTAAGAAGCGTTGAAGTTTGTATGTCTTCCATGTGGAGCTTGCTTTGTCGTTTGTCACTATGTTAAGGGGTGGGTTGGAAAGGTCAGTTTTCGGTTGATGGCATCCTGGTGCTTGTTTGGTAACAATTCTTTCGGAAGAATGATTCTTCCAAGATGGCTTCAGTCATCACAGTCTTGAATGGAAAAAGGTTCTTGAATTGTTCTGAAATGGTCAATTTTTTATTGATAAAAACTACAGTTCTTCTTCTTTTTTCATTTTTTCAAGAGAGTTGCAAATGGGGAAAATGTTGAGGAAACAAGTGAGACATGATGGTGGAAATGCTAAAGCTTTGACTCCTTCGTGGACACGAGGATGGGAGATTTATGGTTCAGTGGTGGGTTCAAGCAATGGTTCACAGGTGGTGATTAGTGATGCTGGAAGCCCCCTTTGCCCAGCTATTGGCGCCCAAACCTTGTTGGCACTCACTTGCCACTGGTCACTATATGTCCCATGCCAGCTCAAAATAAAAAACAAGGATTAGAAAAAGAGAATGGCTAATGATTTCTTTTGAGGGGATTAAGAAGTGGAAAAAAGGGATGAAATTAATTATTCCATTGCTGTGTTGGCAGCAAAAAACTCTACTAGACATACACTTTAAGGTGGAATCAGGTTTTTTCAAAAAAAAAAAAAAATCCAACTTTTTTCAAATTATTTGGCTATGATATTGATCCGAAATATGTTCGACGCCCCTACTCGCTCCCATTTGGATGGAGGAGTGGGACTCGAATTTAGGATCGTCTTCCGGCAACACACAAACACAAAATGGAATAAGAGACTGAGACAATATTTTTTTTTTTTTAACATGGTAAACCCACTGAATGGAGAAACCTCCACGTGCCAATCTAGGCAAAAAGATCCACTATGAATTGAGTTTTACAAACATACACCATGAAAGAACTCTCTGCTCTCTCACCAAACAGCGACAGACTAAAAGATACATGACAGCCCAAAGCTCAGTCGACTGAACTACATGGTTCAGCCGACTGAATTCTTAACTGGATCTTGTTCAATTGGCTGAACCATGTAGTTTTGTCAGCATGGTTCGGCCGACTGAATTCTTAACTGGATCTTGTTCAATTGGCTGAACCATGTAGTTCTGTCGGCTGAATTACTCTCTGCTGCTAGTCGGGTTATACAGGAACATACAGAGTATGCCCCTCTATGCTGCTAGTCGCTGGACTCCACTGTGGTAGTGGGGGTACCTCCAACTCTCAACCCTCCACCTTTTAATGCCAAAAACAGTTGGGAAACTTCCTGGTGGTTGAGAGTTTGAATTTGAATTCAAAATGTAACTGTCGGTGGTTACCAAAACTGCACCTGAATTCAAAATTCAAGTGGAAACTGCCAAGTTTTGTGACTCTAACTCGGCAACTCAGTTCTCCATTGTGACTCGATCCGTTTATGGATCAGATATGGCCCATAAAAATCAGCCTGATTAGATCACTCCAGGTAATGGTTTTCAAGGCTCCCAAAGATCAACAATAAATAAGGTGCATGGAAATGGGGTCTTAATCAACAGTTGGTGTAACCAGTTATGGGATTGAATTGTTTGAGGTGACAACTCATGGAGGGGCAGTGGTTTTTTTATTACTTTTTACTTTCATACAAGTGAGACTCTGATTTGCCGATCTGGGGATGTCCTGTAATTTCCCAGATTAGAACATGCTAATTTGGAATGGTCTATGAAGAACCTCTAACAACAGAAATACAGTAACAAGCCAGAAATTAAAAAATCCAAACCATGGGGGGATATTAAATTGGATCTTCAAGACGGAGGTTTAATGGGGTTGAACTGCTCATCAGTCCTGATAATTGGACCATTGGTATCCATATGTAGATTAAAGTTGATCAGGATTCTAAATCTGCTGGTATAAGAAACGTCATGATCTCTTATTTTATTTTATTTTCCATGTTTCTCTGTTTCCTTCATCTTTGTTTGTGCTATGGCTTATTATTTTGAATCAGAAGTGCCGTTGATCCTGAAATAGGGTAATATTATTATTGCTTACTTTATTTGGTATGCAAATTCACTTTATTTCTAACACTATCCAGTCATCTGAAGTGCCTATTGTGTAGGTATGCTTAGGCTTTTGACTGATTCTGGTTGCTCTCTATCTCCCTTTTATAGATCTCATATTGCTTATTTTGGCATGTCAATCTGGTGTAACAATGATTGAAATGGTCTAATTGATTGTGTAATTTTCTTTCCCCAGTTCAGGGCACTATCACATCAATTTTATCGCACTCCTGAACACCACGAGTTTGTGAGACAGCAAGTAGTTAATCAGGTTTGGTATCAGCATATTTTCCTTAGAGTCTGTTAGTTGGTTCCATGAATCTTGATAAATATTTGTAGATTGTAAGATCATCTTCTCTACATAATTGCCGCCAGTGTTCATATGAGTTTTAGATCCATTGCTTTCTCTATTTCTATATCAGCTTAAATCTCAACCAGAAATGTATGAAGGATATGTTCCAATGGATTATGATGACTATTTGAAGAAGATGTCTCAGTAATATTCAACTCTTTTCCTTTTTCTTTTCTATTTGATTATTCTTTTGATAATTCATGATTGATGCTTTTGGGCAAGAATAATTCATGTTTCTGTTCTTATATATGATTGACACAATAGGGATGGTGAGTGGGGCGATCATGTCGCATTGCAGGCTGCAGCAGATTCGGTATGGATTAATTACTCCCAAACTCAAATTTTTTTTTTTGAGAAGATTTTGGTCTTTGAAATATTAATTTAAAAAATGGGTGGATATGTTTAATGTTTTTTTTCTGCAGTATGGTGTTAAAATATTTGTAATAACATCTTTCAAGGATACTTGCTACATCGAAATAGTGCCTAATGTTCAGAAGTCAGAACGTGGTATGTCACTCATCTCATTTTTATCTGAAATGATGTTTTTCCTCGACATTGGAGCACTTTGACAATAATGCTACAGGTTATAATTTTATTTTTATTTTTGGTTTGACGAAAAATTGGAAAATCAATGAGTGCCCCTAATACGGAAGTAGGGAATTTTATCTCTAAAATAATATTAGGGTTAATAAGAGAAACAAAAAGCTAATATAACAAGCGGTGAAATGATATCAACTGAAAATTTTAACAGTAGATATTTTTGGAGAACTTGTAGAATGAACTACAAAGAAAGACATCATCCTTAAGCAGCCATTTTCCCATCTGTGGAGGAGGTATAAGGTAAAAGAGAAAAATCAAGTGGCATAAATGGGGTCTGCACCCTGGATTGGGACAACCCTCCTTCACACACAACACAAGAGGGGTACAGAAGGTTTGCCCGTGGGATTGAGCCTCAAAACATATGGTTCAGACCCTTCTCCATATGTATATGTGTTCTCAATCAGCTAGGCTACATCAGGGTTGATCCAAACCATACATCACTGTAAATGCTGGTGAAAGGTACAAAATCACGAACAGAAAGCAGGTGTGGATCTGGTCCAAACTGACCTCTGACTACATGTCTGATATTAGGATGCAGCAACACGACTAATCTTTTCAAACTTCTACTAAAAATCAAAACAGCAAAGCAGGAATTTGAGGCATTTAGCACCACGGTTATTTTTGTCTTCATAATTGAAAGCCCCAAGAACAAATCCTAGATATCCATGAGTAGATGTTTTAATCCATACCACTTTTAACGAAAAGTGAGTAAATCCATTTAGCTTAATGACATAACAAGCAAACTCCCAAAGTAAGCTGCTGATTATAACTTTCTGCAACCAGGACTAGAGAAAGAATGGAATCTCCCTTTGTTTGGAATGTCGACCAGTTCCACTTATGGTTGCATGTACCATATGATGGATGCACAAGTGAGCTGGGTTTTGTGAGGGACTTGACTGCCACGAGATACATTTGCTCTCTGTGGTGCACCCCCAATTCCCCTGGTCTTTCTACTGAGGTTAATGGATAATCAGCCTCATGATTTTAGCTTATTGTTTTGTCGTTCAATTGCCTTGATATACATGTTTGAATTGCAGGATGTGACTTCATAAGATGGAATATGTTTGACCTTGCCCTTGGAAAAAGAATGTCTCGACCCTTGTGCAACCTTCGTCGCTTCTAACATTATATCTCTTGCATCCATCAGAGAAGTTTTAACACAAAAACTTTCCCTCACGTTGATTCCTATTGACAATGTGGCTATAGGTTAAATCAACAATTCATCTCTCTTTGTGGCTTACCCTCCCCCCCCTCCACCCAAAAAAAGCCCTCATGTTGATTACTATGGACAAGGTGCTAATGGATTCTAGACGGCATGGGATTCACTGCTTTTAGAGGGCCAACTATTTTTGAAAATAATGGCTGCATATGTGCTGGTCTTTTGTGTTCTTTACATATATTTCTAAGAGAATTTCTTATGTAAATTAAAAAATGTTACATCAATATGTACTTTGGTTGATTGAATTTAAGTAAGTGACTCTCTTTGACAAATGACTGAAAAAGCTATAAAATGTTGTAAGCCATGGCATATGGAAGAAGCCCTCTTTTTCTAATAAAAAAGAAAGAATGTTGAGTCAGTTCTTTTATAGTGCCTGTCTAGCACACTTTTTTAAACCATGGTCAGGATTAAACTTTCTGAAGTAATCTAATAAGAAACCAAACCTTGATGCAGTTATTTTCTTGAGCTTTTGGGCTGAGGTGCACTACAACTCCATCTATCCGGAAGGAGGTAATTTCTCATTGTTAGATAAAATGGTAGTGAGGCTGAGGTAGGTAATTTCTCTTGGGAGGCTGACCATGTAACTTGGATTGGATTCCCACACGGTTCATTGGAATGTAGAGAGGACTACATGGTTCCTATCCAATCGTCCCAAACTTTGTAAGATAGTCCTTGAAAAATCTATGGCTTAAAACAATCAAGTTTGCAAGGTAAGATCACAAAGCTGGGATTATTGGATTGAGGTGGAAGTTTTCTCCACCCATTGCATGTAATTTTCTTTACATTTCACCAAACATGTATGGCACACTTAAAAATTAATGTGAAGCATCCCTAACTGGGGAGGCTGATGTAGAATCCCTAGAGTTCTTGGTGTTATGACTTGGCTTTGTCATATGTATTGTTGGAAAAATGGCTAGATATGGTTCATAAGTTCACCACCTGTGAGATAAGCAAATTTGCATCATGATTCATGGGATAGATTTGTGTGTAAAAATCTAAGAACCCATGGGGATCATCAAATGTGACTGATCACTTCAAGGCACAGAGCCAATGAAGTTGGACCTGAAATGCAAATGGTCCATGACATTGAAACCTTTAAGCCTTAAATGCCTGTTTCGGGCCAACTAAATCAAGGTGCATCTGCCAATATAGTTCCAAAATCCCAAGTATGGGTCCCACAAAAATGGGCCCACATCCCATCACATTATGTGAAAATCTGAAGCCCATAACCTAGGTCACGAAATTATGATCCTCCACACCAAACCACCTAACGTTAAAGCCAGAAACAACAACTTTTATTTGGAATGGAAGCCAGAAACTTCGCTACCCCTAACATTTGTTACCTATGTTGAATAAGTGAGGAGTTGATCAGCCATCTCCTTCATTGTTGTTTTGTATCCCCAAATGGAATTTTGTCCTATCCCTCTTTGATATTTGCTGGGTTATTCCTTTCGATTCCGAGATCTCATCCTGGGATGGGGTTCAGGGCCTTTCACAAAGAGTCAATCTATGAGGGAAATTTTACCTTTGGCCATTGCTTGGTTCCTTTGGTTAAAAGCATACTATAACAATCTTAGAGGATAAAGCACAAGAAAGGATTTCATAAGATCAAGTTTGATTTAATGGGCTGCGGCCTTATAATATTTCTGGGATGTCAAGTGGATTACTTTAATAGGAGCTGGGCATCCACTAGAATAAGTCCTTTTTCTCAATTGTCTTGCCATTTGTATTTTGCTTGTTTCTAGCCTTCAGCTGAACTCCCCCTTACTTATTTCTTTTGTATGGAATAAAATTTTAGTTTTTTTTAAAAAAAAGTGTATATGCCAAAGTTCCCATATTCCTCATGATAATTTTTTTTTTTTTTTTAAATAGCAACAAAGAAAAAGAAATATCATGTGGTACTGCCTTACTAGAAATCTATGCTTAAATTGTGGCAAGTTGATCCTTAGTCTCAAATGTTCATGGTGACTAAGAAGAAAAAGGTGATGGCTCTTTGGAAATTAAACATGAAGGAAGGATATATTTTGCATTATTATTAAATATTTATAATTTGAATGTGAACTGTTCTCTGCCCTGATGATCTCATTCTTTACAGGGTGAGTTGTGGACGAGATGCTTTGTACTGGATGATGATGTGAGGGTGACTAAACATGCTAAGAGGATGACAGATTGTTTGGCTGCACCCACTTGCCTCCCTTGTTGAATGTTCATTTTCTTTTTATTTAAGTACTAAACTCACTGTACAATGAATGGCATTAGGGGGAAGAGATAGCTTTCATCCATATATTGCTCTGCTACATTTTACCATACATTATTTCTGCGAATGAATTAAAAAAAAATAAAAAATTTACTCATTAAGCTCTTGTAATGTGATCGTTTGTATGGGTATCAAGTTTTTATTTCTTTTCTATTGGCTGTTATAATTTCTAAAAGTGAAGTGAAGCATCTTTGTATTTCAGTTGTTTTTGTGAAATGTTTCAATCAATTTTAGTAGAAAGCTTTAAAATTTCCCATTTTTAAAATGAATAGGGAAGAAAATGACTGATTGTGTGCTTGGGTAAGTGGATCTGGTTCTGGTATTGGTGGACCATCTAGCAGGTTTAAAAAAGATTCGACTACACATGGTCGACTCGGTGAGATTTTGATGAAGAGAACATTCCAGGTGCATTACTCAGCCAACACTCATTGACTCAGGTGAGAGACTGTTTGTTGGGGTTTTTCATTGTTTATATTTTTATGTTGGAAGTACCGAGTTTAATGTATTTGACTTGGCCTTGACTTGATTGAGTCTTAATCCTGACTCGGCGGTCTTCTGAGTCCAATCATTTTAGAAGTATTTTGAACTAGGCCACCTACTCTGGGTTGGACCATGTTCTTTCATTGAAAGGTTGGTGTTTCATTTTAGCCCATTTAAGAACATGCATGCTCGCATTTTTAAAAAAAGCCCATGGAAGCCCATGGGATTTTTAGCCCATGGGATTTTTAGCCCATTTAGCCAACTATATTTATTTGTAATATATTATTAGTATTATTTGTTATTATTGTTACTATCACTACTACTACTATTACTATTATTATTTTAAATCCTATATTACACCGTCCAAATATATTAATCTACAAATGGGTTCTAATGAGTGGGCTTGGGGTTTTGGCTTTAGATTAAAAAAGACCATGAAGCCACTTTCTACTACTTTCTATTCAAACTTTCTTAATACTATATCAAGTTCAAACGTTGTAAAAAAGATAGTAGAGTCAAAAGGCACTTTCTACTAATATAAACTTTGCATACTTAGATCAGTTTAAACATATGTCTTGGATCAAAGTGTATCTAAATTTTTAAATATCGAACTTTCTCTTCGATTTGATCACAATAAAGTTTTTTACCCTAAGTTAGGATAGATCAAGGATTTAAATCTCGGTATCAGCCGAAAAATTTCTCTCCTATTCTTTTTTTAAAAAATCACTTTTATCGGTCGATAATGACGATATATATCGAATATCGATCGATATCTCAAATCTTGATCGATACATATCGTAACAACCTGAGATTTGTTTCCCTGTGATAGATTGAATTGAAGTCTGTCTCACATTTGCAATTTTTAAAACCATCAGGATATCTCACCATTTGAGTGTCATTGCTTTAAATCATGCACCTTTGACTTGGTGACCAACTTTAAGCTGTCAATTCCATTTCATTTCGCTGGCACTTTAGATAATTTATTTTTATCAGCACTTCCCTTAGCAGCAACAAGAGCAGGACCATCACACCCACTAAAAAAACCTGTGGGCCATGCACAAAGTTGGCCAGTTCTCTAACTCTAAAAGACTTCTCTAGTGAGATTTACTAGTGACACTGTCCATTACTTAATCTGATTAAATTATATGCCACATGGAAATTATAAAAAATTGCTTGATAATGTTGCCCTTCACGAAAAAAGTCAAAAAAAAAAAAAACAACACACACATGAAAGAGCTTGTTAATAGAAGTTAGTGCATTCAAGATGTGAGATTAAAATGATCGATTATATAGTTTTTTTTTTCCCTCTTAAGAAGATGGAAAATATAGGTTGAAATAATATTTACTTGGAAGGTTAAAAAAAAAAAAACTAAGGTTCCTTCCATCTTGGTAATATTTACTATTTATATTTCCTGACTTCCTGTTGCCATAAAATATTTATATAACACACACCACAAAATATTATTGCCAAGTTGGAGTAAAAGGTAAAATTGTAGTTTCCTTCCTATTAGTGGCTGTCTCAATCTGAAACCAAGCAAAGGAGAGGAGTTGGGTCCATATCATCAGACCCACCAAATCCACAAGCTGGCCTTAGTGGGCCAGAAATTATTAAATGAAAGCCCTCACATCATTCCTAGTAACTGAATTTCAGGACACCAAATCAAAGCATTTGGACCCACCATCAACAACAAACCTAGAACAAGTACATCTTCACTCCTACCAAATTACCAATTTGCCTATATTATATACTTTCAGATGTATTGACATCTTTTTTTCTCTTTTACTGTTCATTGTCAAAGATTAGGGCCCACCCACAAGTTTCATAATTTTTTTTTTAAGAATTAATATTAAGTTTATTTGAATGTTACGCATGCAAATTTTAAAATCTATATGATGATCTTAGTTCTTGATATTATGATCTAAACTTTTAAAATTTTATAGCTTTTGAAATCATTAGCAGAATAACACTTTTATTAATGTACAGATCTTTCAAATTAGCCATCTTTATCCTTCAAAATAAATCCTATAAAAAAAATTATTTCTCTATATCATTGCAGCCATCCATTTCATTATGGATTCAATTAATACTCCACCAAAAGTGCAAACAAATGGGTTGGTAGCCCAACACCCAACTAATGATGTATCCTGAATTAAAGGACATTTTGTGAATGGAAGATGGAGAAGGATGTCTTTTAACTACTTCCCTAATTGATGAAGATGAGATAATTAAAACCCAATATTTTGTATATCTTTTAATAAAAATCAACTTGAATAAACTGCTCTTATAGTTTGACAGACTATAAAGATTCAACCACTTAGTAAGACTCAAAATTAGTCCAACAATAAATAATTAAGACTAAATTCAAAGTGAATATAGATATAATCTTAACCTTGAAATATTGAGATCAAATCCCTTCAACACAAAAAGAGCCACTCCCCATTGTGATGTATAGGGCTGCAACTTAGATCAGGTTTTGGCCCTACTCGCATGACCCGACCATGAGAAATCATGTGGGTTGGGTCAAGAATTTCAAGTCAATGGGTCGGATCAGGTTGAGAAGATAAAAACCCGTATGAAATTCAGATCGAGTCGGGTTGAGGATTTTACAAGTTAACCCGACCCGACTAAAATTAGACTAAAATGGATTCAGAATGCAGGTCAGAATTTAAGTTGATTTAGGTTAGAATTCGGATCGAGTCAGGTCGGGCCGAGTTCCATATATATATATATCAACTCGGGTCAGATTGGGTTTTAAAGAACCTGACCCGCCCGACCTGAGTTGCAGCCCTAGTTCTGTACCCGACGTGTGCAGATTGAGAGGTTTACATATGCCCTCAGAATTAGTTAAGAAAATGCCAAGATTCTTTGTTCTTAAAAAAAAAGGTATGAGATAAAAAAGTAATAAAATGTAGAATGTGAATCTTATTAAAAAAAGTTGAATATTCAACTTACAAAATGAACCAATTCTCTATGGATAATATCATTGCAGAGATTGTCCTGCCCTTTCATAGACATCTACAGAGAGAAAAGAGCAGAATACTCATTCCACTTGCTAGTGCAATGGTGAAATGGTTAGGTGAAAATAGTCTCTTACTTTCACCAATAAACATCAAACATGAATAAATAGGAAAAGAATAAAACAAGAAATTTCTCTGCAGTGTGCTTTCTCCACATTGAGTTTGCGCCACTAAATAGAGTAACCTCATTTACCTTCACATCCATTTCTAACAACTAATTCACAAACACTTAATGTTTAAAACAAAATAATTAAGATACAATAATATACAAATAATTACAATAGTATATAATGTTTACAGTAAAACGAGACAATTTTATTAATTTAAAAAAAATATGAAAATGGGCATGACTCCATCAATACAAATGAATCCATAATCCTATAAATCTCTTGAAAGATAATACATAGACAACATCGAGCACAAAATTACAAATATGACCTCATGTCCTACAAAATGGTGGTCAAGTGATGTACAAACGATGCAGCAAATACCTAAGCAATCACATTGTCTTGTCCCGGAGTGTGCCTAAGTCCACTTTTCTTTGTTTTTCCAAAAGATTGCTTTAGTCCACATTGAGATAGAAGCAAGCTCATTATCTTTAAGAAGAGGGGGTTCAAAATTCGATATCGGCTGTCCGATATTTTTCTCTCATTTAAAAAAAAAAAAAACGGCCGGCCGATATGATACGGCCGAGATATCGCTGTATCGGCCGATATTTGGACCCCTATTTAAGAATATAATGCTCTCTTTCTCATGTCTTTTTCAATATAAATAAATTTCCATCAGCTTAGAAATTCCTCATGCTATATATGAACAATAACACTATGTACCAAATTATGAAAATACTCTTATGTTCAAAAAAAAATTGGGAAGAGGGCTACCCCAAAACCCTCTAGAAGGGCGACATTGTCCCTGTCTAACCTCTAACACCCCACCCCACCCCACCCTTTCCAAAATCTAGGGTCCAATGTCAAGCAAAAGAAAAAGAAAAAGCAAATATCTTTTTTAACGATCAAATGTCAAGACTTCTTAGGGCATTCGACTAATCGTTTGGACATGTGCAAGCCTCTCTATCCTACACATTGGGTAACTCTACAGAGAATGATCCCTTTGAAGTAGAGTAAAAATCAAATTCAAGACTCTCACTTTCTAAGACAGGTTCCTCACTATCACTCTAACCCCTTTGAGCTATCCGCACACAAAATATTGAAAACAAAGTAACTATAGGTCAACAAACACATGAGATTTATGTGATTTTACAGTTTGACTACATCTATGACCTAATGGAGTGTCTTCAAGAACGTGGAAGGAATTTTAATTCTCTCTTATCATGCTTCTTCTCTCTGTACACATATCTCTGTAACCCTAGAAATTCTACAAAAATACTATATAAACAGGCTAAATATGTATAATATCAGATAGGGAGGCCCTGTCCCCCTCCCCCTTTAACCACTTGCTCGGGAGCTAGAGGCTTCAAAGCCCAAACAACTCTCACCCCAGTTAATAGCTTCGATCATTGAAAAATACAAGATACACAATGGCTGCGTTTGGATGAGAAATAAATTTTGCAGGAGTTTTCCGTCTTCAGAAGTTCCCTTCATCTTGTTTGATAATTGCTATAAAGGGAAAAAAAAAAAACTTAACCTTCTTGGCATCCAATAAACCATCGACAGTGAATTGGTTCAAAATGAAGTCGATTTCTACTCAATTTGAATTTCTTTGCAGATAAACTCACCATGAATTAAGCTTAAATCATATGATGATCAGATAGTAGCTTTTAAAATGATACTTAAAAATGATCTTTATAAATTTAATTGTATCACACTTCTTCTACAGAGTAGATCTTCCAAAGAAATTCATTCTTCTCATTTATAATAAACCTTATAAAAAGTTACTCCTCCAATTCACAACAACCTAATTTACAACAAATAATTTCTCCTTCGCATCCACTTTTTATATCTGAAAGTTAAAAAAGAAATCTTCCAGAATTAGGAGAAATCGAAAAGGAGATGAATGGTGAATAGTGAATACTGTCATATACCATTATTTCATATATAAATTAGTATACACACCATAAGAAAACCTCCCATGGGTTTTTTTCAGAATAATATGATGATTTTGATGATCTGATCTCTCAAACAAAAAGCACAATTCAAGAAAAATAACCTACCATCCAAAAAGCCCATTTCTTCTTCTGCTGCTACTGAAAGAACACTAAAAAAGTCTTCTCATATTACCCAAAAGAGAGCAGCCCAAAAAACCGCATTTATTCTTCAAGAACCCCTTGCTCCTTCTCCCCCTCTGGTGGGGCCGGGGCGAGACCAGGGCCGGGTGTTGGCTGGAGAAGCATTGCGGTAAACGGCATGTGCCGAAATGCGCCAGCAGCCCCAGAAAAATCAAACCCCATGGGCCCCGGATTGAAATCGAGCCTGCAAATGGGCGGGGGCTCAAAGCCGGAGACAGACAAGTACCCACCCGGGGCACGGGCATCTGGAATCATGTGGGGTGCAGTGGGGCGGAACCCAGAATCAGAACTTGGAGCAGAATTGGAAGAGAGCGGACCTGAGGAGGTGGAGGCTTGGGCAGGGAAGGTTCCAGAGCCAGTGGCGGCAATGATGGAAGGCTCAGCCTGGCGGAGGAGCCACTCGATTGTTTCACCCTCAGAGCGGTGGCCTAGCTCACGGGTCAGCTGGAAAATCCTCGCCGCGCAGAGGGCCGGCATACGGACCCGGCGCCCTCGGCCGTTCACCTTCGAGTGACGGTCTTTAGCTGACGAAGAAGAGAGTGACGATGATGGTTTTGAGAGCCGTGTTTTCGAAGGATCGTTGATGAATTGGGTTGTGGAGAGGTGAGATGATGATGGGGCGGCAGCAGCAGCGACCGAAACAGTAGGATGGTCTTTGGAGAAGGAAAGCTCCGGAAGGTCCGAGGCCGCTGTCGAAGCCGGATGGAGAATCAGCTCTGATGACCCCATGCTGAGATTTCCAATATTTCTACTGTTTTCGAAGAAATTTGGAAACAAAAGAAGTAAGAAAGAGATCTGGGTCTTATATATCTCTACTGTTTTTCCAATAAACACAGAAAAAAATTGGAATTTCCCGGAAATTTTAAAAAGGAAGAACAGTCTGGGTCTTATATATCTCTACTATATACCAAGAAATTCGAAAAAGAAAAAGTAAGAAAGAGATCTGGGTCTTTCTCAATCAGGCCAAAGATGATCTAGGACTAAAATTACGGGGTTTCCAGATATATAAAGAGAGTTTGAGAGAGAACAACAAAATATAAAGAAAAAGAAAAAGGGGAAGTGGCTCTTGCTCTATTAATGGAAAGATGAGGAAAGAAGAAGATGGGTCGAGCTTTGAACTGGGTCTTGCTCTATAAGAGATTAGGAGGGAACGAGAAAAGAAAAAAAAAATTGGAAAAAAAAACTGGGTGTTCCTTTTATCAAAGAAAAAAGATGAGATGAAGATGTGAAGGGATTTGATGAAAGAGAGCGAGCGAGATATTTGAGTTCTACCAAAAGGGTAGAAGAAAAGGGAAGAAGAGATCTTTATTAGGGTTTCTAGAGAGAGAAAGAAGAGAGAAAAGGGCGGCTTTTGATGGCAGAGAAACAGAGAAAGACAGAGAAGAGGTTTTGACTGTAAGAACTGAAATCTGGATTTTGGAAATCCTTTTTCCACTGGTTTTTGTATTTTAGAGAAAACTCAGAAGAGTCTCCGGATAAAAAGGTCAGGTATTCGATGGATATTATTTAAAATGGAATGTATTAAATTATGTTAATTTTTAATTTAAAAAGTAAAAATAAATTACTAAATAAATAATTTAATGCTATCATATTTAATTAAACAAAAACTCTATCAAATAAAAATTATAAATAATTAACTTTAAATTTAAATCTTAAATGGAGTCAAATTTTCAAGCATAAAAAATACCCATACTGTTTGCTAGCTTGCACTTTGCAGAGAGGAGAAAAGTATACTATATTTTTCACATTTTTATATTATTTAATTTTCATATTTTATTATTCTTTTTATTTTTAATAATTTTTTGAAGCTATCAGGTACATACGTGACTGGATCTAAGCCGTTGGTGAAGCCTACAAAATCAGAGGTCAGATATTGCTAGCTGGAGAGCAACTATTTGTTTTTTTTTAAATGAATTTTCTTATGACAACATTTTGATAGACCATCAAGGGACCAAGAGAGTGAATGCCACTTAAAAAAATAGATGTATAAATTATTAAGAGAGCTATAGATTATCTAAAATGATACTAATTAAATTATTTTAATATTTTATTTTAAAAATAAATAAATTATTAAATAAATATAGGTAAAAATAGCTAAAATAGACTGCTCAAAAAATAGTTAAAATAGAGTAAATTAGTCTAAATTTAAATGTAAAAAATAATTCCAAGGGTTTAGATTTACTCTAGAGTGGGCTTGCAAAGGGCTCTGGTGTATGAGTGAAAAAGCGCCATAACATCTTTTAATTGAAAAAATGACAATATCTTTCTTGATAAAAGTACACTAGCATGACTTGTAAGTTAGGCTAACCTGAGGTATAAACATCCCATGAGACATCACATATTTAAAATTTACTCTCTTAGAGTTGACTTCTCTTATTCTAGCCAGACTTTAAGATATTGTAAAATAGTTTTTATTCCTATAAAAATTAAAAGTAAATATGAATGTCAAAGCTCTAAATACGTCCCATTTGAAACATTTGTATTTTTTAAAAAACTCTCTATATAAAACATATTTTTTTTAAAACTCTCTGTATAAAACTAATACTCCACGATCTCATCAATTTTCAACACACTTTATATTATTCTAATATGAATAAGACAAGTATTTTGAGACAATCTCAAAATCCATATAAGACAACTAAATTGAGACAAAGGGAGTATGATTTAGTGAATTGGGAAATTTAGATTTCACATGTTATCATTATTATTATCATAAAATTTTGTGAATTCTAGACTCGTGGGTGTTAAATAAATAATTAACTATTGAAAACAATTTGTTATAATAAGATCAATTTATCTTTACTATTTATTAGTAAATTTTCATTTTAATATATAATTTTTTTAACCCACTTCAAAATTAAGATTTTAAAATCTAAACCCTTTTTTTTTTTAATTTACACGTAGAAAACCGCAAGATATCCAACGTAAAATCTCCATGGGTGAGCCCACTACCTCAAAAGCACATCAAGATTAAGTCATGGAGACTCGAACTCATAATCTCCCGCTAGTCATTATACATCTTGAACCCCCGACCCGACACGACCCTAGCTATTTTTGTATTGGGTTCATGTACGCAGGTTCAATTTTCACCTGACCCACTTGCACCCCTTATTTCAATGGTCACACTAATAGTGTGTCCCACCATTAACATCAGAAATCAGAGCAGTTAAGTGGGAGCATCTATTGAAACCCCTCACTGTCATCATCCTACATCATTTTATGGTATGTACCATTGTCCAAATATTTGTCACTTGTCTGTCTGCATTGAATAAAATAATAAATGTTCCGGATACTTTCATGTGACACACATGCACAAGAATATGGTACCTCATAGTTTTATTAGATAGTAGGTACAATGAACTGGCCATATCTGGGAAGGATATGGGCCTTTTCTATACCTACCTATCTGTCAACTGTGAAGGATATGGGCCTCCTGATCCATAAGTGAGAAGACTGATTTGTTTGGGCCTGTCTAAAAGCCCAATTAAACCGTGAGGCCCTAACACACGTAGTTGACACTATTAGACAGTTCATTCAAGAAAATTGAATAGATCATCTCAGCAATTAGGTTCCAACAATTTGGTATTTATTTGGGTACAAGAAAATGCAAACGGACGGCCAGGATAGATAGATGTTTAGATTAGATGACATCATGCAACGTCAACAATTTCTCCCTCCCACTATAATAAATTTCTCATTGTCGATTGTGAATAACATGACACGTGGCGCAGGAGTGCAAAAAACAATTGCCCTGTGTAAGGTAAAAACAAATTTAGCTCCATCAAATATGCATCACCAGCTAATTTAAATTAAATAAGACAAATGGTTAAAATAAAATTTAATTTATCTTAGATTAAATAACTAAAACGATTCAAGTAAAAAAAAACCCTCAATTGTCTTGATTATTGAATTCTGAGAACCTCATGAGTCAGGTCAGTCAAATTAAAGCTACTGCATCCTATTGGGTTAAAAAAAAATTATGTAGACAAGAATTCACTTTACATATTTGTAAAAAAAATATGTTCCAAAATCATTCATTGAGACATTAGGAAGCACCACATTAGGGTTATATGTTTTTTTAACGAGAGGAAGAAACCTCGAACACCGCCCTACTAAATCCCCTATTGGGTGACATTCCACACCTCCACAGGATTGCCACCGGATTACGCATAGTGTTACCAGCTGAGCTACCTGTGTGAGATATTAGGATTATATGTTCTCACACTTCGAAATTCTGGATCCTTTTGGGGTTTTTTTATAACCAAATCCAAACTTAGAAGAGCTTTTCAACTCTTAACTCAAAAAAAATGGGTAAAACTCATAGGACATGCTTGACTCAATATGCTATCTGGTCAACTCAAACGGACTTCACTAAGATTTTTCATGTTTCTAAACTATGTTCTAACCCCCCTCGAGCTATTCTCAGCCTCAGTACAACTAAAGCCATCTCAAACAAGAAAAACAGTAAAAAAAACCACTTCAAACATCTATTATCTGATACAAGCTTAGCTTATTTATAATGTATGGAATATACTAAATACAAGCTAGCTCAAACCTCATATAAGTTCTTCTTTGATGGGAAAAACAGTTGATGATGATCTCCAACCATGAGCCACACTTCATAGTTAATGGAGAGATACTTGGTTCTGGATAAAAAGCCCACAAAATTGGTACTTCCAAATTAGGAGCTTGGGCTCCAATTCCTAGTCCATTCTACTAATGTCGTCACGTTCCTACTTATGTCATCAACACAGTCGCTCTGCAATGCCGTAACTATGTCCTCAGAGTAACTGGATTTCGCCTCTTCCAATAAAACTTGGAAGATTTCGCATTCTATATTATTTGTAAGCTTTGGCCCCATGTACCCTCTGAATGAATCAATTGTATTATTAAGACAGGAACACTTAAAATGTGAAAAATGAAAGAGAAGTGCAATGAATATTCAATCTCACCTGCTGGCCAACCGATCATACAGCACAGAATTATCGGTTTGGAGAACCACCACACAATCAAACCAACGCTCAGGGAAGAAATCACAACCATGGTAATCTACAATATTTCCCCCTTCTTCCATCATGTCCTCAAGCTCATCACAGACCTGCAAAACCATTCAAGTTTGACATATTGCTTGAGTGAACTTTTTGTGTACCCACCAAGTTGAAATCTATAAAACCACTTCCACAGGGGGAAACCACAGATTATCCATTTCCCCAGTTTATCCAGCACGGAAATTGGAAATTAGAAGTGTAATCAGGTCCTTGTACATGGCCCAAATCCAACCCGCTTATACCTCTTAAGGATTCAGATTTAGATAAGGTTGTGTTGTAGGTTCTGCAATCAACAACCCAATCCACACAAAAGGAAAGAACCTGAAAATGAATCCAATGCAACCACTGTGTTGAAGGGGTCACAGAGGCACTAACTACATGCACTACAGAAAATAATTAAATTAATGGTACTCTTAGAATTATTAGTTACTTTTAACACAGATGTGTGGGTGCACATTTTGAAGGTTAGGTCAAAATCCCCTGAAACACATGGAAATACAGGTTTTGCATGAATCTAATAGTAATTTTGAAAAACTCTTATAGTCTCAGTAAGTATATCAAAATTTTTTTTTTTGAGATCTGGAGTTGTCCAAGCGTCGCATCCGATTAGTCCTCCAGGGTGTGTGAAAACCCCCCTATCCTGCACACACCAGGTAAATCGATGGGACCTTACTCTATACATATTCCCATGAGAAGTGGCCCTTCATTGAAGCTCTCATGGTTTGAACCCAAGACCTCTCTCTAAAAATCTTGCTCCCAAACCAATTGAGATAACCCCCCGGGGTTGCAAGTATATCAATTTTCATCCCAAGTTTCCAATATCTGGCCACTGATTCCAGAACTTGAATTCTCATGGAACTATTACACAACTTGGCTCTACAATAAGTTTTCTCCTGAAGGGACTCAAAGCTGCAATCTTGTAGATGCAGTCTAAAAAAGAAATCTAGGGTCATTCCCAAGACTAAAAATCAAGAAGAAGAGACCTCGGGTGAAAATCAATCCCTCTGATTTGAGAGAACTCATAAAAGAATAAAAGATACTTGTGAAACAATGGAGAAGGCTTGAAAAATGCTTCTTAGTCCTTCATGAGCCCACCAAATCAAGCCAGTGAAGAAAATTAAATAGGGCCATACAGTTCTTTTCTTCTCCTGGGAAATTTGAACAAATTCCAACAGTTTAAAAAATTTCCAATTATTGTTTTTATTATTTGGGTGTTGGATTAGGAAGCAGTTCTATTTTCTGCCCCAGCATCTGTTCTGCATGTTTTGCAAGAAAAAGATCTCAGTTACCCTCTCTAAAAAAAATGCTGTGTATGGCATTGCAAATGAATAAGACTCCACAAAATTCCTACATCCAAATCATTCAAAGATTAGATCAAGTATGTGGTCTTCCTTTATGAGCTCTCTGGAAATTCATTGAGTCATACCTTCTAAATTTAGCAGATTTCATTAATGCTTAATACAGTGGGTTTTGTTCCTCAAGCTGTCATAATGTTTGGAGACAAACACAAACAAGATACTGTTGTGCCCTTTTCTGAACCTGCTCAAGGCTCAAACACAAACAAGATGGGGGCGAAAATTTTCTTGAAGAGCTTCTGTCTTTACAATAGAAGATTCACACAACGAGAACATATCATATCCTCCAATTCACGCCGACTTTATTGAAGAAATTTGCGAAATAATAAGCTCAGATGTGCTCCAAAGTGATTAAATTTCATTCATGTACCTTAGCATACAGGACCATTCACCTTACCTATTACCCTAAACATCAGCCACCAAAGAATCACCACTATTACCAAGTGTTGCCTAGGCTAGGAATAATATTTTGTTTGAACCATTACTACTTTTTCGACTCCCACCCCTATATGGCCCCTTCCACATCACCAACCTTTTCTCTAACCTCTATATAACTAGGTGAAAAGAAAAACTCCTTCTGCATTAACTCATAAAACCCTAATTTAATGAATGGAAGGGTATAGGAGATGCAGGTTCAGACATCAGTTGGTGAATGGTTGCTGTCTATGCTTGAAGAATGAGAATACTGCCTTCCACGTACTGGCCTGACCAGTGGCACATTTTTTTGGGGTCAGATCTTCTCGTGGTTCCATGTGCTTTGGGTGACTGCTGGATCTCTTACGGCCCATCTTGGCAGTTTTGTCCTCTGAATCGGAAGGGTCACCTGCTATGGAACATATCCTGGGTTGCTACATTATGAACTTTATGGGGTGAAAGAAACAACAAAATCTTCATAAACAAGGCCTTGTCTGCTGTAGATCTTTCAAAGTTGGTGAAATGGAGAGCTGTCTCTTAGGCCAATATCCTTCCAGAATTCAGATCTTATTCTGCCCAAACCTTATTAAGGTGCTGGGACGATGTCATTTCCAATTATCCTAGTTCTCCTGCCTTATCCTTTTCTTGGTCGCCTCCTCCTGCTAATTCCTTCAAGCTTAACTTCGAGCAAAGTGCATTGGGTACTCCTCGTCCTGCTGTTTTGGCAGAGTAATTAAAATTGACAGCAATTCCACAGACACCACTTTCTCAGGGCCGACAGGCCCCTGCTTCGCTTTTGAGGCTGAAGAGTCGGCTCTTCTGTTTGGCCTCAAGTTAGCAGTTGAGAGGCGGCTCCTTCCTCTTATTCTCAAAGGTGACCCTGCTGGTGTCATTACTGGGTTTCTAAGGGAATTCCTTTTCCTTGGAAGATTGCCACCATCATCGAGGAAATTCTGGACATTTGCGACAACATTGCTGCATCGACATTGCTGCGTCCTTTTCTCATATCCCTAGGGAGATCAATGGAAACACGGACAATCTGGCTAAAAGAGGTGTCTCCTGAGTTCAGGTTGTTACCAGTGGTTTCCTTCAGTGTAGTTCCTAATGTTCTCTATGGTAGCCTTCCCAGGAGAGTGGCTTTTCAGGTTTCCTCCATTTCCAGTTAGGTGTATCTGTCCTCTATCCAGATGATCTCTTTCCCTTTACCAGTTCGGCCCAGGTTGGGCTTTTTTGTTGTATCTTCCCTTCTCCTTTGAATAAAATTATCATCATCATTCAGGGAAAAAAGCCTAACAATTCTATTATGCATAGGAATCGTAAGATTTCTAGATCAATAGGAATCATTCCTCGTTATATCATATGAATCGTAAGATACAAATGGCCATTATGGACACTTAAAAACACCCTCATCATAGCCATGTTCTATCCATCCGGGACACGTGACCCATATAAAAACCTTTAGTGACATTTAGAAGCTCTGTCTCTTCAAGTACTCGCTTAACAAATGAGAAAAGAAAGTAGAGATGAAACTGTCCTTAATAGCAGAAAGTGGAAGTGGAGAAACACGGGTTTAAGGAAAGTGTCAAAGGTCTGGTGCAGCCAGTACAAAGAAGCAAAGAGTTCAAAGCAGACGCTACGAAAGCAGAAGTGGAGAAACACCGGTTTAAAAGAAAGTGTCAAAGGTCCAGTGCACTCAATACAAAGAATTAAAGAGTTACAAGAGAAAGATACCATGTGGAGGAGGGTGAGTAAGGAAATGATATATTGTGGACCAACAAATATTAATTAAGAGTGCAGAGTCCAAATGTAAAACTCAGATAGCTTAATGGAGATAACTAGAAAAAAAAAAACATGATTACAACAATGGCAACAATGATGATGATAATGCACCGATAGAAGCATATCCATATAAATCCATACAAACTAGTTCTTTTGAATGGTTCCCAGTCATACAGTGTAAGCACTTCAGTAAACCTGGGTTGACAATATTAATAGTAGACCCTAGAATTCACATGGATGCATTCGAATCAGGAAAAAGAGCGGAAACAGAAAGTACTCGTGTGGATAATTCTTAGGAAAAAGGATTATCGTGTAGAATAGAAACTCTTATACAATCCAAATTGTAGTTAAACCAAAGAATAGCGCCCACATAACAAGTTGCCTTATTGTCCACATTCATATTCTTTTTAGTGACATGATAGTAACAGGTCATAAATTGTTTTTTTTTTTGGAAAAATTATCCCATCTATCTGATTTGGTATTTTAAATTTGGCATTTTCTTCCTATAGGTTTACTGCCTGCCACGCTGATAGGACTTGATTAGAGCATATAACACTTGACAACTGTGCTGGAGGTTCTTGTCATTAAATCTTGGAGCATATAAGTGTGACCGTGTGAGTGACATTAGGGTTTAGGAGATTTTTTTTTGAAGAAGAAGGAGAAGAAAGAAGGTACCAGGTCCTCGTTGATGACGTGGCAATGGAACTGGTCGTCCCAGCCGTCGTGGAGGCTCTTTTGGGTGACGAGTTGGGAAACGTCGAGGTGACGGAGGCCGGTGGCCTCGGCCAGCAGTGTAGCCGTGGTCGTCTTCCCAGTTCCCGGCGTTCCCGTCACCAGAATGTTGGGCTTCCTTCTTGCCTCCGTCATCTTCCTCTCTTCTCCTGTCTCCTTCGCTTCTTCTTACTTCTACCGTTGCCGCTTCTTCTTCACGTTCACCTCTTCCTTTTAGGGTCGGTTTGGATGGAGAAACTGTGGGGATACTTGTCAAGGAAAATACTAGAACGACAGAATTATGTTTATTTTAGGGAAGGAATAATATATTATTTTTCTATCTAATATATATGGTCGGGGTGGAAATTCAAAATTTAATTCTAAAGTTGAAGGAAATAAAAAATAAGATAATTTTTTTAATCAAAATCAACGGGTAAACAAGTATTATAATTAATAATCACTTTTAATATTATATTTTAATATTATAAAACTCACTGACTGATTACATGTTAAAGTAACAAAAAATTATTTTAATTTATCATAACTAAGGTAATAGCGGGGTTCCTTCTTTAGTTTAAAGAGGATATTCTTTAATATTAAAGCAATCCACATTTTTTTGATGAAATATATAAAAATAATAAGAATATTAGAAATGTATAATTTGAATCCCTTTCACAATATTGTGACGATCAAATTAATTTTTTTCCTTAAAATATTATTTATGAATTCTCTATCCATCACAATCAATCATCCTAAGCCCCATTTCATGATAAATGTGAACTCCCTCCATTGAAAATGTATACGTAGTCTCCCGAGAGCTGAACCGATTGGTTGTGATTTGTTTTGATTAACTATTTACATTTATTTTTCATATTTATAATTGGCTTTGTGTTTCATTTGAATTCATTTTTTAATATACTCACTATTGGTTAAGTTAAAGTCTTACTGACTATTAATTAAATTTGTTTCTTCTATTTGTAAATGTAATCTCCACAGTAGTAAATGTAATCTCCACAGTAGTAGTTATCCAATTCACATCGAATCTATTCTTAATGAATAATTTCTTCTTTTTGAGGACAGGGCATGGATGCCTTTACACCTAGGAAAATTCTTGGTAAATGAATGAGTGAGCCCATTTGAGAGAGTTGTGAGAAAAATTTAAAATTACCTCCAACAGTGGATGAAATCATCTTTCCTCTCATTATTCTGTCCCTACAAAACTATTTAACTAATAAAATCAATGCGAGTATCAACAATAAGTTATTACCGTCATTCATATGACACAATATCCATCCCCTAGTTGCCCTGCAAATTGTTACATTTCCTCTTTGGAGTCCCTTTGCCTTATTTTTCTTCATAGGAATTGACTTCAGCACTGTTTTTAAGAACACCGGGCACCGTCGTCTCGCAATAAATTGATTTTTTTCTCAGTTCTGTCCTTTCAATTTACCAAAATAAAAATGATAAGTCAAGATGAGAAAAAGATCAATTTATTGTAAGATGGTGTCTAGTGTTAGTAAAAACACTAGGTTTAAATCAATTCCCTTTCTGCAATCATCTGTTGTCAAACTGTGAATCACATGCACGTTTGGTTGTGAAAGCAACCTATAGTTTGCTTAGAATGCAACATGAAACTGCAAATAAACAAACTTCTCAAGCCTCAACCGAGGAAAAACAGATATTCCTCACAAGAATGGTGAGCGCGTTTTTTGCACTTCCAATCGAAGTGGAAAATGATGGATGACTCCTCCAAGAGTTCGAGGGCGAAGTAAGTTCACCCGTAATGAGGCATTTCTTCTTCTTCAATTAGGTTGCTGCTAAGCCCCATAACAGAAGAACTAATCGCTTCTCTCCTTAAAAGAGAATCTGAGACTTACCTGAAATCAACTAAACAGGTTAATAAGAACAACTTTAAATTCAAATCCGAATCGAATGATTTATCAAAATCAAGTTAGGAGGAGTGCAAGCATCTCAAATACAGGAAAATCGTCCATAGCACAATGCCTAGGGATCATCACTACACAGCAGCAAACTATGGAGACAAAAAAGAATCATCAAAACATCAAAAGAAGATAGAACTGTTATTTTATTTATGAAAAGAAAACCCTCTCAGAATGCAGGCTACAACCCTACAACCAACGGCACTTGCTCTCTTTTTACAGTACCATTGTTCATCATTACAAGATCACATCTACAATTTTTTCCTTCTTTACAGATAGGTGTCATTTTATACATTTGCCTCAAGATGAAGAGCTTCTGCCCTCGGCTCTCCTAAACCTAATAGAATAGCTAACTGCCATTGTCATCATGGAATTACAGTGCAGAATATACATGAAGGAATAAAATAAAACCCTTATTCCTCAAGGCCTATCATTTATTTACACCATATGCTCACATGAAACAGCTAAGAATACCTTTCCATTGTGGCCAAAAAAAGAAAAAAGCATAATACTGGGCTGACTGGTTCTAAGATCAGCCACATTAGCTGTACAAATGAATATTTCATTTCAGCTCCACCAGTCTTACGATGAATATGCTGATGAGACTCCTATGTGCCTTTCTGCAACCAATATGCGTAAGAAAGCAATCAGTATTTTCCTCTCTATTGAATGCAAAGATTCTTGAAAGCACACATGCTAACGTGGCACTTGAGCACAAGACCCAAGCCGTCAGAAGTGCATGAACTGCACAAAATCCAGAGACCAAAAAGTATGCATCCGAGATTGGGGAGAACATCACCAACAATCCCATGCCCAACCATATGCGTATGGACACTGATGAAAGGCCTGGGACCTTGCACAAATATGCCATCTTGGCATGCTTACGACAATCATTAAGATCTCTGCATGAGGACCCTCAATGACATTCCCTTTAAAGATAAAAAAGCTCAAAAAGAAAAGAGTTTCTCAATGCGTTATGAGTTTCACCTCCAGTGGTTATGAGTTTCTCAACGCGAGCGACAATGTGTTTGCCATAAGTGTACTTCTTCAAGGCATTTAAGTGGACCTTGATGCGTGAAAGGATCAGTTCACGGCTTTGATCGTCGCAGGTCTCTAGAACTTTCTGTACAACATAGTTTGCAAACTGATCTTTCATCATGGCCTGTCATCAATTTTGTCACTCATTAGGCAGAACCAGTAGCAAAAACATAATAACATGCCACAAGAAGCATGACACCAGCCCCTGTTCTATCATAAATTGCATGTGCTTGCATCACTGTGGGTCGGTGCAAAACACACTATTTTAACAAAATAAGTTAAAATGAAAAGGAGATGAAAGCCATAAAATGTACACACACACACACACACAGAGTTTATAAAAAGACCAAATAACTCAGAAAAATCTATCTTGGCTGCTTAAACTCAATAAGCACGAAGTAGAATACATCATCGATTAAATGACAACAAAAGAGCAAATAACTCAGAACATCTATCTTGGTTGTTATTATGTATCCAATGCCTTCTCTCTCTCTATCTCTTGAAACTTTGCCCCTCTCTTTCATTCTCCATAGATATGTATTACTTTAACCTAGAAAGAACACCAAACCAATTGAGGGAGGGCTTATAACTAGTGTTTGTAAGATCTTAATAGCACTTTTGAAGGGCTTACCTTGCGGTTAGCAAGAAAACCTTGAACATTCTAGTGCTAGTTATGCAAATTATTTGTTTCATTTTTTGGCTAAATAGTAATTTTACTTTTAATTCCAACATAAGAGTTATGGAAATCTAGATGGCATCTCATAATTTGGTCACTCACATGCACTTTTATTATCACTTCCACATCCATATATCATATTAGGTTTAGGTTACCCATTTTACTAGATCCATCTTGCATTAGATTGGAGCACTTGGACTAACATCAATATGCACCTTCGATGTTCAAGTTATCCTAATCTTAAAATTTCAAGACTATTCTCCAAAAATCTACTTCATCTTCATTTCCTAAACTTTCCATGATGTATGCCACCACAGAATCAATATCCCAAAAGTCATTTTGGACGGAATCAAAACTTTGGTTGGTCTAATATAGTAAAATCAATTCTACAAAACAGCTAAGGGACCATAATTTGCCAAAACCAATCATGAGGCCAACCCCACTTATGGTATTAACAGCTTGACAATGATGATGATGATATGAAATGGCCAAAACAGAGTGAATGCTATGTTTTTGGTTTTCCAACCATCTAAAACACACTTAGTAAAGTCCACATGAGCTATAACAAAAAATTGGCACTTGATCAGACATATGATCCAATCCCAGATAGATGGGATAAGTGACCAACAAGTATGATGATTATTGGTACACAAAACTTGGACATTAAAGTACATTTTTTTACAAGAGTACAAGCCCAAGTGATGTCCCCATCAAACTAGAATGTTTGATTATTAAAAGGTTTGCCACAAAAATCCATTAGTATACCAAACAAAAATAGAATATAGTACTTGAAGAACCTTTTAAAAAAAAAAATGTACTAGATGAATCTTTTCTTCAGATTTGAAGAAATGCATAGCAAGACTGTTGCACTCATACCTAGAATTGAAGAAGAAGAAGATATGATAGACCATAAGCCATTAACTTCACAGGTAGCATGTATCATGTTTTGCAAAAAACACTTGCTTTGGGGCTCCAAAAGTATAGTGGAAAAGACATGTGAAATAATACAAAAAAGGGCAGCCATAGAGATCTACATGGTATGGTGAAACTTCATCCACAGATCAGAGATGAGAAATCATCACTATCAGAATCCAAAACTAGTGAATATGCATTTGACACAGGGTTCCAAACATCATCTCCTAGCTTCATCTAATGGAAGGTGAATTGTTCTAAGACCATGGCCTCCATCTCTAGATCCAATATTGTCAAATGCCTATGTTGTTGGGGTACTAAGCCACTTCATGGTTGCACCTAGTGTGTCAATTCTGGAACCATATACTGAATCTTGAGGTACCTCATTTCTTAAAAAGGAGGTTTATTGTATTCAAACCATGGACATTTAGACTAGTGAGTATTCATAGATGCATACTGGATTGATGATTAGATGGACATTCCACATTGTTATTGCATATTTGTTAAGGGGTTTGGTTTCCTGGAAGAGTATGAATCAAATCATTGTGGTGTGATCAGTACATGCCTATGGCTCATGTTTCATGTGAAATAATGTGGATAAGAACATTGTTAACCAAATTGGTGGTTTTGGTTAAACTTCCAATCAAACAGTTTCTGAATACTGTGGAGAATTATGTGTATGATAAGAGAATAAAGCATATGAAAGTCAATTGTCATACTTCGACAAAAGATGATTGTCATTTAATTACAGAAAAAGAGTATCAAATCTCACCAAATATTCATGAGATCTGAAGGTAAAGCGGAAGATTTTATTTGCCAAGGCGGGCTCCATGTTCAGCCCATTGCTGAAGTGCAATTACAGATGATAAGAGTTTTCAACTTGGATTATGCGTAGTGGCTATAAAATTTTATCTTGATTGGATAAGTAAAGCCATGTTTTTTAAGGCCCTCAATTTCAACTTTATCTCACGGTGGAAATTCAATGAGTTAGATCAACAGGTTTTAAAAGTCGAACCGGTGTCAACTTGGGTATGAGTGGAATTTACATGGGGTAAGTGGGTGTAAGGGGAGAAGTGAAAGTTGGAAGCAACAACTCATGACATTCTCTTCCATTTTTTTTTTCTCTCTCTCTCTCTCCTCTCATTTATCTATGAACCTAGGATTAGAACACATTAAATGCAGGCATACAAAATTTAGTCAGCACACACTACAATATAAGTAAATGATGATCAACATACTTCCATTTAATTGTTGCAATAAAAAGTGAACTGAACTAATTGATCATGCAGAACAGGAAGTATTTATATGAGGCCACCAACAAACCTGTAAAGGTTCATTTTCATCAGTTGTACCAAGCATCTCATTTACCAAAAGTTGACGTTCTTCAGGACCGCCAAAAGTTAAGCACTTCTCAACAACATTGGAAGCAAACTTCTGTTGACTCATCTTTACAATCTGTCCTGCAAGCTTGTTGATTATAGCAGATCGTTCGTGTGGCTTCCCATGTTGCAGGACATGCTAAGATAAACCAAAACACCATAGTTAAGTGTTTCAACCATATATGGAAAGGAAAATTTTAAAATATAGCAGCATCTCAACATAAAACAGGCCAAACCAAATTCACAATTTTCAGCCAAGAAATGAGAATGGTACTGCATAACTGACCTAAAAAAATGCCAGTGCCCATGGAGTGATTTATAGATGGAACCAAAATTAAGCATCTTAAGGCAATTAGGTACCTGAACAACATAGTTTCCATATTGGTCTTGGGCTAATGTACAAACTGAATGCAGGATTTCTTCCATCATAATGTGCTGTGTTTCTGGATTATCACAGTGCTCCAGGACCCTCTGCTAGTACAGCAAGAAGTAATTCAAAAGGTGGCACTTAAAAGACACTATCATTGGATTGGGGGAGGAAGGTACATTTCACACCTGAATGACTCGACAACCATATGGGTGGGTGGAGAGTGCCACTACTTGTCCATAGAAGGCTGAGATGATAAACTGAATCCTTTCTTGAGGCACACACTCAATACACTTTTGTATAACATGATTACCATTCTGATCACGGACACATTTCATGACTGAACCATCAAGCTCTGACACCATTTGAGTTTGTGTCTCAATATCAACCACCTCCAGAGCCTGTATGCACCACAGATATAAGTTTTAGCCGTGAAGTTAAAATATTTAAGAGATACCCAATTTAGAAGTGCTTAATACAAATAGCTTCATTTAGACTGATTCTCTTACAAGCATAATTCCTGAAAATAAAATATCAGGGGCTAAGAGCACTACCACTAGCTTCTAAAACTTTAGCTTTTGGGGGTGTATGCCAACAGATTCTTGTGGACTTCTTTTAGAACAATACTAATGAAGTAAACCCAACACAAAATAAACCCCCATTGATATTCCCAAATGAAAAAAGGAAGAAAATTTTCCTCATGGAAAAGGTCACAACATAGTTGGTTTTCAGCACCCAAATAAATGTTCCAAGAGCAAATGTACAGGAGAAATGAAATGAAGAATAAAGTACAAACCTTACCCACTACAGATGGCTTCTAGCATTCTCATATTCTTGGAAATTATTCAAGATTTATCCAAAGGTACTGATCTCAAGTGGACACATCGCGCAGTAGGAAAGAGGGGCAATGGCAATGGCAGACTTTTGGAAGGGATAAAATCTGAATGTGGGTCTCAGACCTGGTTCTGGAATCCACAAAGGAGAAGAAAGATGATCTTGTGAACCTGAGATGACTTCTAGTTATTTACTATATGTAGAAACACATCCTGCTTCTCTCATACTATAGTTATATATATGTCCATTGCCTAAAGAAACTCTTAAAAGCAATTTTAACCCTCTAATCCATCACCCAACACACTGGTATTTTAATTTGAACCCTTAGACATTCAATTAAAATACAAATATCAAACTACCATTAGTGAGTGAAACAAAAGCAAAATGATTTCAGTTCCTGACATGAACATCCAGCTCTTCTGGTCCAACCATGTGAACCTTGGGAGTAGCTAATGCACCCTGAAACCTCTTGGACCAAGCAACCTTTTTCATTTCACTGACAGGCTCAGTCACATTCACCATTGGATTTCTGTAGACCCTCCTATGATACATCTGAAGATGCGTGGACTTACCGGACCTGTTAGTTAAATGTACCCTATTACTAAAAGGACCTAGAAGAAATGACTTGCATCTCTTACAAAAGAAAGGAAGAAGGAAAAAGGACTTCCATTATAGCACAACGATATCATATCATGTTATCAATAACAGAACGAGTCCATTACATCATTCTAACCATGTTTTATTTTTGAACCAAATGATTAACCCACCAATCTTGAGTCATCTCGCTGTTAACAGAGCTGGGTTTTTTTTCATTTTTTTTAAAGGTGAACAGACAGACCTTTCTTGGTCATCATCCTAGATTTTTTTTAACTAAACAGTACTTTTGTATCTTTCAAGCGTCAGTTGATTAAACTACCAAGTCTAGAGTCACCTAGATTAAACATTACTTTTGTACTTTTTACAGATTTTTGTCGTCAGCCCTGATTTTTGAACTATGGTTACATTGTATATCTTCCCTTGGTCAAATATTTCAATAATAATGGGCAAACTAAATGTTACTGATGTAAAAGTACAAGAAAAATAAAGGAAATCAACACAATTCAGAAGGCATGATCATCTAATGAACGGCATTGAAGATGGGGCATGTGAGAAGATCAATGGTCAGTCCAAGGGCCAATGCAAGAAGCAACATGTTAAGGCTGCAACTTAGGTCAGAAATTCATTCTGAAACTGCCACCAAAGCTATTAAAACTCATTCCAGGATAGGGTGTTTGGAGAGCAAGAAGGAGCAACAACGTAGTATCCATAGTACTTGAACCACAGTTCTCTTACAGTTGTGGCTTTTCATATTTGTCTATCTCAGCGATTTTTTCCCTCTCAAATTAAGCATATCTGAGATATTACGCACAGCATAATATGGAAAAATCATTGGGAACACTAAGGACAAGAACCTATAGCATAGTTGACAAGTGCTCATCATTGCAAACACGAAGTTTTGGGTTCAAGTAACATCACCATCTCAATTGGAAAAAGATCCTAGAGAATGTTTAGCTAACAAAACAAGTGCCAAGCCAAAGCTTAAGAAAAAGCACCTTCTGGATCACTCTACAACCATACATTTGAAGACTGAGAGGCAAAACATGACCAGAAAGCTGGCTAGCTAGTTCCTTTCTCTGACTCTCTGTACCATGCTCAAAAAACTGCCAATTCAAATATGTCAGTGACTAAATGCCAAATATTTCAAAACCATTAACATTAAAAATGATGAATGGAGGTAAAACATTTAACAAATATAACAACAACAATGATGACAACAACAACAAACCATAATAATAAGAAGAGTAATAACAGCAATGATGAAGACGGCAATGACAAAAATTGGTAATTATAGCAAAAGTAAGAACAATCATAAAGGATAACTTACTTTCTGTATAACATAGTTTCCAAACACATCAGTCATCAAAGTACGTGCATGAGGAATAATCTCAGGAAAGATCTTGTTTTTCTCCTCAACTGAGGCAATTTCCAGTTTCTGTTGAATGAAACGACTCCCGTATTGATCCACACTACATGTGGAAGAAAATGAAAAAATAAACGAACTTAGTCTCCCATCCAGATAGCTGCAGTAGATAACTCTAGAGAGAAAAAAAAAAGACATACCTGAACTCAACCACATGATCAACAATATCCGAGAGTTCAAAAGACCTAGTCTTGCTATTCTTAAACTCTTCCAATAAGGATGATGCTAAGCATTCTTCCATACTTCCACCATTTTCTGTTTGCCAAGATCCCATAGTTTCCCCAGTTGAACTTCTCATCATTGAAGGGAAACGTGAGAGACACTCACTCTGCCTAATAGTGCTTCCAGCTCCAACAGGATGCAGAACAGAGCTTGCCACATGGCTTCCTAGATATGGCATGCTATGAGCAAAAGCAGGACTACCATAAAATCCATGATTTAAACCACCAGCTTTGGCAGAAAATGGCATGTCATAATGCGATTTTTGTTGCGCAAGCAATGAACTAATGTATGCCTTCTGAAGCCCAAGCAAATCAACATTTGAAGTGCTCATGTAGTTTCTTCCCATAGAAGGATCACTCAGGTTTGAAGCAGCCTGTGCCACATAGTCAGAAGTTCTTTGCAAATACTGTACATATAATGGATCAATAACTGGTACTTGAAGACCAGATCCTATGAGATTTCCACTTCTACGAAGATTTTGTCCTTCTGCACCACCTGAGAAAGACAGTGCCGAAAGTTCAGTGATAGTACGTCCAAATGAGTTTCTTTGACCATATCAGTTACATTAAAACTGTTAAGATAGAAATATCACCTGCATCAAGCTGAAGGTTCATCATGGATTGTAACCTCTGGTTGATGGAATATCCACTGGAGTTATAGCCACTAAGATTGGCATTTGGAACGTCTATATTCTGATAGTGAGCACTGGATCCTTCTAAACAGGCAGAACCTGCAAGAGGTGCTCTTGAATAAAGATTAGAAAAGGAAGATGATCGTCTGTGTATATTGACTTGCCCATCAGAGCTCATCTTAGAAGCATCAAGTTCTGTGGCAACCCCATTGCTTCTCAGCAAGTCATTGTATGGAAGCACAGGGATGCCAGGAGTGGTTAATGGATCAACTTCAGATTTGTCAATAAATTGATGGTGCAGATTTTGGGCATGGCCATTTGGCAAATCAAAAAGGAAATTAGGCTGATCATGTAAGTCTTGTTGCATCTGGGGCTGGACACAATTCTCTTCATTGACAAGCATACCATTTGAAAGGCTTAAGCCCGATAAAGCAGCTGCAATGTCAACACGATCAGGCATGCTTGCAGATACACCACTGAAACTGGAACTGACAATAGTCTTTTTATCAGTAGTAGGCATCCTCCCTCCAACAGGAGGGAGGCAGGGACTTGGCGACCTCCTAATCGGCTGAGGTTCAGAAGTTGTGCTTCTAGACATAGATGAAGCCAGAGCAGAATTGAAAGAATTTGAAACTGAGGAACCAACACTTTGAACCCGGGCTAGGCCAGGGCCAGTCGCTCCAGAACGCAAACCATCTATAGATTCCAATTCATTTTGCAGCTGTGCCAGGTGAGCATCAGAACCACCCATCTGATCCACAACATCATCAAAAGCATTACGACTCCCAGGACGTGAAAGATGTCCAGAAACAGAAGTAGATCGCCCTAGTCCTTCCTGCAAAATTAGAATGACACATTTATAACATAATAAACCACATGTTTCTTCCAACTTAAAAATACTAACAAAACCTGCATGACACAACTATAAAGTTCTGAATTACTAAATCAGCAAAAAACATGGGAATGTGCAAATCCAAGTAGAAAAACAATAAAGAGATGGTTTGAATCACATGGGCAGTTGGCCCATTGAAAACAACTCGCAAAATTCAACTAAGAGTGTCAATCCCAGATAAATTAAACCAAATGGCTTTGGCAAAGATGATAGATGATAAATAGACAAATAACTAAGAAAATGCATGCTAATACAATAGTAAAGGAAAGAATTTCAAAAACTTAATTGAAAATCGAAAATATGTTTCTATGTATCCCATTCATCACCAGTAGCATCATCAAAGCCACTATCCCATCTAACTCGGATCAGCTCCATAAATTCTACGTTTCAACTCAACCGTATAAAAATATCATATTCTCCATCACCACAAACGACCATATCCTTCTTGCAACATTAATTCCAGTTTTATCTTTCAAAAAAAAAAACATTAATTCAAGTTTTAATAGTTTCCCTCTTTTGCCATTACCTTCTGCTGGTAACCCAACATATCTCCATACTAGTGTATTTATCACTTTATCCAATGGACAAGTAAGAGATACATCACATTGTCATAACTTAAATAAATATTAGAATTACTCATTTATCATATAATTCCGATTTGGGTGGAGTCAATTTTTCAATCAATGTTCTGGTTGAACAATTAATAGACTTTGTGCAATTTCTGAACAAGTAAATCTCCAAAAGAACAAGGTAATTTCAAAAATAATCAGATAGCTCTTATATAAATACAATCTAGTATGAAGGTAGGATCAATGTTATGAAAATAAAATCGTGTTGTAAAATAGTTATGCATCTTGAGACGCAGATCATGTATATCATTAAACGTAGAATCGTAAGATTCAAAAGTGTTTTCCCTAAAAAACATTTAATATATGAAGTTACATAAAAGATATCTATAAGGTAATAATGTGAGCAATGCTCTAACTTTATTTCAATATTGAGTGAATATTATACAATTAGTTCGTCAGAGCTCAAATTTCAATGTACCCAATTCCAAAATTATAAGACCAATATATAATCCACGTATAATGTAAAAAATCAATAATGAACTAAACAGCTCCGACAAAGTCCAAAGGTCCTAGATGTCCAACAACTCAAGTCTTAAAAACCACCACAACAAAAGGTTTCATACTTTCACATTCCAAATAACTCCATAACCTCTATTATTTATAGAAATCTTAAAATTTGTTAATAGATACAAATTATTCCACTTATCATCTGATATCAGTCGTATGACCAAATCATGTATTGTAAGATTTAAACAGCAATGGATAGGATCTGGAGACCATAATCATATCGTATATTCTCTTCACCTTAACAAAAATGTCTTGACTTTCAATCTGCCCAATTTGTCGTGCCCCAATATCAATCTTTTAGTAAATGAAGACAGAAGCCTCCTAAATGCTAGAAAGTGAAAATCATTCTTCAACTACTCTATAAGCTGCCCCAAATACTCTCTACGTTGTTAGATCAATAGGAAAACACCACATCATCAAGTACAGGATGTATAGATGAAATTCATCCTGTATTGAAATTTTTAACTCAATGTAGAACTTTTCCATGGTCTTGCAATTGAGAATGCAGCAAAAGGTATCATGGGCAGCCTGTAAAGGGTCCAGGCAGATGTAAAAGATATAGTGAATGAGGGCCAAAAAGGCAACCCTAGAGAGTTATTAAAACCATTTTTTTTCTCGCAAGCTTAAATTTTTAAGCTAAGAAGTGAGAGAAGTGAATGTCTGTGGAGACATATTATCTCGCTAATAAAATAAAGTAGAATTGCAAGCGACCAATACCAGGAAAGGGCAAGCAAGAATAGCAAAAATGAGTGGCGATTCAACACACACCTGAATCATGTCAGCAAGGCTCTTCCTCCTTGCACCCAAACCCACACCAGCCAAACCAATCAGGCCATCTGTGTCCCGCTCAAGCCATTCTGCCGAAGGCTGCCGAGGCAGATTTGAATTCTGCATTGCCAATTTCCTCGATTCCACCAATTCCCCTTCCCCCTTCATCGACAGTATCCCAGGCTGTGCCGAGAACAGCGAGCGGCTGCTTCCATCATCCAAAATACCCTTTTTCCTCCTGTCGCCAATCCCGCCCAATGCCGATGATGAAGCAGTTGCTGCCCCGGCCTGGAGCCTCTGAGCAAATCGCCAATCCTCCTTTGACAGCATTGGAGGTGGGAGCCTCGGATTAAGATCTTCAAGTGAATAGTAATATGACGAGTAACTAGGGTGGGATTGCAACACCTCGTCAGACAGGAGACGGGAGGCATTGCTGCTGGAGAGATCGGCAGGCCCGACAGTGGGCTGGAACAGGCTTCCCACAGCGCTGAGCGCACCCTCCACAGTTGGAGGAGCACTGCCGCTGCGGCCGATATTGAGATCCCTCTCCCGATCAAAGATCTCAGCCCGGCGGTCCTGCAATAGCAGCATTTCAAGCTCTTTCCCCAATCCCCCACCGCTGCCGCTGTCAAATTCGGTTCCTCCGTCTGGCAACCCTTGCCGCGACCCCAGATCAGACATCATCTGGAGCGGACTCTCTGTCACCATCCTCCAAACCCTAATCCGACCCACAATTACCAATCAAAAACTCAAAATTAGAAACTTGCAGAATAAGAAACATAAAATAAATATTAAAACGAAAAAAAAATTGAGAAAATGGATTTCACGGAAAATAAAATTCAAAACTTTTTTTATTTGGAAATCTGCATTCGAAGAAATGGAAATGGAATTTTGTGGAAACTACAGACGAGAGATTGCGATAATTTGGAGGAGATAAAATATGAAGATATCGACGCTGGCGAGATTCCCCAGATCGGCGGTTTTGTAACGGCAAAAACTGAAAGGCATGAGAAGGAAGACACGAGACGAAACGAGATGAAGGATGAGAGATGAGAAATTAAAAAAAAAAAAAAAAGCAGAATCAGAAGCAGATAGAAATGAGGAAAGAAAAGAGAGAAGACGTTGAGAGGAGGGAGAGAGAGAGAAGGGAAAAAAGAAACTAACATTTGGGACGCGTTTACGATAAGCACGATGATGGAAGATGTGAACCGTAGGATTAGGAATTGACGGTCAGATGTGGATCGAGGCTAATGTGATGCATTTACATAATCACATGTCACATTTTACGTACAGAAACTATCTTCTTTTTTGGAGTCATTATTTTTTACAAAAAAATTGAATTAAAAACTATTATTATTTTATCTATTTTATTTTTTCTCTTCTTCTTTTTCACGAATCATTTTTTATTATTTACTATGGTTTTAATATAAATTTCAATTTTTTATATTTTAAGTTATTAATTTTTAAATATAAGAATGTATTGTATTATTGTAATGTTATATTAACATGGCAACTAAACTTCAGTTTGGATTTTGAAACATTGAAGGGTTGTATGTTTGTATTTTTATTGAAAATAAGATTTTCTTTAAAATGAGCTTTAATAGAAAAATTGAAGCATTATTATAAAAATGAAAGCGGTTTTTAAATTAATTTTTTTAGATGTGTTAAAAATATTCAAATAAAATGTGCACTAATGTATGTGTATAAAATATTTTTTTTCTATTTAAAAGATTATTTAGAATATAATGCTTTTAAACCAAAGTAGAAAAACTGGTTTTCCTCTCCACCTTATTATTTGTGAAAATATTTAAATAAGGTTGACCATATAATCAATTAATGTAATTGAGTTGGTCTCATAAATTTTGTATGTGGATTTCATTTTTTAATTGAAGACAATCTTTGATTTGTTGGAAAATTCTTAATTCAATATGAAACTCACAAAAAATCATTTATCAAAACAATCAAACCATATTTTATGAAGTCAAACAGTTTAACATAGCGTAATTAATTCAACCAATGTAATTTTTAATAGGTTACATATTTATGAAAAGATTTTTGAAATCGACCCGTCACTACTCTTATTTGTTGGGACCCATGGCTAGGTGTGGCATGATAATGATGTGGAGGAAGGAATGAAAGAAAGTTGAGCTCAAGTTATCTTAAGACTAAGTTCAATTAGCAAGTGAAAATTTAAAACTCGACTCAAGCCCAATACATGGCTAAATGATATGATTAGGCCCTAAGCACCAACCAAAAAAAAAGAATTCCTCAATTTTTTTTTTTATAACGATCAAGTTGTTCAAGCCTCTTAGAGTACGACTAATCATTTGACATTTGTAACCCTCTCTACAAAGTATTTTTACTTAAAACAAAATTTTGACCCATATACTAACTCATATATTCAACCTTATTTTGAATTTTAGTCCATGAGATGCCCTCATCATCTTATATGGGGCTAGATTGTTTGGGCTTTCATGCAATCATGCTTCTTGATCCCTTAGATTAGATGATCATTTCACTTAATCTACATGGTACAATGTACATTTTGATGGCCTATTTTGGATTTAAATTTTCACACACATGTAACTTGAGAAACTATCCTTTATGAATGTCTTCATGGTGAACTGAATTGCTAACTTTTAATTGAGATGGTAGTTCTACCATTTTTTCATCCTATATTCATCATTGCAAGTAATAAATAAATAAAAATGGGTCAAATCTAATTGGATTAAATAGAAAATTTGTCAAATATCTATTTAGGGTACACATTTTCATACGGGAGAATTTTTTCATCTGACACGGGATATTTTTTTTTAAATCCTGTTTTATTCTTTCAACCAAGTGGAAGGGTAAAACAAAAATTAAAAAAATAAAATAATAAATTACCGTGTGAGATAAAAAGATTCTCCCGTGTGAAAATATTTACCCTTTATTTATAGCTAGTGATGCAATAAGCCCGACCCGAGAAATCTTGCGGGTTGGGTCGAGAATTTCAGGCCATGGGTCAGATTGGATTGAGAAAATAAAAATCCATATGAAATTTGGTTCAGGTCGGGTTGAGTTGATAATTCGGGTTAGAATATGAGTCGAGTCGGATTGGGAAGTTCGGCTTGAGAATTCAGGTCGAGTTAGGTCAGATTCCATATATATCAACTCGATTGGGTTGAGTTTTAAAGAGACCTGAGTTGTAGCCCTATTTATATCCAACTTGATTCAAACCCCACCTAAACTAAACTATTATAGCCTCTAATCCCAATCTCTAACCTCTTTAGTGCTCATGTTTACACATTGTTTCCACTTCACATGCAATATTGTTCTTTTAATTGAAATTATGCTCAATTCAAATCTATTTTAAGCTCATACCTTACAAACTAAATGTTGTTATTGAATTAAATCTGTGCTTTATCTAAATTAAGTTTTTATAACTTTTAGAATCATACTCATAATAATTATTTATTCATGTTAATTGTTGGTGTATCTTACATTTAAGTATATTAAATCTTTCTTACCGACTCATATTAAATAGTCCTATAAAATTTAATTACTCAGACTTAAAATGAATCAATTTTAAACATTACTCGGATAGTAGACGTAGAAAGAACAATTATAGAAACTTAAATCTTTCCAATATCAACTCTTTATACATTTATAATCATTCAATTTAATATTTATATAAAATCTCATCATAAAGTATTACTTGGAAATTAAAAAAAATTCAAACTACTTTAACTTAAAAATTATAATATTCATATTATTACTTCAAGTCCAAAACACAAATAACTATCACATTTGTTTTAAAATTCTAAAATAAGAATAACTTACTTTTTTTTTTTAATGATTTTAAGCATATATTTTAATGATTTTTTTCTACCAACTGGACCTCAAGGCAGAATAAAATATAAATGTAAGACATAAAAATTACAAAATTATATAAATTTCAATTCTATCAAAGAATTGTTGACCATATAGAATTTTTAAGCATGTCAACAATGCAATATGATCAACAGTGCGACCAAACGTTAATAAATTTCATTTAAGCATTTTAGAGTGAGAAAAATATTTATTTATTTATGTCTTTTTTAATGTTGTGCCGGTTGCTGCGGTCATCAGACAGAAGAACCTCATCCGTTCTTCTGAGGCTTTGAAACTCTCACTTTGAAAATCTTTGTAGCTCTCCCTCACTCTCTATATGTAGGAGGATACTGGTAGCGACGGGCTACATTTCCCTGCAATGGAGGCCGGCAAAAGCTTACTCTTATCACCACCTCATATCCATCCTCCTAAAAACCATCTCAGAACTCTTCTATCCTCTTCAGGTATCTTTATTCTTTTCTACCAATTATTTTCATTTGTTATTATTATTATTATTATTTTTGTAAAGAGCAAGTCCTATCATTCTGATGACAATCTCATTTAACAAAAGAAAAGAGCTTATGAGATTGAGCTGTTTTCTATTCGGGTTATGTCTTACTAGTTTTTTTTTTTTTTTTTTGAGCAATATGTCTTACTAGGCTTTAATACGTGTTTTAAAGAGAGAAATGGGTCTTGAGTTGTATTCTATCTGGGTTTTTGTGGGTGAGGCTCAAAAATATGCTCTTGGGATGAAATATGAAAAGGAAAGAGAAATGGGCATGTGAGTGAAGGGGAATTTTCAGGAGACAGTAACAACCGGTGTGAATTTTGAGCTGTGAAGACAAATTTTTTTGGGGTCAAAGTCTCAATTGAGGCAAAACTAAGTGGGTTTTCTTGTTGAATTGTTTTATTCAGTATAATTTTGTGAAATGGGCATGTAGGTGAATGAGAATTATCTAGAGGGAGTATCAACCAGTGCAAATTAGCAGAGAAATTATCTGTTCTGAACTGGTTCGATATGAAGCTAATTAATTTTTTAGTTGAGCCTATATTTTTGCAAGTTTTCTCTCTTAGACTCATTATCATCCACTCAATTGGATGCTTACCCAATTTCAACTCATTTGAGATTCACTCATTGTTGGACTAAGCTCAAGTCACATATACGGTTAAAATTTTTGTATCTTTAAAAAGCTATACTTGGAACCTTTTTTCCCCAAGTTGAATTTTGGCGCTCATCCTATACAAAGGTAGGGCTTTGAAACCAACTCGTTCTCATCATTTAAATAAGCTCTTTGAGAAGTTCATTATGTGGTTAACAATGAACTGGCTTTATGATGGACAATTTCTCCAAATTACCATCAGTTCATTATGTATTGTGACTTTTTGATCTGTGTAAAGAGTTTTTTCTGATGTGCGTCCCATTGAGACCAAAAAACATAAGATATATATATATATATATATATATATATATATATATATATATATATATATATTTTAAATGAAATCCGTATCATGCCATCATCATCATAAGCCATTTTTCATCTATCTAGGATTGGCTTTTTGCGTTTCACATTTCTATGCGGCCTTATCAAAGACCTTAGCCATTGTTGCAATGTATTCTATTATGCTCTTCTTTACACACTTGATTCAGGTCTTCAATGGTCTACCCCTTCTCCAAGTCACTGCAGAAAAACATCACAGTAATTTTCAATTGGTATCTTTTATGCAAAATGGGCATATGGGTGAATGAGAATGAAAATTATCTGGAGACAGTATCAACCAGTGCCAACTACTAGCAGTTTAATGTGCCATGAATTTTGGGATTGATTTGAAGAGTTTCCTTGTAGTCCAGAGTCCCAATCGTGGAAAAGAAGTCTGATTTTTGTTCAATTCCTTGTTTGGTGCTTTTCTGTAGCTAAAATTTGAATTCCTCACTTCCAGATTTGACATCTTTCTGACCACAAACATCCTATTGCAATCTGATTATCTTTAACAAAAAAGGCTAATTTTCGATCTTCGAAGTTGGATTTGCAATAACAAGCTTAAACAATTCATGGATTTTGTTTTTCCTTTTTAATGTAGAGGAACCGAAAATATAATCACTGTTTCTTTTATCGGTTAAAGCCGATTTATGATAGAGTTCCAAGGAAACTGATTTTTGAGGTCTTTAATACATAAATTTAATTTCAATGACTACGTAGAAATTATCCAAGACATGTATCATGGAGCAACCGCCAATGTGAGAATTGTTTGACGAGAAGGGTGAAATTCCCAATTGGAGTGGGACCCAACCAAGGATTTGCTTTAAGCGTGTTCCTTTTTGCATTAATCATGGATACCTTAACATTTGGAATCCAAGATGAAGTGTCATGGTTTTTGCTTTTTGCAGATGATATAGTATTAATTAGTGAGAACAACAACTTAATAGTAAGTTGGAAGCTTGGAACTGGAGGAACTTTTGAGACAAATGGCCTAAAAATAAGTATAACTAAAACAAAATATATGGATTATAATTTTACAGTATGGAGGATAAAGGGTGGGTGGGGGCTGATTAAAATTAGAAATGATTTAGTAGCACATTGTGAGAAGTTTGGGTACTTGGGATATATGGTAGAATCTCTTGGAGGACTCTTGGAGGATTGGACTTAGATATAATTAGTAGGATGAGAGTGGGGTGGGCAAAATGTAGACAAGTTAGTAGAGTTTTATGTGATAGGAGTCTCGCATCACTTTGAGGGATGATTTTATAAAACGTTTATCAGACCTGCAATACTATATGGGATAGCGTGTTGGGTAAGTAGGGTGACAAAGATGCGCATGCTACATTGGATAAGTAGCTTGACCCTAAGGGATATATTTAGAAATGACTGCATTAGGGACAATTTAAAAATAGCCCTAGTAGATGACAAATTGAGAGAAACCCACTTGAGGTAGTTTGGGTATTTAAGTTGAATACTAGAGACAACTCTAGTATGTGTAGTTAAGAGATTACAAATTGTACGTATAAGGAGGAGGGGTAGACTATTGAAAATGCAGAGGTAAGGGATATAAAAAGACATGGTAGATAGTGGGGTGAGTCACTATGTGATTTATGATAGGGCCAAATGGAGAGTTAGAAGTCGAAAAACCGATCCCAGATGGATGGGATTTTGGCTGCGATGACGATGATAAAGCCAACTTATGAATTGTCTTTTTCAAGGACCTTACTTTCACTATGGAATCCAAAAGCAACCCACATTCATGGTTCCCTTATTCGATAGAACCAAAACATTTAAAGATATCTGACTGGTCCTGGTGGGAAGGAAAAAAAAATCCCAATCAAGGATGTGTACCTGGTTCTTGATATTGTAATTGAGAGTTCTCTTGAGGAATGATATTCTATGTGATTGAATGGTTTATTTTTATTTTCTTTTCTAAACTAAAACATATATTGCTTGATTTGAATGATGTGGCAGTTACAGTAGTTCATGAGCAAGCAACTCCTGCAGTTACCTACATGCGAACTACCTCAATAGCTCGATATTTTCCTGCATCAGTTCTTTGCCAAGAGCAACGTGATGATTCTAGACCTCATTTGCAAATAATGGAGGAAAAAGCATTCCAGGTGAAAATTTTGTAAATGTGGGATTAGAATCTCTCTTTGCAGTGTATACTCATTTGGATGAATTCTTTTTTTGGATTGAGCTACTGTTTGTTTACCCCATTGAACATTTGGGGTCATACATTGGGGTTGATTTCTGGCCTAACCTGATCCATGATGAGGCCTTCATGCACCCTTGTGATTGCTCATTATCTCTGTTGTCGACCACAAAGAGGGTCTCACATTATTACAGTGTACACAGCGCATTCTACATTCCTCAAGAAAGTAACTGCAACTTCCAAAACCATTGCATTGTTGTAGGCCTGCATTTCATGCATATTCATGTGAAAATTTCATCGTCTTGTGCTTGTTGAAATATGACTTAATAAACCGTTGAATGAGATGAATAATTTGTTACTTGCACACAATTTGACTGTTGAAACAGGGCTGAATTGATGAAAAAAAAAGAAGAAACAGGGACTGTAGTTGGAGAACTTCCAAAACCATTGCATTGTTGTAGGCCTGCATTTCATGCATATTCATGTTAAAATTTCATCGTCTTGTGCTTGTTGAAATATGACTTAATAAACCGTTGAATGAGATGAATAATTTGTTACTTGCACACAATTTGACTGATGAAACAGGGCTGAATTGATGAAAAAAGAAGAAGAAGAAACAGGGACTGTAGTTGGAGAACTGTAACCAGCACCTTGCACTGTATTTGTGAGGGTAATTTTATATACAAGGAACTATGGCACTGCATAGGGCTGTTGGACACATCTCTATGCATGCAGAAAGTGATTCATGTTGGTATTTTTTTGGGTGGGGTCCGATGGTGATGGTGGTGGTTTAACTTTTTCCGAGAGTGACCTACATTTTGACATCATAATGTAACAAAATCTGACATGTCTTGAAGTTTTTGGAATTTATTTGGTATGTTTCAAAGAATTTTTCCCTAATAACTTCTAGATTTAAAAGTTTTCCCTTTACGAGCCAGACAAACATTCATAAACTATTCACAGTAAATTTTAAAAAAAGAAAATAATAGAAATAAGAAAAAGACTACATAGGGTTCTTTGATGAGGTTGTTTTGTAGGTAGAGAGAAATTGAATGTCCTCTTAAAAGAAGAAGATAGAGATTGAATATCCAGGGGTCCTTGTTGGCAAGTAGAATACTACATAGTACATACTTGTACCATGCAATGTTAACAAAAGTTGAATGTGTTTTAGATGCATCATGCAATGCTAGTAAAGCTGAATATTTATCCAAGATTGCAAATTACTTACAAAGTTTTCAAGAAAAGAAGTTGAGAAAAATTCTTACCTTAGTAATTATTATTATTATTATTTTCTGAAGGTCATAGTTAAGTATGCCAACATTGTGAGCATTTGTAACAATTACTATCTTTCGTCTCAACTTTTCAGGCAACACTTGATCAGAGGCACATGGAGAATGCTGTATCTTTTTCTGAAGAGAAGGAAAATTCTCAATGTAGCCAATATCTGAAGGAGTTCAAAAGCCAATTGCTTTATTGGCCAGGTCTCTGGTATTTGTAAGATAGCTCTAGCTCCTTTCTCTTTTTGTTCTTTGAGGCCATTTCTTGTATCAGTATTCTTTTTATTTAATTTCTTTGGATTATTGATGTGCTCTCATTCATGTCTCCATCAATTTTTGTTGCAGGTTTCCATCCTTGTCCACAGATGAAAAGCCACTGCTTCTCTCATCTCCAGAATCTGCAGCAGATGGGACTGCTGAAGTTGTTGGAAGTAGATCAGGCACAATGAGAAAGGGCAGCAGTAATCCCATGAAACCAGGGGGACGTTCTTGCTCTTGCTAAGAAAGCATTAGCGGCATCAAAAGAAGCTGCAGCTTTAGCAGAAAACTCCTTTTCCTTTTCTACAGCCGCTCTAGATGAAGCCCCTTTTCCTGGGTTTGTTTCTTGTTATTCTCATCTGCTTTCCTTTTTCATGCACCATCTTCTTTTCACACAACATATATAGCGTCAACTGAACTAAAATTTATCTTTAGGTTGGCCATGGTTGCCTAGATCTTTGTATAATGACCCATAGTCTATTGCATGTGCATTGTGGTTCATGTGATTCAATTATCCCGGTACTTATGGGTAGATGAGAAATTGTTTCTTTTCAAATGCTTTTATCATTAGTCTGGGATGTTAGTATGTGGGTCTAAGATCATGAACAAAAATGATCTATTTTAATCAGCATCATCATCATCATCATCATCTAACCTATTTATCCCATCAATTTGAGCTTAGCCTTTACTTTCAGATTCGGCAAATTATTTCCATGGGTCGACTGCTTATTTGACGCTCATGGGACTTGGAACCCACAACCTTTGGATTGTAACAAGCCGTTACCAGTTTTGCTAGAGGTTCTTATTTATTTTAGATGGAGTATAGCTCGATATAATCTTGGATAAAATTACCATCTTACTCATTGAACTTGGACATTGACCATACATTTTATGGCATCCTTTTGAATGGTGATAATGGTTTCAGAGAGTTTCATGATGTGCTTCATCTACAGTGTAGCTTGCATCTTGGACATTGTTGATACTTGACACTATTAAGAGAAAGCTTGGAGATTATCACCATCGTCACCACCATCTAAGCCATTTTTCCATCTTGAGTTCTATGTTTCCATTTGACCCTATCAAATATCGTGTTTTCTGTTATTCCAGAGTCTAACATGTCTTTTCTTATTACTTCATTCCAAGTTTTTATAGGTGTCTTTCATCTCCTAGTGCCTTCTACTTGCTATAGTTGTCTTGGTCAGAGTAGGGCAGTTTTTGGTTTTCTATGTACTTGCCTGCAACCATTTTAAATGACATTCCTGTTTTGTCATGTACTTTAATTATTTTTAGAATTCATCTCATGCACTATCTATAATTGTATCTTTTAATGTTACTCTATACGTCAATCTTAATTGTATCTTTTAATGTTACTCTATACGTCAATCTTAGCATGCACAGTTTTATCACCATTTCTTTGTCTACTTGTCTTCATTGCCTAACATTCAAAACCATATAGCATCGCAGGTCTGATTGTTTTCTTATAGAACGCTCCATTAATCTACATGACACTTAACAATAGAATGAACTCCATCTTCTTGCCCATACTTACCCAGTTTGCACCCATTTTTTGGATACTCCATTTCTTGTTCTATTGGTTTGCAAACTACTTGTCTCTAGAGCTTTCCTTCACGATTCCAACTTGTCGTTTAATTGTTTTCTAGTCTTGCTTATTAGTACTAACGTCATCCTGGATTTCAAATGTGAAATTGTCCACAATCGAATAGACAAATAATAGCTCAAAGTAAACCCTTGATGAAGTCCCAGCTCCAACTAAAACTTCACCTTCTCTCTGCACACCATTCTTACCCTTGCTGTCACAATATCATACATACAACATCAATATGCTCTTTTTCAGAGTTGTATAACCTCAAGTCTCAACTACTCATTGGGGTGCAAGTTCCTTTATAATGTTTGCGAAATTAATTTCCATAGTACCCAAGTTATTGTATGTCTTTTCTATTTGATAGAAGCAATGTCTAGAATTTTCTTTTTCTCCCCATACTTATCTATAAATTGTTTTACTACAAACATGACTTCTATTGTTGATATACGGGGCATAAATTATATTGGTTCGATGAAACATTTGATTCTTGTCTTGCTCTTGGCGTTGCTCTATTGTTCTCTCCTAAAGTTTCATAGTGGCCCAGAGGTGTTGTAACGATCTGCCTCGACTTCTAGAGTATGATATTGTGCGCTTTGGGACCCACTCTACCCGCACAGTTTTGTTTCTGGAACCGTCCCACTCTGCCAAGCCTAGAAGGCCTCATACATGGGAGAGGGGGGCTTCCCTCAATTATACCCCTCTGGGATGCAGGGGCGTCACAATCCACCCCACTTAAGACCAGAGCCGCTCTCGGCTCGGCTCGGCTACAACACATAGGGGACCCACACTAGGCAGATGGTTGAACCAACTTTGATACCAATTGAAAGTCCGGGCTAGAGCAATGTCAGTCCTAGAGGAGGGGGTGAATATGACCTTTCTCAAATTTAATGGCCTTTTAAAAAAAAAAAAATCAATTAATCAACTATCATGTATTGTGAGATTAGTGTGCAAAAGACAATAAGTGATAATCAAGGCACACAACATTCAACCATAGCTTGCACGAAGATTTATAGTGGTTCAGTTTTAACAAACCTCTATCCACTTTTGGACTCACCCGATTTTGGGCTATCCGATGATACACTATGAAAGGGAGTCACACCCTAGTGATACATCCTAATGAGTTTTGACCGACTATGTCTACTCCTCGACTTCTATTTTTTATGGTGGTTCGGGCACTAAGCACTAATCCACCTTACAATGATGATAATGTAAATGTAAAGAAGCGCTTGCCTTGAAGCTTGCCGATGTTAATTAATGTGCTCCTTGTTGAGTTCTCCCAACTTTGATCCCCAGTCGTTGATGTTCTCCAGTGTATGTGCAACCACAAGCAGGGAAAAGGGTCTAGGACATATAATTTTACTTGGGATCCTAGAGGTGTTTCTCTCACAATCTCAATCAACACATAGATGGATTGGGCTAAGGGTATTCATGGAGTTTCAGGGCATAGAGAGAGTGTAGGAAGCTCTGGAATTGTCGAAGGGTTGTTGGAGAGTTTTTTTGGATCAAAACATTAAATATTTATAGAGAAAAACCATTTCCAACGGCTACTCGTCGAGCTTCGAGGGCCTCGACGATGTCACATCAGTCAAGTCACCTGGGAAGTTTGAAATAAGCAATGATTACATAGGACAATGGGCATCTTCGAGGGCCTTGTCGAGGGACTCAACAATGGTCGAGGGCCTCGAGCTGAGAGTAATGTGATTTGACAGTTGATTTTCCCAGCTGCTCAGGTCGAGGGCCTTGACCATGCAATGCCCCGATTCGAGGGGCTCGAAACAGGGAGAGGGGCTCATCCTGCTGAGCGGCCCATTTTGACAGTAAATTCCAATAAGAACTTTTTATTTTCATCTCAAGGGGCTCGATATTGTCGAGGGCCTCGACAGACTTTGTCAAGGGGCTCGACGACTCTCGAGGGTCTCCTGCTGAGACAACATAGATTTCCTAGTATTTTTACATCCAGTCTCAGCTCGAGGGGCTCAAGAGGTGTCGAGGGCCTCGAGCAGGTATTTTCCAGTTTCGAGGGGCTCAGACTGAGAGTATGTCATTTTACAGTCTTTTCACTCAACATTTTGGTCGAGGGGCTCGACAATGACAACACTTGGTTTTTCAAGTGTGTTCTTAAGGCTTGGTTCATTTACCAATTTTTGATTCTTAAGCCCCTATTGCGATTCCTAGGTGAGCTGGGTTCAGCCTAGGGACTTCTAAGGTCAATCTACCTGTGATTGCTAAAGCACATGGTGATGTCTTCAATGAGCTTCCGATCTTCGAAGTCTTGATTCACCTTCTTCATTGTTCCAAGGCAAGGCTCAACATGGTCACGGAATTGACAACAAGGTGACTCGGTCAAACCGGGGCACTAACAGGTGTAATACCTCAATAATTGGTTCAATCTTGGATACCACTTTGTTCTTATATATAGGGCGATCATAGTGCTTTTTTCTCATATTTCAAGCAAAAATCTGTATTTTTGTGGAGATATTGTCTAGTCATTATGATCTATACATATATTTTGAGCAATTTGTTTCAGATATGTTTTAAAATCCTTCATTTACTTCTACTATGGTATCCATGTAACTCACATATTCTGTATTTAGTAGATCTTTAAAAGACTTTACCCACCTATTTTTTAAGGGAATTTGTGTCAAAGATAAAAAAGTGTGCCTCTGCTTTTGTTTTTCTTAATGGAAGGTTATGCATTTGTTTAAATTATCGATGAGGAAATAGTGACGCCCTTATCATCATATAGATTCTCATTAGAGGGGTTTACTCTACCGTGAATCATCCCATCTGGTGATTTTCTGTTATCCAGTGTGGCCTTCTGTTGGAACCTGTTGTGCATGGGTCATGACCTGAAGATCTTACCCTTAGAAAAGTATATCCTTTTTCATTTTGAATGTGATTTTACCTTTTTTGAAAACGTTTGTTCAATGTGAATCGTTGCTTAAGTTTCCCAGTTGCAAACCACCAGGAAGAGATTTAAAATCTCAAAAGGAGTTCTATGGTCATGGTCGATTTGTCATGGGGTCTACCAGATCATCGGTCTAGAACCAGGATAGAAATTTCAGCCAAAATCCCAAAATTTGGCCAAAATTTCTGTCTAGGCCTGGGCTGAAGTATGTAAATTTTGGAAATGTCATTTGAAATTTCCAAATACCGGCTGAAATTTGTAACTCAGGTCTAGTGCTCTGGTAGGTGGGAACACTTCACACTTTCTGGACCATGTGAGAAAACTCCATTCTGTTTGATTGAATATCATGTTGTCCTTGGTCTTATTTGCCAACCATTTTACTAATTTTTAGAACTCCATATAGGACAAGGTCTGGTGAACTGGATGCTCAAGTTGCAACTGAGGAAGTTATAGTACGGTCAAGGCGCCTTTTAGAAAGGCGTTCTAAGAATCGTAAGATGCCAAATTGTCCCAAGGCTGTTGTCCGTGAGACTTCTAGTTTGAGAACAGCAGACAAAGACAGGGGAGTTAAATTTGATCCAAATGACCCCCTCAGATTATTTCTAATGGGCCCTGAAACAAAACAACTTTTGACTGCAAAAGAAGAATCTGACTTGTCTATTCAAATTCAGGTAGTTTTTGAGTTCCTGTCTTCCCAATTTGCCTTTTGTTTCATTTTCTTGTCAACAGGCAGTTTATATTATTGTTTTAAAATGCGTCTTTGCTTCCCTATTGTTAAATAGGAGCTGAAGAGATTAGAAGAAGTGAAACAAAAGCTTCAATTACAATTTGGTTGTGAACCGACACTGGTGGAATGGGCTGAAGCTGTTGGAATGAATTGCCGGATTTTGCAGTCATGCCTTCATTCTGGTAATAGAAGCAGAGAGAAAATGATCTATGCCAATTTTCGGTTAGTGGTGCATGTTGCTAAACAATATCAAGGCCGAGGTCTGAGCCTTCAGGATTTATTACAGGTTAGTTTTGGATTGTACATGTTGCATTTTCTCCATATTTTGGGTAAATTTTGTTGGTATGTTTTTCTTCATTATGTAGTTGAACTGAATGCTCTTACTAATTTTGAACTGAAAAGGGTATAGGAGACTTGGAATGATAAGAAAATATCAAAATAGCATTTACTTTCTCTGTTGTTTTAACATTACGAACATATGTTGAACAGTGTGTTCTCATGAAGTGTGATGGTCCTTCAATGTTTACTTTGGTAACATGAGATAATTACTTTATCCTTCAAGTTGCTTGGTTTACCTGTTGTGATTTGACCAAATGTAGATCTTAGGTATGGGATCTCTGTTGGATATGTTTTGAGCTGTCCCAAAATATTTTATGTTTAAAATATAATTTTTTTTTTATAAGTATGCTAAAATATATCAAAAGTATTTAGTATATTAGAGATTTATACATCCATACCTTTGCATGCAGAATTTGGAATTGTTAGTAAGAAACTGATGAAGCCCAGGGTACACCATTGTAGCTGAGCATCTTGATGAAACAGAGCTAGGTTTCACATAGCCAATTCACTCCTTTTGATCCCAAAATTATACCATAATAGGGTACACTAGGAACTTTGCAATCCAAGGCAATAGGCAACTTGAACAAACACCTGGAACCAAGGTCACATTACACCCCTTGTTGTATATTGGATATCACACATCTATCATATGGAATCTCAATTTCACCAAAGTTCATCAACTAGGACCGGGTGTGCAGATCTTGTTACATGATATATGTGAACTTGTGAAAATCTAGGGAAGATGGAAAAATATGGAAGAAATGGAAGAGAGGTTTTCCTATTTCACATTCCATTAAGTACATGAACTGTGCTGCTTTGGGTGCACAGTTAGTAGTTTACACACTGTACATAGCTGATATGCATGCGGTGCTCCTACAGTATACAAATGGTATAAGTATTTTCTCATTGTGTGTTCTTAATTAGTATACTTGATGCAGGTCAACACTTTTTGCAATGGCAGCCTTGAATTTATCCTTACCATCAGACAAGATAACAATGTTTGAATTCTGACCCTTCAAACATTAAAAGATCAAAAGATTAAAATATCCTAAAATCATATGTACTCTGTTCCAGTCAGTGGGCAATAACCTAAACATATGCTATGATTGCACAAACTTAGGTCTTTTGCACAATCTTTGGATCATTTGGATATCATTTGAAATGTGGTTATTATTTAATACTGTGGCATGTTGGTAAGTGCTTGTTCAACCAGATAGAAATGTGGCTATTCTTGAGAAACATAAAAGTGAACTTCAACATTGCCATTTTGAATTCATTCAAAATCCTATGGACAATATGTATTTTATGTGATCACTTGCACCGGTGTAGCTCAGTTGGCTTGAGTTTCTAGGAATAAATGAAAGGTCTCAGGTTCAACCCACCCGAGTTACATGACATACAAGGGTTGTGGGTGATTTTGTGTATCTATGTGATTAGTCTCATCTTCAGTATGGGTGGGGATATCCATGATAGTAAAAAAAGTCTTTTATATGAGCAAGTTCTTCCTATGACCCCCATTTAACTTTATGCTACGGAGTGTACTCTGCATCAGTTTGTCATGGAACATAAGCTACTGAATATTATTCTAGAACCTTTCAAAAAAAATATTATTCTAGAGGCCAAAGCCCAAAAGAAAAACAACAGATGGCTCTTTGCTACTCTCTCTCTCTCTCTCTCTCTCTCTCTCTCTCTCTCTCTCTTTCTCTCTCTACATATGCATGTGTGTATTTATGCAATTCCTTGTAATTCTTTATAGAAGTGGGGAAACTTTGGCACTCGTAATTCGCTATCACCCAATTCTGCTCATGTTATCCAGTTCAACCTTCATTTGTCGTGATGGGACCTAATTTGATGGACTGCGTGCTTGTACTTGAGTTGTGATTGTGTAACCATCATAGGTGGGCCACTTCCTTTTTTCTTTGATTCACATATTAGATAAAAATACTATTGTTGCATTAGGAAGTTAACCCAAAGATCTTTCAAGTGGTTCCCAAGTAATGATCAGTGATCATTGTGGTAGGCTCCATTTTGCATTTGTAGAGCCTCATATTTGATTGATGATCCATTTCTTCCTTCACATCTCCTTGACCTTAGATATGTTACCGGTCGTATCTAGGCATTATAATCCATGTCTTCTTTTTCATCAATTGAATTGCATGAAGTCCAGATCATCTTGATCTTTCATGGACCTGTTAGATCTTTATTTGATCAAACTGTATGAAGTCCAGGTCGACATGATTGAACTATATTATTCTGGATCAGACTGTATAAAGTTCAGATTGTGATGATCATTCATGGATTTTTTAGATATTCATCAGATTTCATTGGATAAGGTTGATCATCACTTGAGGCCCTGTTCATATTGATCATGCTTATTTTGATGAGTTTTTGGTGCCAACAATGTCTACATCATTTTTAGGTGCCCTGTTAATAATTTCCATCATTTTCTATATATGATTTCATGTATTTGAACGGAGTTTAAGCGTCCACAGCTGTTGTTAATTTTAAATGAGGTACTTCATTTCTTTGTGGCGGGTGGCCTTTGGAAAAAAATAATTGATCTTGTGGTATTTCAAAAAATTCATTTGCTGGTTGTTTTATATTTCTTTAAAGATAAATGTTAAAAAAATTGAACTTGATAATTTGCGTTTTTTGTGCATAAGTGAAATAGAACATTTGCATGCCTTTTCAACTGTGATACTTGTATAGTTGCCAAATGGACTGCGGGCCTAGGGAAAATCCTCACCTAGGACAACCTTAGAAAGAGAGGCAGGACTTTGGTTAGCAAATGCCCCTTCTGCCTTGGCATCTCGAAAGACACCGATCATCTTCTTCTTCATTGCACCTTCTCTTCGTCGGTATGGTGTTTGGTTTTGCATCAGTTTGGCATCCTTTGGACCGTCTGCTTCTATTGCTTTTTTGTCTTTCTCTTGCAAAATCCCTCGGATTCTTCCTGGTGCTCGTTGATGTGACATTTAGCCCTCTTTGCCACCATTTGGAGCTTGAAGGAAACGAAACAACCACGTCTTCAAGAATTTTGCTGAATGCCCTTAAGGAATCTTCCAACGAGTTTTGACCAAGCTGCCTGGGCTTCTTCCCTCCCCGGTTTCTAAGACTTCTCTATCTCAGATATATTGAGGGCATGGAATGAGTGTCTTGGTTTAGTTTAATTATTGCTTTTGTGTACCTGCTTCTTTTTTTATTGTATTGGGTTTCGGGCTTGTTATTTGTTTTTTCTCTTCTTGTTTCTGTATTGTGCACTTCTGGTGTCTCTTTATTATTATTAATATATTATCTGTTACCAACTTACCATTTAAAAAAAGAAGTTGCCAAATGGATTCGAGAGGGATTGATACTAGGGAATTTCCACTATTTATAGGCCTCCCACAAAGTTCTAGAAAACTTACTTTTTTCATTTTAATCATTGTCAGTAGCTTCTTTGATACCATATGAACCGGTTTTTGCATAGAATTTCCATCCAAGTTTAGCTTCCTCAATCCATTTGGTGGACATTGCCAAACTTTATATTTATTTTTGCATGCTGGAATGCATCATTGTCTGACAATAGATTGGAGTGAGGTATTACTTAGACTTCTTTGCCCTGCAAGCCCAAGCTATGACCTGTGCTTTAGCCTTCAAAAATACAGCTTCAACAAAGTAAGACCTTCTCCCAATGATTATTTTATTCCTTTCAACACTTCTTAGGATTGCTAATGGTGGAATTTTCCATTAATTTTGACCGCTCAAGTAGAAAACATTCACTAGAGATTGGATAATGGAAGAACCGGGTGCCAGGAATGATGAAAAAATATGTTTATGGAAAGTACTTACAGAGTATACTCTTGTTTTATATATATATTGAAAGAGAAATAGATTTGTTGATCAAAGGAGGAATGCAAGACAAAACTCTATGAGGTTTTGAGCAAACTTTAAAGGCCGTGAAACAAAGAAACGACAAAACTAACTGAAGTTAATCACTAACCAATCTTCCAAGATTGTCAACTAAAGTTTACAGTGATCTAGGGATATTACTAACAATGTAATAGGGGGTGGGGCTGGTTGGGGTGGGGTTTGTGCGTGAGGAGATTTAGGAATTACAAATAACCTTCTTCATAGGTCCAGTGTTTGAGATTTCTCTTTTCAACTTGAACACCCACGTGTAGAGATATATTCCATCTGTGTCCTATATCAAATTCTAGAATTTCTGTATTTAAGAGACTGGAGAAGGGCACGAACAACTGAATATCTGAGTTGCATCCAAATAAGAAGGTAGTCTGATTTAGAGGATCCATTACTTTCCTACCTGTTTTCTAGCCTAGTTATTGTTGGGTTTTATGGCTCAATGCCCTTTTGGGCTTGGATTGTCGGTTGGGCCCAGGCCCAGCCTAGTCTGTGTTATGGCCAACAATATATATTGTTCTCTTTGTCTTAGGGTTTCTTTGGACTGAGCCAGGAGAAGGCCATCCCAGTGGGGATCCCAGGAGGGGATCGCAGAACGAAGCTCTAATGGTGAGAGTAGTGAATGGAGAGAGAGAGATTGAGAGGAAGGGATGGGTAGGGTTAGTGTAATCTTGTAACCTGTCCAGGAACTTCATCTTCGTAAAATCATCACGCTCCGTGGACGTAGGCGATATTGCCGAACCACTTAAAATCTCGGTGGTCTCTTGTGTGTGGTGTTTGATCTCGTGTGATTTGCATTTCATTTTTCATGACAGTTATGTTTATCATTTTTTCCATTTTCTTTCTTTTAATAAACTATTTATGAAAGAAATTCTGTTATTGCAGGAGGGAAGTATGGGTCTTATGAAGAGCTTGGAGAAGTTCAAGCCCCAAGTTGGTTGCAGATTTTCAACATATGCATACTGGTGGATTCGGCAAGCAATAAGGAAGGCTATTGTTCTGAATTCCAGGACTATCCGTTTACCAGTATGTCCCTTATTTTTTCCCTCTAAATGGTAATTTGCTATTGAACCCAACCATGAAATTTGCTGGATTGCATCTATTGTTGCTAAACATAAGGTGTTCCCCGCCTTCCCTGCCCGTAGGGCTGAGTTACTAATATATGGAACTCAACCCGACCCGACCCGGATTATAACCCGACTCAACCCAAAACCCGACCCGACCGACCCGCATTTTGAACCTACTTTAGCCTACATTTACCGGGTTGGGTCGGATTTACTTAAAAATCTCTCAACCAATCCGACCCGAATTCAATACCGATTTTTGACTTTTCAACCCGACCCGACCCGCTGGCCCGACTTTCATGACCCAACCCGCATGATTTTCGGGTCAGGTCATGGGGTTCGGGCCAAAACCCGACCTGAGTTTCACCCCTACCTGCTAGTTCCTTGCCGTAATTGTGACTATTTTTGTTTCTGAATGTTTATGTAGCAGTCAGAACTCTGAACTGATCTTGATCAGTGATAAAATTCAGTTCACTGGTGTTTTTTGGAAAAAAATCTTATTTCAGTGAGTATAACCATAGAAGAAGATCTTTTTTCCATGACATGAATGATATGCTGGTTTGTTTTTCTTCTCTAGAAAAAACAAATTAGTGTCGATTCTGCAGAATGGAGAAACATTGTTATTGCTGAAACCTGAAATTGCTGAATAAATGTTTTGGAATAATGAGGGCAACTATTGGCTTACTCAGGAGTTCAATTTTTGCCAAAATTGTGCTAAAAAACTAGACACAAGGAGATGTGTAAATCAAGGAGATGTGTATATAGCTCAAAATTCACTGAAATCTCTATGGATACCAGAGTATCTTCGGAAACAGTCCAAGATGATCACTACTGATGGAACTGATGATCTTTTCCTTTTAATCAATAACATAACGTAAATCATATTTTATTAAATGAAGATAATTTATCATCATCACATAATTGGCAGTCATGCAGAGCAAGATACTACATATATTTTTGGTCGGTAGAAAATATATAAAAAAAATGTTTATGAAACCTAAAATAGGAAATAATAAAGGGGGTTAAGTGCCATTTAGAAAAATCTTGTTTTTCTTGATGCCAATGGGAGTGGGTGATTAGAACTACAAATCAAAAGAGAAGTTGCATGGCTTCGTGATGGTAGAATGTGATTCATCATCATCATCATCGCTAAAATCCTATCTATTTGGATTCCACGTTTTGCGTGTGATTCCAAAGAAGCAATTGCAGTGCTAGTAGAAGGTGAGTGATGGAGGCTATTCTACATCTTTTTTTTTTTTTTGGTAAGATAAGGCTATTCTACATCATAAGTCATTAAAGATTGTAAACTTGTAATGGGGCCTTCACCATTTTCTTAGAGAAGCAAAAGGGAAAGTGATTGAATTGGCCTATTCAGGTGTCTCTAGGAGAATCTTCCCATGTTCATCAGAATACCTTAATTTATGCTTTGAAATTTCTTGTGCATTTATTACTGCTGTCCATCTTATTGCGCAAGCTTGTTTACCCGTTTTTTTCAATACTCTCTCTCTCTCTCCCTCCCTCCCTCCCTCCCTCTAAGAAAAAGAGAGTATGTTTATCACTATTTTGTTTCCATGAATACTATGCTATCACTTGCTCTGATTTGATATGGCTGCAGGAGAATGTATATACACTTATAACACAAATAAGGAATATAAGGAAATTATACGTTCAAGAAGGCCATCAGCCAACAAATGAAGAGTTGGCGAAGCGTGTTGGCATTACAGTGGAGAAATTGGAAATGCTGCTTGTGTCTGCTAGAAATCCTATTTCGATTCAACAAGCTGCATGGCAAGATGAGGGTGTCACTTTTCAGGTATCATTTTTTGTTACACATCATTTTTGTTTAAGAGATGCTTCAAAGATACGTTGCCTCATAACTAGAGATATTTATGCATGCTGAATTCCATAAAGCTATGGCTCATCTGGGGCCTACTTTAAAAAATATTATGATTGAATTAGGTATGTAAATGGATACTAAAAATTCCCAAAAAGTATGACTTGAAATAAACGGCTCTGGATGCTAATGGTAGAGCCAATCAGAATCTGAATTTTAATATCCAATTGTTTTTTTTATGCAGTTATGTATTAGTCTGAATGGCTTAGGTGTAAATGATATACATACACAAGTCATGCATGTAGTATAAGTAGTATGGTATAAAAAATTAAGAGAAAATCTGAATCCAAATCTTGGATGTGAATTCAGATTTAAGTATTTGGATGTGGATTTGGGTTTCGATCCACACCAAGAATCTGAGTTGGATTTTGATCCTGCATCTAAAATTTTGATTCAGATTTTATCTAAATCTGACCAAGATCCCACAGGTTTACACAATTGCATCCTTAGATCTCATGGGCACCAATTCCCTATCATGGAATGGACCATTCCTGATATCTCGTTATCTACTGTGTTAGATGAACCTAACCATCTAATGAAATGGACAAAGACAGCCCATGATATTCTGATACCCAGTATGCCTGGCAGATTGAATGGAGGATGAGGCGCCACTCGAGATCAGAGGAAGGTCGATCATTGTGAAGAAAGTGGAGAAGGGAGCAAAAACGATAGTTTTTTTTCTCTTTCTTTTCTTTATATTCTTCCATTCTTGTTTTTCCCCTTCTTCATTTTTCTTTTTTCTTTCTTCATCTACTCCTTTTCTTTTTTGTATCCTTTCATTATTCTTCTTCGCCTTGTCTTGTTCTCTCTCTCACTCATGTTTATTCTTCTTCTTTCTTGTTCTTCTTCGATTAGTTTTTTTTGCCATTGCGTTTTCTATGTTCTTATTCTTTTGATATAAATAGTTTTAAATTCATTTTTATCATTTTCAGACTTTCAGATTTTTTTTTCTTTTTTTTTTTGGATTTTTATATTTTTCCACATTTTTCAAAATATATTCAAATAATATTACTTTAAGGGTTTTGATCAAGTTTGACTTTTTTGACGTGGTCAAAACTTGTTTGAGTTTTTGAGCTAAGCTGACTCAGTTAAAAATCGTGTGAGTTAGTTCTAGATCGAGTTGGGTTGGGTTTTCGAGTTTTTAGACATTGCTTTTAATATATATTTTTTTTAAGATGATTAAAATATTGCCACATTTTTCTCCTCTTGAAACTTAATTAAAATATTGATATGTTTCTCACTTGATTATTTCGAGTAAAACTATATTATTTTCTATCAATGCCATTTTCACACCTTATCTTCATTTAAATAAATTAAATTTAAATTTAAATTCATATAAACATAGTGCTGAGTCCCCAAGTCCTTTTTTTATTGGTTTGTGGAGTTTGTCACTTCGCTCCTATATCCATGTAATAATTATGTTATATATGCTTAGATGATTGCAATAGCAACACCACTGTGCCCAATTTCATCTTTTGTAGTATTCAGTTCAGAATTCTTATTGATGTTTGATGCTACCAGGAGATCATTGCGGATCCTGCGGTTGAAATTCCTGAAATCAGTGTAAACAAGCAGTTGATGAGGCAACATATTCTTAACCTCCTCAGTGTTCTCAAGCCTAGAGAAAGGCAGATAATCCGGCATAGGTATGGAATCCATGACGGTGAACGGAAGTCACTCTCAGATATTGGTGCTTTGTATGGATTATCAAAAGAACGGGTCCGACAAGTCGAGAGCAGGGCGCTGAACAAGCTCAGGCAACATATTTCAAGCCAAGGGCTAGAGGCTTATGAAGGTTTGCTCATCTGAAGAAGGTTCAAAAATATTGTTTCATGATATCTGTAATTTAGAGAGAAGATCTGTTGTTCGGCTTCACACTTCATTTTCTCAACTTTGATTCCTCTTGTCATTGACTTAAGCTTCAGTCAATCTCTGCTTTCAATTACTTTTGGTGAAACTCATTCTTTAACTTGGTTGTATATATCATTATGCATCCTGTTTTAGACCCAAAATGACTTGTCCTCTCCCTAAATGAGTTGATTTAAGAAGTGTGACACAATTTATAGGACTTTGTGTCAATTTTTTTCAAGTTTATAGGATAGTGATTTAGGTCATTTCCATGAGTAATGAATGTTCACCTGCTTACCAATGGGGTTCATCAATGGATTCAATTAAAAGGAGCAAGATATGGTCAAGAACCGGGAAGTTTTGAGTTTGATTTCCATTTTAATTTAACGGGTTATTCTTTGTAAATTTATTCAGTGTGGATAGATAGACTTGCACATATTCTGAGAATTAGTCGGGTGCTCAAAGAAGGTTTAGACAAGTTTAGTTCTTAAAAAAAGGATAAAAAGAGCAAGATTCTTTAAATCTTGATAGAAATAGATAAATAAATATATAATAGATTGTAGCATAATATACTATATGATTTTTGATAGAATAGAATGAACGAAAATGTTTCAAAAAGCTGATCTCATATAGATATAATAAGTAGCTTTGATGATGATGATAGTACTGTTGAAATCAGTTTGACAAGATTCACTTTTTTTTTGAATTTACGTGTGGAAAATCGCAAGATACTCAGAGTACAACCTCCATCAGTGAGCCCACTACTCCTATGGCACACTAAAGTTAGGTCATGGGGACTCGAACCCATAATCTCCTGCTTCTTGAGGTGGGAGGCAATCAGTTGAGCTACACCCATGTGGGTAAATATAATTTTAAATATAGTTTGTCAAAATTCAACTTGAACAAATTATTTTAAATATAGTTTTAAAGACTATAAAGTTTTAACCATTCATATGACATGAGTGACATGAGCTTAAGCTAATGGTGAGATTAGTCATATAGTGATTTAATTTATAGGATAATAATGAATGTGAAAAAGGCATAAATATAAGCTCAATCATTAGTCATCTTGTTCAAAGTGGATGATTTCTCCACTTATTAAAAGTTATTTTTTCATGTAAGTGTCAAATGTAAAGGGTGACGAAGGATAAGCACTCCCTATTAACAAGATCACTTAAGAACAATTTTCATATAATTCTCATGAGAATTTTAGTTTGTCGGTCTCACAATAGATCTAATGGATTCAATTCCCCCCACATCTACCTACTCTCGTAGTATTGCACCCTTATCTAATTTGATACAAATTTGATTTTTTAAGTCTATGAATCTAACTCGATAAATTTCCACCGTTACATATCTACTATTCATGATGAAAATTTAAAATTTCAAACTATAATTTTTTTAATAGATTGTGGATATGCACAACTTGATTTTATTATTGCTAGGTATCTATAAGAAAAATGACTTAAATGATGATGATTGATGATTAAGTGATCATGACGATGATGGATATCTTAATTGCCGTTAGGAGATGAGATTTGTGTTACGGCTTGGCCAATTAGATAAATGGATATCGTATTATGTGGAGAAGAGACTATTTAAAGTGGGTCTCATTAGATTATCTTTAACTTTTGGTTTTTATGTTTAAATTTGAGTTATATTGATGAATATTTTTATGTTATAATCCAAATGTTTAGGATAAATCCAGTAAGAGTTCAATGTTTAGGTGTTTTTTTTCTTTCTTTTAACCAAGTTATCTAAAGTGTCTCATCCCATTGATTCTCAGAGCACGTGTAAATCTCTCAATTTATATTTACAGGATAAATTCAATGAAAAATAGCGTGGATCGAACACAAAACCTCTACTTTTTAAAATGGATTCTTAACAATCCCTCTAAGTCAAATAATAATCGTCAAAGTTTGAGTGCTTTGGTGGGGTGTATCAAAGGGGAAACCCATCTCTTCATTAAAATAATTGAATAGTGAGATAGATCGTAATGGAAATTATCAAATAGAAAAATTTATACCCACACGTATAGCTCAACTGATTGCCTTTTATTTTAGGAAGCGGGAGGTTGTAGGTTTGAGACCCCATGACCTAACCTTGATGTGCCCTAAGGGTAGTGGGTTCACTCGTGAAAGTTTACTCCGAATATCCTATGATTTTCTACAAGTAAATTAAAAAAAAAAAAAATTTACTTGCACGTAAGTGTTTTTCCTAATGCTTGGCTCTATCTTCAATAAACATCCAATGACATCAAAAAGGGAGATACTACACAATCAAGTACAATCTAAATTTGATTAGGTGAGATATTTAGAGTTGGGTGGTGGGTCCCACAAATAATACCTATCTAATCAAATTTGATAGATTTCAGAATTTTCTAGAGAGTGAAAGCTCTTTATCTTTTTGTTTGATGGCACATATTTGTAATATAGATTCTAATATGACATATCCATCCTTATTTTAATTTCAATGACATATAACTAGATTAATTTGTTTATAATTTAAATTGGAGTCAAATTATTCGATAAGGATCCAATTTTCCAACTTATAAAATTGAATTATAAGTGGTATTATTAGTGGAGATTTTACACTGGGTTTCCAACGATTTCTAAATTAAAAAAAAAAACTCCAATATTCAAGGGTTAAAGAAGTAAAAAGTAATATGATAAGTGTGGAATCATTAAAGATGAGAAGAAAGACAACATGGGATGGAATATGTGCTAACAAAGAATATGATCATTGATAAAGTTGAATTTTTAAAATTTAGGTGCTAGATGACGGGGTAAAAGCTTCAATAATAGTGAAATGGTGGTCGTGGCATATTTTACCATGGTTTGTTCACAAGCAGTGATGCAAATCTCGAGTTTTAAGGATTGAGATAACTTGGTCGATACGGTTAGTATCAGCCGTACTATGATGATATCGGTCAATCTATAGGTGATATATATCGGCTGACATTATTGAATATCGTTTTTTTTTTTTAAATTTTTTTTTTTGTTTCGTTCGTGGACCCGGGTTGATGATATCTGCTGATATTTACGATTTCAATTTTTTTTCAAAATCGAGTCTCCTTTCATTTTAATTTTCTTTTTAATTCAGAAAAATTAAAATATAAAAATCTCAATATTTTTTTTAAAAAAAAATAGGAGAGAGATCTCGGCCGATATCCAATATGGGGCTCGAGCATTCTCGAGGGCCTCCTGCTGGGAGCCATGCATTTTTAAAGATGATTTTCCAATGAAACCAGGTAGAGGGGCTCGAGCTTTTTCAAGGGCCTAAACAACACATTGTCATGTTTCAAGGGGCTTGAACAATGTCAAGGGCCTTGTGTTGAGACCAACACAGATTTACAGTTGTTTTTCATCCTGTCTCATATTGAGGGGCTCGAACATTATCGAGGGCCTCGTGCTGAGAGTAAACCAATTTTTACAGACTTTTCACTAGACTTCTCAGAACGAGGGGCTCGACCTTGATAGCACTGATTTTCCTTTGAGTTCTATAAGGCTTGGTCCATTTTTCATTTTTTTAGTTGTTAAGGCTAGGTCGGGATTCTTAGGTGAGTTTGGTTAAACCTAAAGTCTTCTATGGCCATTCTACCTGTGTGGTTGTAAACTCATGGAGAGGTGTCTTTGATAAGCTTCTGATCTTTAATCAACCGAGTTCACCATCTTCATTCTTCTAAGGCAAGGTTCAACTCGGTTACGGAATTGACAATAAGGTGACTCGGTCAAACCGGGGCACTAACAATCATAATCAGAGCTACTCTTGCCGTTGGATTGAAATTGAAATTGTTTGTCATCACTGATTTTTTAGCTTTAAAGTCTAATATACTAATTGTCTAATTTAGTTGGTTTTTGAGAGGATACTCATATATAAAAAAATAATTTTAGTAAGTTTACTCACCAAGTAGTATGACCTCCAATTGACGAAGTGAACCTTAAGACATGCAAATAAAAGTAAATTAATTTACCTCAACAAACTAAGGTGAAGCACTTTTTTAGAATTTTTATCAAAAGTTAAGATTCTTTTTAATACGATGAAAAACATAGAATCTTTCTTCAAATTAATTATATGAATAAGGGTCCCTTTAGAGAAAAAAATTCTTGTTACCCTACATGGGTGTAGTTCAATTAGTTGCCACCAGTCTCAAGAAGCGGAAGATTGCTGAGTTCGAGCCCCATGGCCTAACCTTGGTGTGTTCTAGGAGTAGTGAGCTCACCCATAGGAGTTTTACGCTGGGTATCCCACAGTTTCTCAAACTGTAAATTCAAAAAAAAAAAAAAAAACCGTTGTTCAAAATAGAAGGAATTATAATGAATGTCAATCTAAAAATGCATGTGAATTTATAAATGTCAATCTAATATTTATGACTAATATGTATTAGGTAGGTTTTAAACACTTTTTCATAATTTAAATTCAAATGTGAGAAATGCAACAAGGTTCTAATTTCTTTTCAATTTGAGTAATACTAAAACTTAAATAAATAATTCATTCCCTACTGTTACATAACTTAAAAAAGGTGTGGAACATGCACCAATGATTCTAGTTCTTGAATGCAGGTCAAAAACAATGTATGTGTCTGTCGGTCTGTCCTATATTCCCATTTCCATAATTCCATCACAGGTATCCACACATGTGAGATTCTAATAATCTGATAGTGTACAAATTGTGTAAATTTTTTATCCAAATCAATTTAATTTGTTAAACTCAATTTCACTTGAAATTTATAAAAATAAAAAATGAGATAAAAATATTATTTTACTAGAAAATAAGAGATAAGAGGACTTTAATTTTTATGGAGGATTATTAGACTATAGAAAATGGAGGGAATGGGTAAGATTCTTGAACTTGGGATATGGCATATGAAGTAAAATCAATGGATAAAAAATATAGTGTTACAATGGTGTTTTCAATTCGAGTCAGCTGATTTTGAGTTTGAAACTCTTCTATATAATCCAATTCAGATTCGTTCTCGATTGAGTTGGATCAAATATGAATCTTTTGAGTTGGATGAAGTAAAAACTTGTGGGCCTGAGTCAGAATTTACTACTGAAGTTGAAAAAAAAGAGTAAAACTATTAATCGGTCAGACCGAGTCAGATCTTATTCAATTCGAGTTATTTTGTGTTTGAGTCCTATTTTGAATCTTCTCAAATAGTTTGAGGCGGTTCGAGTATATTTGAATCAGATCAGATTAGTCAAATACTTTAAAAAACTTAAACACTTTAGTCTTAAAAAAATTATCAATAAATAAGTTAAATAGATTAGATGATTTATAAAGAGTGCCCATCTTAACATGTGTATTATCTTTTAGAAGGTACGGATTTTAGTTAACTTCTCATTTTGCCTCTTATTCATCTGCAGAAATCGATCTACTAATCAGTGCACCGAACTTGACTCCTTCTATTTTCAAGTGAATAAGTTCACTCATCGATGCACTCGACAGGTGAATCAATTCACTAAAAAATAAACCAATTCGTCGAAGGCAAAGTGAAAAATTAAAAAAATTCAAACCTCCTAAGAAATAGTATCCACCCTTTATAAAATGAATTAATGATTTGTAAAAAACGACAAGATCTGTATCTCGAACTCAAGAAACTTTACATCATTCTTTATCTTCCACCCACCATGGGTGGGGCCCCATGCCCCTTGTGTGGCGAGCAACCTAGTACAATTATAAAATGGGTGGCTCCATTTTCCAACATTTGCTTACTTTTGCAATTGTTAATGATTCATTTCTTATTTTAATTTAATTTTTTTATTTACTGTCCCTTTCTGCTTGTCACTTAACCAACTCATCACAAGTGTCACACTACTTCCAATGGAATGGAGCCAAATCACGTGAATTTAAATTTTCATATTTTTTTTTTAAATTTCTCTTCTATGAACTTTTAGAAATAAATTAAAAATCTAAATCATGTTTTTAAAATCATGCGATTAACATGATTAATGGATTTTTTATTTCTTAAAATAAAAATGTTAAATTTTAATTGATCAATATAAATTGTCATTAATTCTATGAATACACGAAACCATCAACAAGTCTCGTGTATCAAATAAATTATTATTTTTTTAACTAAAATCGATGATTGTAGGTGAATAAAAATATTAACCAAAATTTCAATTTAGATCTATTGATTTTTCTTTAAAATTTGAGAGAACTAACGTATTTTGAAATGAACTCAAATATTAGTCTATTTTAGTCAATATTTTTGAAAAAGAAAAGAAAAGATAGATTTGACTGGATGGAAATGGCTAATGTTTCAACTGGAAAATAATTTAGTTTTTTAAATATTTTCTTTTAAAATAAATTGTATTTAAAGCAATTTTTGTCAACATTTATTTAATTAGGTTCAAATGTTGAATCAAACTTTTATTAACATAACATCATAATAACATGATATTTTGTTAAACTAAAATACGTATTAAAAAAACATAAAATAATAAAAATCACAACTAAAAATGAAAGCTATTATAGTTTAGTGGTAACTGTGTTTGTTTTTTATGTAAGTGATTTGAGTTCAAATCCTATAATAATTATGTTTTGGCTTGAGCTTGCTGTCTTTGCTTTTCATTAGACTGCTCATTGTCAGTATTTCTTTTTTTGAGGTCTGGACGTGTCCAAGTGTCGCACACGACTAGAGCTGTAACTCGAATTTCTTAAAATCCAATTCGACCCGATTTAATATATATAGAACCCGACCGACCTGAACCGAATCACAACCCAAAATTCATAACTCGATCCTACCCGAATTCTAACCCGAATCAATCCGAATTCTGACCCGACCAACATTCTGAATTTATTTTAGCTGGTCAGATCTGGTTGGGTCGGGTTGAGTCTGATTAAGCTTGTAAAATTCTCAACCTGACCCGACCTGAATTTCATGCGGTTCTTTATCTTCTCAACCTGACCCAACCCACTGACTCGGAATTCTCGACCCGACCTCCATGATTTCTCGGGTCAGGTCATGCGGGTTGGGACAAAATCTGACCTGAGATTAGTCGGAGTGTGTGAAAACCCTCCAATACGTACACACCAACTAAATATGTGGAGAGTGACCCTTCATTAGAATTAATAAAGATTGAACATAAGACCTCAATCCTTAAGTTTTGTGTCTCAACCACTATGCCAATCTCTTGGAGTTTTATTGTCTGTATTTATTCTGAGCTCCTCCTATTCTTTTGAATGAATTACTTACCAATCATTAAAAAAATAATAATTTAAATAAAAATAAAAAAATTAAATAAAAGTTGTAATTTAAATTATCAAAACTCGACTATCAATCCATCTCTAGCTATCTCAGATAACTAAATTTTCACCAACTGACACGTGGCATGTAAACATCTTCTCTCCTTTTTTTTTTTTCCTTCTCTCTAAGGGGGCAACCGGTAGCGGTGACGTTAAATATGGCTGGCTATCGTAACATAGCCACCCATACAATTAAATAATATTTTTTATGAGTTCACTGGCTATAATTTTTAGCCAGCCTTATAATACAGTATAGTGTTAAATAGAATGATTATTTTTAATATTTTATTATTATTTTTTATATAATTTTTTTAACAAATTTAAAAGAAAATAAATATAAAGACATTACATATTTTTTCACAAATAATTAAATAAATTAACAAAACATACATATTTTCTCATATTGTTTGAGATGAATAAAATATTATTTTTAATATTTTTATTTTTCAATAGCTATAATTTTAATTTTTTGTACAGAATAATTTTAAGGCGTCCCATTCGGACACATTTTCTGTCCGAAAATACCCCTTTTTAAATTTTATGTGCAAATTACCATTTTGCCCTCTTGCTAAAACACAATGCTTAAAAAATAACTTTAAAGTTTTAAAGGAGATATTGACAACATAGACAGTTATTTTTTATTCACTGTGTATTTTCAAAATTTCTTAAATTGAATATCCAGACTAATTACGATAACCTGATAAAAATACTTTAAGACTTTAAGGTCTTTTGACACTTCTAAATGCATTTTCCACACAGCCAAGGGATACTCTTATTTGTAAAATACTGTATTTTACGCATTTGAGAGTTTTAAAAGACCTTAAATTCTTAATTATTTGCTATAATATACAAATTATATCCAAAAACAAAATAAAAAATCTAAAATAATCAAATAAATAAATAAAAAAAGAAAATAAAATATATATATATATATATATATATATATATATATATATATATATATATATATATATATATAGGAGGGAGAAGTTAAATGGCTGGCTACACATGTGTTACTTGTGGCCAGCCATTTAATAAAAATTTATAGTGGACCCCACTTGCAGCTAGTCCCATACTGTTAAAACATGGTGCCCATACCGGTTGCTTTAATCTTTCATGTGACAAAGATCAAAGTGGGGTACGTGAGCGACACAATCCACACAGTTCAGTACGAACCTCGTCATGTACAGATGCATACAAAACACACGTACAGGCAGATTCGCTCTTCCATACCATAAAGTTCATACACTGCCTCACAATCCTTCAATTGCCCACGTATCATGCAAGCATGAAATTAGCGAGAAACATGATACAGACCTCGGTGCACGTATTGGATTTAAGCGATGGAGAATAATTTGATGGAATGTGATTCAGAAGAGTTTCAGTACAAATCAAATTCAAAATTTCTTTTTATGAGAGAAGTTTTTTTACCGTCAGACTGACCTCCTCTAAATTATTAAACTCTATCTATTTAATTCAGTTTTTTAGCTTTAAATTTTTATTCTACTTTTTTGAAAAACTATATTTGCATTTCATAATTTATTATATTTTTATTTATATTATACCTCAACAACAATATTTTAAAGTTCAATAAAATCTTTGGAAAAATCTTATGAGATCATCAACAATATTTTTAACTATATATGAACAACAATATTTTTATCTGTGCTTTAGATCAACAACAATTGCATCCATCTCAAATCCACATATAACAAAATGTACTAAATGTCGTAAGTGGACTTCAATCAATTAAGTAAAAAGGTCTCATGAATTAGATGCTAATGAGATATGTTTGTTGGATTTGGTTCAAAAATCCATTATTGGGCCAAAGTTGTGTTTATGTTAGGCCCAAAGGACCCGACCTGTGTTTTTGTAATGCTCAAGTATATAAGGGCTTATTTCTCCATAATTTTCTAAGTTATGCATTTTTTTGAGGGAGAGAGAGGAGAGAAAAGAAAACAAAGAGAAAATGTGAGACTGTGAAGGGGACATAGAAAAGGATTACGAATCCTTATAACAAGTTGTCTGGTTATTTTTTTCATAGTGGAGTCGTGAATCACGCTCCGTAGACATAAGTAGGTGTTTGTCCTAGCACATGGCCCCAGATAAAATAACATATAATTAGGGCAAAAAGTTCTAACTATATTTTTCCTTTTAATATTATCCCTTTCCAACCATTTAAATTAAGCTCCAAGAGCCAACCAAATAATAGGAGATTGTTAAAAGTGTGGATTAAGGTGATAAGCTATAAAATTACATAATATAGAATGGTAAAGAATATAGTTGTAAAATAGAGTCGAATGAATAATTTTATATAGTTGTAAAATTACATGGGTGTAGCTCAGATGGTTACTTCCTGCCTCAGGAAGCGGGAGGTCACGGGTTTGAGTCCCTATGATCTAACTTTGGTGTGTTTTAGGGGTAGAAGTTCACTTGTGGAGATTTTACGTTGGGTATCTCATGATTTTCTACACGTAAATTCAAAAAAAAAAAAAAAATAGAGTCGAATGAATAAACTAGCACTCGAAAAGCTTACTTAAAATGGATTTGACAAAATGGTGAAGATAACGATAAGAGTTATGCTATCAAGACTTTCTGAGAGAGACTATCTGCTGAGATAATATGAGTTTATTCTTATTAAAGTTATGAAGATAGGTATTTGAATTATAATTTATCAAATTTAAATATAAATATTAACTCTAGATTGATAAGATAAATGACCCAGATGATGACGATGCTGTTTTATTGAGATTTTCTATTGAATGGATTAATGGACTTTACATAGTTGGACGTGGTGGATGGATCACAACATGTTTATTGGGTGCATAAACAACTTACACCCCTTACTGTTCATCAGCAACTTTCTATTCGTGTTATTTCCTTAGTTGTAGCTTTCCTAATCAAGATATTATAGATTGATTTCATTGATTATTTTTCTTCTTTAAAAATTATAACATGTATATAGAAATATCAAGTTATTTTTCAAATCCTACATAATCAATACAATAGAACATGAAAACCCAACTCTAAATAGATGAGAGAAAAACTTCAATAATAAGGATATCGATGATTTATGCACCTTATACGAGTTAGTTCAGCTTCATTGGATTTAACAATAAAAAACTTGTTGAATTATTTGATTGAACTTTGAATTGAGTTTAAGTCACGAGTTTATGCACTTGGTACAGGTTCAAAATGATAGAATGTACATACGTGGGTGTAATTCAACTTGTTGCCTCTTGTATCAGGAAGCGGGAGATTGTGGGATTTTTACGTTGGGTATCCTGTAGTTTTTCAGATGTAAATTCCAAATAAAAATGATGGAATTTATAATTGTTGTTATGGTTTAGTGAAAAATAAAGTTTGATAGATGAAAATGATTTATGCACTTAATACGAGTAAGATAAATGTTAAAGATACGTAAGCTTCAACTATAGTAAAGTTAGACCTTAGCATCTAATCATTCTTCAACAGAAATTCAATTTCATTGGATTTTGCGCAAAATGAAACACAATTCTTTTTAGAAAAAAAAACTTTACAAGAATTATTCAATTAAAATTCAAATAAATTTGAGCCTCGAGTTTTGAGAATTGCCTGTTACATAGTTTGTACCTGGTACAAGGTGAGATAATTACTGAAGCTTTTTAATTTATCTAAAAAAGCAGCCGTTGCGGAAGGGATAGGATAGGTTATTTAATTTGGTCAGGATTCGGTTCTGACTTTAGGTCAATTAAGCCGTCGCCCTCAATATGATCAATGGACTAAAGGACCCCTACTAATGCACTGCTCTCAGGGCCTACGGCCCTGAGATTTCAGGCCGGCACATGTCCTTGAATTCAAAGAACAAAATCATGAAAGGGATACATCTTAGCACAAAGAAGAGAAGGACAATAGGAAATCCTGGCTAATTGCCTGAGCAAAAGGCCCAAAATCCTGGCCGCAGCTTATAATGAGAAAAGGAATTATTGGGTACTATCGGACAATGGTAACGGTACAAATGCATTCACTCTTTTCAGACCACTGCTAATTATTTGTCTTCTTAAATCTTACCCATCCAATGGAAGCAATTTGGTGATCATGATTAAAGATACTCTAAACGGCTGTGTGCTAATTTTCTCTAAGAAACTTATTACCAAGTAAAACAATCATATTTACGTGTGATCTATATTTAATAGCTGGCGCTACGAAATTTGGTGACCCATATAATCATAGAAATCCGATGTTCATGTTATTTCGTTAGAGCTCTTATAAACTCTTCAGGTAAACCCCTCACTAGGACTCGAACTGTCTATCTCTCGCTTCATGAGGTGAGAAGTGACCAGTTAAGCTATTCAGCTGATACAACTCAGACTCAACTCCTACCAAGTTAGAGACCGAATCTGATATTTAAAACTTTGAGTGATAAGTAAATGTCACGATTTGTTTTAACACCTAAAGGTCCAAAATTCCGAGCGAAATGGGTCCAATGTTAACATTTTCATTTTGGATATTGGAGGGAGGAGGGGCAATATTTAAATATCACAACAAATTTGCGCTTATTTGGAAACCCACAAAAATACACAAGCCTGAAATTTAAGTTGAAATTTAGCCCACTTTGGCTTTTATATTAGATTTTTTAGAAAATAAAAAAAATAAAAAAACATATTCCTATAATGGGTTGAAGTGGTCACTATGTTTGACCCAGTACGAGCTTGATAAATTTGTTTTGTCTGCATTTAAAAGTTAGCCCACATGGTAGATTAGCATCCCTTTTTGTTACTTTGTCTTAATTTTCAATATTCAGTTTTACTTACACCTAAATTGTTGATAAGTATTTTTGTTTTGATGATTGATGAAACAGTAAAAAAGGTTTAATTACTATAGGTGGCCATCCTAACACGAAAAAAGTCTTTTAGCATACACAGGTTTTAGTAAACTTCTCATTTACCTCATCCTTTGTACGGAAAAATTAAAAAAAATCAAATGCACTGGACCGGTGCACTGATCGGATCATTGGAAAACGAAAATTTGAAGAAAGTGATCCGGTCGATGCACCAATTTCTTGAGACGTGAAAGAGTTTAAATCGGTGCACTGATTCACTGGAGAGTGATTCAGTCGATGCACCGATTTTTGAATGTCTGATTTTTTAAATTTTCGTACGGACAGATGGGGGCAAAGTGGGAAGTCCGAAAAATCCGTGTCTCTTAAAAGACTATTCCTGTGTTAGGTTGTACACCCATTACTATTTGAATGCTTAAATAGTTAAAAGTTTGAGGGGATTGACCTACTTGGACTGTAGGTGTATGGTACCAAGACAAGTGAAAAAATAAATTTTGATCTCCCCTCATACAGCTAAACAATAGTACGTTGGCTACTTGAAATGAACCTTGTTCCCCTCTCTTGATTCCTATTGGCCATTGGAATAGATGGTGCACAGAAATGGGTCCCATCATTTGATGTGCAGGGGGACCATGCCTTACAAAATACTTGAGCATAAGGACTAAAGTTTCATTTCATTATGATTCTATGTGGGGCTCAATTTTTTGTGATTTTTACTTGTAATTTGATGTAAGTTTAAAATGTCCTTCAAAATCAGGAAATAAATTTTTTTAGTCTATTTTGACCTGATATTTTTTTAAAGAAATTCATAAAAATTCATAATTTTAAAAATATTGGTCGAAGCTGACCAATTTGTGGATTCGACCATATTGCAGTCCAAATTGATTTTGTCCAATTTTTGAGAAAACGTGATATTTTCTACTATTTTCATTTATCAAAGTGTCTGGAATATTCTTTATTGAGGATCTTAATAGCTCTATTCCTCTCCAGAGATATAAAAAAATATATCACTAGAATTTCTTACATTGAATTTGGAGCTTTGATGTTGAGAAAAAAAAAGGACACCGATGTTTTTGACAGAAAGGGATACTGCGTGCGTTTCTGCCATTTAAAAGATAACAAATAAATAAAAAAAAAAATTTAGTACCTCTTATTATAAAAAAAAAAAAAATCAATGACCCTTCCATTTTCTTACCATTGACTGTAATAAAATTAAAAAAAAAAAGAGGTTCATACACATTAGAGCTCATTGAGTCAAACTTGAATAGCCTTCTTATGCCTTTAGATTTTTAAATGGCAATGTGGGCTAGTGTTAAAAGTACATTGACCTTACCAAATTTTTAAGTATAATATGTGACACCAAAGAATCAAATTTCATATTATACTATGGCGAAGAACTCTAAGGCATCTACCTCTTCTCGAAGAACAAGGGTATTGGGTAAAACTTTAGATATACACAATCCTTTGCAAGCCACATGCATCGGGCAACTATGGATTTTGAACCTGAGATCTCTGATTCTTGAATTAAATTGTCTATAAGTTGAACTATTCCATTTGAGATTTTGAGTAAGAATATATTAAATCGAATAGAATCTTTTGATATTTGATGGATCTAAATTTTGCTTTTCTTGTTCAGTGGAATTGATATGGTCTACAAATATGCTGGATCTCTCTCACACATGCCAGGGTAAAAAAATATTAAAAATCATTAAAAAAAGAAGAAGATCTAACTGGCCCATCTGTGCAAACTTTAAATATTTTTTATTGATAATTTAGAAAAGCCAAACAAGTTTCAGTTCTGTGCCTCAGCATAGATACAGTCTAAAAAATTGCCGTACATTTTTTTATCAATGCGTGCAGAAACCACATTGGATGGAGGGCATCTGAAAATTCTATGATACGGAAAGATCGTAGCCATCGATCATTCATCTACTTTTATGACCACTATTACGTCGTATTCTACAAAACCTTTTACATCTTCTGTCAAACTGGTAGATCTTGGACTCATCACAGATCAAGTTTAGGGCCCATCAAATTAACGGTATGGATCAAAAAGATGTGGGACTGTTTTGATTAGAATAGGAGGTGCAGTAAACATGTGCATTTTATGCGGCTCAGGACTCTTTCAAAACTCAAAACCTAAAACAAGACACCCCATCATTTTTTCTATATATCTCTCCAATGGATGCTTCTTTCTACATGTGATGGGAGCTCTCTCTCTCTCTCTTTCTCATTTCTTGGTTTTTTTTCTAATAATAGAGTTGATTTTATGAGAGATTTTTTTTTCTTTCATTTTGTTTTTCATCGATGTTGTCTTTATCACCATCATCATCGTCTTCAACTTCTTTATTGTATTGAATTTATATGCTTTTTGGTTCATTGTAGTTTGCATTTTCCTTCGGTTCTTGTCTTCTCACCCGTTGTAAGATTCAAATAGACACCAAATCTAACATGAGTTTCAAACACAACTCATGAGTCATGAGTCATGAGATCATTTTTCATGTGATTTCTATAAGAAATTCAGCTTAATATTATCATTAAAATCATTTATCCCATCTATTTTAAATCGACTGATGTCCATGTCCATAGTAGGGATCATGAAAATCTATCTTAGACTTGGAAGGTTTGAAAGTTGGAACTCTTTTCGAATTTGACTCGCAGAGGGAAGAGAACCAATAATTTTTTTAGTAATTTAGTACATGTATTTTGTTTCTCCTCATGTTATTGTTATTATTATTTTATTTTGGAGTTTGTATTATATAAATCAAGATTCCTTTTGTGCTTGTCCAACCACAAGCAACATGCCACGTCCGCACATCACTAGGGTTCTCTTCTTCTCAACCTTTTTACTTTGTCTTTGTGACTCATGTTGTTATGGGATTTTTGGCTTTGGTGATTAGGGTTTTCATGTGATTCTCATCATGCCATTTAGGGTTTTTTTTCCCTTGGTTTCTATCAAAAAATTTCCATGGTTTTTAGGTTTTCTTTTTCTTTTTTAATGAATCTTTTGTGATGTTCTTCTCCTCCTGTTGCTGCTTCTTCTTATCAATTTTCTTGAATATTGCTACACGGATCGACCGATGAACAGTCGATGTTTGCGGGTGTAGCATCATCAAGATTCACAGACATGATGATTGGCTAGGATCAATTCAAACCAAGTTTTGAGTTGAGAATCTTGATGATGCTGCATCGGCAATCCGCGACTAAGGTGATGAATTTGTTTCTAGCCCCATCTCCATTTTCATCAAGGCAAGGTGAGCTACCTTTCACTTCTGTTAACTGACTTCTGTAAAAAAAAATTAATGTAATTTTTAAAAATTTTCTTTCTTTTCCTATAGTGAATGGATTAAATGCGATGAAGGATGGAATGAAAAGGAAGATATATCTTAACACAAACAAAGAGATAGAGATATAGGTATGATTATTATTATTCTTACTAATGTTATTATTTTTTTTTTTTTAATTTACCTGTGAGAAACCGCGGGATACCCAGCGTAAAACCCTCACGGGTGAGTCCACTACCCTTAAAACATACCAACGTTAGCCCATAGGGGCTCGAACCCACAACCTCCAGCTTCCTGAGACAGGAGGCAACCACTTGAACTATACCTATGTGGGTAATTATTACTATACCGCAACCTCCTGCTTTCTTACCAATGTTACTATTGTCCTAATTATTATGCATTTTGATGCAAATTGTAACTTTTTATTGAAGTTATTTCTATACTTGGCCATGAAGATTATTAGTTTTGAACTGTAATTAGTTATTAGTTTTGGATTTTAATTAGTTTAGAGCATTCACAAAAGCTTTTTGCTGTTAGATGAATGGATTTTGGAACTGAGATATGTATATAATCATGAAATAAACATCAAAACTTATGTGAATCTCTCATTTGTAAGCATCACTGATGGATGAACAAATCTTAGCAGAAAATAATCTTTGAAGAAATTGAGAGATCATTATCTTACTGATATTATTGACATGGAAAGATTAGATTGACATTTTTTCAAATATATTGGTACTCATTAACAAGCTAATCATATAAATACATATACAAATATTAGATAAACTCAAACTCTTATTAAATCATATCTCAAATATACAAAGATTAACATAATCTAACTTAAATCCTATATTAATTCTGATCCTAATTCCTTCTCTCTCTCTCCCTATCCCTATCTATCTATCTGTTCATCTAATTATTTCTGATAGTACATTTATTTCTCGAATAAAAGGAAATAAATCAAGAGCTTGATCTATCTCTCTCTCCCTCTCTTATCTCTTTGTATCTCTATATGTTTATATATCTACCTATAATAATATATCAAATTCTTGAATAAAAGAAAAATCAAGAGCTTGATTACTCAACAACTGTAAACAAAGGGATCCTCCATCAAACTTGAATTTGAGGGGCATTTTGGAATTATGTAAGTTTGTAATAGTGGATTTAAATTGATATATTATGTCTTTTACATGGAATTACCTTGAAGCTCTTTTTCTTATAAGAGGAGTTTCTTAAATTACATGGACCCATTTGACAAATTGGGAGTAAACATCTTGAAATAAAGAAAAAAATTATACAAATTCGCCTGTGCCTGGGTGCTGACAGGGAGAGAGAAAATCGCTGGTGGCGAGATTCATTGTCCCACATCGTCAATTGCATTGGAAAATTCATGGTATATAAGTTGTAGTTTTCCTCTTTCTAGTATGATGTCTTTTGGGAATGACAGTGGGTTGACTTGCCAATTAACAGCTGTGTGTGCAGTGTCTGATGTCCAGAGCAGACAAAATTTTGTTAGTGGGACGGGTCGTTACAATGAAGATATGAAAATCAACCATTTCAGGATTTTCCCAACAAATCTAATTGTGAGGTTAGAAATAAAAGAACCCAAATACCTAAAATGCCTAGAAATGGATATATTTTCATTATTTTCTTTGTTGATAAGGCCGTTGGATTACAGTTAACTCTATTCTAAATTCTTGTTTTGATTTTTAGGCATTTTGGGTTATTTCCTTGCCATCTTGAGTTTTTAACTATCATAAGGGTATTATTTTTACTTGATTATGCTAGTGAGAAAATATGAACTATCTGAAACTTGTGAGAGAGACAGATGGAAAATTTAAGAGCAATGATATTACAGAAATAACTCAACGACAAAAAGAGATGAAGTTTAAATAAATAATGCAAAGCATGAACCATCTAAAACTTGGGAGAGAGAGAATATTGAACATTTAAGTTGATATTTAAATAAAATATAAATAAAAAAGAACAATGATTAAAGAAAATAAAGATACGAAAGATCATTTTATCATCTTGGTATATGATTTTGAACCAAAGAGTGTTATTGTTGATTAAATCAATGCTTAATCAATTCTAGTTCTCAGTTTTCAATTCGATTTCCATTTCAGTTCAAAGGGTCACTCTCTGTAGAATTGTGAGTGGAGAGACTTGTACATATCTCGAAAATTGGTCGGATACTCTAAAAATCTTGTGCACCATAGTCACAAAAACAAAATCAATTCTAATCCTTATTTTTGGAAAGTGTTTTGTTTTTGTTTTTTTTTTTTTTCTAAAAAAAAATTAGAGGCCAAAGTATCAAATCTCTCCAACTGTTGTCCTCATGGCTGGTCGCCTTCTCCATGGTCTTCTGATTCTTGTGAGATGATTGACACTTAAGTTTTGTGCCTTAATTCATGTTATTCTTCTTTCTAGAGGCCATCGATATTCTCCATAAACTGTCGAACGTGATTCTCTTGTGCCCCTGCTGTATGGACTTCTAACAAATTTATAAATATAAAAACTTTCATATTTTATTAATTAGATGAAGTTGATCTTATTATAAAATATACTATAGTCGAGTCAATTCTATATCTTTAGCTCATTATTCATTAAAGAAATTTAATTAAACTCAATTTTTTTTATGACAGAGGGGGAAACCTCAAGTACAATCCTACTAAACCCCCCCTTTGAGTGACGTCTCACACCCTTACAATAGCCACCGAGTTACGCCACGGGGACTCGAACTCGTACCATCCTATTTTCTGAGACGGAATGTTACCGGCTCAGGTACCCTGTGTGAGATATTGAATCTCAATATCTCTTTGTGATAGATAATAAATTACACTTTAGGGTTTTGGTATTCATTAGATATCATCGATATTTCAATCCAAAAGTGAATAGTTTTCATGAATAGTTAATATTCATACTCCATTATCAATTATATGAAAATATTGAAATTAAAGGAGTACAACCTTGCTGTAACTTGTCTCGTAGTTTCCTTCTTTTAATCGTTCTCACTTAATTAAAGACAATTATTCCCTTGCATATTAATTTATTGTAAATAAATTGATAAATTCAATTATGAGTATCAAATTTTGAGAAGACAACGAAGTTTGATGATAGAAACGATAATGTTTCATGATAAAGTAAAAACTTCTCCATTATTAATTTGGGATTTCAACCATATTATTGAAAAATTCTTAAATCATGATTTAATCGTAGCAATTGCTACATTAAACACTCTTAGTCTGTTGTAAAATCTCTAAAATGTGAAACATCAAAAATTTCAACAAAAATCATTACATGTCAAATATTTTTACATATTTATAAGATAGTTGTAATTAATAATAAAAAAGGGGTGTCCATCCTAACACGAGCGTTATCTTTTACGAGGCACGGGTTTTAGTGAACTTCCCATTTTGCCCCTCATCCATCCGTAGAAATCGGTTCACTTTAAAATGAATAGGTTCACTTACCGACCGGATCACTTGGAAATCGGTGCACCGATTTCTTGAGAGTCCAAATCGGTGCACCGACCAGATCATTTTACACATAAATTGATTCACTGAAAAAGTGAGCCGATTTCTACAATTGGGGACAAAATGAAAAATCCAAAAAACCTATGTCTACTAAAAGAATATACCCGTTTTAAGATGTGCACCCTAAAAGAGATGGGTAGAATAAGACCCTCATGATGAGTCCCATGTTTTAAAAGGTGCTCCTCGTTACTAACGTTTATAATATTGGTGCTCATTTACAAGAGACAACTTTTTAAATTAAAGTAATATCTAATTAAATAATAAACAGTATTAATCATGAAAGATTCCATTAACAGCATCAACTTTTTAAGCATTAATCAAGGACAACTGCTTTAATTAATGATTGTTTGGATCTCATCTATGGAACTAACATAGGGTAAATTGCTGCCTCATTTACTTTGCTTCAATAATAATAATTTTATTAATTGTTATCATTATTATTATTTTAGTATTTGTAACAATAATTAAAAGTACACTGGTGTGTAGCATATTATTCTGTACACTTATACATTGAGCTCGTAAAACGGGAGGGTCAAGCTATATTTTTTTTAAACTCTTCAAGATTTTATTAATTTAGATTATTTTTTATTCTTTAAACTTTACGTCCTTTAAAAATATGATTTGATTAATTCAATCAAAATAATTTTTTTATGGTGTAAATATTCAATGAAAGATCTTTTCAATAGGTACTTATAGTGCAGACGGAAGACTTTGGATTTTTTTTTTTATAATAAAGGTGTCTAGACCTTTTAGAATTTAGAGTATTCGAATAATCTCTGGAGTGTATGTAATTTCCCTATTCACACACATTGGGTAATTCTAAGAAAAATGACCCTTTGAGGTAACATAAGAATCGAACACAGACTCTCACTTCTTAAAACAAATTTCTTTCGATCCTTTTGGATTAAGTTGGAATCATTCCTTTATATATAATAATCAGTCTATTAATCTTGATGAATTTATTAAAGACTCTCCAACTGTTCATCCAGAAAATCCAAGAGATGTGCATTCTTTCTCACTAGAAGAAGACGATTTCCGGTTGGCCTAAATGATGAGTTTATATGCTTCCTCCTCCTCAGCCACTGGGCATCGGAGATGCAACTGCTCCTCCTACTACTGCACAATACACTACATCAACTTCCACTCCAGAAGGCCAAGGAAAAGGCAAAATGTTCCTAGAAGATGATGTTATTATAATTGATACTTATTAGCTTTATCGACTTATTTAGTGTACGTGAATTGAGAGATTTATATATATTTTTGAAATTAATCTCGTTGACAACTGTACAATATGAGTAGGGCTGCAACTCGCGTTGGGTTTTGGCCAGACCCGCATGACCCGACCCAAGAAATCATGAGGGTCGGGTTAAGAATTTCGGGTCAGCGGGTCGTGTCGGGTTGAGAATATAAAAATCGGCATGAAATTTGGGTCTGGTCGGGTTGAGGATTTTACAAGTTAACCCGACCCGACCCGACACAACTCGACCTGACCTGGCTAAAATTAGGCTAAAATGGGTTCAGAATGCGGGTCGGGTCCGAATTCGGATTAGAATTTGGGTCGGGTCGGGTTGTGAAGTTTGGGTTGAGATTTCGGGTCGGGTTCCATATATATCAAATCGGGTCGGGTTGGATTTTAAGGAACCCGACCCGCCCGACCCGAGTTGTGGCCCTAAATATGAGGCAATTATCACGCATTGTCAATTTAAATGGCAACTAAGGTTTGCGCTGAGATAACAACATCCATCACCTTAGATTAAGGTAATAGAAGTTGTAATTTGAATGCCATATTAAACTTAAAAATTTTAAATATAAATTAATTTGCACCGATAGCTGCATAGTGTCAAAGCAAATGATTCTTTATTTAATTCCATGCACTTTTGCATATCATTTCATTAATTTTTTTTTTAAAAAAAAATCCAAAATGAGAAATATCTTATAAAACTTAGACTTCATTATTTTTTGTAAAAATCTTGGAAAATCACACAAGCACTCTACATATTGTATTAATCACGTTAAGTCATCTCCATTCAATTCTATAAACACTCAATATCATTTCACTAAATAGTTTTACCAAAAAACCCCAAAATCGAAATTATCTTAGAGCAAATATTAAAAAGAAGTTGATGAAAATAATCCAAAAATAGACAAATCCAAAGGAAAAAAATGGCTAAAATGGACAAATACCTTTTCACATTTGAAAACTTGTTTCTAAACTTTTCTAAAATCATATACAATGTCAGATTCTATTTAAAAAAAATAAAATAAAAATCGAGGAAGGCTTATTGTACAGACAATACAATATTTATCGATGGATAAGTACTAACATACATAAATAATTATTATACACCATCAATTTAAATAATTATCACCTTATATTGAATATCTATTAATATCATATCATTTCAGAACTTGTGCTCTTAAACATTATAATTACCCTATATTAAGTGCACATTAAACTTAAATTATCAATGATCTATAATTATCATTATATAATAGATAGTATCTAACATCTAAAGCAATCTAATTTTTTAGACCAATCCAATAAAAAGTTAAAAAACAATATAAATTGAATGTTATAGGCATAGAATATAAGATATCATCATAAACCATCAAATTAAATAATTAATAATTTGAGATCATTATCTTATATCAAATAGCTATATATATATATATATATATATTTGGGTTCGGTTGGGTTAGGAAAATAAAAATCCGCATGAATTTTGAGTCGGGTTGAGTTGAGAAATTTAAAATCAACTTGGTTCGATCTTCTGATGTAATCTGACTCAACTCAAACACACAAGTTATAAAACAACACTTGAGTTAACTCGAGTCATAAATTTGAGTCAAATCAAATTGAATAATTCGAATCAACAATTTAGGTCAGATCATATCAAGTTCAATAAATTTGCTGGAGTTTAAACTCTAGCTATAAAGTACAACAAATCTAAGTTCAAATATTAAATAATATCGTTAATTTCCTCCTCATTTTCGTGCGATTAATTTTTTTTTCAAAAACGTGCGACGTGTCATACAATGAAGCCATCCTCTTTCGAATACTGACGACAGCATTGAAAGAATTCTTTACCCCCGTATCTTTTTCTTCTTTCTCAGACTCTCTCTCAAAAGGCGCCTCCAAAATCTGACGCCCCGTTTGGTTCGCCAAAGCGCAATATTTTTCAATCGACCTTCGTCTCTTCTTTCTACCTCTTTCAGGTATTTTTCCCTCTCTTTCTACGCTTCTAATTCTTGTATTTTTTTCTGGGTTTTATTACTCCGTTCCCTCTCTTTCTAAATAATTTTTTTAAAAAGTTTTTTCCTGAATCTAGGGTTTCTTTTTCTCTTTCTTTTCCCCCCAGAATAGTCCCCCTGTTTATTGGGTTTTCAATAATCTCATCTTTGAGTTCCAGGGGTGTAGAAATTATTTATTTTATTCTATTTTATTGGGGAATATCTTCCCAAAATTGTTTCTTGGGTGTGTTTGGTATTTGTGTAAATAAATGATATTATTGATTTTTTTTAGCTAAAGGGGGCCACGGTGGCCGAAAATTGCTCCAGAAAATGCTGGAACTGCATTCGGGTTTCTTGATTTAGGCCTGTTTTTATGGAATTGTCCAATTTCTAAGTAGAATTATAATTGCGCAAATGTTTCACGTGAAATGTGGTGGTATGGAAAGGGTGACTGGGCTTGGTGACGTGGTTTTGAATATGTCCTGGGAATCTCTTCTTAAATTGCTTTTTGGGTCTGTTTGGTATTGGGATAAATATTAACCTTATTGACGTTCTTTTAGCTAAAGGGAGACCATAGACGCTGAAGGTCATTTGGTAAAATGCTGGAATTGCATTCGGGTCTCAGGATTTATGCTTGTTTTCATGGAATTTCCAATTTTTAAGTAGAATCACAGTTGGGCAGATTCTTCATGTGAATGTGGTGGTATGAAAAGGGCGATTGGGCTTCATGACGTAGTAATATAAAACAAGGCACCCTTGTGGTTTTGAATATGTCTTGGGAATATCTTCTTAAAATTGCTTTATGGGTTTGTTTGTTATTGCGATAGATAGACAATCTTATTGGCATTTGTTAAGCTGAAGGGGTGCCATAGTGGCCAAGGGTGTTCAGAAAAATGCTGGAATTGCATTTGGTTTCGGGATTTAGCCTTGTTTCATGGAATTATCCTATTTTTAAGTATCATTGTAGTTGGGCAGATTTTTCATGTGAAATGTGGTGGTATGAAAAGGACAACTGGACTTCATGAATTAGTAATATAAAACAGTGCATCCTTGTGGTTTCACATATGTCTTGGAAATATCTTCTTAAAATCTTATTGACTTTTTTGAGCTAAAGGGGAACATAGCAACTGGTGATTGTTAGAAAAAAAATGCTGGAAATGCATTTAGGCTTGTTTTCATGGAATTATTCAATTTTAAATATAATTATAGCTGTTTAGATGTTTCATTTGAATTGTGGTGGTATGAAAAGGGTAATTGTGCTTCATGACTAAATAATACGAAACAATACATCCTTATCCTTTCAGATATGTCATAGGAATAACTTCTTAAAATTTCTTTTTGGGCGTGTTTTGTTTTGGCATAAATAAATACTCTTATTGATATTTTTGAGCTGAAGGCGGGCCATGGAGGCTGAAGATTGTTCCAAAAGAAAATGCTAGAATTGCATTCCGGTTTTTGGATTTAGGCGTGTTTTCATGGAATTATCCAATTTTTAATTAGAATCAGGTCGTATGTGAAATGTGGTGGTATGAAAGGGGTGATTAGGTTTCATGATATAATCTTAATGACACATGTACTCCCTAATTGACTCTATGGTACAGTTAAGTCATTTTTGGCTGTTTTTCACAGACACACACCTTTTATCCATTTAGTTACATAGGTTAATAGGTTTGCATGCAAATAAGCAAAAACTAGCTTGTAATCTCTTACCAGTAAGCTCATGCCAATTGAAGGCTATTTGGATCACACATTTAGATTCTGATGTATATATAATATCAGCATGAGTTTATTCAAGTTCTTGGCAAACCAATTACTACCTTGCTCAGTTAAAGGTACTGAATAGAAGACTATATTAACAATGCCTGCAAGGTTCTTGGATGTTAATGCAAGTATATGCTTGATATATTTGCCATTGTGTCTCGTTACTTTCTATAGTAGTCAAGGCACAAGGTGCACAGAAGGCACCAAGGACCTAGAGCCTAAGGCAAGTCACAAGGCGCATGGCTAGGTGCGAGCCTAATTTTGCTAGGCATACTTATTAGATAGTTTAGAATTTGCATATATATTCTTAACTTGTATCTTTATCACTTCAATATTGCCAGAATACAGTTGTATTCATCTAAAACACCGAAGTACATTGTCAATGGAACTTTCAAACATATTAAATATTTATTTCTATGTAGACAAGTATATCGCACTGATTAGAGTTTCTAATTAAGTATTACTAGCTAAGAGTTCATATTAATTAGGATATCTAATTATTATTACAGAAAAAACTAAAAGAAGGATGTTATAAAAAATTGTGAAAAATAAAAAAAACAAACTTAATCCCTAGAGCTAAGTGAGGTGAAAAATGGATTTGGATTAATACAGTTTAAACAATATACTATTGCATTAATACACATATTTCTATATTCTAACGAAATATGTCAATGAACTAAATTATCAGATGGGATAGTTATGTGAACCCTTGTTTTATGTTTCTGAGGATATGGAATTTTATCCTTGCTACTTGTAATATTGATTAAAAAAAATCCTTGCTTCTGGTCTACAACATTCAGAAATCAGTTAATAATTGAGGTCTTTCCCACTGAATGCTAGAGCCTTAACAACATTGTTGTTGCTGGTTGCAATGTGTCTCCCGACATGGTAATGTCATTGATTTTTTTATGTCATAATATCTAGGTTTTGGATTACAAATTTATATATATCTTCTAGCATCCTTTTGGGTTTATTACTCTTCCAAAGAATATAAAAAGAAATAGAGATTCTATTGGGTTTATATGTGAGCCTAGGGCTGCCTGACTTGCATCATCTTATCTTTGAAATAGATGTTTTCTGGTGTTAATGTTAGGAACTCCAAGCACACAAAAAGAGAAAAAAAAAAAAAGAGAGAAAAAAATTAGATCTAATAGGTTATATGGTGGGATTAGGTACTTGGATACCATCTTCAAAAAAGGGAAGGCAAAAAAAAAAGGGAAAAGAAAACCTACCTTTTTGGTTAAAGTTCTGATCCATTGAACAATACCATTCTTTTTTTTGAAAAGTAACTTCATTAATCAAGAAAAGAAAGAAAAGGGAGCAAACACATAATGCAAGCAACCCAACAGAGAGAAAACAAGAAAATACACCCGCAAATTACATCAAAATATTCACAATCTTTGAAGAAGATAAACACCCTGACGAGCCAACTCATCAGCCTCTGAATTAGCCGAGCGAGGGACCCAAGACATTGAATGTCCATAAGACATCATGCAATGACGAATCCTATCAATCTTATCAAGATATCACCAAGGAAAAAAAGAAACCTCGCAACCCAACTAACAATGATCTTAGAATCACCTTCTAAGATACTCCTTACTCTTCTAGCGCCAACACACCTCTCCACAAAGCATGTAACTTCGCATCTAACACAAACCCATTAGGCAGAGGACCCACAAAAGATAGCACAGAGCCGCCAAAACCATTCTGAATAATCCCCCCACAGCCAGCTGACCCAGCCTCTTGCACATAACTCCCATCAAAATTAAGTTTAAGAAGGTCCACTGCAAGAGGAGACCACACCACTGATCTGATCATAGTTGACTGAGGCAAGAAGAAATCCACTAAGTTCTAAGATTGACATGTATCTGATACCACAACGAACTTACCCAAACCCACTATCCACCAAGCCATTCTGCTCTTAATAACTTCAACGAGAGGTGTAGCAGAAGACTTTTTCCATTTAAAAATTTTGGAGTTTCATTCCAACCATTTAGATCACACCTTGCTCAAAACAGTGTCCTCCCAAAGAGACTTCCTAAAAGTACTGCCATAAAAATAACTTCTTCATTAAATAAATGACTTCGGCAAACAAAAGTCCCACCTTAATAATTGAAAAAAAAAAAGCACCAAATCTAATACGCAAATGTACAATGTACCAGTAGATGATTTACAGACTCCTCATCAGCCAAACACGGGGGGCAAGCATTAACTGAGCATACGACGCACACCATTCATTTGACTGACATGTTTTTGCAATTATAAATTTATGGTTATGTTTTCCTTTCAATTGTCCATTTGCATGACAATTGGTAGATGGCTACCATTATTCTGCAGGTTGGTTAGTTTTTGCATTGATTGTCATGCTATTTTCTATGAGATAAAGAATATTATGTATATATCATAATGACAATTATATTTTAGAATTTAATTTATAACTAAACTTCACATAAAAATGATAGATTGACAACAATCGACATAAAGAAGATATCATAAGAGATTGGTTGTAAATGTATGGGAAAAGTGTTTCACATTTCCAATTTTTATATTAAAACAAAAATGCATTTACTTTCAATTCAAATTGAAGGCAAATTTTATTTGTTTCCTTAGTTTTTCCAATATGGTTGTAAAAAATTAGCTGCATTTTTAACTTTTGAAAAGGTGTGTTTACCATGATCTTTCTCAAAGTTTTTGCCCATGCACTTTTTCAACTTTTTCGAACTTCGATTTGGAAATGTTTTCCCCACCTTCATAATTTTAAATTAGTACTTATGGCTGAGATGTATTTGTTAATATGGATTTCCGGGAGTAATGATTAAGGATAGTCTCTAACTAGCTCTCTCTGATGGAATCCTTAAACAAAGTCTTTGTATCTGGGTCTGGTAGGGACAGAAGAATTTGGACTCCTGATTTGCATGGCCATTTTAGTGTGAAGTCCTTTTGCAGATGTCTGATGAGTTATGGAGAAATGCCTCGAGTTAACCTGAATATATGGAAAGGTGTTGCTTCCCTGAGAGTGAAGGTGTTTGGTTGGATCGTTGGGTTGGAGAAGATTTTGATGATCGATCATCTTCCATATCAGTGTATGCTCATTGTGAATGCTTACCCCTTGTGTCTTGCAGAGGCGGAGTCAATCAATCACCTTCTCCTTCATTGCCCCTTTGCTCATTCCATATGGCTTCGGTTCATTTGGGTTTAAACTTCTGTTTACCATCGGCTTGGCATATATCGTGGAATGAAGTTGTGCTTCTTGGTGGTAGTCCCTTCTAAAGAAATCTCTGGAGACTCTCAATGCTTAGTATTGTTTGGTCTATTTGTTTTGAAAGAAATAAAATCGCTCTTCAGGGGAAATCATCATCGACTTCTCAAGAAATTGATCTGATCAAATTTAGAGCAGCTTGGTGGATTTTGGGATCTATGCCGTTCCAAGGGTGAGGGTGTCAGATATTTGCAGGGATTGGGTCTCGGTGCATTGTAGAGGGACGTCCCTTCATGATCGAAGAGGGCCTCTTGGATCCCTCCTGATATGGGGCTTCCAACGCTAAATTTTGATGGCAGTTGTGTCCAAAATTGTGGGTTGGCTGGGTTTGGTGGTGTAATCAAGGATCGTGTGGGCGCTACTCGGTATTCTTTTGTTGGCCCCCTTTCGAACTACCCTGCGATTGAGTCTGAGTTGCATGCTCTTGGAGGGGTTTTGGAGATGGAGCGGTTAGGTGTTGTTGGAGGCATTTTGGGAGGAGACTCTAAGGTGATATTGAGTTGGGCTTCTGGTTTTATTTGTTTATGGAAACATCTAGATAAAGTTGAAAGAATTCGTCACTCTATCTTCCTAAATGGCTTCAGTGGAGGCATTTTGGGAGGAGACTCTAAGGTGATATTGAGTTGGGCTTTGGGTTCTATTTGTTCGTGGAAATATCTAGATAAAGTTGAAAGGATTCGTCACTCTATCTTCCTAAATGGCTTCAATGTCTCATGGGTTCCTAGGGGTGCAACTTCAGTTGCTTATTCATTGGCTAGACAGGGTATAGGGGAGTCTTCCGAGTTTGTTACTGAATGATGTATTTTACACTTTTTTGGGGTGGCATGCTTTCTTGTTAGCCTGGTTTTGTGGCCTTCTGCTGTAAAGTTTTTTCTCTGTGAATAATATAATTATCCTTGAAAAAATGATTAAAGGATAGAATTAATAATGTTATGTAAGAGGAAATCTACAATACTTGCTGAGATCAAGAATGTGGTTTTGGATTTTGTGGACACTTGCACAAAATATTGGATACTGGCCCCAATACAAATGATTTGAGTGTTGCAAGTTCAAAGAACTAGAAGGAGACCATAAAGGCTTGGAATAGTAGTCAGGAATAACTTGTTAGATTATGCCAGTTCAAAAAAAAAAAAAAGCACATTATATTGATGAGTGCAAAAGCATGGCTTTAAATAACGTGGTGTTTGAAGTAGAACTCACCAAATCAACCCTTAGTTGATTGATAAAACTTTGACGGTGTGATGGTGTTGATTCAACAAATTTTACAAGAAAAGATCCAAATCACTGAATCATGGATGATCTAAAGTGGCGGTGATGATGTTGACTGGTGAATATCCTTTTTTTTTGTAATGTGGTTAGTGTTACATTTGACATCCTTTTAAATGGAAAATGCAAGGTCTTTCAAAGGAATTTTTTCATAAATATACATAAAATGATTCTAGGGGCTTCTTTGTTAAATTTGCATGTGATGGCACTTCTTTTTCTTTTTGCCCATGCTGTCCTCTTACTTCTCTCTCTCTTTTTTTTTTTTTTTGAGAGAACCCGAACACCCACACTTCTCCCCGAGTATAGGGGTATTGGATAAAAACTCTGGTTGCAAGCATCCCCCCACAAGCCACGAGCATCGTGTGACTACGGGACTTGAACTGGAGACATCTGTCTTACTTTTTTTGAGAAGCATTTCCTTGCAATACTTGTTACCTCATTTCAATCTTGTCTTGCTCAGCGAAACACAAAAATCTTTTTGAATCCATTTGCTACTTTTAGCATGTCATAGAGAACTGTCATACAACTGACACGCTGATGCTACCGGTCTACCAATAAAAATTGAGTTGATGCTTTATCTTCTTCTCCATTATACCACCCCAACGCTCTATCATACACAGGCACACATGTGCGCGCGCGCGCACACAAAATATTTGGACCCTGCTTCTGCCTTATCCTGTTCTCCTTCCAAGTTAATATCTCTCTACCCCCATCCTAATCCACATGAGGGCAAAAGCATGTTCCCCTAATTCTTCCGTCATCTTGTTCTCCTGACTTGATCTCTCTATGGCAACATGCCCACCAACTCACAAAAACCCTCAAAATTTGCCCTTTTCATTGTCTTCCTCTTAATTTAATGTGCCACAGAAGCTGAGATGTAAGTAAATAGATTCATGTACCTCTAAAAGTGGTCTAGAAGTGTTTCTGGCTTTTCCATTTTCTATTGAAATTGATTGTGAGAAAAACAATAAATTTCTTTTACCTAATCATTTTCTAATGTCCCTTTTAAATCCATTTGGTAACCCGATGCCTCATCCAAGGTCAAGTGTTTTTGTTGGATAGCTCATCTTAATAAAGCCTTGATCATTGATAAACTCAAATTGAGAAATTTCTCCACCCCCAAATATTTGTTTCCTTTATTGGAGGAACAAAGAATCAGTTGATCACATGTTCTTACATTGCCCTTTTGTCTTATCCATTTGGTCTTTTTTCCTCTCTTTTTTTCTCCTTTGTGTGGGTTATCCCTTCTTTGTATTTGGCTTTCATTTCTGGTTGCAGTCAAGCTCTTTGGAATGATTTCTTTTGGCTATTACATGGTTTGTCTGGCTCTAACCTAGCGGAAGAATTTTTGAAGATAAAGCTGCGTCAATTGAAGCTGTGACTCGCAAAATCAAATCAAATATCATCCAGTGGGCTTTGACTATAGATTTTTTTTATGGTTTTGATAATGCCCTGTTTGGGGTAGTTGGAAATCAAAGCTGTATGCGTGTCTCTTATTTTTTTCTAAGACCAGCTCCTCACTCGTCCTGGTCAACTTTTCTCTATACTCTTTTGAACTATTTTTTTTTTTTTTTGGTTCTCTCTTAAAAAAAAACACTGCAAAACATGCTCTAAAGGTGGTACACTCTAGGCTCAAGTTCCATTAGAATACTAGTAACTACCCTAGGTTCAGGTGTGGCAAGGCATTCTTTTACTTTGTCATATAATTATTAGTATTTTAAGATATTTTATTAATCATATGTTGGTTTTTTTAATATTTTAGCTTGACGACCTATTTCAACATAGTTTCATATGTTTCCATTAGATCACTGAAAAAAAGAAAAATCATATGTTTCTGTTAGAAATTATATTTTATTAAAGTAGTTAGGTATGGTTATTTAATCATTTAAATGATATCTAGAGAAGAAATTGAAGAAAGAGAACAATTCCCTACGTCCTAAGCTTAAGAACCCCAATATAAAGTTCAAATCAATAATGACTTCGATCTTTGATTTGATCATTTAGCAAAATGGCATGTTTTTATTTTAAAAAATAAGAAGAAAACTTAATCTACTCAAGGCCAAATTATCTACCTTTCTGAACCTGTCTTTTGCTATGAAATTCTCTCAAAAGTCCCTCGTAATAAGAAAAGAAGTCCTAAACCATTTTTTGGATTTGCAGTATGATTGACTTTGATTCAAATTGAAAAAATATATGGAAAGACTGTTTTCCGGAGGGAGGGATCCTAAACCCTTTTTTGGTTTTGCAGTATGACTGACTTCAATTGAAATATATAAAATATCCTAAACCCTTTTTTCCACACAGAGAGAGAGAGAGAGACATGACCTTATAAAACTTGGCTCCACTCTTCTTCAAAGGGAGAGTTCATGTGGCAAGTGTTCTTTGGTCCGTATTAAAGGTGTGAAATGAAATGATATGAAACGAGCAAAATGATAAAATTTAAAAAAATAGGGAACTCAGTTTTGAGGTTTTAAATTTAGATATGGTGATCTTATAACCAGAGCTTAAAGGGTTTTTCTGTACATTTTTTCTGGAATGCTGTCTTTATCTTCTTTTGTTGGTTCTGTGGATGCATTCTTTTTTCCTATCAATAAAATAGTTATCTTAAAAAAAGATGATAAAGCGAGTTTGGCTATGTCGTTCTTGGTAAAGAAATAGTTTAGGGATATACTGCTTTCAGAATTCAGATTTCATTTATAGTTGCTTGGTTTTTGTGTTAGATGGCAATCCAAGTTAGTGAACATTTAAGATGTGGTATTGGCCTCTAGCTGTGGTTCTAAAGTTTAATGCTCATGGAGTGACTCGATGTAAGTTGGCTTTGCTGGACATGAGAGTTTTTATAATGAGAAGTGTAACACATATCCTTTGGGCTGGTGGGTATTATTATTCATAATCATGGTCATGATTATGGAAGCCTTATCCCATCTTGGGTATGTTTTCTGAGTTCTACATTTTCACTCATTCCTAATTGAAAGAAGTTATCTGCCTCCCTCTTCTTCCAGTAGTCTCCAATGCACTGCCTGAACCATTTATCTTCATTTTTGGGTCAGCAGAGATACAGTATCAAATGAAGCAAGGCTTTTCGTTATGGGAGGGCAGCCAAGAGGGTGAATTAGCTTCCATTTGGAAGTTGTGTTCGAGCCATGAATTTTTTTCCTTTTGTATCTCTAAAAAGAGAAGAAAAAGAGAGATTGGAGTGCTACACCTACAAATTAGGAACTCTCCAAGCCCAAAAATTATTTTAGAAAAGGAATTTCAGGAACTGAAGAACTGTTTTATAAGAGGAAAAAAGGTCATAATTTTGAATTTATTCTATTTGTTCATCTGGAAGCACCTTTACTTTGTTAATTGATACAATTTAAACAAATTTAACCCAAATTACTCTCCTTAAAAATTGGTATATGATCTTCAGGATAATAATTTAAAGCTCTTATGATGCACAGGTTCATGACTCCTAAGAGGATCCCAAATAATTAAGCACTGCAACATCATGGATAATCTGTATGGAGAAGATCAAGTAAGCCATATTCCTGAAGGCTAATTGATGTAATTAGTTATGCCTATCATCTGTAGTTGAAAAAAATATTCCCTCTGTGCAGGATGAAGTAAACATAGTAGGATTTGAAGTTCCAAGATCACCGGATTCAAGTTACAACAATCCATATCCAGGGCATGAAGATGAAGCGCGGGACCCTCCAACTGTCCCTCCTCACCTGCAACACACCTTACTTAGCTACCCAGCAAGCAGAGATACACCAGGGATTCTCCCTATACCTCAGAACGTGATTCTCAACCATCTCTACATAGAGAACAGAGAAGCTCCACGATCAGTGGTGGCCCTTGGGATCACTCATCGCTTCCGGTCAAAATTTGTTACCGTTGTGCTTTATAAACCGATTCAAAGAAGGTGAACATTGGGGATGTGCATTCCCTTTATATTTTGATTTTAGGATAGGTATGTAACCCTGTGATAGAACCCTGGGGTCCTCCCCAACCCATACAGGAAGTGCAGTGAAGGCTTTTATTTGTCTATTAGCTGCTATTCTGTTCGTGAAATCATCTTATATTTACCCATGTCAGATGGTTTTATATGATTTGCAATATGATTTTCTTTCCATTTTAAGGCCTTCTTACGTTGAAGAATTTATTGCTTGTTTACTTTTCAATCGTTCACGATGCTCATGTATAGATTTACTGGTCAAGACCAGTCAAGTCCCGAAACTGGTATATTAAAGACATGAGCAGTTAATTGTGTTGATTAATAGGGATTTAGATATGAATCAAATTGAGATTTTGTTTAATATTTTGGCTATTGATTGATAGGTTGCTATACCCTCCACGATAATGATTATGTACATCTTATATAGTGCTTCAGGCTTTTGATTTAGATACCTATGTTTTTGATAAAAATGAGCACCTCCAATGTAAGAGGAGAGTGACCCGTTGGAGTTGAGCGTGAATCAAATTCAAGACCCCATTTCTTAAGGTGGGCGCTTTGACCGTCGTGCCAACCCCTTGATTTCTCAATCTAGGTCTTTAAAGGCCTACCCTTTCAACAAGTCCCTTCCACCTGCATTCTATAAATTCTAATGTATCAGGTTTGTTTTCAGTTGTCTGCAAACATGTTCAAACCATTGATGGCATCCTAAATGAATTATCCAAACAAAACCTTTGATTTCGATTTATATTAAGAACAATAATGATATAAATATTAACCAGATGGTGTTGCATGCACCATTTTGGTGAACCAAAACTAGTCAATTGAGTGTCTTTTAAATTAAGTGGAGAGAAATTATTCATTGTGAATTAGTCTCTATTTTACACTTTTTTATCCTTTTATTTTAAAAAAAATAAAGACGAAATTGTCGTCGTCGGTGATAACAATGGTGATAATAATGAGCCGATTTGGTTGCCTATTTCAAGACATTGATTTATATTATATAAATTTCCAATTAAATATAGAAACTATAGACTTCTAAAAGGTAAACACATGCCCAATTTCACCCAAAATAATCCAACCGCAGGCTCATATTATAATTTTTTTAGCACGAGTGGCGCTCATGCTTAGTTAGGCTTTGGTTGAACTTGATCAACGCTCACTTTTTTTTCTTCCAAAATATCAGATCTAAATTAGAAAGTGATTCAACTCAAGCTTAGTATATGAGATCCTGAATTTGTCTTAAAAACTACAATTTATGTAATTAATATTTTGTATGAATATAACATTTATATATTTACATAAAATATAAAAATATTATTTGAGTCCAAACTGCAAAGAAACCAAAGCCCAGGTATGGCCACATATACATTTTGAGTTTATAGTTGGACTTGATTCCTACAAATGCAATTCAGCCTGAGCTTGGGTTTGACTCATTCGAGTTAATCTAGGCTTAGACTCGGCCCTTTTAATTGCAATTTGGGCCTACACTCAAGCAAGCCGAAAACTCTGCCTGTCCTCTTGAGTTGTAAGACTCAATCCATACAAATACAATTTAGATTGGGTTTACATTCGACTTATTTAGACTAACCTTGGCTCAGACTCTGATTCTTTAATTGCAATTAAGACTTAAACTCAAGCTCACAAAAACTCGACTACCCTCCCAAGTTGCAATACTAATATTGCCACTCAAAATTGTCATTATTATTTGGTAGATCCATTAAGACATAGATTGTCCAACTAGTGGGTCTACTTGGATTTAAGTGAACCATTTAATATTTCCATTTTGAAAGTTCGTTTAATATTTTTTTTTATTTGAGTGGAGTATTTTGTGGGTTGAGTTGAGCAGGGGGGTGCACCATTTGTTTGGTTCATCTATACCAGGAGAACCATTTAGGCCTTATAAAATTGAACTTGTTTTGTTTCAAGTAAATAGCTGTCACTCATACACCAAGCATGTACCTTGAATCAAGCTTTCCCCAACAAACTTAGACCCAATAAGCACCTCAATGTCCGAGCCCAGCCCAGATCCAAGCTTGCTCTAAATTTCCCTAACCTTAAATCTGTCTAAGCGCAATACTCATTACAATAAGTATCCCAATTTGCTTGATCTACAAGATTTACGATCAGTTTCATGCATTAATCTCACTTCCAATGTAGGGTAAAGATAATTATGTAATCCATCCAAATACGCACATTCAACAATACAGGATCGACCAAACTTTCACCCTCTACAAACTACGGTTTCAAAGCCAAGCTCCGAAAACAAAGAACAAGCAACTCCGAAAACTCCAGTGCTAATAGTGCACTGAAGGAAAGGAAGACTCCACTTTCAAGTTTTTTTCTGAAATATACATGAACAACAAGCTACGATAACAAGTTATGGTGACCCTAACCAAAAGGGAGCCGCAACGCACAGGCTATTTAGTTTAAGAGCTCAACAAGTTACTGGACGCTCCTACCATTGATATCTTAGCTTGGCCTTTTACATTACCCTCATCTCTTTTAAAACTCACCCTCAATTCCATCTCCCAAAACACGTGTAAGGTTCCAACTAGTAAATGATAGTAAAATTATTGATGATAATGTACTAATTAAGGATGAAATAATGAGGATATGTCTAATATTGTACCTTTTAGGGTTGAACTTTAGTGTTCTATATTTTATTTTTATATTTAGTATTTTACACTAAAGGGTCCAAATATTGGCCGATATTTGTCATTTTTTAAAAAAAAAGAGGAGAGAAAAATATTGGTGGCCGATAACGATATATCATATTGGTCGATACTGAATTTTAAGCTCCTGTTTTACACTTATATTCAATATTTAAGTCAAGTATTTACTACTTAGGAGTCAACTTTAACATTCAACATTTTATTTTTGAAATTTGAACGTTGAAATTTAAATAGTAAATATTTATATGCCAAAAGGGTTCTTGAATGCTAGCTAAATAATAAAATTGAATATTGATTTTGTGAATGCCAAAGATGACTAATGCCAAATAGTAAAATTTAATACTATATGCAAACTAAAAAGTTGAATAATTCAGTTGATTATCAAATATTAAAATTAAATATTAAATAACAAAATAAAATGTTGAATGTTGAATACTAGACTTAAATATTTAGCATAAGAGTATAATATTATATAATAAAATACTAAATATTGAAGTTAAATGTTAAAAAGTGAAATTGACTGATGAATAAAGTTTAAAATGCTAAATACTAAACATTAAATTTTAAAATATATAGTCAAATTTAAAATATAAAATGACTACCTCACCTTTTAATTAATGCAACAGTAAATTATCTAATGACGATAACATTTATTCTTAAAAAAGTTATTTTTAATTTTTTTTAAAAAAATCTCATTTAGTTTTTTGAATGGTTTATTCTTTGAACGATATTTTATATTAAATTATATTAAAATCCCCCATTTAGTTAGTTATAAAATTTAAAAAGATGGGCCCACAAAAGGTGTCGACGACATGTAAAGTTTCCTTCCCTTAGTTCTTGCCTTCTGCATTAATCGTGGAGAAACGAGCTCTGTTTTCACTGCTCCGGAGAAGAAGACGGCGACGACTGTGACTAAGAAGAAGAACTCGTTTCCGATCTCTTTCGACTTGGAGTTCCAGCGGCTCACTCGATTCGGTACACCTACAGTTCCACCAATGTAATTAGATCTTCCTCCCTTTTCCTCTCTCTTTCAGTTTTTCCTGCTTTGAAATCATCGCTTCTCTTTAGATCTGAGGATAGATTACAATTGTCAATCTAGAAAATTGAAAATTCTAACAAACCGATCAGACCCATAAAACGAGCCAGTTCTTGCTTTTTTTTTTCCTTTTTACAAGCCCTGTTTCCGATCTCAGTTGTTTGTCTGCTTAAACTTTGAATATATGTAGTTTTCAGATTTGCAATTGGATACATGGATAGATTGAATTGGTTCGTCCTTTTTAGATAATCATATTAGTCAAGGCACAAGGCGCAATCAAGCCAAGGAGACCCGGAACTAGGCCTGTAAACGGACTCAGGTCCGGCCCGGCCCGGAAGGTTAATCGGACAGTCTGCAGCCCTGCCCGATAATCCAGGGTCAGATTAGCATTCGATCCGGCCCGGCCAAATCGGGCTATCGGACAGCCCGAGGCCCGACTAAGGCCCATTTGTCTATTTAGCCTATATGACCCTAAGTGCTACTTGAATGCTACCCGAGCCAAAATTAAAACTTTTAACATTAATTTTAGGCCACTGGGCCCGATAAATCAGATTTTATTTCTAAAACCTAAATCGGAGTTTGAAAATTTTAAATTCAAATTTCATTTAAAATTGTATCAAGTTGAGAAATTAATTAAATTTAAAAAAAAATTAAAAAAATATTGAATTGCTCAAGTTGAAATTTTGTCGAATCAAATTAATTCAAACTAAGAGTTTTTTCCAGTTTTTAAACAAAAGGTTGAGCACATAGAGTGCCTTCCTAAAATATTTTTTAAAGCAAAAGTGAAGTTAAATATGAACCTTTTCAATTGATTTTTTTCCCTCATTAAACATGTCAATTTTGACATCCCTCATGTTACTCTTCACTATAAAATGTTTTCAATTTTGGTAGTCCTTTTACTAAAATTGCTAAACTTTTCATGTCTATAATACTATTTTTATGGAAATGACAACTACTCTACTGCATTTGTCGACAAACATTAACTCATAAAGAAAAAAGGTTGCCATCAAGGCTTGGACAAAATTCCCAATCCCTCTTGAATCTGCTACTCCACTACTCTTCTTTCTCTGAACTTGGTTGATCCTGCAACGAAGAATCAATTGATTAATTAATTAGAACAAAAATGATGCAACAACAACAACAAAATCTTGGCATCCTACATCTTGATTCAGCCGCTTTCTCCAAATAAGGTTTCTTTTCCTGGTTTTGAAAGAACAAGAAATGTCAGTTCATTAATACACAGCTAGTAGAAAAGATGAACAGAGAGATGATCAGAGAAGGAGGAGCACTCACTTCATCTGACATGGACTTCCATTTTTCACCTCCTTCAGCTTACCAATGACACATTTAAGAAAAATTCATCCTGATCTATTCTCAATAGCGTAATAATCTTCCCAAAAAAAAAAAAGGAAAAACACCTAGAAGAGCAGAATTCCCAATAAACATGAAGTTCTCTGATAGTGCAATCACTGAAAATAGTTGAATTTTAACTGATACATTCGAGTCTGAGTTGTACCAATGAGTCGACTCAGACTCCACCGAATTTTAAAACCAATCACTTCAACTGCCATTCACTTCACCAGCTTCAGTTCCTGTTATTCATATCTCCTCTTTTTTCCTGCTTCTGTTCAGCAATTTGCAGTTTAGCAGCAAGAAAATGAAGTTTGAGTTAGTTTAGTGAATGCAAATTTTGATAGAAAGATGAGTACTACTAACCAATTCGGGCAATGGGAAGAGCAGCACTTGGCTATGGAAGGATAAACATGGTAAAATACTGCATTTAGCACCCTCACAAGTAGCACAAAAACAATATGCAGGAAATGAATACCAGTTCTGGAAAGCACTGTAACGCCCCGCCCTCTCCGAGAAATCAGAGTCTAATTTTTTTTTTTAAATAATAATAATAAAACATCGAAAGAGAGCGGGCGGCGTCACGACGCGAGTTAAGTTCAGACTACTCAAGTCTGAACCTTAACTGGCCACCCATGTGTACATGGACTAGACCATGATAATGAATCACACATGGAACTAACAACAACATGCGGAATAAATTAGATTAACTGCGGAAATAATATGGAAAGATAGCCAGTAACAGTTCCAAATGATAATTAAGATATACAACCATCCAAAGTTAATACCCTAGTCAAACTATAGCAAGTAACGACTTATTACATGTCCAACAAAATATAGTACGAATGATAGTAATATAAAGAAGTCCAATCCAACATTCAAGCTCTTAGGCTTGGCTCCCCTCCCGGTCAACGACCTTTCCTTTCCCTTTACTTGTACCTGCATTCTCCTCTGAGGATAGAATTAGGGCGTTAGATCAACGCGCCCAGTAGGTTCCCGAATCAGGGCTTCCACATCATTAGCATATAAAACATGCATATATATCATAGTACATGATTAGTAAAAACAGGTAAAACAATGCTATGAAGTATGCACATGCAATGAGCCTCCCCCATCATGTACATTCATAGCCATCATTTGACGTGCTTTGCATTGACAAGGTAAATCACAATACACTTACATCTCTTCAACACAATGCTATGAAGTATGCACATGCAATGAGCCACCCCCATCATGTACATTCATAGCCATCACTTGACGTGCCTTTCACCGACAAGGTAAATTACAACATACTTTCATCACTTCATCACTGACTGATTCATATCATGTATGAGTCCTCCTGGCGGGACTCTCATCGCCTAAGGAGACCATAGTGACTATGATCATCATGTTACTCTTCCTGGCGTGACTTGCACCGCCGAAGGAAGACGTAACCCATAACTTGTAACACTGTAGAACCTCATTCATAAATCCCATGTCTATGCATGAGATGCCAATGCCTGTATGCCATTTGTTAATGCATAATATATCATTTGAAACACATATAATAAAACAAGAGTCTCATAAGAAAACTGGGGTAAAACCGTGGTTACAAGTAGGTAGGAAACCTACTGAAGAATCACTTCAGCGTCCGTTCTTCTTTAGGCTTTATCCGGTCACCGCTCGCAGTCGTGCACCGTCACAGAGATCCGTCACCTTATTCACATAAATCATGGACCAACTTTAATCCCTTACTTTATTTGATTCCTATTTTTGAGTCTAAGACCACAAATACCAATTCATGATTGTGACCCTTATTTACAAACATGCCATTGCTACCAATACCTTGATTACACTCTACAACTTACCCACAACCTTAACATGGTTCAGTCATGTTTTAGCCGACCAAATCAGTAAGCATAATTCCATCTCAATTCACATACGCATCCATAAAATGATCCATGAAAACAGTCCATGGGGTTCGGCCATACTCATGGCCGAACCCTTATGGTTCTTTGCTCAATAATGTCCTTTATTTAAATACTAATTGGTTCTACCCCTTAGCCATGTTAAACCCATAGTTTAGCCATCCTATGGCCAACCCAAAATCAGTAACCTTATCACATAAAAATCTCCACCATTTGGTATGGTTTTATCTCTCCAAAACCATACCAACTTATCAAGCATTTTTATGGGGTTCGACCATCCAATGTGGCCGAACCCTATGCCCATGTTTTGATCTTTCAGACATGCTTTAGGCGTTATTTAAACATGCAATATCAGTATCATATTGATGCCTTTAAACCTCTTAGAAACCATCTAATTAAATTCATCCAAACAGCCCATAAAAGTCCATGGTTTTCATGTTTCATAACTTGAGAAACCAACAACCTTTTACATGGGGTTCGGCCCTCCATGGTGGCCGAACCCAATGGTTATATTTACTATTTTTAAACATCCAATAATCATGTATAAACAGTATATTAATATCAGGTTTTACCTTCCAAAGAAACCATCCAAAAACCAACACAATTTCATGGGATTCGGCCATCCAAGATGGCCGATCCCCATGGTCCATTTTTTCCAATTTTAATCCACTGATTTAGACCACATAAACTTCAGCCTTTTCTGATATCCAAACCCATGTTTTAACCCTCTTTAAAACATGTATTTTAAATCTAATAAAACATGTAAAAACAGTCCCAACTTGCATGGTTTTAAATTTCCAAAAACCATAAACATTAACCAACTTTTTCCATGGGGTTCGGCCACCCAAAGGGGCCGAACCCAATGGTCCATTTCCACTCATTTTAATCCACTGATTTAGACCATAAAAACTTCAGCCTTTTCTGACATTCAGATACAGGTTTATAATCCTTTCAATAATATGTATTTGATTCTTAAATCAAACCCAAAAATCAGTCCATAAAACCCATGGTTTTCATGTTTCCAAAACATGAAAACCAAGCAATCTTTCACATGGGGTTTGGCCCTCCATGGTGGCCGAACCCAATGGTTATTTTTACCATTTCAAATCCTCCATTAATCAAGGTTAAAACCCTGGTGTAATCGGCCATAACCTTGGCCCAACACACATCCATTTTATAAATCAAAAGTCCATGGAAATACTTACCAAATTCCAAGCTTTTCTTATGCCTTTGCTCCTTGCCTTCTTCCCTCTTGTTTCCTTCCTTCTTTCTTCCTTTGTTCCTTGCTGGTTTAAGCTTGAATAACTGGTGCCAAAAACCTCTGCTGTTCCACTTAAGTAAATGAATTGGAGAGAGGGAGAGAGAGATGGAGAATCTTGGCTTTTCAATGGTGAAAAACGGCCAACATGGTGTTTGTTTTCCTTTAATAATTCAGCCCCCAAAACCCCTCCACTCCCTCATCAATTCCTGCCTAAACCAATGGGACACTTGCTGCCAACAAATGCACCCATTGGCATTCCAACGTTGAAGGCTTGAGGTTTCCAAATGGGATAGAAACCCCCCATATTCCCATTTAATGTTTTGCATGAAACTCACCATAACAAGTCCCCAACGTGTGGGGCTTGTTTTGGTTTGTTTGAGATCACAACACCTCCTCATATTCCACTTAACTCACTGAATTTTCAGCCCATTTGACTTCCATTTTGACTCACTCAACTCAATGTCCAACTCACCATACTTAATGCATTTCATTCAATGCACATGAGTTAACTCACACTTAATTTAATTCCAACTCACTTCAGTCTCACTCAACTGATTTAACTCATATTTTAGCTCCCTTGAGGGTCCACACGGTCAACAATAGTCAACTCGACCCGTTGGGTCCACTTTTAGCTCCTTGACCCGTCTTTGACTCCATGACCCAATTATGGTATTTTGGTCATTTGTAAATGGTTTTCACATATGGGTCAAGCCTACCCATTTTTCCTCCACTTGATTTCCAATCAAATCAGCCTAACCCCATTTAATTTAAGTTCACAAAACGGTCAAATCATCCATTTTGACCCGATGGGTCCCATTTGGGCCCTTTGACCCATTTAGCCATTTTTGACCCAATTTATGCACATTATCCATCCAATCAAATTTGACATTCATAATGTGCTCATATAACGTAATTTGAGCAATGGGCCCCACCATTTCCTTACTTAATATCACAAAATAATTAATTTAACACATCAGGGGCATTTTCGTAATTATCCACTTCATTGAGAAATTACCCATCCAATCAAACTTGACAATCATAATGTGCTCATATGATCTTAATTTGAGCAATGGGCCCCACCATTTCCTTACTTACAATCATATTTATTGAATTCCCCAATCCAGGGGCATTTTCGTAATTATTCCAATCATTTGAATTCTTTGACCCAATTAACTATTTTGACCCAATTTGATGTACATTACCCATCCATTATAATTTGACCCTTAATATGTTCATAGGATCTTAGTTTGAGCAATGGGCTCCACTATTTTCTCATTTAACATCATAATTATTAAATTCACCAAATCCAGGGGCATTTTCGTAATTATCCATTTCATTGAGAAATTGGGGCATTACAAGCACAGAGAAAAAATATACATTAAATAAGTACCAAATCATAAGCTTGGAACCACCAGGTAATTGTAAAGGAAGTGTGATCCACTTGTGCAATGTCCATTGCAATTTTTGCTTCTGTAGGGAATAAGATCTTTGCCAAACCAACTGCAAGAATGCAGGGATAACAATCAATGTAAACAAGTTAAACTACTTGATAAACTACTTGCAAAAGTTGAGGCATCCATGTAATGGAAATCATTCCAAACAGTTGACGTCCTTTTCCTATATACATCTTTTTGGGGTCTAGAAGCGTTAGATGTTGCATCTCTCTCATTCTCTGCAATAAAGTCATTCCTCTCATTAGGATTAAACATTGTATTGTAGAAAAAGTATAATAAATTTCATTTATGTTAAGTTCTAATCACAATTAATATTCTAGAAATTATTTTTTATACAATACGTAGGCTATTAAAAGTAATGGAACGCCCCTGTGATGAAGGCAATAAATAATATGGGATACTTGAATCCAATGTTAAATTCCTTGGAATTTTGAAATCAAGAACTCTTCTATTGCTTAAAATCCTGGAATCCATGAATGGAGATTTCTTTGTTTTAGATTTATGTTTCTCTAATACAGTAGTGATTGGCACCATGAATTTCTTTTTGGAACCCTGGATTGAACCAAAATTTCAGGAATGGGTAAATTTACATTTTATGCAAGGATGAGAGTGCCCTAGATATCTTCATGAGCAATCTATCACATTTCAAAGTTCTATTAGCTATTTAAACCCTAAATCGATCATAAACGTCTGATTCCAGGATTATCCTGATCCTCTACTTGAGTTTTGATTCCATGATTACCTTGACGGGTTGACCTCAGGTCTATCGTTTTGGGTTTTGATAGGCTTTTTTTGTTTTGTGTGTGTCTGATTGTAGGCCTCTGCTTTATTCTCTTGCTGGGTGTTCTCATTCTTTTCGTCTTTCAATAAAATCGTTATCATTTAGAGAAAAAAAGGCCCTGCAGAACCCATCTGGTTGAGAGCAGTGGACAACTCGACCAGAGGTGAAATATTGCCAAAACCCATCTGATCATCATTTTCAAATTTTGTTTTGGATCCATTATTTTTAGGCCATGGCCATCTATGATAGATGAAACCCAAACAATAAAAGCAAATAAATAAAATAAATTAAGTGAAAAAAGGGTTACCTATGACAGATGGGTAGGGCGGGGACAAGGAGCGACCTAGGCGGCAGAAAAGGGGTGTAGAGGAAAGTGAACCCACCGAAGGAGAGAATTGCACAGGAGAGCGACGGCGAGAGAAGGGAAGAGGTGGAGAGAGCGATCGAGAGCGACAACGAGAGAAGGGAAGAGATGGAGAGAGCGATCGAGAGTGACGGCGAGAGAAGGGAAAATACGAGAGGCGAACGAGAGACTTTGACGGGAGTGCATGTGTTCGAGATTTGAGTATTCAAGTGGTATGCTTTAGTGAGTCCGACGTGCTCGCGGACAATTGCGAAATAAATGGCCGAATCCGATCCCATATTATAAATGGACCTTAGGATCCGGCCTGTTTGCTTATTTATGGAGCCGGGCCGGACGGGCCGGATCTAGGTCCGTTTATGCCCTTACCTGGAACCTATGGCGCGAGGTGCCTGTCTTTGCACGTGCCTAATTCTGCTTGGTTTTGCTTATTTAGATACTTCAAATACATGTGTAGATTCATGGATTTGTATCCCTATTGCAGCAATGTAAACAAAATACAATAGTAATTATCCAAAGCACCAAAATTTATTAGCAATTTAGCTTCCAAGCACTTTTTATAAATATGTATTATTAAATGCACAAGTATATTATCTAGTAATTACAGCTACTAATTAGGTATTACTAACAATTACTTCATGTTTGTAACTAGTACAAAAAACTCTAAATGGGTTGTTGTTGAAGAAATTTCTAAAAAAATGCCCAAGTATGATTAGACTTCCATAGAGCTAGGCGGGGCATAAAATGGGTTGGAACCTATATGGGGGTGTAGTTGCAACTAAGGAGTGCCTTTGACTGCTTTGTAGATAACTTTACAGTTTTGGTAATTATTTTGGGTTGGGAGGAAGAAATAAGAAATTGGGTTTCAATAAGAATTTGGATTTTTTATCTTCTCTAATTGTTTGGTTTGATAATTGGATTTTGATCTGTGTTCGTTGAGTAGAAAAGTTGTCTTGTCAGATGTGAGTCCACAATAGATGCTCATATGAAGTTTCTATTTTGGTGCTGAATTTTTTTTTTTTTTTTTTGAAAAGTGGTGCTGAAATTCATTCAACTTAAGTATTTGGATTGGTGTGCTTTATAGGACTTTGGCTTTGTAGAGGAGTAATGGTGGAGCCTATCTTAGTTACCTAGTCCTTGTCGTTGTTATGGTTGTCCCTTGTTTGTAACCCTATCCCAAGTTGCCTTAACCCTTTTGAACTATATCATATTTCAAGATTTCTGTTAAGGAAAGTTTGGAGCAACAACGAATCAATGTTTCACTCCAAACATTAACTCTTGTTCCTTTTTATTTTCACCCATTCCCTTTAATCATCCTACTTTTTGCACTTACATTTTGCTTCCCTTGTATCTGTCGTATGTGAATTTTGTGATTTATACAATTTCAATTTTTTTTCTCATTCCAATGCAATGTGATTTTGGTTCAACATTTTTGCCAATTGCAAAAAGACTATATGGGCACTTGAAGTTGTAGATCCCCTTTGACCTGATCTGAGGAAATAGGGATATCCCTAGTGGGGATGGGCTGCTTTTATAAAAAATTGGAATAGATGGGTTATTATATCCAACTTGATTTTGTTAACACAAGTAATTGGTGGAGCAGGCTTGCATCCCTAGAGATGAGATCATCGAACTGTATTGATCATTGATCATCAATCATCATGAGTGGCAAAAGATTTGCATTTAAAGGATTTGATGACTGAATGGTGATACATGGCAATAATTGGCTTTTATGGAGTCATTGTGGAAGGTTTCATGGACACATGGGCTGCATGGATATCTATCGTGGGCTTCAATGTACAGAAACATGGATGGTGGCAGGGCATGAGAAAACCATATGATCCAGCAGTCTGCCACAATTGGCTGGAATGCAATAAGTGAATGGAATGCAAACATAAGGACATTCAACCATTCAAGCAACCAACTCTAATCTTGAATCCAAGGAGCACCACTGTACTAGTGTAAACAACTTCCCAAAGTAGAGTTGTCATTCAGAAAAAAAAAAGGAAAAAAAAAAAAGATACGTTCCATTACTATCAAACTTTCCATTAAATATAGGATAGCTACTTCTATTTCGTGGAATGTAATTTTTCTTTGTATAGTTGTATTTTTTTAATTGGTTCCTTGAAGAGTATTAGTTAGGATAAGATTTAAGAAGTGATCAACTGTGATGATGACTTGTGGCTTGATAACTAGGCTACATGGGTATGTGTTATGTGCTAAAGGGTGTATTCGGCAACTGTTAAATTCTAAATGATTTCCAATTAGTCAAATTGGGTGAAAATGCTGTCAGAATAAAATCTTCTGTTTGGTAACTGTCATGAAATCTTTGATAGGCTTAATTATTTTTGTTTGGTGAATTATTGAGGATCCTATTAGATGAAATTCTTGTTATTTGGTAAATGTTGTCAAATTAAAAAAGCAGATGCTTCAAATGATTGTGATATATAATTAAAACCAAATTTCAAAAATACCAATTTTACCAAAAAGTCTGTACCATTTAAAAACTAATTCTCTTTAAAACCTATGTAGGTCAGCTTGAAGACATTTAAATGGACACACATTAAACAATGAACATTTATGAGTCAACTAGATTGATTTTTTCCTCCTTTCTTTCTTATCCTTCCAGTATATATATAGATATTGATTTTAAAATTGGCTTATCATCTTTTCAAAATTTGAATCACTCATTTTAAATGTACAAAAAAACAAATAACTATCTATTGCACAAATTTCTAAACTGATGGTTTGTTGGAGTTATAGTCCAAATACACATGACAGACATAATCTTCCCAAGTTCCTTTCTTTGTCACCATTTCATATGTATGTTTTTTCTCAATCACATTGTAGGATGATTTCTCTCCTAATGATACCATGACCACTTTACTTAAATTTTTTCACATCTTCATTTAAAAATAAATAAATCCACATATTGTCTCAATTCACTGAATCTCATGAGATTTATCGGTTCCATTTTTCATAACTTAAAACAATTTGTAATAAGAAAATGTTCAGAGATCTTTATTAGTTCTTTACTCAAACACCCTAGGCCCTGTTGTTGTTAAAATTAGAAGAAAAAAAATTGTGGGAGGCATTGTGAGATGAAAATGGTAAAAATATCGAAAGGTCTTGTGTGAGAGAGAAGAGTTTTTCCACATCATTAAAAAAAGTCCACATATTGTTTCAATCTCGGTGGATGTCAATGAGATTTATCAGTTCCACTATCCATAGCTTAAAACAATTTTCTTTCACAACTGGGAAAGATGATGAATAAGTGATAGATTTGGTTGAAATCTTCAGTCTTGATCAAAAGGGTGTATTGGGTCTTCAGAGAAGAAGCTGTGATAAGGAAAGCAAAATATGTGTTTCACCAGATTCAATGCTTCTCGATATTGCCATATTTGCTCGTAGGGTTGGGCAGGGGTGTCCACCTTACCACCAAATTTGTAGTTTTCTTGTAGATTTCCAACTGTTCTTCACTTCTCCAAATAGACACTTGTAACACCATTAGATTTTGCTAGAAAAAAAATAATCTGAAATCTTGAGAAATATTGCAATATATGATGTTTCCTAATTAGTACTAAATTTGGTGTGGGTATGAGGTGTCTGATTCATCAACTCCCAAAAATAGGATTTGTGAATTCGATGCAGTATGTAAATAGACTTAAGTAAATATTTCTTTTAAAATAAAGCTTCAAAAAATATTTGTTCTTAAATAACATTCATATGCAAAAATAATACAATTAAGAATATAGATATCTAAGAAATACATGGGTGGCCTATCCACCTGGTTTAGCCCCATGTGGCAGCCATTCCATTATGAATCTAAATTGTTCAAAATGTTAATTTTTTCACTAGATTTAGAACCAAACTAGATTGATGTCCATTTGATGCATCCTCACTATCGGATTGAGCATCATAAGTAAGAACTATTTATCCAATGGTATTACTTTGATCTTAAAAATTAAAAGTTGGGATCATTTGATGGGCTTCCTTTTGGAAATTTTGATAGTCCCCATGATTAATTATTCAACTATCCATTTTTTTTTGTTATCATAGGGTCGATCCCATCCTTTGACATTTCATGTAAAAGCACTTGAGCTTTTAATCTCTCTCTCTCTCTCTCTCTCTCTCTTAAGAAATTGGTTATGTATTATCATTAAAACTTAGAGAACACAATGGCCAAGTGAAAGGTCTGAATGCAAGAACAATCCAATCCATGAAAAAGATATTGGAAACACCAATTACATAAATCAATCCAAAGAGAAGTTTAGAAATAGCTCATTTGTGATAACACTATACATTGTTAGGAAGTCTATCACACTATTTGCCAATCTCCGAACAAGTGAAAAGGTTTTCTCCATCTTTCCACGATTTTATCTTTCCTCACATTCTGCAAATTGTTTTTTGAATGATTGGGTTCGTATTTCATTCAAAAAGAAGGGGAACACCCCAGATAAATACATAAAAGGAGCCCACAAAGGAGTGGCCCAAGAAAAGACAAAGAAAGGACAAGCCCATATAGGCTAGGCAAAAAAGGGACCCAAAATTCACAAAGCCCACATCCCTGGCCAGGACAAAAAAACAAACAAATGAAGCGAGTAGAATGAGGCCACATAGAAAATACAAAGAAGAAGCAAGCATAGAAGGCATTAACAAAAACCCCAAGGGGTTCTCCTTGATGCCCTTCCTATTTGTATCCTTTTGTGTTTTTATAAATAAAGTTACCTTTAAAAAAAAAACCCCAAGGGATTGGCCTAGTGGTTGAGACAAAGACTTTAGGATTGAGGTCTTGGATTCAATCCCTGATGACTCCAATGAAGGGCCACTCTCCGTGGGATATGTACAGAGTAAGGTCCCACTGCTTGAACCCGACATGTGTGTAGGAGGCGTGCACATGCCCCGAAGGACTAGTCGGGTGGGACACTTGGACACCTTCGGTCATAAAAAAAAAATGAAAGGCATTAACAAAAAAGCCAAAGCAACCCACAACTGGGGTTAGACAGAGAAAAAAAATAGCCCCAAGCCCAAAAAATAGAAGGACCAGACACTGACCCAACAGAACAGCATAGCAGCCCAAATGAAGCACAGCCAGGTTGGGAGAACAGAGTTGGGGCCAGCAGGGCCAAAAATCCAAGAACACATATTCACCGGGCTGCCTTGAGAAGTCCATGCTGAATTAATAGAGTTGAAAAACTGCAGCTTGCCAGTGCTCATTTTCCTGATACAGTCAGTGGAGCAACGGAGCTTTCTGAGAAGACTAATTGTGGAGGTAATGTGGATACGATCACACCATTTTGAGGAGGAAGCATTGCAAATAAGGTTGATAATTTCCCCATTGCTGCAATTGAACAGGAACAAAGGAAATTTTTTCCTTAACAAACACGTTAATGATTTCATGTCTCGCTCAATGTTGGAGAAGGATGTTTCCTATAACTCCTTTTTAAGTATGTAATTGAGGTGGATTTATTTGTATTATGGAGAGGCATCATGGAGTTGGAAAAGTTAGGGGCTACAAAGATCATAGTTGAAGGGGACTCTAAGGTGGTTGTGAGGTGGGCGTTAGGCTCTCCATACCCGTGGATTTTCTTAGATAAAATAGAACAAATTCGACATACGATATCACTCCATAATTTTCAGCTTAATTGGGCGCATCGGTCAGCAAACTCCACTGTAGATGATATGGCTCGACAGGGGTTGTCTCTCTCTACGGAATTGTAAACATGCTTTTGTAATTTGGGGTTTGTGCGTACTTTTTGTTTGGAGGGCTCCCTCTTGGCCCTTTCCTCTTGTATAGTTTTTTAATTAATGCAGTTACCTTTCAAAAAAAAAAGTCTGATCCATGAGATTAAACATGCTCTTGTCAAATCCAAAACCTTTGTAACAAATAGCTTCTTCCCTTCAAAGATCTTGTCATTTTGTTTCTTCCATGCTGACCACATACTTGCAACCTGAATGGTTTTTCACAAGATCCCCTCTCTGCCCATTAACTTGATAGTTTCAAGAGATTATTATGTTCTGTCAGTCCATTTCCTGAAAATTGTGTGAAGTTATTAATCTGTCAAGAGTATCTAGATACTTGTGATCTGTGTCTTGCAGTTTATATCTGGTCATTTGTCATTAAAGTTCTTAAGAGTTCATTTTTTAAGGAGATCTTTCTTAATGGTTCACTAACTTTATTTCAGTAAAGATTGGGCTGGTTGGCCATTCATCATGGCCCCATGGTAACATGAATATCAGATTGTACATTTCCACCTCATCCTGGTAGCTGCATTAGGTGTTGCCCAACTCAGACAACAGCTGTCGTTAGTTACTGATGTTTGCATAAGTTCAATGTCTGGTTTTAACTCTTATTTGTATGTTGTTATTTGTGCTATTAAATGATTGCATTTGGATTCCTTTTTTCATAACTTATATTAAATAATATTACTTGTCTATAATAGTTTTGGCACATAATTTGCATTACTATTCTTATCCTCTGAAATTATCAGTCTGCTGGTCAACTCCCTTTTTACCTTTTCAAATAATTTCAATTAAATATGGTAGAAGCTAGACATTTATTAATTTTAAGATATGATTGAAGAATTTCTTTCTCTGGGCCCTGTCAGATAATTTTGTGATGCTGTTGGTTTTATTTCTCCTTGCTAAAGATTAAGCTTAGGAATTTTCATCATCTCCGTTGTTTGTATATAGCAGATTTTGCGAATGGAACTATAGCAAAGGTTTGAAGATCAAGCATCATGCGGCCCATAGAGAATGAAAAACCTGGACCTCCTAATGTTCCAGGAAAGCCTGCTTCTCAAACCATGATACCTTTTTCATCCTTTGGGCCGGTTGCTCGCCCAGAGGGTTCTGCTTATAGACCTTCACCACCGGTAATGTTTAATGGTCCTTCGGTGTCTCTACCTCGGCCGTCTTTTCCCGCACCAGATGTCAATACTTATCGACAACCAGTCACACCAAACTATCCTTCAATTTCTCAACCTGTACCCCCCTCACCTGTTCCACCACCTGCTGGTCAGCTGTTGTCAGTGCTCCCTGCAGTTCGTCCCTCTATTGGTCAACAACAAGCTTTTCCTCCACCTGTTTCTGCCCGCCTTCAGACCCAGGTTCCTTTTGTACCAATGGGGCCTCCACTTCAAGGTGTAAACAGTATGCCACTGAGGGGTAATGTGCCTATGGGACAATCAGAGTTATCATTTCCTGCACCAACACAAGTTTCACAGCCATCATTGCCTGGATACCCTAGTGGGCAAGTCAATCCTGCTGTTCATGTTCCACCGGTGCAAGGTTTACCTTTTGTCGCTCGCCAAGGTTTTGTACCACCCCCACCCACTGGAACTCCATTGGGCATTAATTCTAGGGAGCAAATGCAATATCCTAGTACAGGACCTCCCATAGGTGTCCAAGGTTTGGTTGAAGAGTTCAGTTCACTAACTGTTGGATCTGTTCCTGGGTCAGTTGATGCTGGAATCGATTCCAAAGCGCTTCCAAGGCCTTTGAATGACGATGTGGAGCCTAGTTCCTTTGTTGAGATGTACCCTCTTAACTGCTCACCTAGATATTTGAGACTGACAACTAATGTAGTACCAAATTCTCAGTCATTGCTTTCAAGGTGGCATTTGCCTCTTGGTGTGGTGGTTAATCCTCTGGCTGAAGCTCCTGATGGGGTTAGTGTCATTGATCAAAGGAACATGATTTACTATTTTTGCCAATTAGTATTTAGAAAGTTAGCTTGTTTTTCCATATTCATCTAATTAAGTTGCATTTGAATTGTCTGTTTCTTTGTTTTCTAGGAGGAAGTCCCTGTTGTCAATTTTGGACCTACAGGCATCATTCGTTGTAGAAGATGCCGGACATATATCAATCCATATGTGTCGTTTACTGATGGAGGAAGAAAGTGGAGTTGCAATATTTGTTCTTTGCTTAATGATGGTAATCCTTGATTAGTTCTTGGCATTTTGTGTGTGCATTTGCTTAAACTCTCATGAAGTATTGCTTTTGTAAAATTTTACCATTCCATCTCCAAATAAAAAAAATCCATGTATTTAAGTGATCATGAATCTTGATTTTCAATTCATCCTTAAAAGGTCAAGCTCTTAAAATAAAAACAATATTATCCACACAGTCAGGATGAACCATGACCCCCTTTTAAATAAACGACAACAAAATACCATTGTGTTGTCAATCTGATTGACTGAAGTTGGAGGCATCTACATCACACGAAATTTCTTAAATACTACTGTAGCTATCTACATGTGCTGAATTTTTTTACAAACACACAACATTCTGGTGGATCTATTTTCTTACTGTAATGAATGACAGCAAGTAGATCAAGAATTGATCAGGAATAAGCTCTGTTTCTTTTAACTTAATGATATTTCAGTCATCTTTTTTTAATAAAAATATTGATAATTTATAGCCATTAGATCTAAATCATGAAAGCACACAATTCTATAGTTTTGCCTTATTTGTCTATTTTACTGCTTTAAAAAAGATGTCTAGATCAACAACTTGAGCTTATTATCAGTGCAGGAATAATCTCATTCACCTTTTTTCAATTAAATGGGGATTATAGTCCCTAAGCCATGACATGTATCTTTGAAAATGTGCTTCTATTAATATAAAACCATTTACAATGAACGTACTAGGCCATATTTGTTATTTTGATGTGCACTTTGGTGTTGCCTCTCTTAGAACACTGGAGTTGAATCCATTAACTGAGAAAATAATTTGTTAAGAGATGGTCACTGTGGAGTCGCACCAAGGATCTGTCCAAAACCTCTTTGGGCAGGGTTATTGCACAATGACTTGTTCTGGTTGCTTTGTGGACCACTTCTCTTGCTCCTTGGATATTTTCCCTTCAATAAATTCCTTTCTTACCATCTAAGAGAAGGTTAACTATTTATTAATAAAATGTTAGTGTAGAACGAACCCACTTTGAAAAAAAATGGAGAAAAACAAAAATGGAGTACAGGACATGGTAACTAATTATTTGATGTTTCTCTATTCTCCTTTAGAAGGTGCCATTTTCTATCATTTTCTACATTTTCTAATCCATTTGATTTTTCATTTTCAGTTCCAAATGACTACTACTGTATTTTGGATGCGAATGGTAGAAGATGTGATGCAGACCAAAGGCCTGAACTTATGAAGGGTAGTGTAGAATATGTTGCCCCAACTGAATATATGGTGCGGCCTCCGATGCCTCCACTATATTTTTTTCTCATTGATGTGTCATTGTCTTCAGTTAGAAGTGGCATGCTTGAGGTAATTACTTTTTTTGAGCTTTTTAAGGCATAACTAAACTATTATAATTATCCCTCCCGTCTCACTTGCATTATATTGGTATATGGTTCACATAATTGACTATTGCTGTTGTTAAAATTGTTCTGGATTAACTGATTCAAGTATGATATAAGCGTTTAATTCCAGACTAATTTAATCAACTTATTTACTTGACTATTGGCATAAATATTGGGTTTACTTGTATAGTTTCACTTATCATTCTCTAAATATATGTTTGTTTCTATTTTTAAAATTGTTCTTCGGCAGATTGTGTCTAAGACCATAAAGTCCTGTTTGGATGAGCTACCTGGATTCCCAAGAACACAGATTGGTTTCATAACTTTTGACAGTTCTCTTCATTTTTATAATATGAAGGCATGTTCTTCTTTCTTCTCGAGCAATTGATCAATATTTCTGTGATTTTTCTCTAGCATCTTGGTGTTATATGCTAATTATGTAATTTTCTTCATCTGTAACAGTCGTCTTTAACACAGCCACAAATGATGGTAATAGGAGACCTGGATGACATGTTTGTGCCTATGCCAGATGATCTTCTTGTTAACTTGTCAGAATCAAGAAGTGTGGTTGATGCATTTTTGGATAGCTTGCCCCTTATGTTTCAGGAGAATGTTAACATAGAATCTGCTTTTGGGCCTGCTCTTAAAGCTGCATATATGGTTATGGTATGTTGTCTGATCCAGATCTTGCATCATTTTGAAATGTTTGCCACATGTTTTCTTTTTACATCTTGTTTAAGAACAGCTGTCTATACTATACACGATGCCTTTAGGCCACTTGTTGGTTGTATGGAATAACTTCTAATCAATCTGGAATGCTTTATTCCTCTGTACCAACAGAACAAGCTTGGAGGGAAGTTGCTGATTTTTCAGTCCACCTTACCATCACTTGGTATCGGCCGCCTAAAGCTACGTGGAGATGATCTTCGTATTTATGGCACAGATAAAGAACATACATTGAGAATACCTGAGGATCCATTTTACAAGCAAATGGCTGCTGACCTTACCAAAGATCAGATAGCAGTTAACATATATGCTTTCAGCGACAAGTATTCCGACGTAGCTTCTTTAGGTACCAGTGATTGCCACGTTAACAATGAATAGATTTAGTCTCAGTTGTGGTGTTCTTCTTAACTCTTCTTGTCTTTGCAGGAACTCTTGCCAAATATACTGGTGGTCAGGTGTACTACTATCCATCATTCCAAGGAGGCATTCAGAAGGAGAAATTAAGATATGAGTTAGCAAGGGACCTAATGAGGGAGACTGCTTGGGAAGCCGTGATGCGCATACGATGTGGAAAAGGTCTATTTTTAATATGGTGCTGTTACCATTTTAGAAATCCTTGAAGTCTCATTTTTTTAGTGTTAATGCTGAAAATTTTGCAGGTTGTTTTCATAATCCTAATGAATCATGTTTTACTTTTTTAGGGGTGCGGTTTACTACTTATCACGGGCATTTTATGTTAAGAACAACAGATTTACTGGCTCTTCCAGCTGTAGATTGTGATAAAGCCTTTGCGATGCAGTTTACGCTAGAAGATACGTTATTGACAACTCAGACAGTTTTCTTTCAAGTTGCTTTGTTGTATCCTTCACTTCTTGAAATTTTATACTGTCGGAGTGCAGTTATTCATATTTGTCCCTGAATGTATTACATGTCTCCTGTTCCTTTTCCTGAATTATTGAAAGATTTATGGGATATCATTGTCAAAGCTAGTCTTATCTTTACAATTAAGTTTCTGTTTACAATCCATCTTTATGCATGTTAGTTTAGGCAGGTGATCTCTTTGAACAGTTAATAATTAGGGAAATTGTAACTTTAGGGAGCCTTTCATTTCTGTTTTGAAAATGGATTGTTTTCATTGATCAAGTTATATGTATATGGTCATGTGTTGAGGAGAGACCCATTCAGCTTCCATTGTATTAGATTTTTAACTATAGATGTCTTTTTCCATTTTATCATCCATTTTCAATAGAGAAGCTTGCAATAAACCATTTTCAACCCGGCACGTCGTTTCCTTTCCTTCTTCCCTTTCCCTGGCTATCTATCTCCCATTTTCATGAGAGAAGCTTGCAATAAAGCATTTTCAAGCAGGCATGTCCTTTCCTTCCCTTCTTCCCTTCCCCCTGGCTCTGTGTATTTATGTTGTATTTTTGCCTTTTAGTGTGTATTCTAATTATTTTCTTGGAATGTATTAGAAAACATGCTAGCTTTTGGAATGAAAGAACACGGTTTAGATTGGGTTGAGTGAAAAAGTAAAAATAGAAAAGCTATCTCTTGAAATAGACAACACCTAGATGATGACAATGATTTCCAATATAATTGAATGGGTGTTGATCTCTGATGAACCATCTTTGGGAGGAATGCCAATTCTTGTTAGATGTTTCCCCTGATTCTGAGACATCAATGTTTTCTGGCTGTAGTTAATAATTGTTCAAGTATTACATCTCATGCTAATATTAGACATCAGTACTTCCTTAGCCATAAAAAGGCACACTTCATCTTCTGGTGAAAGACGTATCAGAGTCCACACAGCAGCTGCACCTGTGGTATCAGATCTTGGAGAGATGTACCGCCATGCTGACACAGGAGCCATTGTTTCTCTAATGACTAGGCTGGGTACGATTTAAATGCTGTCTTATAAGTTCACTTCCATCAATATGGAAGGGGGTAGTATTACAATTGTGGCATTCCATGTTTATTTACTTTTTTTAGTTTCTTATGGCAATCAAATAATCTGCAGCCATCGAGAAAACACTATCGAGTAAGCTAGAAGATGCTCGCCATGCTGTGCTGTTGAGGATTGTTAAGTGCCTCAAAGAATATCGGAACCTATATGCTGTTCAGCATCGATTGGGTGGCAGGATGATATACCCTGAGTCATTGAAGTTTTTATTTCTGTATGGATTAGCACTATGTAAATCCATACCTCTTCGTGGAGGATATGCCGATGCTCAGCTCGATGAGCGGTGTGCAGCTGGCTACAAAATGATGATTTTGCCTATTAAAAGGTTGCTGAAACTTCTATATCCCAGCTTGATCCGGGTTGATGAATACCTAGTGAAGGTACATGACCCTGGTGCTTTTGTTTTTTCCCTGAACACTTTTAACTTTTCAGAAGTAATTCCTTTTGGTTAGTTGGAGGGCAATTGATGATCATTTTGTGTCTTATTGCAGGGCCCTGCTATTGCTGATCACTCCAGCAAAGTCTTGAAACGACTACCTTTGGCTGCTGAGAGCCTAGATCCGAGAGCCCTTTATATCTGTGATGATGGGTTTCGGTTCGTTATTTGGTTTGGCAGAATGTTGTCTTCTGATATCGTAACTAATTTACTTGGAGTGGACCTATCCGGATTCAATGGTCTGTCAAAGGTAGATTTTCTTCTCTTGATGTCTCCAGAAGTTCATGAACCATATGGCTATGATTGTTTATTGAAGGGATATAATTATTATTATTATGTAAAGGGCTATATATTTCCTTGCATACTTTATTGGTTGACATCATTCTAGGACTTGTCTTTGTCAAAGAGCTCTAAATATTTTTCGGTATTGAATTTTAGGATCTTCATTCTAGTGTGCGAAACTGGGATTTGGCAACCCATTTTCCAAAATCCAGGATGTGGATACAGATATCAGTGTCCTCTCATAATATATATTTTTCACCAGCTCTCAAAATAGTAATTCAAAGTAAGCATTAGTTATACATGGTATTGTACTCATGAAAAGTCTATTAATGTAATGATGTAATATGCTCATATGGTTCAGAGAATTTTTTTGTAATGGATTATTTGGAGGGATGATAGTTGGGTCTGATTTGAGCATTTTGTCAGAAGGGGTTTAGTCAATTAATTGTAATCAAGTATATGAGTGTCATATATGTGCAAATTCTCATTTTGCCTGCCATAAAATGTTATGGGTTGAGTTGCATTACCGTCCAAAAAGTGACAGCCATATAGTATTGACTGCACATTCTCCTCTCTTGAACTAGCCTTCTCTCTTACACACTTCTCTCCCTCTCGTCTTCTCTCTCTCTCAATGTCCACCCCTCTTGTTTTGCCTTCTTCCTTTATCCACATGCTACAGAAACATCAAGAGTTGTGTCCAAGGGCCTCATGCAGCCCTACTCAAGTGTTGGGGCAATCTGTAAGTCCAATAGATTTCCTGCACAAAAGCCCTATTCCTCATGTTGAACACTTAGTTTGAAGTGCCCAAGGGTTGTGAGTTTTTCTTTAGTGAAGTACTTTCTGCAACAACGTGTGTTGTTTCATAGTCAATGTTGAGGTAGTAAATAGTAATATTCTTCTTCTGTTGCTGCAGCTGCTGCTGCTGATGTTAATGAAGTATTTACTTTCTTGTAGTTGATTTGCATTTGGATGTGGGGTTAGCATTGATGAATGAGAACCATAGGTTATGTGAGATATTTTTATTAGTTGTTAAAAATCCTTCCAAAAAAGTTCTCTCTAACATGGAAATAATTTCAAGTTAGTTATTCTGGTTAAACTTGTTAGGAGAAGAGAGTTGAGATAAGAAGCGAGGAAATGTAATACTCTTCTCTGTTTTGCTGTGTATTCACTCATAATCATTCGTAATCACAATTAACATTACCTAATCAAATGTAATCTACAGCTAAAAGTAATTGATGACCATTACAATTTCTCTACAAAAAGCACATCCATTGTGGACAATCTACAGTAGTATTGAGATATCTGATCTTGGAGACCTTGTAGTACTTTGAAGGTGTAATACTTTCACGTCATCATCATAGCAATTTTCCTATCATTACTCGTAATGACAATTAACATTACCCATTCACTTCCAATCAATCTACGGCTAAAAATAATTGATGACAATTACCATGTCTTTACAAGATCAAAAAACACATCCTTATGCATGGACAACCTAAAGTATTGAAATATCTGATCTTGGAGACCTCATAGTACTTGGTGTATCTTTTTTATATAATCTGAGTGTTCTTTAAATGAACCTTTTCCATATATTTCTTTGACTAGAACAGAAGGTATTGTCCAGTCCTTTATTGCTTGTTCTAAATCTGTATAATTTATTTCTTGTTTATTCTTAATTGACATTCTATTTGTAAATCTACTGGAGTTAGCCTATTACAATACTTCTTTACATAATCTTTGATTTTTATGACGATATTTGATAAAAATACATCTTTAGTCAGAAGATAGTATACCAAAGATCCATCAAAAGAATTAGGAATTACATCATCAACAGACATTTTCCCATCTATGGCTTTCTTTCCATGTTCTAAGTACCGTATCTAGAATCGTATTTTCTATCTCAACAGAATATCATGTATTTTTTTCACCACCTTCATCCAACCTTTTCATCTATTAGAGAAACCTTCAATTCTTCATGTTGTCAGTTGGCATGTCTCTTAGTAGCTGGAAGCTAAGTCGCTTGGGTACAAGTGTCGATGTCAGAGTCTAACATGGGTGTGGGTGTCTGGACCTGGCAAACCAAAAGAAATAGGACACAAAGCTTGCACCATATTTAAATAAATTTAAATTTTATTTTAGATAAAATTAAGGACTTAATGGAAAATAATGTACTAGCTTTACACAAACAATCAAGTGACAAACTTAATTATTGTAATTAGGTTTTGAGAGGAGAAAGATGTAATACTCCCTCCGTCCCATTTTAGTTGTCTTATTTGAAACATTTGTATTTTATAAGGAACTCTCTATATAAGGCCAGCACTCAATGTGATCTCATTCATTTTCAACACACTTTATGCTACTCCAATATTAATAAGACAACTATTTTGGGACAATTTCAAAATCCATATAAGACAACTAAATTCGAACAGATGGAGTAATATTTTGGTCATATTGGAAAATAATGTCAAAAAGTACTAAAATAGTCTATGAAGAATGGATGTATGCGTCTAGTATGGGCGTGTCATACATGTTGAAGAGTCCATGCGACATAGGCTGAAAGTAACAGACGCGAAATAGTTTGCTGATTGGTGTGTAGCTGTCAACTTTGGCTATTTGGGCTATTATAAATGGTAATCCCAACTTTTTAGTGTTAATCCATATATTTGTGTCCTGTTCATTTCTTTCTTTCTTTTTCTTTAAGAAGTACTCCATTTCATTCTACATTGATTCTACAGTACTTATTCATTTTTCTGCTAAAATTGCAGGTCACTCTTTCTGAGCATGATAATGAGATGTCAAGAAAGCTAATGAATTTACTGAAAAGATTGCGTGAGAGCGACCCTGCTTTTTATCAGCTGTGTCATCTTGTCGGACAAGGGGAACAACTGAGGGAAAATTCATTGCTATTTGCCAATCTCATTGAAGACCCGATCGGTGGAACCAGCGGCTATGTTGATTGGATCCAGCAAATACACCGTCACATTCAACAAAGTGCATAGCCAATTGATGTGCTGTTGTAGGATTCATTTTGTGCCTTTATAGGTCTCTTTGTTTCTATGAGTCATTTTGCAATCAATCCATGAGACTGGTATACGACATTGTTGACGGTTGCAGTCATCTGCTGCTTCTTGTCACAATTCAAGAGAAGATATACCTCTCATCGGCGGTAATCTATAGTTCCATTTGTAGAGTCCAAGTCAGTAGGTTCGGGTGTTGTTTCTGACATTAAGAATAAGTAGCTATTTGGGGTTCATTTGTGTCAAATTCCATTCATTAGATGTGTACATTTCAACAAGTTATATATTGCCATAATTTAAAAAGGGAAAAATTGTGCCCCATGCTTAGTTATCCCTTTTTTCCTCTTTTATATTCAATTAATGAAGAACCATGATTTTGTTGGATGTATACCTTGTAAAGAGATGATCCACCTTTAAGTGTTAATTACGTTGATGCATCCTGCTGCAATGGATATATAGGATGATAGCTTGGATCAATTGTTGTGTCAACAAAATTTTGACATGTCTATCATTTTTCTGAATTTAGCATTTTGCATTTCGTGTTCAGCATTTTTTTTTTTCAAATTCTAAATGTTGAATGCTAGAAGATGATATGTCAGAATTTGATTGGTGTAATGGAGAATCCGAGCCAGCATAAGATGATTCAATTGCTTGGGTCATTTCATCACTTAAAATCATTAATCCATCAATGGTGCTTTGTCTAGCGCATAGGCTAGGCGAATAGCTGAGATAATAATTTTAATCCTTAGTAAATCGACAATAAGCCTGCTTGACTATCATATGGGTAGACCTAATAATTATCAATCCAAACTCCATCCATATCCAAGCAACTTAAAGACAAGGGACCCCAACAACTATCAATCTAAATTGCTCCACGTCCTTGCTTGATTCAAACATGACTTGAGAATATTGTTACACCAAAGGCTTAACCTCATCTAACCTCACAACTGATCATTTGCTGAAGAAGACTCTTCCCTTTGTTCGGAAGAAAGAGAGGACCCAAACAAACTCTATGGAAACAAAAGGAGGGGTATCAAGAAAATTGGAAGTTTGAAATACTTTAAGACCTCTTCTTTGAAAAACCTATTATAACTCTTCTTTTCGACTATAAACGATGGAATCGTCCATTGCTATATATAAAAAACGATCAACTTTGTAAACTATGTAATACTAGGTTTATACATGAACCTTGTGTAGAGTTCTCCGAAATGTCTGGAATGTTTCCGAGTTCTCCTCTTACTCATTTCCAAGGCTCGTAGTATTTTAATAAGAGTGAGATTTTCATTTGCAACCCACTCTCCAAGAGTTGTAAATTCTCAAGAGCAATATAAGTTCTTGATTCTAAGAGCAAGGTTGACTTGCTTAACAATCCAAGTGTTGTTTAAATGTCGCATAGGCAAATCTTGAGTGCAATTCTAAGTCTCTGACAATATACTCACTTGGTTCATCATTCTAATTGTTTGAAAAATACTCATCTAATGATTTAAATCTCAAAATAAAAGGTTAGATGATTTTGCAGGGCTCTAAAACAATCATATAGTTTAAGTGATTCCTGTATACATGCAACTAGATCCCTGTCTAACTCATCGAAGATTGGTGGGCTTAGTGGAGAAAATCATACTCAAATCACATGAATCAATGGCCAGTTGTGCCATGAGCGGACCTGGTTCAAATCAAACCCTATATATGCAGCATGGAAAATTTTTAACAGGTAGCAAGAAACCTGGAATTTTTTTTTTTCCATGCAGAAGAAATTATTCCTAAGATGAAGTGAAGCTCTATTTTCCGACCATAGGTTAGCATGTGGAAACGAAAGGAACCATCATTTTTTTCAGGAAGATTGGCTAACTAATCCACAAAGTTGCAACAAACATCTTCGACGACATTCAAAGCCATATTATCTTCATTTGCAGACATTCTGATTTGGATCTGACTCAAAACGACATTTTGTCAAAGTTGGAATGGAGGTGAATAACATCAATTCCATGAGTTGAATGAAAGGATGTATAAATTGCTGCTAACATTTAAATCAAAGTATCAATTACACCAAGAATAAAAATTTGAACAACCAATCAATTGATATTAAATAAATAGCCTAAGTTTCCCATCACAATCAATAATAAACTCTCTCTATATTCTAATACCTTATCATAAACAACGCCCATTAAGACACCTTAAAGTTCATCAATCCAACACCCATCAACCGACACTAGGTATAAGGTTGCAAAAAGCCCTTGTGGTATGCTTTTATAGATCTTTTCAGATGATTAGAATGCCATTTTCAAGAGACCTGATCGAGTTGCAGAGAAACAAAATGAGTCAGTCTATCATAACTCGAACACAACAAGCTGGGTGGATTTCAGCCAAGACTCTCACACCAGTTGGTGGTCATGAATGGTGCCACAAACCAATGATGGTTTGATGAGCTATCCCTTGAGGATGTCCTTGTGCTTATTCCAAAAGGTTGTCCCGAACAAATCACTGTGGTCCACAATCACCTTCTTTCGAGACCTCTTAATAGACGTCCCATCTTCATTCAACTTCACAATTTCTTCGACCTAAAAGATGAATAAGATCTTCACTGTTTAATAGCAAGGAAACTAAGGCACAAAAGAATGCAACTGTCATTGTAAAATAAGTGTAAAAATCCTTCCAAAATAAGATAGCGAAAGACAAAAGAACGAATCAACCAATATTTGAATGTCAAATATCAAGTCAGGGCTATTAATAAACTACTGTACATTTACATATTGCTATTAATAAAATTCTTTACAATTGCTGTTTCACCAAAAAAAAAACATGGCTCAAACCTCAATCAATTGGAAACTTGACTTTACCTAATTTACTTATATAAATATTAAAGAGCTGGTCTAGACATTGACAATCAATCCCTAAGAAGCCAATTGCATTTTTTTAGTTCAATCAAGCTTCAGGAACACATAATCATCATGATAATCGCTTTTTTTCTTTTTTTCTTTTGAAAAAAATTTATCAAATGACATTACTGGAAAAGAGAAAATGACATTGAGAGGAAACGTTGCACCTCACGAGCATGGAGTTGCCACAATACTCTTCGTTTTTATTATGTCATTCTTATTATTATTATCACTAATATTATTTTTTTTTGAAGCATCAACGATTAAATTTCATTAAAATAAGAAAGGAGTACAAAGAAGAAATGAGTATAGGAGATATATACTCAGATAGAAGAATATGAACAAGATAAGAAGAAAACCATAAAAAGAAAATAGAAAAGAAAATCAAAGATACATCAAAGGTCCACCCCAAACTGAAAACTCCAAGGTCCGAAACCTCTTAACTCCCAAGGTTGGCCGGCAGGAAAAAAACCAATGCAGGTGTTTGGATCTGAACACCAGCTTTGGCCAAGAAGTCTGCAACACAGTTTGCTGAACGAGACGAATGAGTGAAATGGTAACTTCACTAAGAGCATAAGTGCACAAAAAAGAAAAGAAAAACCATAACTAGGGCCTATAATCACTCCAAAAAGAAAGCAAGGAATACAAGGTGAAAACAAAAAGATCAATCCAATACATTTTCAGGCAACAATGTTAGAAATAGGGAAGTCCTGGAACTCCATGAGGGTGGAACCCATGCAACAAATTTCAGCTTGGCTTTTTGACTGACACTAGGAGTCACTTCTTTATTCCTGGACAATCTACTGTTGTGCTCTCACCAAAGTCTCCAAATGGTAGCAAAAAGGGCCAAATGCCACACAACAAATCTGGAGAGCCTCTTGAAGATTATCCATGCATAAAAAAGGTGGGAAACAAAGGAAGACATTATCCACTGAACATAGAAGAGGGAAAGAGTGGAGCTCCACGCCAAAAAGGAGAAAGGACAATGGAAGAGAAGGTGATTGATTTCTTCCAAAGCATGTAGATAGAGGGAGCAAGTACTCATTAGTCACCGTGACTCTGCCTCTTGCAGATATTATGTTGGTGAGAACTTTCCCAAGGCTAGCAGTCCACAAGCATCGAGTTAGACTGATTGCTCCACAGGAAGTAAGATTTCATTGAGAAACAACTAGAAGGGTCAGGCCACCAAATCCAAGAGTTCTTGGGGAGGTTTAATACAGGAAAGGCTATGAAGAAGGGAAGTTAAATCATTAGTCTACTGGTCAGAGAGGTTTCTTTGAAATCGGATGTTCCACGCAACTAGGTCTCCAAAGAAAGTAAAAACAAATCAACTACAAAGGCTTCAGTAGTGGGCAATATTTTTCTTTTCTTTTGAAAGGTAACTACATTATTCACAAAAAGAGAAACTATATTATCCATCAATCATCATCGTAGTTCGTCATCATTTTAGAAGATAAACCTCTGCTACTTCCAAATTTACCAAACACCTTCCAATGTCACATGTCTTCCATTTGTACGAAAATCCAGTTGTGGAAGGAAATTGTACCCTTTTTCACTGTATCCAACATCCAAAATGCTTAAAACCAATTACCATGCCTTTTACCGTCAACCGGTACCTTACACTTGAAGAGTAGAATGTGACATGTTTTATGTGTAGTTTTCTATGGATATTAAACTCGAAAAAGGGATTGACATGTACTCAATCTCAGAGAACCAATGTGGTTTTTTGTGAAAGGTGAAATTAAAGCACCAGTTTACTCAATAAAGCAAGTAGTGTACTGGAAAGCATTTGACCAAATGTCAACTGCTTCACTATTAGAATACAATATTTGGTAATAAGTGCCAAATGGAATATTGGGGTTATTTCTCACAATTTCTATATTAAAGCTCAAGTTTAAATGTTTAACATAAAATTTCCTATCTGACAGTTTTCAAGCAACAACTTTCCTATACCCAAGTCCTTTGCACTTTTTTTAGTGTGCGTGGGTTTCCTTTCAAAACACAGCAACTGAGAAAGCCACACCTCATAAACCATGTAATTTTTTTTTTCCATTTTTGTAACATACATGCAATAACAAATTCACTTCTTTGATAACTCATGTATGTGATTTTTCATGAGTTACAGATGCACACTTCATATATAGGAGGTAACTATTGTGTCCAGTATGGAACTTAAAAAGAAAAAAAAAGAAGTGGAATATTGTTAGGGTTGCCTCTGTTAAGTGATGTTAAGGCTGAACTAAATAAGATGCATCTAGGGGTTGGTTGTCAAACATCGCTTTTGCTAAACAAGATAATCTTCCGTTCATCTACCTTCACACTATGGTAGCAGCAGAAGGTGGAATAAGCATGGTGAATAAACAATTTTTTCCATAAGAATCCTTCCACCAGGAATCATGGATCATAACTACACAAGTTCCAAACCAAAGCTAAAACTAGCAAATGCATTAACTCAAGATGAAGCTTCACAAATTTAATTACATCATATATTAAACAACATGCTTATTAGCATGTCTTGCACATCTTTCTAAGGTATTGAGTATGGATGTGATTCCAAGGTAAAAGTAGCTACAATTGAGTTTTTCAATAGTTGGAAGTATACTTACACTATCCCTGAAAACACAAGATCCTTTTCGGAAGATGGCTGGCAGTGTATTATAGTTGATTCCGAACTGTTGGAAAAGCAGTTCGTTTTTCTCTGGTGCAAGAGTACCCTAGATGGCAAAAGAAATAAAAATTCACCATAGTTCAACAACTTCTATATTGTTAACGAATAAGAAATATCAGAACAAAGATTTTGAAATCAAAACCAATCACCAAGTAAGAAAATTATAATAATATTTGCTGCAAATGTGCCAACAATTTAATCACCAATCTGGTGGCAACCCAGACACAATTATTGAATGAGCTAACCCAACTCAATCCATCTATATATTGAGTAAGACCTTCCAATTGAAGCATATAATTGCATGATTGGGTTTGGCATGCCAGCGAGGATAGCCAGTTAATGGTTGGCAATGTGTTGTATTGGGTTGACCATTGAGGGTAGTAGACATTGACCTGACCAGAACATAGCTTGACTGGTAAACAGGTTAACACGAACAAGACCCATTTTTAACATGAGAACCTTGAACTACCTCATATCTCAATAATTTCGGGAGATTTTATCATTATTTGACCCAAACAAACTTGGATTATTTTAGACTATGCTGTAAATCCTTCTGAAAAAAATGTATTTCTCCATTTACGCATATATTTTTACATGATTCAACCAAAAATAAAATTTTCGTTAGTTTTCTTCCACACAAGGAATGTCATAAGATCTATCCCTTGGAACAGAATGGAAATAGGAGTCACCCTGAAGGCCATGAAGAAAGTTTCATTCAGGAATATTTAATCCAAATTCCACCTTACATTCTTGACTCCCTTCTCCACATCGACACATCGCTCTCTCTTACAAACAAACAGCTATTAGAATGTCACTTCAAAAAGGCAGAAACAGGATTCCCAAGATCAACTGAATGAGGAGAAAATTTATAAGTCTATTATAGGGCTACAAACTTGGATTTACAGGTTTATCTACAAACGGAAGTCCAAGTAGCATCAAATTATAAAGTCTTTGTGCAATAATAAAACAATAGAGAAAATTAAATTTGAGTTGTGCAATAATAAAACAATAGCAGGAAATTAAATTTAAAAAGTTCCTATTAGCACACCCTTAGCCGATCTTGTGCTTCCTGTTTACTCTTCCCAGACTTGACCAACATCCAGAAACAAGTGTTATACTGATTATTGATGTGACCTACAGAATCAAGGTTTAAAAATCCTTCAGTAATAAATGCATACATTGGTTAAAAATCACATCTGCTTGAGATAATGACTACAAAAATTGTCATGCACATGGGCAAGGAAAGTATAGAATTATATTGGCTAGGCCTTCCCTAAGCAAGGCCCTGTTATTTGTGGGCCAAAGCTTTAGGCTTCTGGGATTTTTGGCCGAATTTCAACCCTGTAATATGTAAATGAGCCAAGACCTAGCTTTCAAATGTATGAACTTTACAGGTAAAATGTATATCCCTAATTCAGATGCTCTAAGAAACCAGGACACCTTGGTCTTAAAAAAAAAATGTATATTCCTAATGAAAAGCATGCAAATGCTAAAATCAATTTTACCATTGCCCCTTTTTTGTCCTCCCAAATAGTACCATTACAGGAAAAGATGGTTGCCTATAGTTATGTAACACCCCTCCTCGCCAGCACAATATTTGGGCCTTCACGGCTTTGCCCGCACACCATAACCCACCATTGGGTCCGAGAGTTGAACTGTGCTTTGATACCATTTTGTAACACCTCGCCACGCCAGCACAATATTGTCCACTTTGGGACCAAATGGGCCCTCACGGCTTTGCTTTGGAGCGTGCGCCCATACATGCACTCCAAAATGCCTTGTGCTAGAAGGGAGTGGCGTCCCATCATATATACTAGAGTATTTCCAACTCCCTAGGAGGTATGGGACTTCTCCACGCCGTCACTGGTGACTTTCTCTCTCCCATACATGCCTCTTACACACACAGCACCCCCAAGGTGCGGGGTATCACAAGTTAAAACTATGGATGCAGTTGAGTCAAGCTCACAGTTGATCAAATATATCAAAAAAAAAAAATATATCCATCTACTGCATTTGTAATAGCATTAATGAATGGAAATGTGCTCAGGCTTGGTATAGGCATGTCCCACACCAATTGCTATGATTTGTGGGGGCAGTTCTTTGGGCTTTCAAGCCAAATGTCCATCCTATAAATGAAAATGGGCCAAGTAAAGCTGCATCCAGTCTATGTCAAGCACTGTTATTTGTAGATTTGGGCTCGTTGGGCTTTCAGCTCTCAGGCCGAAGTTCTAGCAACCCAGATGGCTTTGGATGAAAGTCACATTAGATGGGTGGGATACTTTCTCTAGACTACTTTGCCTCCAAATAACAGATGGCAATAACAATCTGCAGAAGAAAAATCTCTTTCAAATTTAAAATTAGTTGAAGCAACAATTCTGTCAAAAACATTTTCCCAGTTCTCAGTTTGGAGAAAGTTAATGCTGAATGACTGCAATACTCACAATCTGCTTGTCTGAAATACAAATAATCCAGAAGAATCTCAGTGGATGGATAACATACAACTCGTCCATCAAAAGAAGGTGGATACTTCAGTTCTTTATTAGGGAAGAATTCTTTCCACTTCATGACATATGATGATGAGAAGAGCGATACAGTAAGAGACAGTAATTTGCTGCAAGTAGAATGCAAATAGAGACCAGTCAATATAGCATATGTAACATAAGTAGGTGACATTGATATTTTAATTAGATTTTAACAGGAGAAAGGTGTCGCAATATTTTACTCATCTAGGAAAACAATTTAAAAGGCACTAGAAGAGCCTAAGAAGAACAGGTGTGAGTGTCTACAAGTGTCTGACAAGGGTGCATCACACATCTTTAAGTCTCCATGCAACATAGCCTTTTTATGACCCAAGGTTTGACGCTGTAAACTCAAAGCTTGACTTGGTGAAGAGATGACCACAATTAAGTAATCCAGACCATTCCCTTGATTTAATGGTGTCCCAAACATTACCACAGATGAAAGATCCCCATTCTCAGATCTTTTTCCAAATCAAATTTGTACCAGTCTGTATTCCTTTTGGCCATTAAACTATGAAGTTACTTGTCAAAGAATTCATACTTTGTATTCAGATTTCTTAAGTACAGTTCTTCCATCATGTACTATGCCAATTGTCAAATTACCAACCATAGGCTCCATATAAGCAAGCAAAAGTTTACATAGTGAAATACCTAGGCTCTGCCTCTTATTGCTATTTTTCTGTCCATTTTAGCTTGATCATCAGGTCATCAGAAAAATATATGTTAGTATAGCTTTTCTTTTGTTCTTTTAAAGGTAATTCCATAATCAGGAGCACACTATAATTTTAAAATTGGCTTCTGCTTGGTCAATATTCGCATATTGCACAAGGTCAAGATTGCAAGAAAAACCTGGCACGTCTTTGGTAGAGTTGAGTTGACTTCTTCCAGATAAAACTGAAAATTAAGCACCAAAAAAAATGAGATGATTCAAAAAATAAAGGAAGATCAGCAAATATAAATACTGAAATGTGATTAGTCATTCAACTTTAAGAAATTATTTGCTACTCTGTCAAAGTATGACAGTTCATATGAACCCAAATTGTCCAAGTAGTGGTCCTACTGTGATGACCAATCAGTGGGCACGTTTAGCAAACTTGAGACATTAAGTAGTTTCATTTTGACCACCCATCAAGGTCCCCAACTGGAGTTGAGAAAAAAAAATATCTTGGGGCCATAACACAAACTGGATGATAAATTGAGCTGGCATAAAACCACATAGCAGCAGTGGGTATGAGTATGGATGATTGTATCAAATCATTTCTCTAACTTCTAGTGTCAACTACATAAAAATTTCCACATTTTTGCTGAAAGACACGAGCAAGGGCATATCATGAAGAGTTATCAACCCAAGTTTTTCTAGTAAATTCAAGATATAACAAATCCACGGGTAATACCTGTATTCATCACTAACTCCATAGGAAAAAACTATGTCTGGAAACTCCTCTAGCAAAGAGACTGCACATGAATTCATTAGATTCAATGCCTGCTCATCATTGGGCTTCTCAAATTTGTGCACTTCAGAAAACCTATGAAAAGAAGTTAATAACTAAGCTAGGGCATAAAAACAAGAAGGCACATATAGTCATAGTTGTCAAATCCATTTGTCTCTTATAGTGAGTAGAAAGATCTGCTTCAAGAATGTGGTTATGGCTGGCATGGCTTCTGGTGAAGGATTTGGCTCAGGATTTGCAGCCATGAATGTGGTCTACCTGGCGACATGGCTTCTGGTGGAACCCCATTCAGGCCATAACCTTATTTAAAAAAAATCTCATTCCACCTACTCTTTGGTCATAAAATGAGCAATAAAGATGTCATTCTCTTCCACTTTGATTTCTCTTTCACATACCCAAATTGTCATGCTCTAAACCATCACTCTTCATTCTTATTTTATTCATGGATTTCCTTCATTCAAAAGGTTTTTAAACTCATTTATCGGCAGATTCAGCAGGTTCTTTACATAAAGAGGGTTTGGTAAAAAGTGTGAAGTTCACTTTTCAATTTTCCACATTCACACAAAAAGACTTATAAGAATCAGTAAGTGCTCCAACTTTCAATTTATATTAAGTTATTAACTATATGCTGATCTACTTTTATGCTTGAGGAAAAATCCCTCTTTTAGGTAACCTCACCAAGAATGTAATAAGGTGTCTCCTAATGTTCGACAAAAGTGGAGACAAATGACAGGCAATACACACATGCTTGCACAAAGACACACACTGGTGTTGATTGTCAAGTGGAACTTCCATATGATTAAATTTGTGGGGACCAACTAGATTCTCAACAATTATCATTCAAAAAGTTAAAAAGAAAAAAAATAGAACTGTATTCGCATGAATCATGGAGTTAGGTAGGAGTCAAAAGGTTGCATTGTGGATGAGTAGACCAAAATCATTTTGATTGGATTAATCAATGGTGTATGTAAATATGGTTTTTATGGCCTAAATATTGATAGTGTACAAGTATGCACAATTATGTTGAAATCATGAATTGAATATGGGGGAGCCAATCACTATGCACTAAAATCAAGGCCGATCTGGTCTAATTGAGCTCCATTACGAGTTACACTTACTATTACACTAAAATCAAAGTCTACAACATCAACAATCTTTGTGACCTTCAAAACCCATACTTTGATTAAATCATTAAAATTGATTTTCATAGGCCCCCTATCTCGGCATGGATCTTTACAACCAACTCACCTCCATAGTCCTTCAAAAACACTTTTCTTGAAAATATTCGTCATGCCCTTCACAAATTTCAAACTTTAAATTGTAGAGAAGCTCTGGGTAAGCCAAAGTTCTAAACATATTTGTCACCCAAGCATTCATTTTGTTTTACTTAATTTAAGTTTCTTGGCTTCGTTTCATAATTGGATTTTGTAATTGGAACCTGATGTACTAGCCTAAAGTTGAATTTAGCTATTATCATCATTAATCTCTATTTTTTTCAGAAAGAGAAATTAAAAAAAAACAGATAAGTGATAATAACAACTAATTAGGTATAATCACTTATCCACTTTTAAAGTTTAGTAATCCAAACCCCCAACATGAATTCTAGAAACCACATTAACAATCAATTGGATAATTTCTCCATTCTACTAATTTCACTTCCCAGATTAAAATTTTCAGGAGCTTTTATTTTGACTGACCATCATTTGGATATTCTCCAAAGTTGCATTCAGTAGCCATCAATTACATTGAACATCACTCCTCTTTGTTAGATTTTAACAATGCCAAGGTTCCCGAAATCAACAGCCAATTTGTTCGACTATAGATAGCCAGTTGGTTAATTAGTTTTCTCTTCCATTTTTTAACTGGAGTACTGGACTCTACAACTTGAATTTCACATACGTCTATTGTTCCTGAGCTTGATAGTATACATAAAATATTCTTTAGATACAAGAAGATTTTCATTTGATAGGATTCTTTTAGTAGTAAATGCAGCAATTTATGGAAAATATTGACATTAGATGTAATGCAAGACTAAACATCTGTTGAGCTATTTCAGACATAGAAGATAAGCGCCATTTTGTGTCGTTGCAAGAAAATCTGTATCTGAAGCTCAAGGCAAGAATGCAAACAGCTTCATCACAATCAAAATAGTTACCTAATCTTCCAAAAAAAGTTACCTACTAAAATTATGGCCATCAATCCGAATGACAATCCATGTTGAAGGCATTAGTTTATCTTCGACTTCAAAGGACTTTACATACTCAAATTTGCTGTTTGCCATCCAACCAAATTGAGCTACAAAGATGGGCGAAAAAGACCAACCAAAGCTTCAGCACAATTACCTAGGAAGATGAAAAGAACCCAAGTTTCACAACGAGCAAGCAACTTGAATGAAAATAGATAGGAGGCCAAAAATCTTTTGTTCATAATTTCTTCGTAACAAAACATATGGCTGGCATGGTTGACAAAATACTAATATAATATTTTGAAAGGATTTGTTTATTGATTTTCTCTCTATACAAAGTCTAAATAATAGAGGCACGATCCCTCAATTCTGATAATAGAAATTTGAGGTCTTCCTCTAGGTCGCCTTTGAGAGTGTCTCAGAGTGAGTTCATGAGAGTTCTCATTTTGTGGCTTTATGAAAGATGTCTAATATGTGAATTATGAGTAGTGAGCAAATAAGGTTTGTGCTTGGCTCATTTTAATCTCTCTTTCTATAAGTGAAGCCATCTTCCTTTTTGCTCATGGGCATAGGCATCAATGTAAAACCTTGTTAAATTTTGTCTTGTATTGTGTAGTACGTATGTAATTTAACTTTATTTTCTGTATCATATTGCAATATTTTAGGTCGCACTTCCTCCACATCACAACAGTTTTATCTTATTCCAATTCATGGTTGGTGTTAGTTTTATCATTCACAAAATCTCAGTACTTGGTTGGTATTACATTTGCTTGGTCACATGGCTGCAAATTCCAGGAAATTTAGTACGAATGGGGGTTTTCCATGTCTGGCACTCAGGATGATTAATATCTATTAAAGTAACTAACCTCTTTGCGATTTTAACATTTTCTTGGAATCACTACAGATCAAGGGGAAAGCCAGCTTTGCACAGTGCCTGATATCCAAAGTCCTGGCCTATCATTGGTCCATATACTAGGTCCATCCAAACACTTTAAAGGTCAGAATCCCTTGGAAATTTAAGAACCATAATTCAAAATTGAAGAATTTTGCAAGTATGTATTACAAAATATATACCCTCACAACTTGGCAGGAGTTTGAAATTTCGTAGAGCAAGTCAACCAAACACCAAATTCTAATCTGACATAATTGAGTCAAGTTCTCATGAGTCCTGAGATACAAATTTCAGCTAGGAGAAACTTTCCAGTTCCTGCCTGAACTGAAAATTCTTGGCCGATACTTCCAAAAGATTCATATTTTGGCTGGAGCCTAGACCAATAAACTCTGGCGAAAACTTTTTACTATGCCGTGGCTCAATTCTAATTTTAATAACATGCGCGACTCTAATGTACATAATAGATTTATCAAATTAAAATAGAGACTGTTGAAATGCTGGTTATAAAAAGCAAGTTTTGTTGAAATATCTTCATCTAGTTAATTTAAAGAAATAAAATCGACGGGTGATAGAAATATCCACTTTAGCAATTAGGATATTATTATTTTCTTTAATTCTCACATCAACAACCATCTTTTGTTGGATCAGTGGACCCCGCCTCAATGTATGTCATTTAATTCAAATTGAGTCACGAGGCTGGGAACTCAGTTATGCAAGCTTAATGTGGTTCGAACTTCGAACTGACACCAACCTCAAGAGGAGAAGAAGAAGAGCCCACCACAACCAGTATAACTACACATGAAGAGACAGAGAGAGAGAGAGAGAGAGATGAGTTCGGTACCTGTTGATGGCGATGATAATGATGGGACAGCTAGGATAAGTGGGCAACAGTCGACCAAGAAGAGAAGAAGCAGAGGAGGGGCTGTGAGAGGACTGAGGAAGCAATGGCAACAGTCACATTTAGGGGCGAAACTCACATCGGAACCCAAATCACCGTAACATGTTGCCACGTCAAATTAATTATAATAAATTAATGGAGTCCATTTTTTTTAAGTACGAAAACCCTCCACAATCTATTTATCGTTATATTTTTTTACCATACACATATAAAATCCGATATTTTCTATTCCACATAAGCCGCCCTCGGCATATGGGAACGAGTACACCCTGCATAAGTGGCCCTGATCAAGTTTAGGGTCCTTCACCCAAGGGAGACATAATCCCTACTTAGATAATTCCCCAGGACTAACCAAATTTGAAGTCATTTAAGAAATTTAATATTTTTCTATTCAAATAACATAATAAAATTCCATACAACAAATCCGATATTTTCTATTCAAATAACAACCTCGATATGAAACTAACATATTCCAAATACTCATAAAAAATATTTTCTAAGTTCATGGAGATAAGACAATAATCAAATAACTGAGCTTAAGACATATAAAGCATTTAAGAGACAATCTCTAAACATTTTCATAAACAACAAAATTTAGGACAATTCTAAAATATTTTAAATTCTTCATAATGATAGTCAAACTTATATAACAATCATCAAAAATAAATAATGCAGATTAAAACAATTGAAAATAAATGCATATATTAAACTAAAATTTAAGTCATAATTAACATTTTATTACCCTACCTTAAAATTTGAAATTTAGAACTGGGTTCGACTTTGAGGGCTGAGTTGGGGACCAAGTCAGCACCGACTCGTTATCTTTCCACAATCGAGAGGATATCGCTCCTCTGTGAACCAGCCGGACGTGGTGCCCTCTACTCAGAAACCAAGCCACTCAAGTCTTCATCCGAGTCTCCTGACTCAGCTGCCCCAACTTGGACTGAGAGCGAGAGCGAGGGCGGGAGTGAAAGGAAGAGATGGAGAGAGAGCGGCGAGTGAAATATCTGCCTGAGAGACACTCGGCAAGGGAGGGAGAGATGAAGGAAAAAGAGGCGAGACAGAGGGAGAAAGAAATCGACAGAGAAAGGGAGAGGAATCGAGAGAAACGGGGAAATCGGGAGAAATAAGAATCAGAAGAAAACGAGAGGGATCGGCGAGTTGAGAGTGAGTCGAGAGTGAGAGAAGACTTGAGAGGGAGAAGTAGAGCGAAAGCGAGAGTCTGAGTTAAGAGAGGAGAAGAAGAGAACCTCTCCCGTGGGCCCCACGTCCCTCGTTCGAGGTTTTTTAGTAAGATAGAAAGGTATTTTATTATTTTTATTTTTAAAAATTGGATTATGTTATCAAATTAATTCAACAATTTTTAAATTAAACTAGATTCAACTTTAAAATCAATTTAAATTTAATAAAAAAATTAAATAAATATAAGTTTAATTAAAATTTCAGTCATGATATGAAAAATATTATTTTTAAAATTTCAGTCATGATATGGCAGATATGAATGGAACTCATGGCACAAGGCAGATTCACAAGAGATATAAAGAGTAGATTTTATACAAACCAAGTTGTCCAAGGTTTAATTTAATTTCTATGATGATTATAGTAAACTTATAGGAATATATTGAAGCCCAAATAGATATTTTGCTGCAATGAACTTTTTAGAATACTCAACAAATCTTCAGAACATTGTAAAAAGTAGTTTTTAAACTGGAGCGGGAATCGATCTCAAAAGTCTACTTTATAAAGTAGATTTCTGATTAAGATTATGTAGGTAAAATGTTTCTAAAGTAAAAATCATAAACCCAATGTAAACACATGGTATAAATAGGAGATTTGTACCTGCATCCATGTCTTGGATTTTATTTAAATAATATCCTGTCACAGATTAGAGATGATCAGGCTACTCCTTGGCTCCATTTTCTCCTATTCAGCTGCCATGTCAATCTTATCCTTGTTCTCGTCTCATTAGGAGGAAGGAGGTGGTAGTTTCCTGTTTGACTCGTACAGTCACTCCAGGACAAGAGAACTGCTTAAAGACAATAATTTTTTTTGGTCATTGAACAAAGGGAAATCTAACAAAGAACATGAACCTTCCAATTGTTGTTGTGTGATCCTAAAACCTTGATAGGGAGCGTTCAGTTTTAGAAATTTGCCAGAAAGAAACATGGCATTGATACTGCAGGGGGAGGGTTGAATTTTTTTAAAATGGTTACTTTGTATTAATGAGAAAAGATTACAAAGTAAAATGTACAAAAGGATAGTATAGGACTATACTTAGAAACAAAATGAAAAAAAAAATCACACAAAACCAATGAAAATCAATTTGGAAGGGTTGGTTTAACGGTTAAGACGCTTGTCTCATGAAGTGAGGTCTTGAATTCAATTTGCGCTTAATTTCTCTGGGTCACTCTTCATCAACTAAACCAATGTGTGTGAATTAAGAGGTTTACATTAGATCATGAGATTAATCTCACATCCAATATAAGTTGGAGATATCCATGTTAAAAAAAAAAACAATGAAAGAACCATATCCCTTAGCAATGTTTTAGTCGAGCATCTTATACAGAAACATTCATTATCTATTTGTCTCCACCAACCTTCTAATACCCCTAAAAAACAAAATAGTTTCCATTGGGGTCACTTTTTCCAAGCAATTGATTCGTTGAATCCCCTTAAATGATTAACCTACCTTAAATATTGTCTTTCCAAATTTCCAAAGCATAGATAATTTCCTTTAGGATCCATAATAGTTGTAGCTGTAGCAAAAACTATTTTCCTTTCCACCGTTAAAAAACTATTTTCCTATCCCAATTGTGGTAATGTTGCAAGAACCTCTAAAACAGTTGGTAAATACTTCTCGTTGCAACCTCAAAGTTGTGGATTAAGTCCTATAGTTGTTAAATAGTTAGTTGAACCATAGGAAAAAAAAACATTAGAAATCCAAATGCAAATATCAACCTTTGATTGATGAGATAAATGGTTTCAATGATAATGATGATTACGATAAACTAATTCCTTTTTTTGGCGGTAGATTGTAGAATTCATATAAACAACAGCAATAGTTGCCTAAGTAAACCAATTCATATAAAAAAAGTATAACAGTTGCTTCACTGAAGCAACATCACTTGCGGTGGCTAACTTGCCTCATCAGACTATACATCCTTACTGAATCTAATATCCTCCACTAAATGCACTCAAAAGCAAAAAAAAAACACATAGTAGTAGAAAAAAAGGTAATAGGAGTCCTAAACCCAAGCATTTTCTCATTTACCCCTAATCCAAAAACTAAAAAAAAAAAACCCTAAAAAAGGTATGCAAGATCTTTTATTATTGCTGTAGTTTCATGTTTTTTCATAGCCTACAGGAGGTGGTATCATGCAGTTTTGGACCAATAAGACAGCGTGCCGCGTGGACACAAACATCTTGCACATCAGTAAATCTCTTTATTAGAACAAAGAGAACTGTAACTTAAACTTATGCTACAAGTCTTTTTTTTTAAACGTACAGGATCTTACAATCATCTTGTAATATATCTTTCAAAAATTATATATATCTTGTAACACGAAAGGGCAACTTAAAGTAAGTTTGCATCAGTACAAAGGATGTTAAACAATGAACTTTTCTAAGATCAACACAACTAGAAAGCAAGTAATCTTCACCCGTAAGGAAACCCAATTACCACAAGGTGGAGAGATGCATCTTGGTGTTTCTTTTATCTTCTAAGATGAGAAAACAGTATGTCGAGTAGAATGCTTATTTTACTAATGCCATATTCTTGGGATCAGACTGATGCACATAGATGCTTGATACTTCTGTTTTATGCCTGCATTTTCTCCAACTTCCGTATGATATCGATTGTTTCCTCCTTCTCTTTTATCCATCTCTCAACGGCATGGTTATCAGGAGGGATAGTGCATGGGTAGGAGGAAGAAGGGTTAATAGATGATCTTTTAAGGAACTGTTTCTGCTTTGAATCTGCAAAACAGAGAAGTGACTCTTCACATATTTCCTGAGCAGATGGAGGTGGAATTGGCTCGAAGTCCAGCAGCTTTGAGTATTCAACAATGAGGTGGTACATGTAATCATAGACATGTTCCATGTTCAAATCTTGCATGAAATCCTGTCCTCCTTTTCCTATTGCTTCTGCCTGCATTGTAACCCACCCATGAACCACAAAAGGAATGCTTAGCACAGCATACAAAAGAGCTTAGCAAAGCAGCAGCACTCAAGAACAATGTTCTGAAATTCAAAATTGTATTGTAAATTGTTTTTGTCATCAAATTGTAAATTGTATAGTAAATCGGAAGATTTTTATTATTTTCTCAAAAAGGGTAACGTATCTAGAAAATTAAAAAAGAAAAAAAAAAAACAGTTTTTCACACTATGCATTTGTCTTCAAACACTATTGGTGAAATGACAAAAAATGATGATAGTATCATATACATGACTTGATTGTCATTTATGTGAAAATTGTTCCAAATTACAATAAGAAACAATAAAGTGGTCATTTATGAAAATTCTTCAATAAAGTCATAAATAAGATTTTATAGCATTTCCGTCAACTCATTCAGAAGATAATAAAATGTATAACATTCTAATCATGTCATCAATTTGCACATCCAAATGCATAATAAAATCAATTATTTAATACTCAACGAAGAGCAATCCAAACTTAAAGAACTTAAGAATCAATTCAAGTAGCCCCAGAAAATGGTACACTCTACTGATTCAATATTTACCCAATAAGGAGAAATGATATCATAAACAGGTCCCCAACTGGAAAACATCCCTCAGTTAAAGAAACCTCATTGGCAAGCTACAAAAGGAAAACAAAATGATTTTCATGCCAGAGGGAGACAAAGGATACCTCCAGTGGATGCTCATTGCCCCAGTCAACAGCAAACTTGATAGATTTACAAAGGTTACTTGAGCTAACTGGCCAGTAACTCTTTCTTGGTGCAAGACCGCGACTGAAGAAATCTTCATACTGTGGATCTATTATTAGTGAAAGAGAACCACATGAGATTATATATTTTAAACTTACCGACCATGCATAGCCCTCCGCATAAATTTTATACCTGCAGATGGATGAAGGAAGTCTTAGGAAGATATTGTCAGCAGAAACAAATGTGCTACCTAATGGTATTTCTGAAGTAGCTATAGTCCATGCCTTAGATTATAGATTATACAAACTTAGCAGTATGAAGATGATACTATGACAGTAGGGACTAAGATCCTGGTCAAAGATCATAGGTTCTTCATGCTGAAGTGAGATAGAATCTCACCTTGCAGCTCGTATAAAACAAAAAGGCTTGAGAAAGATGTTGGAAACAAGAACAAATGGCAAAGGTGAGACACTATTGGAGTGATCCCCTAATATTGAATGGAACTATCATATGAAGCAACTAGACCTGAATTGTCATCATCATCATCAAAACCATTATCTATTTGGGATAGTTTTCAAAGTTCCATTTTTGAACTCAACACTATAAAGGACCAAGACTTTAATTGTTGGACACAGCTAAATGTTGGGCAATAAAGAAACAGCAAAAAACAAAGTACATAAGTAGCAAAGATGTAGCTAGGGGTAAGCCTAGGCCGAAAAGAATAGGAGGGGTGATTCATGATGAGAGGGGTAGGAGGCTATTAGTTTTTTCTGAGCCTTTAGGGAATATGGAGTCAAATAAGGCGGAACTGAGAGCAATTATAAGAGTCCTTCAGGTTTAGTCTAGGCTTGGGAATAGGAGGGGTGATTCATGATGAGAGGGCGAATATGGAGTCAAATGAGGCGGAACTGAGAGCAATCAGGAAAGCCCTTCAGATTTGGTCTAGGCTTAGGAATGGTAATCTCATTGTTGAAGGTGATTCGACTAATACCTAACAATAGAAAGCCTCTCCCGTGGAAGTTGGTACATTGTTAATGACATTAGGAGGTTGAGTAGGATGGGAGGAACCTCCTTTACACATTCCTCTGTCAACAAATAGTGTTGCGGACATTCTAGCAAAGGTCACCTTATTGTAATCGTGTCACTGCTTGGGGTGTATGAGCATTGGGGGTTCTTATTGTATCTTATGTTGGGTGTGGAGTAGTGTATATATAACTTTGTATTCTGATTCTTTTTCGTTTTTTAGGAGAGCTACTTGCTCTCATCTCATCTATATTCTCTACATGATTTAATGAAATTATTTGTCACTGTTTCAAAAAAAAAAAAAAAGCTAAGATGTAACTAAGGTGAATGGAAATACATATAAGAAAAGGATAAACGGGACAAAAAAAATCAAGGAATGTCCACTGAGATGATATGGATTCTCCTTGCAGAGAATGGAAGCACTACACGAAGATAGAAAGGGGAAAGTGGTTAAGATATGGGTTGAAACTATGAGAAGTGGCACATTAGACTGCAGAATATTAGACAAAATCAATCCTTAGGAGAGGAAAAAAAAAGGATGAGTGGAAAGTTAGGTCTTAGAAAACCAACCTTGAATAGATGGGATAAGGAAGGCTTGGATGATGATGACGATTACATTGAAGAACATGGCACAATGACTCACCGATGATTACATTGCTTGGATAACTTGGACTGGTCAAAACCAGTTCTAGCTTCTTCTCCCCAATTCTGTCATTAAAAAAAAATCCATCAACATGTCATATTTCTGAGGTAGAGAGTTACGGCTACATTTTTTATTGTAAAAATTACTAGTAGATAGCCAAGTAAAATGAAACTTAACCTGACGCATAATTTGGGCTCCCCAAGTCCTTGAATCATTACATTTCAGCAACTCTGCTCGTACAGGAGACATAACATCTGGATTTCCCTTCCAATATGCAATGGGATGCTTCTTTGTCCACTTCAGAGCTTGGGATCCTACCTTGATGCTCCTGAACTCCTCATCCCAGGGTCCTATGTTTACCTCAGGCCTGCAAAAGTAGCTCGTTTGTCACAATTTACTGTACTAAAGACATCACGTCTAGATCTTTGTCCAATTTCTTGTACTCAAAACTCTTCAAAAGACATGTAATTTAAAAAAGATTCCACTCCCAAGACAACAGGCTGATCCAGAAGATGAATGCATTACCGATGACTATAGTAGTCAAGGCACAAGGCACAATTAAGGTATCCTGACATCTAAGACGCAAGGCAAATGTCTAGACGCAAGCCTCATTTTGCCAGGAACACTTAAATACTTGAAAAAATATGTGTGGATTCTTGGATTTATGACCATGTTGCATCATGTCAATGAAATATAGTACTACTCATTGAAGCACCAAATATATTGGCAACTAAGCTTCCAAGTACATGAACACTTATATTATCTAATAACTAGAGTCTTTAGTAAGTACAACTACCAATTCCCTCATGTTAACTACAATATTACTGGCTATTCCTAAAAAGAAAAAGAAAAACACTTTAAAAAATAGGCATATTGTAGAAAAGTTTCTTAAAAACCAACATACAAGTAAGATGAGCCCGAGGTAGAGCCACACGAGGTGCAAAATGGGTGTGGAGCCCTAGGTGCAAGGAAGGCACACCTTTGACCACTGTGCCAACAACACAAAGTAAACTATGCATTCAACATATCTGGAAAGACAACATTGAAAAATTGATTCAAGATTTAGAGTTGTTGTTTTGCATATTTAGGTCAGAAGATCAAGATCAGTTGTTCTAGCCTAGTAAATTAAAGAGCATCTTTCTACTTCCAAAAAACATGAAATTCTCTCAACTTTCAAACTTTCCTAATGAGGAAATTCACATTGGAATACTCCATCACTCAATGAAAGACTGAATGGGTTAACCAAATAAGGAACTTGGTACTCAAGTGAATCTTCTTTTTTACTTTTATCTCTGAAGAGACTCCTGATTTTGAGGTAGATGCTCTCGTCTAAGATGCATGAGCACTTCTAAATGCTCCATGTAGTAAATCAACACCGACACCATTTTGGATAACCCAATAATTACAAGATACTTTGTAAAATATACTTCGACTAATTATCTTATGTTAGGTATGCTACAATTGGTTTCACCAAAGGAAATATACATAAGGCAGGCCATAAAGCAATCTTTCTGTAAAAGAAATTCATAAAATAGGTATTCATGCGACATTTAGCATGGTTAGAAGACTATTTTTTTTTTTTTTTTGAATTTATGTGTGAGAAACCGCGGGTAAAACCCCCACGGATGAGCCCACTACCCCTAGGGCACACCAAGGTTAGGCCATGGGGGCTCGAACCCGCAACTTCCCGCTTCCTACGGCGAGAGGCTACTAGTTGAGCTACACCCATGTGGGTTAGAAAACTAATTAATCTATCTAAGAGAACTAATATCATGGTCAATATGCTTCAAGTAAAAAAATCATAAAAACAATATAGAAATATTCTTTTACCAGGGCATCCATTACCCATACTTTGGACAAATAGAATGCCGGTATCCGTTCATGCATCCATGTCCACAAGATAGGCTCATGCCAAGCATGGAGCCAACAGTCTACAACTCATAGCTGCATCGCAGTGCCTCCTCTATTATTGGGTGTCTCTCTTTTAAAATGCATTTACCATTGACCAAATAGGGGAAAAAATTGAAATGAAGTTTAAATGTTACTTGTTATGTAAAATATGCAATGCAATGTACCAATACCTAGACAAATGCCTCGTTTGGGGGTGGGAGTTGTGTTTCTTATGAGTGAGTATGGATGTTTCATTCTTTTTTATGATAAAAAAATTATTTCTTAAAATTGGTGTCAGAAATATACACAATAAAGAATGTTCATATATTTTAAAATATCATAATAAGTGCAACCAGCAAAATTAAGATCATGCCTAAGTGTTTGCCTTGCTCCTAAGGCTCTAAAACCGCTTGGCGCCTAATAAAAGTGAGCATTTCTCATTTTCTACACCAAATTCACATTATTAATAATAAAAAAAGAACTTTAATCAAAGAATGCTGAATCAAATGAATCCAGAGCTATGAATTCTTCCAACCAATGTCAAAGATACACGGCAATAACAAATATACCATTAGTTGTCAAGGTGCAAGGCAAAATCAAGGCATTAAGGGGTCCTGAAGCCTAAGGCACAAGACACATGTCTAGGCATAAGCCTGATTTTGCCAGGTGTGCTTACTTAGATACCTCAAATATATATGTAGATTCACAATTTTTTGTCATTATTACATCAATGTCAACAAAATATATTACTACTCATCCAAAGCAGCAAATATATTGGCAACTAAGCCTCCAAGCACGTTATATAAGTATATATTATGTAAAAGCACACGTAAATTATCTAATAGAGTTCATATTAAGTATTACTAACAATTACTTCATACTAACCACAATATGTACTAAGTATTATCCAAAAATAAAATTCAAAAAATTGCTAGGCAAGCCGCAAAATAGGCTTGGAAATGCTTAAACTTACCAACCCCAAAAAGACCAATCTGGGAAGGGTATATCGAAATGATCTTTGGTGGTGCAGTAACGAAACAGCGGAGGGGGCGGCTTAGTGGAGGGATTGTAGTTGGGACCTTTCAATGACAGGCTTGTCCATACAATCAAACATGAGATCAACATCCGGGACCCTCCCAGGATACCTCTTGAGGAGCTGCAACATCCCCCAAATTGTAAACATGGTCCGGCTCTGCACGCAATCATAGTAGAAGTCCACATATAGCCGGCCACCCGAAATGATCAGACGAAAGGCAGAGACATTCCGTGCTTCATTGAGATTGGAGATGGAAATTCTGGACTTGGTCCAAGGAGCAAGATCATGGTGGATCCAGTAGAAGAAGGATGGGCAAGAAGGTGTTGGATTTGGTGATAAAGCTGGCTGGCCTGGATTGGGTGGTTGTGGGCAGGTGAGGAGAATCGAGCAATGGAAGATGGTGGAGATTTGTCCATATTTGATGGGCCCCACATCACTGAATCTCTTTGGCTCAAATGGGTGCCATGGAGTTGGTTCCAAATTGTGTCCTGCAACTGTCTTTCTATGGGATACGAAATCATCCACCTTTTTTAACATACATTCATGCAACCAGAAAAAAAAGAAAAAAAAAACAGATAATTAAATTCTTTGCACAATGAACAAGAAAAAATAGAAACAGAAAATTAGAAAATCCATTGCAGTAAAGTACCATGTTACACATGCTACAAGTGAAGAATCCTCAACAAAGAGAAACAAAAAATGAAATAGATTTAAAAAATATAATTCAAATACACAGTTGAGTAATAATGGGTGAAAACCTGAAATCATCCACCTTTATTATACATATCCATGCAACCAAAAAAAGCAGAAAAATTAAATTCATTGTATGACGAACCAAAAGATTGACAGGTAGAAAGTTAGAAAAATCACTGTATGTATAATATACAATGTCAAACGTGTTACCTATGACATAACTAACAAAGAGAAAAAAAATGAGATAAACACTTTCAAAAATCTATCAAATATATACTTGGGTCTTAAGCGATTAAGTGGCCTATGGGCCTCAAGCGACCTCCACGGAGAATGATGACCATTGCAAGGAAAATTAGGGGCCTAGCTTTGGGATTGAATGTCTCCTTCATTTGAGTCAATCGATCAGCAAACGGCGTTGCTGATTTCCTTGCCAAAAATGGGATCAACAATTCGGCACATGGGTTTTTTTTTTTATTTTTTATTTGAGGATTGGGACCTTGGGCTTACTACTTGTTTTCTTTGTTTGGATATGGCCTGTACTTTCTCTTTTTTAATAATTTTTTTTATGTTACCTCTCAATATATATATATATACACTTGGGTGATGATGGGTGATAAAAATATTAAACAAATCCACATCCAAATACGTCTGCCAGTTCAAACAAATAAATAAAGTAAATTTTATGACAGTGACGAGATAAAACAATAAAACTGAGATACATAAAAAATATCACACGCAGTTGGGTGATAATGATTGATAAAAATTTATCAAATCCAAATCCAAATCCAAATATGATTGCCAATCCAAATATATGGAACAGATAATTTTTATAACAATCGTAAAAGAGGGGAAAAAGAACAGTAATAAAAAGGAGGAAGAGGAGGACCTTATGGAGGAAGAAGAGGAGGGCAAAGATGGAGAAGATTGACAGGAAGAAGATGGAAGCAAGAATTCGGGTTGAGCGGATGATATTTCTTCGCGCACCCATTTATTTATTTCACATGAAATTGTGGATCTATAGCAGAAATTCTCCTCCTCTGCTTATCAATCTTGCATTCTTCTCTTCATGAACGAAGGAAAAAAAACAAAAATCGACAGAAAAACGGGGAAAATAAATAAAAGGAAATTCCTTCTTTATAATGAAAGTTGATGGAATGTGGAACGAAATTTCCGATTTCTTTCTGAATCTGTAAGATTTATCTTTCTGTAATCTTTAGACAGAGCAGTGCTTTTAGTGTCCAAAAGTATAGAGGCCTAAAAACAGCTCCCATTGACACGTTAAAATTATAAAAAGCTCCCACTGTCACGTTAAAAATCTCTTGGTGGGCCCCACTATGCAATAAAAAAAACCGGGAAAGATTCAATGGTTCAGTCTCTAGATGTGTTTTACATTTGCAAAACGAGTCCGGCTGGATTGAGATAAGTTGGCTTTGAATTGATTATAAATAATAATAATTTATTTATTTATTTAATTTAGATATTTTTATTAGTGATGTGATATAATTTCATTTTATTTGATAAGGCTGAAAGTCAACTTTAATTGAGTTGGATTGAGTTTTAGTCAGGTTAACTACAGGCTATATTAATTTTATTTTTTGTCTTTGACCCAATTAATTTTTTTTATTATTAACAAATATGAATCTCATTTTTTCAGCTTGATCTCTTTATTTTTAGTATAAATAAATGAAAAGAGGAATTTCCTTTTACATAGAATCATTGGGCTCTTAAAACTGAGATAATAGGAATCGATTTTTTAACTTGAGGTGGTGTACATCGATTATATTTTTTTCATTTGAATTGGGTTATTTGAAAATTGAGCAACTAACCCCCTTAATAATTGAAACAATAATTTTGAATTACATGGCTGACCATGTGGTCCTATCAACCAAAACTATTATAAAAAGTTAGTCATCTAGTTCATTACAAACCAATTCACAAGAGAATTTATCTATAAGATGTAAGTTCATAACTATGATTGATGATGATAAAATAATAATAAAAACTTAGAGCTCTTGGTTTTCATTCCTTAATTGATTACAAAGATGAAGTACAGAGAGATAATTAGTACATAAACTAAATAACAAAATAAACATTCCTTTGAAACAGGTTTTCAAGAAGAAGAAAAAATCTTGGTAAGAGAATAAATCTATCTAACAAAACCACACACCCTATTATCTCTCTTTTTTTCTTTTTCCTTTTTATAATCTAGGAGAAATCCGAAGTCCACATCAACGGTCAGTTGTCAAGTTACCAAGGTGAGTTTACGCTTAGCTCTCCTAAAACCTAAAGGAAATGCCCCATACCCACACAAAACACCTCCGGTCAACGCTGCTAGGACTCGAACTAATTGGCCTCCCGCTTCCTGAGCTGGAAAGTGGCCAGTTGAACTACCCATGCTTGAACTTGAATGAAGTCAAATACCATGGATAAATAAGGATTATATTCGTATCGTTATTCTGTGTGGGCTGTATTGAGCTTTGAGCCAAGTAAAGCCCATGCTCACTTATAATTACACAGGCCAGATTGGTAGGGATAGAAATTGGGCCCAAGAATTAAGGTCCAAAATGCTTGGCCTGCGATTAATAGGGCTTTGTGCATTCAATAACCAATCCCATTTTTTTCCCGAAAGCCTAAAGTGCACAACTCATTCTCGGCCCCACTACAATAGGACTTGGTAGACTGAAAGCCCAATCCAAGCCTGGCCCTTGCATCCCTAGGGATTGACGGGGCATACCTGGGCCCAATCTGTATCGGCATGTACAAAGCCTGATTTAAGCCTGATTTAAATCTTCACATGGCCCGGAAGCTGAATTTCAATCTTTAACCTAAAAGCCCAACTTCAATTTTTATATTAAAACATACATAATCTTATGAACTCATATTAGACTTTTCAGACTTATGGAATAAAGTCAAGCCCAAAATAAGCCTTTCAAGTAGGTCAGGCTTTTAGACCACAGGCCCCAGCCAGACCCACATTCAAACTGGGCTTCATTTTCTCTCTCTTTAAGTTTTTTTAGCTTTTGAACTTTTGTTAGGCCCATTGTACTGAGTTACTTAAGAAGAAATTCCAGTCATTTCATTAGGGGGTTTTACTAAGAATACAAATACTAAATATCATTTAAAATAAACCAATAACAAAGTAAAAATACAAGAAAGAAGATATCAATCTTCCAAGTGATGTTCCATATCAGCATCACCATTTTCTCATGGAAATATCATGTTATTCAAAATATAGTGTAGCTCAACTGGTTGCCTCTCGCCTCAGGAAGCGGGAAGTTGTGGGTTCGAGTCCCCATGGCCTAATTTTGGTGTGTCTTAAGAGTAATGGGCTCACTTGTGGGAGTTTTAGTAGGACTTAGGCTGCAACTCGGGTCGGGTTTTGGCCCAACCAGCATGACCCGACCCAAGAAATCATGCGGGTCGGATCAAGAATTTCCGGGTCAACAGGTCGGGTCGGATTGAGAAGATAAAAACCCTCATGAAATTCGGGTCGGGTTGACGATTTTATAAGTTAACCCGACCCAACCAGACTAAAATGGGTTCAAAATGCGGGTCGGGTCAGAATTCGGGTTGATTCGGATTAGAATTCGGGTCAGGTAAGGTTGTGAAATTCAGCTTGAGAATTCAGGTCTGGTAGGGTTGGGTTTTAAGAAACCCAACCCACTCGACCCGAGTTGCAGCCCTAGTAGGACTGTGTCTGAATTTCCCACATGTAAATTCAAAAAAAAATGTATTACTAATACATTTCTATGAATATTATTGGCTTATAGTAATATCAGAATATTTTTAATTTTTGAAGTTTTTATTGTGATATTATTAGAAAAATCTTATAAAAATATAATATTTTAAAATCATTAAAAATATATTCTAAATGGTGTTATCGGCATATGGTATTTTCACAATAAAAATATGAGAGAAATGAAAATGCACAAGGTATTTGTTATAATGTTCCAAAATATTGATGATAATTCAAACATGTCCATAAGAATCATCTGTTGACTAATAACATATGGAAGTTAAGCATCTGAACACATGAAAGTTAGTTGACATCATCAATATATTAAGAACATTTTATTTTCATAAGATTTTTTTGTTAAATCTTCACTTCCAAACCTGTAAATAAAAATGAATAGATATAAAGCCAAGAAAACATGCATCCACACACACACACTAGTTAACATCATCAATATATTACGAACATTTTATTTTCATAAGATTTTTTTGTTAAATCTTCACTTCCAAACATGTAAATAAAAATGAATAGATATAAAGCCAAGAAAATATGCATCAACACACACATATATTATATATAGACTGAAACTTGAGCGGGTTGGGCTGAGTATTAATAAATCTAATCCAATTCATGTCAAAATTAATTGAAACCTGACCCGATCTGAATTGCTGACCGGAATTACTCAACTTGACCCGACTTGAATTTCTGACCTAATCCAACCCGAGTGCTGGCTTGACCTGACATTTAGCCCTAAACACTACTGTTTTATAACTTAGTGCACTTAAGTGAAGTCGGGTTGATTTTAAATTTCTCACCCAACTCGTCCTGAATTTCATGTAGGTTTCTTTTCCAATCCAACTCAATCTGAAATATACAAATACATAATCGAAACCCACTTATTTTTCGGTTCAAGTCTTATGAGTAAGATTAAAATGCGACCCAAGTTTCATCCCTAATATATATATTATGATAACTTATTATGATGAGCATGCACATGACAGATAGAGAGTGAGCACGCATAGCCTCGAGCATGAACTTTCATGCAAGAAAAACCATGTGTGCTCACTCTCTTCTGTCACCAAAACACTCAAAAAGTATAGATTTAACTTCCTTTTCTCTTTCTCTAATGAGCAGAGCATCTGAACAGAAGAAGTAGACCTTCAGAAACTTAGGAAGAAGAAATAACAAAGGACATTAGAGATGGCAGAATATGATCGTTGAAAAATTAGAATGGAAATATAGAGTAAGAAATCTGATGAAGATTTTGAAGTGATCTTTGCATCTTAAATCAAGTAAAGGCATGTCTTGAGAGAGAAGAGAGAGAGAGAGAGAGAAGGGTTTGAAGTTTGAAGAACTAAGTTGGGTGGTGAGGGGATTCTATAGAGGTGAGGTTGGGAGGGTTGCACCATCTTTTGAATGGAATAAATGGGGTTCTCTCTTCCATTGGTGCTTATTTAAAAACTATTTTTCATGGTTAATACAACCACCACCTCTCATTGATTTAACCTCATCTATTCCTCTTACCAATGCATCTTGTAATTCTAAACACTAATACAGTGCAACTGCTTCATGTGATGCAATAAGTTGGTTTCAAATGTATGAAAATGCAGCTTACCAAATGTAACTTGAACAAGAGTCACCACCCTTTACAGATTTTAAAAATGATTGTTATTTGGGTAAAAAAATGCTTATTAAAAAGTCTTTGTTGGGAGACAACTCTTTTTTTTTTTTAATTTACGTGTGGGAAATTGCGGAATACTCAGCGTAAAACTCCAACAGGTTTACCCCTACCTCTAAGGCACACCAAGATTAGGCCATGGGGGCTCGAACCTGTGTTGAGAGAAAACTCATTTTCTACCACATAGAAAACAGAAATATCGAGGAAAAAATAGAAAGGAGAAAATCAAACATAGAGAATCAAATTACAACACTGAGATTTACTTACTTTTCTTTTGGTACATCCAAAAGTTCAACACGATCCACTATGTTCAAAGACAAAAATTGAAAGAGAAACGACTCTTGCCCTCGTTACAGTTTTCACTTCTACTCTTTCTCACAAAAAAGAAACATTATATATTGCCCTAATTAGGGTTTACAAAATGTGCAATGCAGTGCAGATGAGATCGGCAATACATATTTAATAATCAAACTCTACATAACCTAATAAGTTTATGTTCAAAATGTGACTCACAAAAAAAAATCACATTGATTGAATCAATCATATCTTTCAAACTTAGTGCACTTAAGTCAGGTTGGGTTGATTTTAAATTTCTCACCCAACTCGACTAGAATTTCATGTGGATTTTTTTTCCAACCCAACTCGATCTGAAATATACAAATACATAACCGAAACCCACTTATTTTTCAGCTCAAGTCATATGAATCAGATTAAAACGCGACCCAAGTTTCATCCTTAATATATAGATATTATGATAACCTATTATGATGAGCATGCACATGACAGATAGAGAGTGAGCACGCATAGCCTCGAGCATGAGCTTTCATGCAAGAAAAACCATGTGTGCTCACTCTCTTCTGTCACCAAAACACTCAAAAAGTATAGATTAACTTCCTTTTCTCTTTCTCTAAATGAGAAGAGCATCTGAACAGAAGAAGTAGACCTTCAGAAACTTAGGAAGAAGAAATAATAAAGGACATTAGAGATGGCAGAATATGATCGTTGAAAAATTAGAATGGAAATATAGAGTAAGAAATCTGATGAAGATTTTGCAGTGATCTTTGCATCTTAAATCAAGTAAAGGCATGTCTTGAGAGAGAAGAGAGAGAGAGAGAAGGGTTTGAACTGTGAAGAACTAAGTTGGGTGGGGAGGGGCTTATATAGAGGTGAGGTTGGGAGGGTTGCACCATCTTTTGAATGGAATAAATGGGGTTCTCTCTTCCATTGGTCTTTATTTAAAAACTATTTTTCATGGTTAATACAACCACGGAACCACCAACTCTCACTGATTTAACCTCATCTATTCCTCTTACCAATGCATCTTGTAATTCTAAACACTGCTACAGTGCAACTGCTTCATCTGATGCAATAAATTGGTTTCCAATGCCATTCAAATGTATGAACATGCAGCTTACCAAATGTAACTTAAACAAGAGTCACCACCCTTTACAGATTTTAAAAATGATTGTTATTTGGGTAAAAAAATGCTTATTAAAAAGGTTTTGTTGGGAGAAAACTTTTTTTTTTTTTAAATTTACATGTGGGAAACTGCAGAATACCTAGCGTAAAACCCCCGTAGGCCCTACTCCTAAGGCACACAAAGATTAGCCCATGGGGGCTCGAACCCGTGTTGAGTGAAAACTCATTTTCTACCAAAAAACAGAAATATCGAGAAAAAAAACAGAAAGGAGAAAATCCAACATAGAGAATCAAATTACAACACAGAGATTTACTTCGTTTCCTTTCGGTACATCCACGGGTTCAACATGATCCACTATGTTCAAAGACAAAAATTGAAAGAGAGTCTACTCTTGCCCTCGTTACAGTTTTTGCTCTACTCTTTCTCACGAAAAAGAAATATTATATATTGCCCTGATTACGGTTTACAAAATATGCAATGCAATACAATGCAGATCGGATCGGCAATACATATTTAATAACCGAGCTCTACATAACCTAACAAGATTATGTTAAAATATGTGACTCACAAAAAAAAAAACCACATTGATTGAATCAATCAAATCATATCTTTCAAACTTCTAAGATTTTGATAAATATATAGAGATTAAAATCTAATTTAAAATGTTAATTTTAGAACATTTAAAAACATATTTAATTCATTTAATCAAAATATTTTTTATAAACATTATATTTAAATATACACTTTTCTAATAAATGCATTTTCATGATCAAAGAAATACATTGTAGGACTATTTTTTAATTTCAATAGAGAATCCTCTATAGACGTAACTCCTTGAACATGATCTTGATGCTTTGATACAATCTCGGATGCTTTAGAAATATCTCAATATTTTTTAGAAGAATCAGATCCTCCTGATACGAAATTTTGCTCAAAGCATTTTTTTTAATAAACATTGACATAATTGTACTGTTCTGAATATTAGAAAGAAAATTCTGAATTTATTTAAATAATAAAAATCAATACTTCAACCTCACCAAGAGTTACAGTTTTGCTCATCCTTGAATACTACAAACTTCATGATTTTTTTGGTCTATAGCATAACACATGGTTAGGTACTTCGGATGAAGCTGAATTCTAATATTTGGGATGATTTGGTCTCAATTTATGAGTTTAAAAAATAATATAAAATTGACAATAGTCTATAGTACGATTTTCGCCTTTTTTAGAAGTGCAAGTTAGGTCGAATTAAGTTGTGCGCGCCCAACTTGAGATACCCGTAAGACATGTCTTCTAGAATTAAACAAAACACACAAAAAAAAAATCCAAAACCACAGCCATTTTAATATATTAATAAAACAAAAATCATGGAGATCAAATAATGATAGATCCTAAAGAAGAAAGATACAAAATAAAGTCTCACAAAAATCCAAATTTGATAAAATAAAAATAAACTAGAGAATTCTAAAATGGATAAAATGTCTTTATATAATTCAATCGGAGATAGTGAGAGATGACTAGATTTATAGAATATCTTAATATAATTATATAGACCAATGAGTCTAGATTTTACTCGACCTAACTTGCATCGCTATTGTTTACATATCTAAATCGTGTGAAAATCAAATAGATCGTGAGTCCATAAACTTTTTCAAAGTTAATTATTGTATTGATTTAAATAGATGAGATAAATGACTACAGTAAACAATGATTGAGAATAAATAATTATACTTAGATTTCACATTGAGCATCTAGAGATATTGACTCTCCTTTAAGCCCTACTTTTGGATTAAGAAATCATGCATTCAACTAACAAAAATTCCCTTGAACCATACAAGGGATCTAACCCTAATTCTTCTCCATTTTCACTCCTTTTGCTTTGTTTAATGAAAGGTTAAACCCCTTTTAGGAGTGGGCATTCCTTTAATGACGCATCTAAACTTTCCTGAAGAGGATGGGCATTAAGCACTAAACCAGTAAACAGAGAAGACAAGATTTCCTCCAACTTAGCACACACTCCTTATTGCTATTATTCAAAGGGTGGAATATAAAATGAGGAATTTTTGTATTTTGTGAAATGCCTAATGCTTTTTTATGCTTGGTTTAGGTGTGTCTCTCACCTCCCAACTCCTTTTGAATTTTGGATCCTCACAAATACCTTTGGTTTTATCATTTGTCTAATATTCAGTTATAATTTTTATTTTATTTTTTTATCGATAATTTTATTTGTTAAAACATATGAGTGAAACTCCAGTTTTTTTTAAACTCCAAGATTCAAAAGTCCACTGGTAATGTGGAACATTGCTAACACTCTCCCCTCAGCATCAAGGCTAGGAGATACTCTACTTTCCCCCTCCATGCAAGGCTGGAGATATGAATCTGATCCATCCCAGTGGTACCCTATGCTCTGATACCGTGTTAAAACACACGAGTAGAACTCATCCTTTAAAACTAGCTTGAAAGAAGAGAGTGCTCATATGCTTATAAATTCCAAAATCCAAAGGTCCACCGGTAATATGGAACTTTGCTAACATTATTTTTAGTGTAGATTATCACGATCATAAAACAGTAGATAACAATATTCATTTTTTTTTTTTTTTGTTTTTCTCATGACTATATATACTTATCAACACTTTAAAACAATTCATATCCCTCATACCTCAAATTTATTAATGATTAGTTCAATTTTATTATTTTGTATATTTATTCACTATATTTTTAAATATTATATTTTCTGCAGAGGGTTTTGTGATAATATCATGGTAAAAACTTTAAAATTTGAAAATAGCTTACAATAATGGTATGTGTGACATTGCCTATGTACACTTTTGGGGTGATAATTTGTGACTTGGCCTGTGAACCCAACTGCATCTAAAAATTTTAAAATTTTAATTCAATCTAATTTCCCGACAAATAAAAAATCTCAATTAGATTGGATAGAGGAGTCTTTGAGTTGACCTGACCCTATTTAAAATTACTCAAGTAAATCTATTTTTTCTTACTCTAATGGCTCTAGCACGGATCCCACACCCAAACCCAAAGATCTTAAGCAAATGCTTTCATTCTCTTAGCCCACCACACTTGAAAGGAAGGCAGGCCAACCTCTCTTTCATTTTCTATTAAAATTATTTTTTTTCATTTCATGTTTCATTTTTAATTTTTTTTTATAAAGTTGGGTTATAAGGTTAGGTTAGATAAGGTTAGGCTTAAAAAAATTTAGGTAAAGTTTAGTCAAGTTAGGAAAACAAAAATCTATTCCTACAATCCAATCCTAGACTTACTTGACCCAATGGCCCAACCCATTGCCACCATAGTCCACCCTCGTATACTCAATAAAAGCATATTTTTAGATCTCAACATCATTTGTAACCCGTTGAATCTTGCCATGATCTTCATCGATAGATAGGTTGTCTCTTAGAAATAACAAAATTAGATTTAGATGGATTTGAAATGATTTTCTATTAGATGGGTTATTGACCCGCAATAGTTGCTTTAAAGACCCACCCTCCACATTTTTTTTGAAAAATCAATAGGGGTCAAAAAAACTCAACCCGCATGACCCCACCCTAGAAATCAGTATGTTTGAGTTATGTATTTGTATATATCGAATCGGATCGAAGTTTGAAAAAAAAAACCCACATGAAATTCAGGTTGGGTTGGGACCCAATCCAAGTGCACCAAGTTATAAAAAATAGTGATTAGGGTTGAAACTCGCGTCAGGACCGGGTCGGGGCAAAAATTCGAGTCAGGTCAAATTGAACAATCCAAGTCAGCAATTTAAGTCGAATTCAATAAATTTTGACATGGGTTGAGTTAGATTTATTAAAACTCAAACTGACCTGCCCGAGTTTTAGCCCATATTGGCCATTGGGCTATGGACGGATACCCTCCCTATTCATATAACGGCTGTCTTTACAACATATAAAAGCCGGGAATACAGGAGTTCTCTGATACTTCTATTCTTTGACGATTTATTCTTTTACCTTTATTTTTCGATAGTGTCGTGTCAGCCGATATGCTAATACGTATTGGTTTCTTAAAAAAATTAATAGAAAGGAGACGGAAGGCATCTACTTTTAGAATTAAAGGACAAACTCAATCTCTTATGGGGTCTTTTTAATCATCTCCTAGGATGTTGTAGACATAGGTGTCATATTAAAAATATGACATTAAGAATGTTGAATGGAGCAAAATTTTGAGAAATGAAAGTGAACCACAATGTCTAAAAGAAAAAGAAAGTAGACCAAATTCAGGTTCCACACCCACAATAAATAAGGCCCACAGAGAGCAAGTAGCTTCTTCAACTGAACTGTGTAGGGTTTGACTTAGGAAAGGAATATGTTGATCACAAGATTCTTGCAATTGCTTTTAAGTTTTAATGAGTGAGTGAACAATTTGTGGCTTTCTAACAATTCTTTCTTTCCAAGTATAATCTGAAAGATTCATTTGTTATGGAAAATTCCATACGGAACACACAAAATCTCCAATTTACATTTGGGTCACAGGTAAATTTTGCAAGGGTTTTCGTTAACATGGATTTCCCTTATCTTGTTTAGTAATTAAAGTAAAAAAGGTATAGAGGAAAAACTAACTTATTTAGAAGAGAGGTAAAGTGATTACCTCTTGCAGTGAAGAGATTTTCGGATTTGTTTTGAGAAGGGAAAACTTAGGGTTTTCTTGCCTTCTTTTCTTCATTACCAAACGGGCCATCGCTTTCATCCCTCATCCAAGCCAGGAGCTTATTGGGAGGGATGGAAAAACCATGATTTAATAACACAAGAAATCATGTAGCAACACAAGGGATTTATGTGGATTGGTGGGAAATGACAGTGAAAAGGAAGCAATTCTTCCATTTTCGAAAATAGGATTACAATGCTCTCTTCTCTTTGCCTCTCTTAGTACATATGAATCTCGTAACGTTATAAATCACTCAAAGATACAATACATAGAAAACATCTGATATAAAATTATAAAAATAACCTTATGCCTCAAATAAATCGCATTTGGGATGGTTAGAAAGGAGATGTTCTCCAAAATGGGAAAACATTCTTGGGCCTAAGGCCCTAGATTGTAAGGGCTAGTTTGGGATGACTTATGGGCCTTACCCTTTCATGGGTCGGTGATACATGTTCCACTTGAGCGGTGCTGTCAATGCTGACCCTGTAACAGTCTTTGAATTCTTGATCCTTGTTTTCGTATGCAACCATGTGACGAGAGTGGAGAATGAATCATGTAATACCCATGTATATGGATGGTTAGATTTAAATTAAGACGTTCTTGTCCACTTGCAAATTCCATCAGGGGATGGACGCTTTGTGACCTAGCTTTGGAATGCCTTTGGTACATTGTAACTTTAAATCTAAGAAAATACAACCCTTATATTGAGGAACAAATCAAATTGAATTGAATTTGGTAGGACAATGATGAGATAGTGTAAGAAGAACCCTTCTTTAGACAACTAAAAGGGGTCGGAGAGATGGTCGAATATCCACCCGCCTCAGAAAGCGGGAGTCTTTAGTTTGATTCCCATTCTACTCCAAAAGGCCACTCCAAGTAGAGTTACCCGGTTTGTATGGGTAGGGAGGCTTGCACATGCCCTCAATAATTAATCGGATGCTTTTAGAGGGTTTCACATGCCCCTGAGTTCGATCCTACTCTACCCCAAAGGATCATTCCGTGGGTAGGGAGGCTTGCACATGCCCCTAGGATTAGTTGGATGCTTTTAGAGAGCTGGACACCTTGATCATTAAAAAAAAATTGCTTTAGACAGGTGTTATAATATACTAAAATTACAATAGTCCGATAAGGTCTTTAAAATTATTTATTGCTTAGATGTCTTTTATAGATGATGTAGTATTAATTAATGAAATGAAACAATAACTCAACGCTAGGCTAAATCTCTGGAGTAAAATGCTTGATTCAAATAGTTTGAAAATTAGTAGAACTAAAATATAATATATGGAATGTAATTTTAGTGGGTTGGACAATAGCAAAGATAACTAAGTAAAAATAAAAAGTGACTTAGTTGTACATTGTGATAAGTTTAGATACTTGGTTCATATGGTAGAATCTCAAGGATGTTTCGATTTAGATACAATGAATAGGATATAGGGGTGGGGGTGGCCAAAATGTGGACAAACTAGTAGGGTCTTGAATAATAAAAGAGTCCACATTCGCTTAAATATACGATTTTATAAAACAGTTATTAAACCTGTGATGCTTTATAGAGTAGAGTATTGGGTAAAAAATAAAAGTAAACAAAGTCAAGACAATGGAGATGTGTATACTACGTTAGATGAGTAGTCAACTCTAAAGTTAAAAAGAATGCATTAGAGATAGTTTGAAGATAGCTCCAATGGATAATTAATTGAGAGAAACTCATTTGAGATGGTTTGATCGTGTTAGTAGAAGACCAAGCACAACCTTGGTACGTAGAGTGGAAAGTCCACAGATCGAAGGCACTAGGAGAAGAGGCTGACTTTTGAAAATATGAGGGGAAAGGATAAAAAAGACATGTTAAACTGTGGAGTGATTGATGGGATGATTTATGATCAGATTAATTGGAGGAGAACTCATAAAGCCGACCCCAGACATATGGGATTATTGGCTAATGATGACAATGATGATGATGCTTAACTACCTTGCATCCAATTTGAACCATGTTACCACTTTTTTATTGCAATAGTTGGGTCTCTTGAAAAGAAAAAGAAAGTCTGAAAAAAAAAAAAAGATGCAGCTGCATGAGCAAAAGAAAAAGATGCAGATGATTGTCCCAAACAAAAAAAAAAAGGAAGATTTTTTACTGCGTACTGCTAGCCAGTGGACTGGATCAATGACCATTAAGAACCAACAAAATGTTTATATTGGAAAGAACAAGTTAAACCAAATAATAAGCTCTAAAGAATAACTACAGAAGGAAAAAATAGCTGGAAGAGAAAAAGGACCATCAGGGTGTAAGTTCTAATCAATTCAAAATGCACTCTTAGAAACAAGCAACAGGTACTCACCTGCTGCAGAACTCCTAGTTTATGACAGACAACAATATAATCACATAAATAATTGGTTAAAAAAATCCAACCTTCTTTGGATTCTGAAGTGGTCATACCAACAATTTTGATCATAACAAAAACAGGGATAAGTGAATGTGTGGAATGGGAGGAATAGAAGGATATGATGCTTAACTAGCAATGTAACGACTTGTCCCGCTAGCACAATATTGTCCGCTTTGGGCCTATACACAGACCTGCACGACTTTGCTTTGGCGAGTCAACCCACTGTTGCTCCCAAAAGACTATGTGCTAGAAGGAGGAAGGCTACTACTTATATACCAGGGAATTTCCAATGCCACTAGCAATGTGGGACTTTTTGGGGCAGGGTATTACAATCTACCCCCTTAAAGCCAGAGTCGTCCCCGGCTCTGTACACACAACAACCAAGCCCACACCTTCAGGCAGAGAGTTGAATCATGCTCTGATACCATTTGTAACGACCCGTCCCGCTAGCATGATATTGTCCGCTCTGGGCCTCACACATGGACCCGCACGGCTTTGCTTTGGCGAGCCAACTCACTGTTGCTCCTAAAAGGTCTTGTCCGGGTATCAGAGTACACAGCGACACAATATTGTCCTCTTTGGGCCCTCGGGTAGAGCCTCGCTCCATACCCGGCAACCCTCAAGGTTTTGTTCCTAGCACATGGCCCATACACGCCCATTCTCGCCTAGGAGGCCTTGTGTTAGAAGGAGGAATACTACTACTTATGTACCAGGGAATTTCTAATGCCACTAGCAATGTGGGACTTTTTAGGGCAGGGTATTACAAGCAATGGAATAGAAGGATAGTGATACAGACGACGATGCTATTGTTAGAAATAAATAAAGTACGATATAGCAAAAACACATAAGATTAAGTGGTTCAGCGATGCACCAATGTCGACAGTGAGATGGGAGCAACTTCACTATCTTCGAATATAGTTATAGAAGTTCTCTCCTCCTCATGTCTCTCTCAATAGTAGATGAATCCTTTATCCCTAGAAATCCCAAAAGATACATTATATAGGTTATAGTGCCCTTATGCCCTAAGATCCAATCAATGGATTCTTGACTGCATTCCGCATAGCTGTTAGATCATCAATTCACCAAGTCCATCAAGTATGGAGTGAATGGTCGATCAAGTATGGAGTGAATGTCGAAGTCGCTTACCCTAAACTCTTTTAGACCTCCTTCTTGTACTATTTTTCTCTAATAATATTTTTTCTTTGTCGCCGCTCAAAAAAAAAAGTCACTCAATACTTAGGAAAGGGAAAATCATGGAATTACTAATGCCAAAAGAGCCTCTTACATGATTTGGGGTTAAAACACTTACATCTGAAAGTGAATCACCAAGGTAGGAGAAAAAACCAAGAGTCTCTTTCATTTCCTTGAAAATGAGTATATATGCTAAGGTAATATAATAGAACCACAAAAATAAAACGCAGCCAAAATAATGATGACTTTACCATTATGCAACAAAATTATTTCGGCAAGTGAGTGCAATGGAATACAACCAAAAACCAGCCCATGCATGAAATGAATCAACGACATAGCTTGTGACAAAGGAAAAGGAGAGATTTATGACTAAAGACATCTTCAATATTTAAAATGTACTAAAAAATTCTACAAAAAAAAAAAAAAAAGTATTGTTAAATTTAATAATATGAGAATATACATATGCATCTAGAAGTCAACATGCCCTATCAAGCATTAAAAATCTCTGCCAATAGTATCCTTCAACAAATTGATCAAAATCTGAAGCCATACCCTTGAATCAGAAGCCAAGATGTGAAAATATTCAATTACTCACTGATCCTCCCCTGGCCTCCACAAGTACTACAAGATCGAGCAGAAGAGCACTTTGTGCAGTAACTCCATTTCTTTGGCAGCCTGATAAAAAAAAAATGATAACAACATTTTAGTATATAAAGGCATTTAGAATATAAGTACAAGTCTAAAAGCAGGAATTACAGGGTTCTGCTACATCAAAGAACAGTTTGCTGCACCTCAGACACCTCTCCTGTCTCTACTTTCTAAACTGATTTTTCATTGGTACAGATGAAGGGTGGTGGATGATGTCCCAAATGATTTGGAGGTAATCAATCAATATAGCTTGATCCAAGATCTGATTCAAATCCAATATCGCAACTATGGGTACAGAAGAAATGTATTCACTTGATTCTTTTTAATAAATAGAGCCAAGCACAATTTTGAATATGGAATTCAGAGGGATCGAATAGGAAATGCTACTTCCAGGGAGTGAGTATTTCTAATATCTGCAGGGACTGGAAGCTGGTGGACGTTAATCTATCTTCTGAAGCCCCTCCTCGACATGTTTCTTGGCAATCCCCTTCACCCAGAAAATTGAGGCTAAACTTTGATGGCAGCTGTATCCAAGATTGTCAGTTGGCGGGCTTTCGATTGGTGATTAGGGATCATTATGGGTCTTCGATTTCTTCTTATACCGGGCCCCTTCATGGTTGTTCCGCCCTCGAAGCGGAATTGTATTCTCTTTGGCAGGGGGTTCAGAAGATGGAGGAGCTGAAGGCTTCAGGGGTTGTTATTGAAGGTGACTCTAAGGTGGTTTTAAATTGGGCTTCCGGTTCTATTTGTCCTTGGAAGTTCCTGGAAAAAATGGAAAGGATTCAGCATTCTATCTCAGAATGCACCTTCATTGTTTCTTGGGTCCCCAAAGAGGCAAATTCAGCGGCTGACGAAATGGCCAGACTTGGTCTTAATTGTAATTCAGATTCTGTTTCTAGAGATGTGTAATCTTTTGGTGGGTGTGGAGGTGGCAGGTTTTTGGCCCAGTTTTGTGGCCCTATTTTCCTGTTGTAAAGCTTCTCCTTTTTGTGAATAATATAGTTAACTTTCAAAAAAAAAAATGCTACTTTGTATCATGTAACTGAAAATAAAACATACAATCAACTCAACATTTATCAAATTTGAAAAAGATTCAGATGAAATCATCCAATCCTCTAAGATTGGAAGATCCTAGCCATCCACTCCATGGACTTGCAACAGAATTGTTATTGGACCATCCTAACCATCATTTTGCAGGACAATAAACAAACAACTAGGACTTCCTATAGAAATAATTGAATGAACACCGTCTACATCATAGGTCCTTCAATCGATGTCAGGATTGTATTGCCAGAGGTCCCATAGGAACAGAATTAGGCAGCAAACCAAAAATCCGATGGAGATCAGAACCATGTAATCAATCCCTCATTGGGCATACCCTGCAGTGTATCTAGTTGCCATATTCTTCGAAGCCATTCTCGCCTTAACAGCACTTTCATCTGATAACTTTTTTAGTATGAAACCTTCTCCATTACATTCTGCACAGATACCGGACCCGCCACAGTCCGCACAAATTCTTGAAACGCTCTGTTTAATGTGAAAAGTGATAAACACAGTCTAAAATTCAGAACTTTAATTGAAATATGATCCTAAAAGTACTTTAGTAGCTTTTATCATTACATGGAACATTCAGTACCCACATCAATGGCTTCAGTCGCTTTTTTCGTCCTTGAGAGAAAGGTTGCTGCTGCACCAACAATCACAGCTGCTACTACAACTGAAGCAACTGTTTCTGGTAGGGCAGATGATACCATGCATTTCTTTTTTCTTTGTCCGTATGATTTCAAATTTACAGACCAAACTGTCAGTTGATCAGCATTTTGAACTTTAGGCTTGCATTCCCTAATTGCTTGAATGAATCAAAATCAATATCAGTTTCCCACATATCTCATGCAATAAGAAAATGAGAGAGCAAGATTAAAATGATTATAATTAAGAATGTAAAAGGAGTTGTCTGTAAATGAAGAAACTTAAAACAAAGTAATGCAACAGAGATAGATGAGAAGAGATAAAAGCTTATTAATTTCACTAAAAGATTCAAGAAACATGTCGCATCTGGCAGAGTGGCGAGTCTTCGGATGTTGAGCTCATTTAAGTTGCATGGACAGGTGCAAGGTGTCAAACTTGGCAAACCAAAAAAAAAAGACTCAGGGACTCGGCTCCATATTTAAATAAATTTAAATTTGTCTACATGAAAATAAGGTGGGAAAATAATATAATAGCTTTCCTCTAAACAATCAAATGGCAAACATATCAATATCTTAATCAGTCTTCCATCTAACCCTATTTAAAACCATTTTGCCTATCACTCTACAATATATCATGTCTTTCTTCATCCCTTCCCTCCATGTTTTTAGTGGTCTTCCCCTCCTCCTCATACATTCAATTTGTAATCTTTCAACTCTATGTATTAGAGCCATCTCTAGTCTTCTATTAACATGAAAAAGCACCTTAAAATAGTTTCTCTCATTTTTTTCATCTATTGAGGCTATTTTTATAGCCTTCTTAATGTAGGCATTTCTAACTATTTCTTTTAAAGTAACTCCACTCATTACACATAACATGTACATCTCCATCATCCCAACTTTGTATATTTATCATTTCCTCATTGCCCAATGCTCCGTTCCATAGATCATTGTGAGTCTAATAATCATTTTGTAAAACCACCCTTAAAACTATATGGGACTCTTTTTTATCAAATAGTACTCCACTAACTTGTCTATATTTTGCCCATCCTACTCCCACCTATTGGTTATATCTAATGAGTTGTTGAAATAAAATGGTATCGTAAAAAGAAACCAAAAACCATTTACTAATTGTACTTGGCTTTAAGTTCTCAAATACAAGAAAGATAGATGTGTGATACCTATTAGAAGTTCTATTTAAACTGACTTACGTGAATAATTCTATCAATTTTTAGCTTCATTGGACAACGTATTGTTTCACAATCTAATAAATCAATGTAACTTCTAATTTTCATTGAACTTTGGGATTATCGTTTTCAACACTTCATGCAAGATATATGCACAATCTGTATCAGTAACCTATTTAGCAAATTCTATCATGAGGCATGCTAAGCAAGTAGACAACATCATTATTTAAGACGTTGGTCCCATCTATTTAGGTCGGCTTTTTGAGTTTTTTTTTCCCATCCTATTCTACGAAAAAGCATATGCCATCATATCCTTCCTTACCCCTTCCATCCATATTTTAAATGGCTTCCACCTCCTTGTTCCTGCTACTTGCAACCTTTCAATTTTTTGTATAGGACTTACTTCTAGCCTCCTATGCACATGCCCAAACCACCTTAAATGGTGACCTCTTACTTTCTCACCTATCAGAACATTTCTCACAAACCATTACTAATTGTACTTGTAAAGCTTATTTTTCCCCATTTTCTTTTTCCTTGTTTTTGTCTTGATCTAAAAAGCCCTAAGAGTGGAAAGTTTAATGTTCGACGAGTCACCATTACATACCAGTAATACCTGTTTTTTATACAGTTCCTCTTATGTTGTCCTCGTTCATCTGAAATAGATCTTGACTTACCTACACTTGTTTTTGACATCTCTCGATAACATTTCATGGAGATGAATTGAATAAATACTTAAGTCTGTGATCAAGAGCTCAAAAAACAGAATAAGTTGAGCCTTTTCATTTCATTGATAAGAAAGTCTATGATCACTTTATTTAAAGACAAATTACCTACAATAGAAAGAATACCACAAGAACCATAAGTTATCTTCTCTCAAACATGAAGACAGCATAGCCATTTGGGAAATTTAAAAAAAAAAAATGGAAATGAATTGGTACATACTCAAGATTATCATCTTATTGCAAAATGACAAAGTACAAAACATTTCAAGTAAACTGCAAGTGAACTAGATGACTGGTTAAAGCTGTTATGATGCAAATGGACAGAGCTAAAACAGAGATAATAATCAGCTCAAGAGAGGTCCAAATCAAAGTTTCTAATCCAATTTTTAAATGGCGACTTGCCCAAGACTGAAAACCAAAGTAAACACATAGAAAGCAAGTCAATGTGGCCAAAATAGACAAAAATGGATGTGGGCACAAAATGTTCACTTAGATTGGGAGAAATAAGTAGAAAGTGGGGGTTTCTCCTACTTTCACCCGTTTTTTAATAAGTTCAGTGGTAGAAAAGTAGGTCCCACCTTAGCCAAACGTGTGTCACCTGCAATGCAAGTAGAATCTAGTGTTTCTCTTCTCATTCCTTATCTTTGTACCTTTTCACCTACAATTACCAAACAACAAGATTCTAGGAGAATCTCTCAGCAAGAGAAAACCTACTCAACAGAATCCCCTAAAATTTTGTCCCAATCTAAACACACCCAAAACTATTGAGGAACGAAAACCAACACCAGAAGAATAAAAGGTAAGCCCAAAACAAATCAAGTTCCATCTGAAACCTCCGATAGATTGGTTTTATTAACCATAAGTGTAAACAGAACAGAAATAAAATATTAAATTGGAGAATGCACTTTTTGGAGAATACTCCATTTTACTTCTCTTCAATTATAGGATACCTATATTCTAAATAGAAGCTGCCTTCATTACTGTGTCTTATAAGGGATGCAAGAATACAGGACACAAGCACACAGATATGTTTTACAATGCAGAAGATAAAATAACTAATAAACTTCACCAAAACAAAACATAAGCAACTTATAATTGACTTTATAATGCAACTGAGTTATGATAAGAAATGGCAGAAGAAGAATCACGCAATTGGGATCAATCATATTCCATATTTTCCATCACAAATATAGACAAATAATAGATCATGTACTACTCCAAACAATTACTGGGTTTCGCCGACAAGACAAGAATCAGCTAATTCTGTAAGGCTACTGATTTCGGCACCCATCATAGGAAGGGCACCCTGTGTCTTTTGTACAGCTGCCACTATTCAAAGGCTTTTCAATGGGTAAAGGGCAAGGTGGAGTTCTAAGGTGTTTTGAAAGGGAGAGTTGATGAAACAGGAAAAGAAAGTTCATTTAAATAACAAGACAGTCGTCTCTGATAGTCCAACCCAAAAGAGGCATTGAAGTTGGTAAAAATAAGATGAGTTGTGCGAGAATTCATGGCTCCATTTTTCTTTTCAGAAGCTACTACTGTTCTATTGTTCAACTGCCAAATCTATGAATTCAGATTGACTGGATCAGGTAAAAAATCATAATAGTTGTATTTTTTGTGGGTTCAATTGTCCAAAATATTTGAAGAAATGTATGAAATAGAGAAGAAGAAAAAAAGATTTGTTATTGCAGTAAGTGAATCAAGACAAGGGAAAACAACAAATAATAAGAAACAATACCCCTATTCTGAGAATGAAAACAACCTTCTTGCTCTCAAATCAGATTAATTTTCAACCTATGATTTATTGGAATAAAACATTCAATACATTAAAAAAAACATGAGTGCCCCAATTAATGGCATAAACTCTGAAAATATCTACACTGTCCAGAAAAAGCTCAAGATTTTTCTCTATCAGAAAAAAAAAAAAAGGGAATACCCAAGATTTCATCATTTGGTTTCTTCAAGAAACCAGGTCTTCTGAAGAAAAACCAATCAACCAAAACTCAATTCAATGAAATAAGCCCAACCAACAAAAATGGTTCAAAAATACCACTTGAAGCATAAAGGAGTATGTATAGAACTTCAAATACTCTAACCTCATTTCATCATAAGAAAATATTATGAGAGGACAGAAAATTACAAAATTATGAACAATTTTAAGCATCAACTAAAGCTCTATCTTGATGAGAAATAGAATATTGAAATTATGGAAAGTTTAAAGCTATGATTGAGTTAGCGACTGATAAAAAGATAGGTTCATGGGTATTTCTTACTGTTGGCATTGGAAAAGCAGCAAGGAGCAAATGAGGGACCTTTTATCAGTGTGAGCTCCATATTCTTCAGTTGCAACAAGGAGACATGAAGACCGTTTGTTTCATTACTTATCCAGTCAGCCCTGTTTTTCAATCGGATTTCGTACTGTATCTAACGTTCACATTTTAGATTTTTATGGCCCATGAAAGAACTAGGGCTGTTCACGGGCTGTCTTCTCTTGCTCAAATTCAAGCCCAATTGTATTCTCAAACCCTAAACCCACCCACAGCCCATTGGGCTTTTCAGGCTAAAGCCAAACATATGCCCAGATAAATATCAAGTCCAGTACTACCTGTTGGAGCGTCTTTACATATCAATATACTTGATAAAGTGAACATAATAATCACTTTAACAGGGCTGCAATGTGATAGACACGCTTGATGGTAGTGGAGGACGACAAAAAAGCTCTAAAAACAATCTCACATCGCCCGAAAAGAGTGTTCTGATCCTAAATATACGAGGAACACCCTTCCAATCTAGCATATGACTTTTTCTCGAAGATAAATCGAAACACAAAGAGAGACAAAATTATGCGAGTCAGAGCTTAAAGTGGACAAAAATATGCATAGATAGAGCCGAGAACGACTCTAGTTCCCAGATGGAGATTGTGATAGGGAGAAAGCGCTAGTGAAGGAGGAGGGGAAACTCCAAAAACAATCCCACATTGTTTGGGAAGAGTGTTGTGATCCTGAATATATAAGGAACGACCTTTCCATCTAACAAATGATGTTTTCTAAAGATTAGTCGGAACTCAAAGTGGACAAAAATATGCTAAAGGAGCATGTCATTACATGCAAAGTTGAGTCGAACAAAAATAAAGTCCAGATATGCCAACCCAGAAATAACTAGGGCTTCAAAGTTCATCATATTCAAGCTCAAGTCAATTTAAAGTTTTGAAGACCCAAGATCTTCTCATGTTGAATCAATTCATAGGAAAAAAAACCATGACATAAGGACCCAACCCTTAATATTTTATATACTATACAATAGTTTATTCTATTGGCCTTTTTTATAGGCATGTTTATTTCTTAAATTTTGGAACTTTATGTTATTTTTCAATTTGGAGAGCGTTGGTATAAACTCATATAACTCAACCTGACTTGCATCCTTATACTTTTAAGTCCCCAGTTTCTCACTTAAATTGAACCATGTACAAATCCTACATTAAGGTCTAATTTCAATTTAAGTAAGGTGACTTTGGTTTTAGTGATGCAGAGGATTATGGGACCTAATATAATGTCATTTGTACCAATCCGTATCTTAAAGACTAAGATCCACGTTTTATCTTGTATGAAAACATCAAATTCTAATAGAATATTGAGTTGATACTTTGTATTCACACATTTATTTTGGTTTGCTATTTTTTTTTAATTTACGTATGGAAGACCGTGAGATATCCCAGCGAAAAACCTTTACGGGTGAGTCAACTATCCTTAGGGCACACCAAAGTTAGGTATGGGACTCGAATCTGCAACCTCTTGCTTCCTGAGGTGAGAAGAAACCAATTGAACTACACTCATGTGATTTGCTACTTTAGTGTGTTGATACACATTATTATAAGAGTGTTAATCATTTTTTTATCATTATTATTATTGTTTGTTATGTCAAATTAACAAATCTACATTAGAGTTTTTACATCTGCATTTAATGTAAATTCATATTCAAAACCTAAGGGGGAAGGATATATGCAAATCCAAAACCCAATAACTTCTCTCTGTTATTAGGCTTTTAGTCTTCATATACATAAATAATTTTCAATTATAATATTACATCTCAATGATTGAAGTTAGTTCGGTTGTCTATTTTTTAAGATTAAACTATTCAGATATCTCATTCCACTAACTCTTCAGGCATGTGCAAGTCTATTTATCCACACAAAACCGAATATCTCTGTAATCCACACAAACCGAATAAATCTATAGACAGTGGCCTTATGTGTTGAGCGTGATTTGAACATTTTGGTCGGATTCTTAGTCATCATGCCAACCTTAAGGTTAGTGGAATTATCCACTTGAGGGTCATATCTTAACACGTTCTTTATTTAATTCGGATCACTTTTTATCAATCCAATCCATACTTTGATCTCATCCAACCCAACAAAAATTCCAATCACTTTTAAAACTTCAATATATTTTTAATTTGAACTAACCAATTTAAATCACATTAAATGAGGGCATAAAACAACCTCTGTATTTAAATAGTTACTTGAGTCTATATATAATTTATTGATATGTTTCAAGTGAAGAGAGATTTATAAAAACAAGACTTTATCACTAAAATATAATTTTCATAAAAAGTTATTCTAAAAATCATTCAATAATTATATAAAAATAAAAAAGGGCGTTTATATACATATAATTGAGATAATTTGAATTATATTAAGAAGTGAGACTGACTATCTAGAAACAATTTTTTATGTGATTTTATGAAAGTGGCAGATCCTTAGTACTACTCAACTGAAAGAAATGAAGGACATTTTTATGTGATTTTATGAAAGTGGCAGATCCATATTACTAGCTTCGCCAGCCAAATCAATATTCCTCCAATAACTCTAAAAGAAAAGTGTGGGACCCAAATTCAAGAGTTCTATGGGACCCACCCATTCACCATCCTCTCAGCTCTCTTAGTGCTCTCTCTCAAACTTTTGGTTGGATATTGGTGTAAACTGTAAAATGAATGATCTTTAAAGTCCAAGTAATTGATGCAGCATTTGTTTACAGTAGTGAAAGTACAGTGAAAATGGGTGTGGCAAGTTTTATTTGACTCGGTAATTCCATTTCATTTAATTTAAAAAATTAAATTTGAGTTATATATTTAAAAATAAATAAATTAAATTGACCTGAAACACATTTGGATTAGGTTGGGTAGTGGGGTGTCAGACCATAATTTGACCTAGCTCAAATAGAAAAAAATATCAATTTTTTTTTTTTTAGGCTCTGGAGGTAGTTCACGCATCGCACCCGACTAGTCCTCCGAGGTGTTAAAAACCCCTCCTATACTGCACACACCGAGTAAATCGATGGGATCTTACTCTATACATATTTCCATAGGAAGTGGTCATTCATTGAGATAATCCAAACTAATTGGGATAACCCCTTGGGGTTAGAAAAAAATATCATTTAACCACTGTTCTTTTTACCCATTCACTTTAGGTCATATATCTCACTCAAGTTAAAAAAACTTTATCTCATTTTGTCTCTATTTTCTGTAGCCCAAAAATTCCATATAAAAAGAAAGTCTTCTTATCTTCATTTTTATTAAAAATAATATTTAATTTCTTTTTTACCTTTTATATTTTGTAAAATTTTGGGTTGATTAGAGTTGGGTCAAATAAAATGGAATTCGGGTCAAATTGAGTCTGATTAATAAAATAAATTTGAGTCAAATAGAATCAAAGTGAGTAGATATTCTACTATTATCTATACCTAGCTTAACCTGACTAGGGATCAACATATATCTGGGGAGAGAAGAGGGACGGGATGAGAACTAGAGGCAAACATTCTGAGCCGACCTAAACCTAACCCATTGTCACCCCTAACTGAGACAGTCTATGTCTATGATATGAATTTTTCAGTAAATGAAATTAATTAAATTCTTCCTTTATTGTACTCTTAAATTTTCTAAAGAAATTGAGATGGTAGTTAGCCTTCAAATGTTCTAAAGAAATTGAATGATGAACAGTGGAGGAACATCAATAAATAAAACCAACATATAAGAGATGGAATAGCTAAGATGAATGAATAGAGAGATAGAAAAAAGAAAAAGACAAGTCGAAGAAGTTCTATAGACGACCAAACCTAAGAGTATAATATAGTCATTAAAGAAGAGAAAGTTTAAATTACATGTTGTTGCTTAAGTTGGATTACAGAAATATAGGTTGTACTAAAAGAACAATCTTCATCAGTCTGAATTGATTAGTACTTTTATTTAAATAGAGCACTAACTAGATTTTGTACTTAAAAAATAAAAGAATATAATCTGATCCACATGACTGAACCCGAAAAATCTTTGGATTTGAGTTATGTATTTGTATATTTCAAGTCAGATCAAGTTGAAAATAAAAACCCGCATGAAATTTAAATCGAATTGGATTGAAAATTTTAAAATTAACCTGATCTGATCTTAGGTAATCCGATCAAATTCAAGTGCACCAAGTTATAAAATAGCACTTGAATTGAGTCAGATTAGAAATTTGGATCGAGTTAGGTTAAGTAATTCGAGTCGGATTATATTGAATTCAATAAATTTTGAGATGGTTGGATTGGGTTTATTAATGTGTTTCAGCCTTCAATATAATAGTTCTAACTTGTTATAGTAAAAATAAAGAACAAAATAGATCTGTTATCTACTCTGAGTAAATATACTGATGCGAAAATAAATTTCGCATTGGTAATGACAAACCATAGATAAAGGCATTATTATTTTTAAAATTTTACCTTTCTGCACCTTTGGCAGTTCTTTATTTCCACTTTAACCATGAAGGACACATAACAACGACTACAAATTAATGTGGCTTTATAGTTTATGGTGTGGCCATTTACATTAGTTCCAACCACATAGCTAGTTTAAACCCCAAGTAATTGAAACCAACAATGCAAGATCTGTATTTGTATAAACAGCTTCCTCTTCTATTTAGCAGACCCATTCAAGATTTTGAATGTTGGATTTGGTTTTGAACTCAATAGAGATTGATTCTGAATCATGTGGGTCAAGTCAAATTCAAATTCAGCTAAGTTCTACTTGAGATTTTGATGAAAATTGTTAGTCGCAAGTGTTTCAGCCTATGATTATAAATGATGTTTTGATGATAACAAAATCATTGATGTACTGTGCTAAGTGCTATCATGTGTGTTTGATTATAACATCTTAAGAACAGGATTACGACACTTGTATGAGTAAGTGAACTCGGATCTCTACACAAATCATGTGGAGATATATATTGGATATAAAGAAATACTATCATATGCCAATAGCCCAATACACATTAGACATCGGACATGAAGCTACGTGTAAGCAGACATTAAAGATCAAAAAACAAAAGATACGAAGATTGAAGATGGAAGAATAAATCACTGTTCTTGCGTTTAGGTCATGAGTGTCAGATTCATAATTTGTAAAATTAGTCAGTGATTTTGAACACTATAGCTCAACTGAGATTTGAATGACTCTTAGGACCTCAAATTCTCATAGTAAACATCTTAAATAGGCCCTTAAGAAAATTGGCTAAGTCCAACGTGTGAACACTCTGACATCATATGTCTAATAGGCAGTCAACGCTGTAGGTTAGCTAGATGAACATGTGATTAGTGCCACGTGTAAACTTTTGATCTGCCACGTCACTTCAGAGAGATTGACTTGGATTTTTAAAGCCATCCAATGAGGGGATTCTTCTTCTGTGATTCTCACCGTTGAGGCAACGCTCAAAGTTAAAGAAGGAGAGATGGGCGGTTGGGGATGGGACATGGTGACACGTGTCAAGAAATTAAGGGAGACAGATGAGAAGGATGATGGGTGGGAAGACTAGTAGTAGCAGGAGTAGGAGTGTAGGTGGGCCAACCCAAACCTGCCAAATTGAAAGTCTCTACGTGGAAGGATTGAATAGGTGAATTTTTGTGTTGGATAGGAAGATAATAGAAGATTAAAAAAATTATAAGTTTTTTATTTAAATTTTATTTCAATAATATATATATATATATATATATATATATATATATATATATATATATATATATATATATTCTATTTGGAGCATAGATTGTTTATATATTATTTATAAAAATAAAATAAAAAATTTATTAGACTTTTCTAGCAATATGATTTAAGTAAATAAAATGAACAATCTACTGAGAGTCAATCTTCTAATGTCCATTTTATTTGTTTAAAATCAGATAAATCCACAAATTTAATAGATTAATTTCTTCTAAATCTATATATCCATAACTAGTTCTTTGAATTTTTAACGTAATTAGATCCATTTTATTGCTAATATTCTATCATTTAAATTGATTTAAGAGAAATTGTATCAAATTTATATTACTGTGTATTTCCCTGAAGATTAGGGTTTGAGGTGGCAAGGTTGACTCTCTCGAAGAAAAGTCTTGTCAACTCTTTTGTATTTTTGGTTCTCAATCTCCCTACTTACCCAGTATGATTTCAATGTTATGTGTGGACTAAAATATCCCTCGAATTTTATTTTTAATAAATGTTTTTTATCTACATCTTTGTCATCAAAATTATTATCCGAAATTAATAGTCAAAAGTGGAATAAATAATTTTTTTTAAAACTCATATTGACTCAAACTCACAAATGTTATGCTTCATTAGTTCATTCATTTCTCTTCACCACTATATTTTTTTAAAATCAGAAAATTGACAAAAGTAAATAATTTTTACCATCATCAAGATATGAAAGGACTCTATGAGAACTTCATAGTTCAGACAATCTCAACTGGTTTTGTATTTAAATTCATTTTTTAGAGAATTAGTAAAAACATTAACTGTATTTTTAAATTTTCAAAAATTATTACTACATTATGTATTTATTTGATTGTTGTCCTAATTTGTAAAAAAACATGTTATACACTTTATCTGAAATCAAACTCCAATTAAATTTAAGAAAGATAGTATGGGTATTTCTATTTTTAATGACCGTTAAATTACTTTCCTGTTGTCATCGTTAAATCAAACTTTTTTTTTATGACCAAGGTGTCTAGACCACTTACAATTCGGAGCATGTGTAAACCTCTCTACTCATATATATCAAGTAATTCTACAGAAAATGACCTTTTGTGGTGGAGTGAGAATCAAACTCAGGACTCTCCCTTCTTGAGATGGGTCCTAATCATCACTACAACCCCTTTAGATTACAAAATTCTGAACTACATAAATCTTATTATATTTACCTAATTGCGTAAGCATTTGTTGAATTGTAGTTTTTTTTTTTTTTTTTCCTGACAATTTGAATATATTTTATTTCAATGATCATTATCAATTAAGAGTTCATAATTTAAAGAATTTGATAAAATTTCTTGCCAAATATTTTTAAAGCTTCTCATAAATCAAGGAAAAATTTCCGATTTTGCTTATTCATATTTAATTATTCTTATTCAAACATTAAAGATGCTAGTACATTAGAAAAAAAAAATCAGAAAATAAATTACAGTAATAATTACAATCCATACCAGAAAGGCCACCGCTCGTAATTAGGGATGGAAATGAAAGCAAGAACACAAGTCACGTGGATACAATTCTTAAAATCCACAGACCCCATATGCCCTTCCACTACTCATTTTTAAGTTTTCCACTTTGTAAATTATTGTGATCTGCATTGGATCCAATAAATTTTGATGTAGCCATTTAGACACTCGATTTTTCTGCTAGGTGATACTTTTCTCGAAAATTAAGGTAAAATTACCATTTTATCTTTCCAATGTACGTTTGGACGATGAAAGATCTATCAAAATCGGAAGGAAAAAATGATAATTTCACTCTAAATTTTGAAAAAAAGGCAGTCTCCTGGTAGAAAAGACGGGTGTCTAAATAACCACCCAATTGAATTTTAGTTATAGAGTAGAACTTAGAGGGCTCACTCTAAATATCATTCTCTTATATTAAATTGTGACATAACAGACGGGTTTGATTGTGTCTTCCTCAAATGAAGGAAGACCCTGTATAAACTTCTGTATTTATAAAGAAAATATAATTCAATGAATAAATAAAGAAGATTATACAAATAAAGAAGGTTACACAAATCAGTATCCGATAATATCCAATCAATCTGAAGAAAAATCGAGATCATATATGTTAACACTCTCCCTCAAAGTGGAGCGTGTATGGAAATAATGCCCAACTTGCCAATCAAGCCATGGAATAAATTTTGTGCCCAACAGTTTTGTGAAGACATCAACAAGTTGAGCAGTAGAAGGAATGTGTCGAGCAACAATAATCTTGGAAGGGATCTTATCTCGAACAAAGTGACAATCAAGTTTTATATATTTGACGCATTTGTGGAAAATAGAATTGTTTAAAATATGTAACGTAGTTTGATTGTCACGTAACATTGTGATAGATAAAGAATAAAGAATATCAAGATGGTTGAGTAAGTGTTGCAACCACTCTATTTCATATGTCAAAGTAACTATAGCATAGTATTCTGCCTCAGCAGGGGAGCAAGAAATCGTAGTTCGTATTTTCAATTTTCCAAGTGTTCCACTCCGACATATGGCCATTCGGATTTGAAAAAAAAAAATAGGGGTAATTTGGTCATTTGACTAGCTTGAAAAAATGATCGAATAATCATCAACCTCATGTTTATATGAAGTCAAAAATATATTAACGTGACGAAGGGTGGGGGAGAGGTTTGACGTTGAGGAAATTATGGTACGGAAGCATTAAATGAAAGGCACGAGCTTCCTCACTTTGCTCTTGTGTAAAGACCGTCAGACTCGACATTAGGGTACCCACAAGCCAAACAGTTCACGACATTTTCACCCACTCCTTACTCCTCTCATTCACGAGCCTATTTAAGGCCCACCACCCTCTCCTGATTCACCACTTTCCCTCCATTTACCCCTCAATCCCTCTCATTTCTCCTCTCTCTTTCACCTACATTCAAAATTAATCACAACCCATATAACTCTACAACACAACTTCCTCTTACCAAGTTCTTTCTTCTGGATATTTTTCATTCTGTTGCCCACCGGCGTCGGAATCTTAAATATAGACACAAATGTCGTCTACGATCGTTTCAACGACGATACTGCTCTTTCTCTTGCTTTCCTCTTCAGACTCCATTCCGGTCGCCTGGGGCCGGAATTTGAAGCATCCAGTCTCAGGCCCCGGAGACTACACGACGTTCAGACCACGGTGGTTGAAGAAGAGGCACGCCTTCCGGGATCGGGAGATCGAAAATTGCCTTCCCAAAGGTTCTCGACCGCCGCCTTCGGCACCGAGTAGGTATGCCAACTATCAAACCTTTGGTTCGACGTCGTGTGTTTCCAATCGACATGCAAAGCCATGAGAAGATTGATGAAGATGGTCATGAGAAGGAGCTTTGATTGGATTTTCCTTTTTACTTTGTAATTTGTGTTGAGGTTTGCTTCTTTTCTTAATTTGCAGCTTTATATTCCATATGTTCCTTATATGAAAAATAACGGGTGATTGATGAAAGTACGTCCATATGTATAATAAGATGGTAACAGCCCTTTTCTATATGTAATTCTCTTTCTCTGTCTAATATATCTAAGGTACATTTTTCATTTAATTTATTTTTTTTAAGTAATTTATCAAAGATCAATATTTGCATCTACAATTGAGCAGGACGTATAATATTTGCATCTACAATTGAGCAGGACGTATAATTCGGAGATATTTTTCTTTCATTTTTTGAATTTACGTGTGGGAGAACTGTAGGATACCCAGCGTAAAACCCCCACAGATGGACCCTTACTCCTAAGGCACACCAAAGTTAGGCCACAGAGACTCGAACTGGTGACCTTCTACTTCTTGAGACGGGAGATAACCAGCTAAGCTACTACACCCACGTGGGTTAATTTGGAGATATTGAGTTCAAATTGGATTAAAAATTCACAGGAAAGTTATTTATTTCAAATTTGATAATTTGATCATCTTATTAGTCCAGTTTAATACAAGAAGACACCTCCAAATTTGACTGGTTAAAATATTTGAGTGCATATAACAAAATTCTCTATTCCTCTCAAAATACATTCACATTAATTTCTTCTTTCAAATTATGTAAAATAGACCAATATTTGCATCTATATATTTGAAGATACTTCTATAGATTCTTGATTAACTATTTCTTAAGAAAAAACTCTTGACACCTTTCAAATCCTTAGTTCTCAAGTGAATAGACTATGAACCCCACAGCAGCTTCAATGGTGAGTGTTATCAGGTTCACCCACCTTCGAATTTACTCCAAATGAGAAATCTTCATCCGATTGACATTCGTTGCATTCATCAAACATCCGTGATAGAGCTGAAACTTGGGTTGGATTAGGTTTTAATAAACTCAATCCAACCCATATCAAAAATGTATTGAACCCGACCTGAGTCAACCCGAGTGATATTTCATAGCTTTGTGCACTCAGGTCGAATCAGATTACATCGGGTCAGATCGGATTAATTTTAAATTTCTAAAACCAATTCGACTTAAATTTCATAAGGATTTTTATTTTTCCAACTCGACTTGACCTGAAATATTAAAATACATAATTCAAAGCCATTGATTTCTCAAGCCGAATCATACGGGTTAAGCTAAAACCCGATCCAGGTTTCACCCCTAAAATCTCTTTTATACCGTGTCCGATTTCAAAGTGACTTGAGTTGTTAGAAGATGACTTGTTCCATAAAAAAAAATGGCTGCTGATTTGTCGGTGAGCTATATCTATCAATCGATGTAAAATTCTTTAAAATCAAATTCAAATTGATTTGAAGATTTATTAAGGAAATTATTTATTTCAAATTTAGTACTTTGATTATCTTTTCATTTATATCTAACGTGAGTTGCATGATGCTGTATACAACTATGCATGCAACATAAATTAGAGAGAGAAGGAAAGTGACATTTATTTGTGAATAATAGTGATGGCATTTATTTTTGGAATAGATGGAATAAATAAGATGCAAGAGGGGTTGACATTTATTGTTTGCTAGGTCAGGATCTTTATTTATTTTAAATACATAGCATAAATATCTATCTAAGTAGATGGGGTTTACTTTTAGAGAATTGAGATCGTCTGGAGCTAAATCTCAATAGAATCTCTGTAGCTTCCAACAAAAGTAGGGCACAACATTCATGTATAGGAACGCTAGCGATTCGAAACGCGAGCGATTCGAAGAGTAAAATAGATAATACAGTAAAACCCGTGTCGAGTTATACAAAATACTCGTGAAATGATCGCTCGCCAAAAAAAAATTGTAGAGAATGCAATCCAATTAAAAAGTCTTTAGGTCATTTTTATATGACTTCGATTATTAAAAATTTGGCTAACTTTTGTTTATGTGAAATTTAAATATAGACCTCTTTGTCTCTTCTCTATTAGATTGCATATAGTTTTTGTACGCATTTTTCGATATACCTTTTTTGAATTTACGTGTGGGAAATCGCGGGAAAACCCAACGTAAAACTTTCAAAGGTGATGCCTACTGCCTTTAGAGTACACCAGGTTAGAGTCCCATATGAATTGAATTTTTCGATATACTTTTTATAAGAAAAATGATAAAAGTATTATCTATAGGCAACTCAATGATATGGGACCTTTGCTTTAAAATACACAACCCTCAAAATTAATAATAGGGTCTCAATCTTCTTAAATCCAAACCAAACGACTTGCACAAACTAATGCCCCTTTATTAATTATTAAGATGCACCTAAATTCCATTTCAGTCGGAAAGAAATTCAATTCATATGGGCCGCACTAAAGTGTTAGGAGGAAACGCCTTTCCTACTGTACAGAAACAACAATATCGAAAAAAAAATAGGAAGAAGAAAATCAATACCACAACATAGATATTAATGAAGTTCCCTTTCATGTATGTTCAAGATATTCAAACAGATAAACCATGCTAAAAGGCAAAACGAAGAAGAGAAGGATTCTCGTTATTGATGTTTCGCTCGATCAGTGACCGAATCGACAATACATCTCTGCATGTGGTATAGTACAACTCAGTAAGTGAAAAAATTGACATCTAATGGGTTGATAAAAAAGCTCACACGATGAATAGTTGGCCTCCTAAAGATTACTCGGATTAGGTAAATTAAATTATATTTTCAAACTCTCTAAGATTTGATCACTTAATTTTTTTTTTATACCTTATAATTTTATGACTCTAAAATAAAATATATGATTTGATTAATCTAATGAAAATATTTTTTTTAGACAATATCCAAAATAAGAGCTTTCCAACAAAAATGTGTAAAAGATATTAAAAGATAGAGTAATTTGTGAATAAAGTAATAAACATCCTCTAATGTTGCCCATCTTTATGTATGATTTTAGTAAGGAAAACTTAGAATTTGGTTCATAAATGCTATGTCATCTTGTCCAGAGATCATTATATTTCCAACTGTTTGTACATTAAAAGGTACAATTTTTTGGTCCAATCTCAACCATGAAATCAAATCAAACTGAACTATTTCTGATTTTATGACAAAATTTTCACTGTTCCATCGTCTATTTAGTGTCATCTGATCAGGGGTCTAAAATTCTGCCAGACTGAGATGTTGGACAAATTTTCATATCAGCTGATTTCGGGCGAACTTTTTTTCTCTCTTCAATTTTTTCTTTTAAATCTTGCTGGCTTTTTTTTTTTTTTTGAAAAAATCTATATATATATATCGGCCGAGATATCGGCCCGGGCCCACAACTGATACTTTTTTTAAAAAAAAAAAAAAGAAGAAAGAAATCGGTCGAATTTTTTTTTTCTAGTCAATACTTATTGTATCAGCTAAGATTTAAACCCCTGCATCCGATCAAATATTGATAGCCTTTGCTTTCTGACCCTTCAATTGCAAGAATCACTTTCAGCTTTTACGATAGTCTGCCCTCAGCCTTGTATGGCTCAGTCGATAGCACAGCTGTGTCTTTTTCGGTCTCCTTTTAAAGGAAAAACCTTGGTATGGATAACTCAGTTGGTCTAAGTTTATAAGATTATATTAGAGGCCTTGGGTTCGAATTCTCTTAAGATTTACAAGATATATAAAATTTACAGGTGATTTTGTGTATGTGTGAGCTTAATAATATAAAGTAAGAATATCCATGTTATTAAAAAAAAAAAAAAAGCTTTCGGTCCATTAAGAACTAGGCCTTGTGAGTAGTTGATTATGCGGTCCCTTATCCATCATGAATGGATGTTGAGATTCAATGGATTTTATGGATTAAAAATTGATTCTACTTATGAAATTTATTGTGCCTTATCGTAATTTACAATGAAGTCAACCTTGTCTAATAATTTTTCAAATATATAGTAGCCGTTATAGCAGGATTAGGCTCATTGTTTAGCCTATTTGGATAAAAGGGTGGGCTCAGGCCAATTGAATAAGTCTGTGAAACTCGTCTTCAACCTATTTAGTCCTTTGTGCCCGGTCCATTTTCCTTTTTTCAAGCATTTTGAAATTCGATGAGAAACTAGTCATTTAGAACGAAACTACACTTGATGAATACAAGTAGGCCTAAATCAATAAATTCAATTTGTTCTAGCCCTTTTATGTCAGTGGTTAAAATCATTAGTGACCTTGTCTAAATGATATTTAAGGATGTCTGAGGATTTTGATTTTTGACTACCATGGTAAAGTGACTCGAATTGAATTTTGAGATGAAATGTGATCAATTGTAGCGCATCATATCTACTATCAATTTGAACGACCGATTTTTTAATGAACTCAAGTGGACAAGAGTAGACTTAAACTTTTATATGTTCAAACCAGGGGGTATAAATGAGTATCGGCCGAACTAGCGAATATTGCCCGATATGTCCGACATCTCACTGGTCTCGGTAAAAACGAATTTTGGACCCCTAGTTCAAACAGCCAACTACCGCCCTCAAGAAGCGGGGGTTTTAAGTTCCATTCACGCTCAACTTCAAAGGGCCACTCGCTCAAGAAAACCTAGTGTGTGTTGTTGGGAAGTGCTCACATGTCCTAAAGGATTAGTCAGGTGAGATGTCTGGACACTTTTGATCATAAAAAAAGGATCTCCATTTACACACCCGGTTTTTCTGCCTCCACACACCCGTTTCCGGGTACGGATGGCTAATTACCATTTTGTCCCCACGTTTCCATTCGTTCGAATGAATGGACACATACCCTATCCAATTTTGACGCGCGTTACTCTTCACCCATTCATTCATTAGAATGAATCGATTTTTTTTTAAATTTTAAAGTTATTTTTAAGCACTGTATATTTTTAAAATTTCTCAAATTAAATATCCAGACTAATTACGATAATATGATAAAAATACTTTAAGACTTCAAGGTCTTTTAACACTCCTAAATATTTAAAACACAGTATTTTACAAATAAGGGTACGCCGAAAACATATTTAGAAGTGTCAAAAGACCTTAAAGTCTTAAAGTATTTTTATCAGGTTATCATAATTAGTTCGGATATTCAATTTGAGAAATTTTAGAAATACACAATGCTTAAAAAATAACTTTAAAGTTTTAAAGGAGATTTTATTATTTAATACACTATGTACATTATTTTTTAAGCACTGTGTATTTCCAAAATTTCTCAAATTGAATATCCGGACTAATTACGATAACGTGATAAAAATACTTTAAGACTTCAAGGTCTTTTGACACTCCTAAATGTGTTTTTCGGCATACTCTAGGGATACTCTTATTTGTAAAATACTGTGTTTTAGATATTTACCTTGAAGTCTTAAAGTATTTTTATCATATTATCATAATTAATCTAGATATTTAATTTAAGAATTTTAAAATTTTAAAATACACAGTGCTTAAAAAATAACTTTAAAATTTACAAAAAAAAAAATTAATTCATTCTAATGAATGACTGATTTATTAGAATGAATCATTCGAATAAACGGGTGAACAGTAATGTGCGTTACTGTTCATCCGATTCATTCGAATGAATTAATTTTATACAGGGATTCGTTCGAACGAATGCCTGGGAATTCAGTTCGAACGAATGGAAATACGGGGGAAAAATGGTAATTAGCCACCAGCACCCGGAAACAGGGACTCTAAAAAAATAGATTATTATTGTTATGGTGTATGTATTTGATTCTGGACTCCATCTAATTGGATCACAACATGGACCAAAGCCAACTAGTTCATGAGGTGGGCCAATTTGGTTTCGGGTCTAACCAGATCTATATACATCACTGCTAGGAGGGATGCAAATGGGCCTATTGGACCATGTTTGAGATTATCAAATCCCAGCCATTATATATAGGGCCTTGAATATCTTGGGCTCAGTCCACAGGCCAAAGACTTAGGCCTAGTTTCAACATTTGTATATTATCAAAAACCTGTGCAGACAGAATTTGTTGGTTCAACCTAAAAGTTTTAGGGAACACATAGACCCCATGTTTTTAAAACAGTTTTTTGCCATGATTTGGCCCCAAGCCATGAAATCTCTCAACAGGAGAATCATCCCCCCCTCAAGTAGAGTCTCCTATCCAGGAGTATAAATCTCGATATCGACCAATAAATTTCTCTCTCCTATTTTTTTTTAAAAAAAACCATCAAATATCAGTCGATATCGGCGATACATATCGCTGGCCAATACGTATCATATCGGTTGATATGTAAAGGTTTAAAAAATCGATATATATCGTATCAGCCGATATTATCACCCCTGCTCCTATCTATGAGGATCCTCTGAAAAATTGTCAGCTAGTCCAAACACACTGTAGTTGAAGTTGCAACTTTAAGGAGAATTTGGCCCAAGATCAACCTATATAGCTATTGGACTAAAACTTGAAATGGGCCCAAACCTAATCATTCAGCCCAAATTCATCCTAAAGTAAATATGTAAGAGCGTACGTCCAGCTTGGGTTGGCTGGCCCATTTACAACCCATTGGTCATATTTCTTAAGAAATTAAAAATCTTTTAGTGGAGCAATACAATGTTAAAAGCATTCTCAGAAGATATCTGTACCCATCGGACTTTATCCTCTTTTGTCGCTGAAAATAAACAAAAAACTCTTGGGAGATTGTGAAAATCTCTCTAATTAAGAGATTGTTTAATTAATATTTAAGTAGGTCACTTATCTTTGGTTGGAAAATGTAAATCATAGTGGGTCAATAAAATTTAATTCCATCTAATCATTTTAGACTTGTAATTTTGGACATTGCATATTTAATTGCTATAAGTCTATTGATTTTTTACGACCTTTCTTCACAAAACTATAATGATTAGATTGAAATAATTATTCTTGAAGCTAAGTTAGCCAGATTTAAGTTAGCCATAACCCAAGTTGCAACTAACCCGGAAGAGTTAGTTTGATAATCAATTTTCACCATTGTTTGTGGGAGGTTTTGAGATCAAGTCCCTTTCAACAAAAAAATGTCCACTCCCCGTAGTTCTGTATCCGGCGTATGCGGATTGGGAGATTTTCACATGCTTCAAAGATTAATCAGGTAGAACACTTGAATATCCTTGATCTTAAAAAAAAAAACCCAACTTACAACCCTACTAATTATATATATACTATATAAATAATAAAATAACTAAAATATTCATCAATACATTTTCAATCTTCTTATCAATTTTTAGCTAAAAATTAAATCTAAATTGCGACCACCTTCTCAAGATTTCTTATGGTGACGTGTCTTTTGCAGTGAAATGTAGGAACTTTGCAAAATAAAGATTGGAACTTTGGGTAGACAACAGAATGCCAATTGATAGATTTTTATCTTTTAGTGAAAAGAAAAAAAAACCAATCAAGGCCCATCCATGGAGAATCCCATCTTTATATGGTTTAACTTCAGTAGTCTGCAGACCACTGAACCTTTTCCTCTAAAAAGTAACCAAGATGAAGAAAAGGGTAAAAGAGGGATACTGGTCTGCTGGACCATGAATTCAAATCAGAGTTGAAAGAGTTGGCAATTTGATCTGGCATTTTTTGGAAGTATTTTCAAGTAGGCCCAAAATTGTTATTGGCCATGATCAGTCCTCTTCGTCTATGAACCGGATCACAATACCCAAATTTGATTTAAAAAGTACAAACTTTTTGGGTCTTAATAATCATTGTTAAGATTTTTTTTAAAGATTTATTGAGATATAGTTGTGATAATTTTTTTTTTTTTTTCATTTTACCCTTTAATTTAAACTTAATATAATAAAATAAAAGATAAAGTGAGAAAAGCTTCAATTTATTACAAAATGGAGTTCAATATTAGTAAAAACACTAGTGCTCAAATGAACTTTTAAAATTTTATTCATCTTAATTTTTTGGGAAACCTAGTATATGATATAACTAATTCACAAGTTTCTACGGGTAACTTTGTAGGGAGTGGTCCTCTGAAGTAAAGTGAGAATCGAACTCAGGACTCCCACTTCATGAGATAGTTCGTGGCCACCACTCTAATCCATTTGAGTTAAATTAATTTCTTTTATATTTGTACATCAATAATCATTTTTTTATAACCAAAGTGTCTCGACCTCTTAGAAGTCCTGACTAATCAAGTAAATCAATCAATAATCATTTATTTGATTTTATAAAAACATTGAATCCACGTAATTATCAAGTGTCAACTTACTAAGAATCAACAGTGTCACTTGGTTTATAAAAGATGTCAACATTTTGGGTTTCTTGCTAAAGTCAAAATATACAAAAATAAATAAACAGATAATCATAAAAGTTAATTGGAAATACTAAAAAATGTTCAAGATTTTAAATTTGCTAGAGTTAAGCAGCATAGAAATCTTAGGTGAAATAAAATGGCTCAAGTAACAATAAAGGATACTTGGGTAAAATCTCACAATCCTAATTTCATGAATATTCTGAATATTTTTTAATTTGGTATTTGGATTTTCTAATTCCAAGTCTCTTTAGTCTTTACAAAAGATCATGGTACTCTGAAAATGCCAGTGAAATTTATCTGACATTGACCATTTTTGAAGCAGAGACCAAGTAACTTAACCTCATCCGAAGGTATACGAGCCTTGCTCATTTTCTTTGGAGTGCCCATCTTAACATAGGAGTTTTCTTTTAGGAATTATAGGTTTTTTAGATTTCTCAATTTACCGCCATTCGTAGAAATCAGCTTACTTTTTTCAGTGAAACGGTTCACTCATCGGTGCATTGTCCGGTGCACCAATGAGTGAACCGATTTATGTGTAAAATGATTCAGTCGATGCACCGATTTGGACTCTCAAGAAATCGGTACACCGATTTCCAAGTGATCCGGTCGGTGCACCTGTCCGGTGCACTGATAAGTGAATCGATTTTTGCGGATGGATGAGGGGCAAAATAGGAAGTTCAGTAAAATCTGTGCCTCCTAAAAAAAACTCCCGTGTTAGGATGGGTACCCTTTTCTTTGCCCTTCTTCAAATTGTAATTGGAAAAATTCTCTTTTTTTTTTTAACATGGTATCTTCACTTTATATTAGAAGTGAGACTAATTTTAAAAATATTGGTAAACCTCTTAATCGACGTACACTGAGTAAACCCGTTTGTCTAGCTTTAACTTGAGGTGTTGTGTATTCAAATTTGATTGACTCGGTTCTCTCAACTCATTTAGAATATGAGTATGAATGAGGAAAAATAATTTGACTTATTTTAAATTTAGACTAAATTATAATTAAGTTTTGAAAAATTCAACACCATTGAATTGCCCAAATTACATTTACATAATACCTATTATCTTTTTTCTTTTTCTTATATGTTTACTTGATAACTTCTAGCACTTTAACTCTTTCTAAAAGCCGATTCATTTACAACAGGTTTGGGCCGGACTCAGTCCAGGTTTGGGCCCTGAAAGGGCTCATTCTGAGTTTCTCACTTGGTCAAAGAAGGAAGCCCAGTTGGAATCAATGATCCCACAGACCATAGAATAGGGACGGGTAAATGAATGATTTCAATATATTCTCTAAACTCAAGCTCCTCTCTCTTAAATAAATAAAGAAACAAAGCTCTCTTCATCTCTCCCTCTCTCTCTATTTCTCTTTAAACACTGGCCGGAGGTAGCAGCAGAAGTGGAAGCAGCCATGGAAGAGAAGGAGAGCTTCTGCCGCTCCTTCATGCAAAGGTGTGGGCGGCTGGTGAAGGAGCAAAGAGCCAAGTTCTACATTCTCCGCCGCTGCGTCACAATGCTTGTCTGCTGGCACGAGTGCCACGACACTTAGTTCTTTTTCTTCTTCTTCTTCTTCTTCTTGTTCTTCTTCTTCCATTTCAGTGTATACACCGAGTTATGATGTATAACGTAGGCACCTCAAGTCAGATTCCTTTGAAATACATATATTTTTATAGATTTTAGAACTGGGTCTTCAACTGTTTCCTTCTTTTCCCATTTTTTAATTTTCTAGAGAGACTAATTTTTACTTATCAAAAAGATTAAAATTAAAGGCAATTTTGTTTGTAGATATTGATTTTTATCAGTTCAAGCAATTTTTTTATTTTTTTGAAATAAAAGATGGAGGATATTTTTATTGTTAATTTCTTAAAGGGGTAATTTTATGGAAAGAAATCATGAATGATGAGAGAAGACTTGAGTTTTAGTTGACTTTTCTGAATTTACACTTATGATCTGCTTCTTCTAAAATCAATAAAGCAAATTTCCCAATCATTAGTAATGTTATGACTTTTCAGAGAAAGTTTAAGGGAAATTACTGCTGGTGGTAATGAATATCTTATGTCTCTTGATTTGAGTGACATTTGATTGCATGTTAAAACTTTTCTTCTTGTTAAAAAAGACCCAAAGATCAACAACTCCAATGATTCTTGCATTAAACCTCAAAACATTTATATTCATCATTTGGTGAGTTGTTTCACCAATATTTGATGAGAATTCCAAATCACTATAATGAAGATGAAATGAAAAATCAATCACACGAGAAGAATTGCCTCATATCTAATTAGTGCACTACACTAGCTCTCTAATTCTAACCAGGCGTATAATTCGGATATCGGCTGATAAATTTCTTTCTTCTATTTTTTTTTTACAAAAAAAACCATCAATATCGTCCGATATCGACAATATATTTCACCGATATATAAAGGATTTGAAAAGCCTAATATTATCACCCCTTATTCTTCTTTCAATTTTCAATTTTTTTTCTTTCACAGTAAGGGCCCATTAGCTTCAAATCTCTTAATTCTTAGCATAATCTAATGTAAAGTAAATACTTAAAATTATTGACGAGAGTTTCTCTCATACATCATGACTTTTTATATCTCGACATTTTCAAATCCTCTTCAGATATTTTTATTTAAAAAAAAAAATTGTACTCCTTTAAAGTCAAAGAATGTACTGTGATATTCTTGAATGTACATAATAAATTCCCTTTATTAATATAAATTTAATGGTAATTAAGGAATTTAAATGCGTTTATAAAACTCACATGAGTCATGACTCTTTAGTTGGAATATACTGATATTTTTATAGTATGTAAATTAATTAATTTGTTGAAAGATAATTACAAGGGGTAAGCATGTCGAGGCAGATCTGGAGGTTCTGTACTCTCCATCCTCTTTAAGGAATGTACCGTTGATAAATCAAACATACACCCATTTAGTGGTATACGGCCTTTAGACCAAGTCAGTCACTTCTTAGTACTCTTTGGAGAATGCCCAATGTAAGTCCACTCATTCACGCCTGTGCATCAGTATATGTGAATTGGTAAAATGTATTACAGGATCGAAGTCCGACTATAAATCGAGTAGTGTTGAGTTTGGGTAGCTTATAAGTTCTATTTAGTTAGTCGAAAGACAATAGATGAAAATTAGAGCTATAACTCGGGTCGGGTCGCACGACTCGACTCGAGAAATCATGTGGGTTGAGTTGAGAGTTTCAGACCAGCGGGTCGGATTGAAAAGATAAAAATATGCATGGAATTCACGTCGGATCAGGGTTGAAGATTTTACAAGTTAACATAACTCGACCCGGCTAAAATTAGCCTAAAAAGGGTTCAGAATACAGGTCGGGTCAGAATTCAGGTTGATTCGGGTTAGAATAAAGTTCGAGTCAGGTCAGGTCGGGTTCCATATATATCAATTCAGGTCGGATTGAGTTTTAAAGAACCTGACCCGCCCGACCCAAATTACAGCCCTAATGAAAATGAGTTTATGTTGATGGAAATGGCTGACTCTTTTGAACTAATTTGAAAATTAAGTTAAGAGTCAACTCAATTAACTAAAAATCTTGGAAATTTTTTATTTAAAACCATAATTCATAATTAAAAAATAAAGTAAAAACATCAACTATATCAGTTGATATTACTCAGAGAGGTGTAGCCATCAGCTAAGATTTCATTTAGCAATAGAAATTTGAAACTCAACTTAAAATTTAACAAAAAATTTATAACCTTAGGCTAATGCTAATAAGAGTGGATCCCACTATCTCATGCAGTCATGGGGTTCACCTCTGATTAGGGTTTAAACAAGAGTTAGGCTAGTAAGACGCTCTCACAAGATATGCTATCAAATGGTTGATGGGTCTCGTATAATTGAATTCATTGAATAGGTGACTAGAATGATATAATTGTATAAGTTTTACTATCAACCAATAATCTAAGTCAAAGAATCTTTAACCTTTAAATTTTAATGAGTATAGGCTATTCGCTACTGACTTTTAAAAGTTTAAAAATAAAAGAAATAGGATGATCAAATAAAAGTGAAACTTCATATACAATTTATTTACATAGTCCGCTTTACATCATACACAACTATTTAAGTTCCAGAATTATATCTCGTATTAAAAATCTCAATAAACCAGGTGTCAATAAAGTTTTTCTTTAAACAAAACTCGCCTATAAATTATTTTATCTCGTGAACTCTTAGTTCTATATTCTACTTATGATTGAATCTAAATAGATGAACAACTCAAGACTTCTTGATGTTGAAAGACAATTCATTGAAAATCAGTCACTATTATCTAAAATGGTATAGTCTTTGTAACTAATTTTAAATCGATTCTTGTAATATTAATAGTAATGGAGACATAACAAACTTGATTGACTTAAATCTAAGAAAAATGTTAGATGATATCAAATCTACACCGTTGATCTATTCTATTCTATAAAAGGTATTAAATTAAATAAATATATTGATAGTCAAGAAAATTTATTGTAAAATTTATTTTATATATTTTTATAGGAAATAATAAAATAAACTATAGCAAATTTTGAATTATATTTTAAACTATTTATTTGAATAACAACAAACCACACGTGAACTAATATATAATTTATTAAACTGCAAAATATGAAATTTTGAGAGAACTGAGATAATCCTACTTTTATTATTTTTAGTCAACGTGATTATGTATTTATTATATTAAAATTTATAAAATTAAACATTTTGTGGCTGGCATACACATGTCAGCTACGAAAGGAGGAACAAAATCTACACATCTATGTTGCAGACTTGCAGTGACCATTCCCACGTGTGGTAGAACAGATCTGCAGACTAAAAGACCTTTTGCAGCATGGAAAATCACGTCCGTTGATTGGATAAAGAGGATGGATCGATACACCCAGGTGGAAGTTGAATCCAATGATTTATCATCTTCTGGTTTTGTTCTTTCAGCTTTTTAATTGATTAAGAACATGACATCAATCTTTTCACGCGTATTTTATGTTTAGTAGTATGAGTTTTAGTGTATTCTTAATTTTATTTTTTGTATAAATAGTAAAATTTTGATAGACTGATTTTTATTATTCATATAATTTTGGCGAGACAATTTACACTGTTTATAAATTTTAGGCAATCTAATTACATAGTTCATAAATTTTGGTAAGCCGATTTGCATTGTTCATAAATTTTAGCGTGCCAACTTGCACTGTTTATGAATTTCTTTTTTTTTTCTTTGGTACAGTAAGTGAAGGACAAATTGGACAGTCACAGTAAAACTCACATCTGTATACATAAAATGTCCGTGATGATGATCGCTGACCTTAAGAATAATATCAAGGAATAAAATGAAAAGAGTATAAAATTTATATCATTAAGTCCTCTTATCAATTAAAAAGTCAATTTGTTTAAATAAACGGTATAGATCTTCCAACTATTGCTATCACTTTTAAGTTAATTTGTATTTTAAATTCATTAATAGCTATATTCAATTCTACTAACATCCTTCTTTTGCTTTGTGGGTCATGGACATCTGAATGATAAGAACAATTTGTCTAAGATAATTTCTGTATTTAAGTAGAAGACGGAAGATGACTCTAATATAAAGAGTTAAAATGTAATCAAACATAAATACAAAGAGGACAGGTATATCACTAAAACTATGAAGAAAAAAGATAAAGGAATGCATAATAGATGGTAGAGTTTGTGAATTTATGATTTATAATAAAGTTAAAAGGAAAATAAAATTTAAAAATTTGACTTGGATTTTAATATATGATGATTGATAACAATGATATAAAAAATATTTTAAATCATTTCATTATGTTTATATCTAATATATAATTTAAAAACTAAAAGGAATGAAATAAGATAAAAATATTAAATTAGTATAACAATGAGCTATATGGAGTGAATTAAAATCTTTATTAAAATTATTAAAGTTATTCGAATTATCAACATATCCGGTGTGGCAGAATAATCAACAGATAAAATATGATTTGGAATTTTGGATGAAGGGTGTTTGATCTCTCACACGTGTGATCGAGTCATGGTGTGGAAAGGAGGATCGGTAACAGACAGCAGGAATCCTTGGAAGGGCGTGTCAGAAATACAGTGTCAAGTGTCAAACAGCTCAGTGTCAGAGCAGACGCTCAGTGGCCACTCGTGCGGTTTCTCTTTCTCACACCATTCATCCCTTTCACACTCACTGGCCGTACACGTGTCCTCTCTTTTCACCGACTCATCAGATTCAACTGTTGACCTCACCACCACGTGTTGCTAATCCCCAAAATTCTAGAATTTAAAATCTCAATGTCAGTTTTAGATTTATTTGATATTTTAAACTTAAATTTAATAAGAATTTTTTTTATTTGAATTTATGTGTAAAAATTGTAGAAAATTCAACATAAAATCCTTTAAAGGTGATATCTACTATCTTTAGGACACATTAAGTAAGACAACGCGGGTTCGAACATGGCACTTCCTAGATCTTGAGACGAGAGATTACCAACTTTTTCAAAAAGAGATTATCCGTTAAGTTATATGTAGCAATAATTCAATTTCCATTAGAGATTCTAATTTTGCAGCACTTGCATTTCCAACCGTTAATCAAACACTCTAGTTGAAAAAAAAATATTCAAAAATTAATTATAATTGAGACTCTAATTCGCATAGAAAATGTCTTGATACCATCATACCAGGGATTTAAAAAACGTTTAAAACGATATATCGACCGATATGTAAATATTGGCCGATAATTTTCTCTTTCCTCCGATGTCGGTACCGTGGAAAACCGTAAAAAACCACAAAAAACCATGAAAAACCGCAAAAAACCGTGAGAACCCGTGAAAGCCGTAAACCCTGAACCGTTAAAAACCGTGAAGAACCGCGAAAAACCGTTAAAAACCGCAAAAAATCGTGGAAAACCTTATAAAAACCATGAAAAACCGTATCGGTGTTTTTTTTTTAAAAAAATAATAAATACCGATATTTATGAATATCGGCCGATATTGTGACTGATATTTCGGACCGATTATCGGCCATATCGGCCTGATAATATTTATGTACGGCCGATATATATCGTATTGGCCGATATCGTTCGGTATTAAAATACCGATACATATCGGCCGATACGATATGTATCGGCCGATATTTCAACCTTTCCATCAGACCATAACAGAAATATATTTTGTTTGCTTGTTGATAAGCAGTGTAACTTATAATTTGTTGAGGATTAACTAACCACCTTATAACAAGTTGATTCCCTGGCTTACTATTTAGACAATCTCAATTTGTTACTACTTCATCTAATGTGAGCTTGCGATTGGATGAAGAGAATATAAGGAGAATGAGGTGTTATCTTTTATTATCTTTGTTTGGTAACAAAGGATACATATAAAAAAAATCTCTATTTTACCTTTTTTTACCTACTCCACTCTTTATTTTCTTGAATAAAATTGGTTACCCACCTCTGAATACCTTACCTACCCCTGCAAAATTTACCCTCCATCCAAATGTAGTTTTGATAAATAATAGACTTTGAAGCTTCCTGAAAACTTTGAACTACGGGTAAAACTCGGGTCGGGTTTTGGCCCGAACTCGCACGGCCTGACCCAAAAATCATGGCAGCCAGGTCATGAAAGTCGGGACAAGTTGAGAAGTCAGAAATCCACATTGAATTCGGGTCGGATTGAGTTGAGAGATTTTTAAGTTAACCTAATCCGACCCGACCCGATCAAACCCGACCTGACACAGTAAAAAGTAGGCTAAAGTAGGTTCAAAAGGCATGCCGGGCCGGGTTTCAGGTTGAATCGGGTTATAATTTGGGTCCGGTCGGGTCAAGACATCTGGGTCAAAATTTCAAGACGGATCGAGTTGGATTCCATATATTAGTAACTCGGGTCGGCTTGGATTTTAAAATATCCGACCTGACCCGATTTCGGCCCTATTTTGAACTACATCCTTCAAACCTCCACTTCATACTTTCAGAAGTGATTCCAAATCTGAACCTTCAATGCTTGATTTTGAAGTTTCGAGAAATTTTCAAATTTACATAAATTATATTTTACACATACATTTAAAATTACATATTTTAACATTAATTCTACAAATTATGATCAAAATTGTAATTTTAGACTAATTTTTTTAACATAGGTATTTTCATTCCACATTGAAGATGAAAATAAAATTTGTAATTTATAATTATACACTTTTGTCAATATGTAAAATTCTATTGAGCTGAATGATTGTTAAATTAATCAACTGATTTTTGGTAATAGTAAAACTTCTTACCATACAATACACCTCAATATTTTAACAAAATTGAAGTATTTGGTAAGCTTGTCAGAATATTGAACCAATTTTTTTTTTTAAAACACAGTTGGTAAGCTTGTCAGAATATTGAAGAAATAAATGCCTCGTACCAATTAGCACGTGCGAGCGTATACAGCCAATACTTTGAAAGAATAGAGCGCTCGAAAGTACCACTTGGACCAAGTTTGGAAAAATGTCTAAGTTTTAAATAATACATTAATTAAATAATTTCTTGGTAGGGTTGTTGGTATGGGTGTGGAGGAAATTGAATGGTTAAAAGTTATATAGTTGAAAATTGCTTTGTTGTAGTTGAATAATAAAAATAATTATAATTATAATTATATTTTTTTTGGAGTTTACTAAATGAAAAAAAAAAAAATGAATGATGATGATAAACAATTTAGTAGTTAAGTTTAATGGCTCGAGTTCTATTATTTCGAATTTGAGAATGTAGGATCAATCCAATGATAAAAAAATTTAGATTAGTTGGAAAGATCATAATGAGTTTTCGTAAATTGTTGAACATGGGACTTAAAATAAAATTATTTAATAAATTTTTTTATCTAGAATACACAATTCGGCAATTAAGATATACAAATCGACACCATATACACAATTCAAGTTCATATTGAATATAATTTAATTCAAGAGAAATAACAATGAAAAAAAATTAAAAAACAGGGTAAATGTAGACTTGGTAAAAATTAATTAATCAATTTATTACTGTTGTATAAAAGCATTTTAAAAAAATTCAGTGATCTGATTTTAGTGATCCGATTTCAGTGATCTGGTGAGCCGGTCAGTTATTCGATTTATATCAATGGAAAGCTAAAATGAAAAATACCTTAAATCTCGTGTCTGATTATACAAAATACCTGTGGGAAGATAGCTACTCTATTTTTCAGAGAGTAATTGTTAATGGACTAGGATAGAGGTATAAAAATTGTCTTTATCGAGATATCTGTATCTCGGACTGATATCTCCGTTTCTCTTAAATTTAGTAGACAAATATCGATTGTATAAATATATATCACGTGATATCAATGATGATCTCAACTGTATCAACTGATATTTTACTATTATAATTGATACTTAATATTATATGTATCGACCAGTATTTGTACTATATTTGTACTGGTGTTAAGGTTCTCGTATCCAAATTTCCTTTCCAGCCCGTTGAAGTTCGGTGGTTAGGCCCTTGAAAGTGCTAACAGGCCTAAAGGTCATGACATATGTCTGAGGTGGGTTCCACCTTTCCTCCACTGTCAGTAGTACACAAACGTGAGAGAGACTGACAGCATTGAATGATAGCGTTATAATGTCAAGTCACTGCCAAGTTGGGGACTTCTAAAATAATTTCTCAAATACAGCCCTTCCATTTTTGAGGACTAAAAAAAAATCTATCTACTGTCATTTCAGTAAAATTCGCTACTTTTTAACTAAAAATTACCATCGGCATTTCCCTGTACCTGATGTAATTTTTCTAATTTTTAATTTCCTAATATCTTAAAAAAATATTTTTTAATAATATCATCAATTTTTCATTAAAAAAAAAATGTACTTGTGCACTACTTAATTTCCTCTTCATCTCTTGAATTGTCAACCGTTTGCATTATCACAAAAGTGTTCCTCATTTTTAAATGAGATATTTTATCATGAATTAGTTTAATCACCAATTCACATAATTTAATTTTTAATTGAATAATATGGATAACGAATAAATTTCTTATATTCCATATAAATATTATCATATACTATCAACAGTATAGTAATGCTGGCTATATTCCTGTTCACTTATTTTTTTAGACTTTTCTATCTAAAGAAATAGTGAATATGGCAAACGGTATATTGCTGATGGTATACGATCATTTCATATTAAAAAAGTAATTTTAATTATTTATTTCAATACTTTTTTTATTGTATTATTAAATGAAATTGAATATTTTATTTAGTACATTATTAACTTCTTATTGTATTAAGAGTAAGTTGTAAAATATAAAGAAATTAATCCATATGAGTGTAGTTCAAGTGTTTGTCTCTCATTTTGAGAAATGGGAGTCTTGCGGGTTCAAGCTCTTATAGTCTAGTTTTAGGTGTGCCCTAGAAGTAATGTACTCATCTATAAAAATTTTACGTTGAATATCCTACAGTTTTTCATACATAAATTTAATATATATATATATATATATATATCCTACGATTTCTCACACATGAATTTAACTGATGGATAAATTTGATTTGACAATAATTATGCTATTGATTAGATGACTGTCAAATTGGAGAATATGACATGTCAGAGGAGATAAAGATGAGTAAAAGACTTGAGATTGATCTTGAATAAGATTTATTGAAAGAAAGGCAAGAGCAAAGTTTGATTAAGGGAAATGATTAAGTGTAAGTACCATTCATTTCAAAGCTTCTATATTTTAAAATTCAAAGTTCACCAATGATCAGTGAAGATAACCTCAACATAGTCAAGTCTCCTCACAATAGTTAAAAGCACTATTTAATTGTAATTAAGCTCGAAATCTATTTTGCGCCTTAGGTAGCGCTTTTTGCATGTAGGCTTTCACTTAGTTCTTTTAATTTTTGTTTATAATAATTCTATTATTTATAATTTTTAATAGCTAGTAATATTATAGTTTAAGATAAAACAATTATTAGGAATACTTAATAAATAATTCTAATTTTCAAAAATATACTTATGCATATATATAATATTTGTTTGCACAATGTGCTTCATAGCATAGTTGCCAATATATTTTTTGACTTTTAAATAATTCTTATTATATTAACATTGAAACAATAAGAATATAAATTCATAAACCAATATATAATTTGAAGTATCTAAGTAAGTGCACATAATAAAATTAAGCACGTATTTAAACATGCACTCTGTGCTTTAGGCTCCAACACGCTTGGAACGCTTGGTACTTTGATTGCATCTTACAATCGTGTCTCTTGCCACACTTCTATAATTTTTTCGTCAGCAGCATTTGACATGTGGGTGGTGATACAAATGTTTTCAAGTAATAAATAAGATTATTATTTTCATGTTGTAAATTATGTCCAAAAGCTTGTTTCATATTAGTGATTAATAAGAAATGTCTAGCCTTTGTCAAGCCCTAAAATCATTGGGCATGAGGCCATGAAAATGCACATTTGAACTTTATACTATAAAGTTTCAAACTTAATGAATTTCAATTTCGAACTCCTATGGCTTAACTTTGGTGTGTCCTATGGATAGTGGATTCACCAATGAAGATTTACACTGAGTATCCCACGATTTTTCACACGTAAATTCAAAAAAAAAAAATATGAATTTCAGTTCAACATAGAAAATTGATAGATCAATCAAGAGAGTCTATTCGCTTAAAATGGTTAGTGAGCCCTACAATATGTACATTATATTTTATATGTCCTAACTCCAAAGGTAGTACTAGTACTAGGTGTCTCCCAAGAGACAATCCTCCACATGCACCACTAAATGTATGTACAAGACAGTAGTTATAAATCCAACGTGGCTTTACATCAAAAGACTAGGAATCCTAGGAGAATGACATATCATTATTCATACTTTTATTCATATTGATGTGTATGTAGCAGTGGTGGAGTCCATTAAGAACACCCAAGGGGAAAGTAGGACCGTCCATCTTGAAAAATAACAAAATTCCTTCACTAAACATTTCAATCTAACTTATAGAAACAAGTATTTTCAACTATTTATAAACTTGTGATGAATTGGATGGTAAGAGATGTTTAATAAGATTTTTCTTTCATCTATTATTGAATGGATCAAATGAAAAGACATGTCTTACATTTTAACATGACTCGTGCAAGAAAAAAATGTTTTGTTATGAGAATACCTAAATATTTTTTTTTGGATAATGAGAGTATAACTCTTGTAAGTAAGAAAGTCTTAAACAATATATCTAAATCAATGTGTCATTACGTGAAACATAGAGTTAGAAAACAAAAATTTATATTATCAAATATATTTTTTTTTGAAGAATCTCTACTTTCTTCTACTTTCTTTTTTTGAAGTCATGTGTGGAAAACTGCAGGATATTCAGTGTAAAATTCTCACGAGTGAGCTCAGTACTTTTAATGCACAACAAAATTACACTACGAATACTCAAACTTACAACCTTCCACTCCTTAAAACTCGAGGCAAACAACTACGTGAGTTACCTTCTTTTACTTTATCCTAATATCTTAATATAAACGAATTTAAATGATGAGTCTTATCATCTGACATGACTCTCAATAGAAAAGAAAAAAGGTTATGATTTGAAAGAGCACCTAAGAAAACTTTTTTGTCTGACCCAACATAACTTGTCTACCAAACAACTTTTTTTTGAAGGAAATAAACTTAATCTAACATGTCAATAATTGTTGTGCAAAACTCAAAATGTATAATTAAAAATAAAAATTTAGAATATACCAAACAGATTCTTTGAGTAAAAAACCTCTCATTCATCCTTTTTTCTCTTAATTCAAATTGAGTCTAAATCATGGGTCTTACCCTTTGACATAATTCATCAAAGAAAATAGATTTCTGTTCAAAAGAGTACAACTCCTCTTAGTATTGAATAAAATAAATATATTTATTTTATTACTAAGAATGAATAATTGGAATAAAAATTCATACATGATTTTGTGGAGGAGATTTAAGTTCTTTTTTTAATTATAACTGTGCAATTGAGGAGACTGAAGAGGAGAAAGGAAGAAGAAAAGATGAGAAAAAAAAAAGAAGTAAACGTCTTTTTATTATACCAAATTTTAATGATTTATTCACCTTTTGCCTTTTTAATTACTTTAGTATGTTATTATTTAGCTTAATTTTTTATTATTTTTAGATGTACCATTATCAAAAGGCAAAACATTCAGGATGACTTCTCGTAATGATGAAATAAAATTATAATTATTGTATGAATAGTCTTTATCTTTATATTAAGAGGTATCTGTAAAAATAAAAAAATAAAAAGTATCTCGTGCAAGATGATATTAAAGCTCTCATTTCATTTTATTAAAAACTATGAGAAAATAATGGATTTCTATGATTTAATTCACCTTTCATATTTTTGTATTATTTTTATATATTACTAATTGTTATTAAAAAATTCTTTTTACCCAAATAAGAGTAGTTGAACTAATTGTCTCCCACTTCAGGAAGCAAGAGGTTTTAGGTTCAAGCCCTCATGTCCTAATCTTGGTGTGCCTTAAGAGTAGTGGACTGACTCGTGGGGGTTTTACATTGGGTATCCTGCGATTTTCCACATATAAATATTTAAAAAAAAAAATAAAATTCAAAGAGAATATTTGAGGTGAGCTCCCATTTCATTTATTAAAGACTTTGAGAAAACGATGTGGGTGACGATGACATCTATAGTTTGCTCTCATAAAACTTTATGATTGATTTTATTGAATGGTGAATTAGGGTTTAGTGACATTAGGGCCCTTGACATTTATTTAAATGTTGGTCTGTCTCCTTTGGGTACTTCAAGTTTGGAATATGGATGGCTTGTTCAAGGGAAAGAACACAACTTTTGCATTTAATTGAGATTTATGAGACCTGTCCCCAAAGTGGTCCATGTAAAACAAAATTAATTCTTGCTATCGGGAAGCACACCTCAAAAATCATATAAATTCATTATATTTAATTAAAAAAGGCCAGCCATCGTATTCGTAAAATCGATTAAGAGACACAAAATTGAGTGAAAGTCCTATTTTATCTTTAACCTGTGTCTCCTAACAAATTTTACCCGTGTTAAAATAGACTTCCTTAGAAAAATCCATTATTGATAAAATAGAAAAGGTATATTTAGAATCTCTATAAATCAGTATTTTAAAAAACTTGAATTAAAGCATTCATTTTTCAGTAATTTGTTTTTCAGAATCAGTAATTCAACTATCCGTCGTGTCTTTCATTATCCCATCTCTCCATATTTTCTGTAATCAACTTCTCCTCCTCCAACCACTAGTAGCCTCTTGATTCTACGTACGTAAGCTATCTTTGGCCTCCTAGTTTTATGTCTAGACCATTGTAAACGAGGTTCTCTTAATTTATCTTCTATAAAAAAACTATTTTTATATTATCTTTGATGCGGTTAGTTCTAATTCTAAGAGTTAATCCAATCATCTAATGTAACATGTGCATCTTTATCACCTTATTTTTAAACATAGTAATGTTTATGTTATAACAGTTCATAATAGTTCAAAATCAACAATTGAACTTGCTTAAACCGGACATGATAAAATTAATTATAATATATAAAAAAGATGATACTATTTTAATAATTTAAATTCATAGATAAGTGAGCTGACTCGTGGGACCCATGCACCTGGCACATAACAGTAGCCTTGCCCTCTAAGAGTCCCACCCATATATCACATGTTTAACAGTAATAAAAAATTTATTACATTTTATCATTATTATGACATTTGTAAAGAGACTAAAGATACTTTTTTTTTGGACGGGTGGGGTCCATGAATTGAGTGGCCATATAAGTCCACAGGGAAGAAGTCAAGACTAAATGCAACCAAGACACTATCAAAGGAAGATGATACAAAATTACAAAGACAAACCTTCAAAAGAAAAAACATATAAAAAAACAAATAAAAAAATGAGTAGTCTCAATTTCGCAGTAGCCTTTTGTCCCCTTAAAACTAGCTTAGTCTAATCAATATTTGCTCTTAATCTCTACTTTGAAACATTGCTAAAACATGTCTACATTTGACCATGTACATATATAGTAGTCTGCCCCACATGAATCCAAGATGAGGGTGCATGAATTCATATGACCCTCGGCCGGTGCATTTTGCATGTGATAATTGAGCATTTAATTTGGTGTCTGATGGTATTTATAGTTCGAGTCCCAACACTGTTAATCGGATCTGTCTTATGTGGGTATGGAGCTTCTTCTCTAGAGATTTTAGAAGACTTAGACGTTAGTGTATCCTGACAACTTGACAATAAATCGTTGGAGTGAGCTCGTGGTTTTCTCCATATTAATAAAAAATAAATGATGATAATAACAATAATGACAAATGCTTTTCATAAGAAAGATTCTTTTGAACTCTCATTGATAAATTTTTTGAGATTTGACCTGTGATTTTAGCAAGTGGGTTGGGTCACATCTTTCTCTTGATTCAGTATAGCTATAGTCTGTAAAGTCTAAATTGATGAGTGGTTATTGCACATATCATGGCATAGTATCCTTTAGGAAGGCCACATTTCTCACATTCAAATATGAATTGTTATCATTTGTCTCATCAAGTAAGAAAGAGGTAATAATTAATCTCACTTCTTTCATCCTATCTACTGAAGTCAACAATGGACGTTAAATTTTTCATTATTTAATTGGGTAGCGATCCTCTCCCACGGAACATTTATTGTTTAATTGGGATATTTAATTGTGTAATCAGACACAGGATTTAATATATTGTCAATTTTATCTTTCACATGAACAGTAAAATCGACTAGTCGAAATTTGCAGGAACAGTAAATCGGCTTATCAAAATTTGTATTAACAGTAAAATCAGGTTAACCGAAGTTCGCATGAATGTACGGCAAATCGACTCACCGAAATTTTACTGTTCATGTGATGGGTAAAATTGGCAATACACTAAAACCTGTGTCGAATTACACAAAATACTCATGAGAGGATCGCTACCCTTTTAATTTACTTATGTTTGACAAAAGACACTTAGTCTTAGTAGTTGAGTGTCAATAACTATAAAGAGAGTGGGTAATAACACTTTCAATTGGTAATTCAAAAAAAGTAGGAACCACACATAAATAACAAGATATTGATATTTACGTCATGAAATTTATTCATAGTACATTAATTTTTATATTTTTTCAATTTCACCTTCACATATCTCTTCTCGTGTCACTCAGATATGAGGGTAAAATTAGAAAAATGAGAAATTGATGCACTATGAGTAAATCTCAAATTTAAGATTATTTTAGATCAAAACTTTAAAAAAAAAAAAGATAAAAATAACTTAAAATGGACAATTCACATTCAACCCGAAAGGAATTAATTTAACCCTACCTGCTTGCCCACCAACCTATATATGATAAAGATAATTCTAAGCAAAAAAAAAAAAGGAAAAAAGAATCTTATGATGGCTCAGATTGGCTGACATTGCCAATATAGATCCATAAGAAAATTTTGCAACTTTTGTTTAAAAAATTGATAATACAAATACAGGCAATATGGCCTGGAGACAAGTGATGTACTGGCCAATAAAAATCAATATGGGTCCAATGCCCACTACTCAAATCTTTAGATATCATATTGTAGACATTTCTGTTCTTTTCTTTTAAATAAAAAAAATATGATTCGAATTTAAAATATTTATTTTTATATAAGTGAACATTTATTAATATAGCGTATAAATTCCAAAGGGCTGGAGTGATGGTCAAGAATCTGTCTCAAAAGGAAGCAGCAGTCCTGAATTCAATTTTCACTCCACTATAAAGAGACACTCTAGAAGTCCGAAATTTAAACTAAATTTATTTTTTAGACACACCTGACATGAAAAATTATATATTTTTCATTTTTTTCAAAAAAAATGAAATTGTTATTTTAGATGGCTCTGCTCAATTGGTTGTCCTCCCCCCTCAAGAAGTGGGAGGTTGCGGGTTCGAGCTTTCATGGCCTAATCTTGGTGTGTTTTAGGGATAGTGGACTCATTCGTAGAGGTTTCACGCTAGGTATCCCACGATTTCCTACACATAAATTTAAAAACAAAATGTTCAATTTGGGTTCATTTTAGCCAGTATTTTGACCCATTTTAGAAATTTTAGTTTTAAAAGTTTTATGATCTTGTCTGTGGAGATTATTATTGAGACATCCCATACACTATACTCGAGATAAAATTGATAGCTAAGAATACACAAAATCACCCATAAACCATTGTCTCAAGTTTGCCTGTGAATTACACCCAAGATATTTGGTCTGATTCTAAAGAAAAGTTTAGACCATCTTCGTTACCCAAAATCCTAAAAATAAAAATGTATTTGATATTTTGGCTAATTTTTTTGAAACTTTAATCCATTTTGGGTAATATTTCGACTTACTTGAAAATTTTAGGTTAAATAAAAGTTGAATTCTGAGGGGTTGGTCTGATGCCCAAAAACCCGTCTAAGGGCCATTCCATATGGCTTTATCGGGTGTGTGCAGATTAGAAAATATTCACATACTCTAAAAAATTAGTCGAGTGAGACATCTGCACACTTTGATTTTTTTTTTTCCTCCAAAAAACTGAAGAATCTATATCTTTTGAGATTTCTATCTTACATTAAGACCAACAATGATAAATTTGATTTAAAATGTAAAAAAAAAAAAAAAGACAAGTAAAACATTTTGAAATTCAAAGAATTGCAATGGAGCAGCTTAAAAAGGTGTTTGATGAAATGAAAGCATGTGGGTCATAATCCAACCAAGCTTGTGATGTCCCCTACATCATCTTTGTCTAAGCTCTAAGCCTGTAAAGGATAATAAGGTCATCTTACAGCTGTATGATGAGACTAGTGTCAAATTTCTCACATGCATTTATGGTATTTGCTTTCTCATTCAATCATTCTTCCTAACTTCATAATTTTTATTTTATAAAAGGACAGGTCGCATCCATGCCATGGTGGGAAGTATGGGCTTCTCATAATAATGTTCAAACTTCAAATTGGTGGGTGGAACCTATGAAAGGAGAGGGGGACAAGTCAGGACAATTTAGATTTAGTTTAATCAATCAAATTAAAAGTAAAAATAGTATTGAATTTTATATTTTGAATTTGATCTCACTTGGGACTGACTTAGGTCTCATTCAAAGGTCGGATTATGTTTTCTTATTATTGGTCCGACTTATAGTAGACAGTTAGTCGGGTGTGTAGGTGTTGAAAAAGTTTCACATTGTCCAGGAGCTAGTTGTGAAGGAGGTATATAAGAGGGAGCTCACTCCCAACTTAGCACAACAAATTTTTGGCATGTGAGTTTAGATAGGCTCAATGTAAAGTCGTGCGGACCGGTGTCATCCCAGAGCAGACAATATTGTGTCAGGTCGAGTTCAGGTTGGATCATTACAATAATTTAATTTGACTCTATTGTTCTCAAGTCAAACTCAAATCCAAGTTATCAGGGATTAATTCATCTTAACTTGACACAATGCCTCCCCTTACTATATCTCTTAGCATGAAGATTTAATTGCATCCTATTCTCATCTTATGCTTTTTTAGGTTCTTCTTCCACTTTATCCACGTGGATGACATAAAGTGAATCTCCCACCAATGAATAATGAGCACCTATTTCACTTTATTAACGGCTAGGATCTAGTATCATTTCATGTGTCTCTAGGACACATTTATATGTTGCGAAGGCTGATACAGCAAAGCTCAACATATTTATCTTTAAAATTACGAAACAGAATGATCGGAGTAGTAGAGTGGTAAATAGAAGGCAAACTATTCTCTCTTTTAAAATTCAAAAATTTCTAATTAAGTCTAATATTAGGAGGCTTTGATTAGATTTTTTTTCATTATCAAATTTGTTAGATTTTGATTTATGTCAACATTCAATCCTAATTCAACAAAGACCCTATTGTTCTATTGTTCTCAATTCGAGCATGATGAATCTCTCTTTGAAACTTCTCTCCTTTTGATATGGGATTTCTTAAATTTTACATTCATCATACTATATTTTGTGTCATATAGGCCAAAATATTTCTATTGATAGTCAATAGGGCTGTTCACAACTTAGAGTTTGGGCTAGGCTTCTCTATACTCGAGTTCAAGTCTGTTTGTATTCTCAATGCCCAAGCCCCCTCCCCTAAAGACCCTAAGTAGTGAAATGGGCTTTTTTTAGGCTACAGCTCAAGCTCACCCATTTGGATAGGTGAAAAGCCTAAGTGTGTCTGTTGGAGCCCGTTTCTAGATTAACATACCTGAACAAAGTGAGTTTAAAGCTTACTTTAAAGTCCAATTGAACAAAATATAAAGTCCACATTAAGGCCCAGTCGTAAATTTCAATGAAATGATTGACTTTGACTATGAGAGGGAATTATATTATATACATGGGCTTAAAATATTAATAATATATAAAAATATATTTATATATTATGTATTTATATACATATATAGCTGGCTAAATAGGATAAAAAGTCAATTGACTTTCATAGACTTACCTAAAACCCAGTTATAAAACAAGCTGAAAATTTTAGCCGAAGCCTGCCTTGTCAGCCAAATGCATATGGTTTTTTATAATATGCCCGGTTTTGCTTTGGGTCCGGCCCACTAGGACCGGCCCAAAAGGCCTTGTGTTGGTTAAGGGCACTGCCCCTTCTACTATTCACCCCCACCACCCACCTCATGGGTTACATGGGACTTTTTCCCACATCCCCATGTGGGTGAGGTGTTACAATCTACCTCCCTTAATATCAGAACCATCTCCAACTCTATCACGTCTTACAGATAGAGGGTCCACACAGGTAGGTAACGTTACATAAGTAGAGAATCCACACAGTCCGATATTGAACCGTGCTCAAATACCACTTGTAATGACCCAACTCTCAACATAATATTATCCGCTTTGGGCTATGGGCTGGACCTGGCAAACCCAAACCCAATCATTTTAAAAGGGTATAGTTTAAGGTTTTTATGAGTGGATTTAATTTAAACCCGTTTGTAAATGGGTAGGAGTCTGGTGGAGGTTTGGAGATCTTTACTCTATTATTGCTATGTATATAATTTCTATATGCAATAAATTCAATTATATAAGACTTAAATCCATTTAAAGAGCAATGTTGATTGAGTATTGTTAAGTAACAACAATAGAGCCAAGCAACAATCATTAATCAACTCGACATCGACTTGTTAGGAAACTTAACATTTATATGTTATTTTTTTCTTTTGTAATATTTATATGATAAGAGATTTATGCTTCCTATTTACTTTGTAAAATATTCTCTCAAAGTTTAATTTGGCTTAGACATTGTTCTGCAAATTGTTTTTTTCACATATCTAATGTTGTAAATTCATTTTTATGACTAAAGGTGTCCAAGGTTTTTAGAGTATTCGATTAATCTTTGGGACATAAAAAACTCCCTATGAAAAATGATCATTTGGGATGAAGTGGAAATCAAACTCAAGACTCCCACTCTTATACTAATTCTTAGCCATCACTCCAACCTCTTCGGATTACTGCAAATCCTTATTTTGGGATCATAAATTTACAAGAGCACGAGAATCCATTGCTTTGAACATTTTTAATATTTTGGTATTAAAGTTTTCTTTTATGCCCTGGTATTAAAGAATTTTTATTTTACATTTTTGTGATATTTAAAATGTGGTGCTCTACTGGATGAATGTGTCCATTAATACTCCATTTTCATCTCTAATGCTTTGAAGGAATTTAAAAATCGGCGAGACAGCACTGTATCCGTTTGTCAGCCAATTGAATACTAATGTATTAACTGAAGTTTTTTATTTTTCAAAATTCAGAAAAATATGTAGCAACCATTGTTAGTGGAGCCTGATACATATCGTGTCGAGACATATCGGCCATAATGATACATGACAGTACAGAAGACCACCCTTATAGGATACATACTGGCCAACATTTTAACCTAGGAATTATTGCAGAATCCATCCTTTCAACTGTACAAAACATAAACAATCAACAAAGTAGTTTCCCCAAGTTTTTAGATTCAAAAAAAAAAAAATTACTGCTATTTCACAGTTCACACCAATCATAGAACAAATATGATATGAATTCCTTCAAAATATTACAAAGTTTATAAGGGGATGATTAGCTCTCAATCCTCATTTCTGTGTTCCTATGATAACTTTAGACTACGGGGATAAGTCATCCATCTGCTGCCAGAGCAAAATGACCCCACCTTATAATACAAGGGAGCAGCAAAATATAGAGTAACACAAAACACCCGGAACATCAAATCGATTTAATTGTATAAATCCTCCTCCTGAGCACCACCAGCTGATGCTGCAAATGGGTCTGAGGCGGTGGTGCCCGCTGCAGCCTCCGGAAACTTGAACTCGCTTCCAAACCCCCTTGACTGCTGTAAATTCTGTGCAAAAGCCTGATACTTTCGAATATCAGCATCACTGACACTCTTACGGGCATACTTCATTGCCTCTTCAAAATGGCTGGCAGTAATCTCTGCAACTTCTTCTTCAGTGTCGTCCTCTTCCATGGCCTCGGGGTTCTCTTTCCTTCTTCTCTCCCTCTCAATGTCCTACATATAGAAACACAAACCTTAGTTCACTCAAGAAGAAATAAAACAATCAGTCTGGTAAATATTACATCTGTAAAATTTCCAATTATCAGAAACTAGAGCTTCTTAGGGTGTTGTGTAGTTATACAATGTCCTCATTTCTGAATTGATGTGTTACACATTTTGCTACATTAATATATGCAGACAAAAGCTGATATCATGCAGCGAAACCAACATGTACAGCCACTTTTCTCTAAGAGTTTGATCAATACAGCCCCCTCTATGAGTATACGTGCCCAAACATCATTCAAATTCAGTTGATATACCACTGGGATGATCATTTTAACCCAACATCAAAATGTGGCATCATTGGGTGAATTACTCCAATCTATGAGAACCAGTGTTGCATGGGATGTGTGGGGTATGAAAGGATGAAGTGCAGTCCCTCAATTTAGGTCAGCCTGTATACTAGAGCCTACATAGTGGCGTCCATCCATAATCACTTCACTCTTATATGTAAGAAGATGAGGCCTCTGTGCATAGTTAAATATGTAAGAAAGTCGACAATTTGCAAACTGCTGCTGCTGCTGCATTTTCCTCTTTTTCCTTTCTTTTATTTGTATTGATAGTTTTTTTGGTTCAGCATCATGTGACTTCCATAAGAAATCATAAGCAACTTAATATGAAAAACAAGGAATAAAACACACCTTCTCAATATTTTCCCGGATGGCATATTTGCAGGCTCGCTGGCAGATCTCTGTAATGTCGGCACCACTAAAGCCATGAGTATACTTGGCCAGAACTCTGAAGTCAACATCTTTTGAAACAGGAGACTTCCTCAGGCATGCCTTGAAAATCTGATAGCGTGAGCTCTCATCAGGTAGAGGAATATAAATCAACTGGTCAAGACGGCCAGGCCTCAGCAATGCAGGATCAATTATGTCAGGCCTGTTAGTGGCCCCAATTATAAAGACAGTCTTCTTTGCAGACATCCCATCCATTTCAGTCAGGAGCTGATTCAGAACCCTATCAGCAGCACCACCAGCATCTCCGACACTGCTGCCTCTCTGTTGCAATGAATACAAACACACATAAATACAAGCGAAGATTGAACCAAATTATGAGCAACATTCTATGGAATATCTAAAGCATACCTGAGTCGCAATTGAATCAAGTTCATCAAAGAAGAGGACGCAGGGTGCAGATTGGCGAGCCTTGTCAAAGATCTCACGTACATTGGCTTCACTTTCACCAAACCACATTGTGAGTAATTCGGGACCCTTGATACTGATAAAATTTGCTTGGCATTCATTGGCAATCGCCTTGGCCAGCAGAGTTTTCCCACAACCAGGTGGGCCATAGAAAAGGACTCCTTTTGAGGGTGACATTCCAAACTTCTCGAATTTTTCTGGATGCTCAACAGGATACTGAACTGTCTGTAACAAATTAGAAAAAAAAGATAAAATGGATTAGCCAGTGTCTGAAAAAAGCTTCAATGCCCCAAATTGGTCAAGAGCATCTTGATTTAAATGATGGATTACCTCTTGAAGCTCCCTCTTGACATTCTCAAGCCCACCAATATCACCCCAGCTGACATTTGGCACTTCAACAACCTATTCAGCATAAACAGCAGGTCAGACTTTTAAAGACGGTGCCATCCATTCATGGAAAAGACTACAAACTATATTTAGCTTACAAGCTGTGTTGAATACTGACAATGCAAATCTACTCACCGTTTCACGTAGAGCTGATGGGTTGCTGGTTCCCAGTGCCGTCTTAAAATGCTCATTTGTCACAGCCATGGAGTTGAGTATCTCAGCATCAATGGATTCATCTTCCAAATCAATGATATCCATTTTTTCTCTGATGCACTGAAGTGCAGCTTCTGTGCATAGAGCTGCGAGATCAGCACCAACATACCCATGAGTGTCCTTCGCTATTCTTTCCAGATCAACCTGCAAAGTTGGAAAAATGTCACACATCTAACCTAAGCAAAACAAATATGTAGACATCATTTTTTTAAAAAAAAGAAGAAGAAGAGAAATTTGTAATGTAGATATTCAGTTACATCTTCTGCAAGTTTCATGTTCTTTGTATGAATGCGAAGGACTTCAAGCCGTCCAACTTCATCTGGTACCCCAATGTCAATCTCCCTGTCAAACCTCCCAAACCTTCTCAGAGCTGGGTCTATGCTGTTAGGCCTGTTTGTAGCTCCAATGACAATAACATGAGCACGTGATTTTAATCCATCCATGAGTGTCAGCAGCTGGGAAACAATCCTCCTCTCCACTTCTCCATTTGTCTTCTCTCGCTTAGGAGCTATGGAGTCAAGCTCATCAATGAATATAATGGATGGTGCATTCTTCTCCGCTTCTTCAAATGCCTTCCTGAGATTGCTCTCACTCTCTCCAGCAAGTTTCGACATAATTTCAGGCCCATTTATACAGAAGAAGAAAGCACCAGTTTCATTTGCAACAGCCCTGGCTATCAATGTCTTTCCAGAACCAGGAGGTCCATAGAGCAGAATTCCCTTTGGTGGTTTCACACCAATTGATTTGAAAAGTTGAGGATGCCTGAGTGGAAGCTCAACCAACTCCCGGATTTGGGCCATTTGTTTCCTCACACCACCAACATCATCATAGCCCACTTCTTCACCCAATCTACATTCATCCTCCCTGCTCACAGGTTCCCCCTCACAAAAGATCTCGGTATCTGGAGCAACCACACAGAACTCGGGAGGGTCGGTCTCAATAACTTTGAATTCAACACTCCTCATGCCACCTCTAACCAGGAAGAGGTCCCCCTTCCTTACAGGACGGTATGCCTCCAGGAAATAAGCTGTAAATATTCATGACAAAACAAAATCAGTCATTTACTATACATAATGCCGCAGGAGGAGGTATCTTCTGACTTCCAGCAATGCCCATAACTCAGAAATATTTTAACAAGGAAAAATATCAATCTGACAGGCAGGATAAAAAACGGTCTTGATTTTAACAAGTCACACAAGTTACATATTAATAGAAATTAAGAAAGAAGTTCGGAAGAATGATTGTGTGCATGCAATGGGCACATTGAAAAGAGAAGTCCTGTGAGAGACCTTCAAAACACAATGTTCTTTTAGCACAAGTAAACTTAGGAAGAGAAAATGGAATTTAACGCAAAGCACATCTTAAAAGATAATATTCCATTATACTTTACAACAAAGTAGGTTACAGATTCTAGGGATTTGCAAAGAAAGAGAAAGGCACAGTAAAATGCACATGGGATAGGAATGTACTATATTGGACAAATATCACCACTGGATACTTGTAGAATATGTTTTAACAGAGTTTGTTGCACTACAATACTTCTATCATAAAGAGCATATATGAACAGAATACTTAAAGAATTGACTTACCATTCTGTAGCTCATCGAAAATGGGCTAAACATAGTTGCTATCTTTGGGTTTTAAGAGAGAAGTTTTAGCTTTTCAAGAGTTTTAAGAGAGAATTGCGAAGGAATCCAACAGAAGAATATTTGACAGGCAAAATTCCTATTGGTCTAAAGTTATAAGGAAAATTAAGCAAGAACTTATTACTTGGGCTGTTGGTAAGTATGCTTTTAGTGACATCAGTGTCAAGGGTTGACAGAGATTGGGCCATTTGAGGCTTAATCAAGCTGCTAAGCTGTTTTCCTTTCTTCAAGCATGGTGGCCACAAACAAACAGATGTACAGATTTTATATCCCCTTTTTTAAATTCCAGTTTTTAATCTCTCTTTTGCTTTCTTGTTTACTCACTTATGGGGTTATCACTATCTTAGTGGGACCCTCACATTGCATCTTGGTGGTTTTTAATATCTGTTTTGCTTCAAAGTTCACTCTATTTGACTGGAATTCAAGAAGCCCTTATAGAAGGTACTCGACAGTTTCAACTATTTTAGTGGATATTGTGCTGTCTTTAGCTTTTTCAGAAAGTAAATTTTCAAATTCAATCTATTGAGGCAAAACATCCACTCGTTCTAATTTTCCTTCCCTCTTAGTTGAATTAAAGTTCGTGAAAAATCAGTCACCAGTTAGCTTCAACATTGCAAAATAAAAGAATGATTCATATCAAAACAGTTGCCCAATCACACAGATCATGATTTGGCTCACAGGTTCAGCACCAGATTTCAGTGCTTTAAAATCTGGTTTATATCAGGGTATGTTCATATGGCAGCCAACTATGAATCATATTAATAAGCAGCAGCTACACCTTCAACAGAAGGTTCCTGAAACTAAAAGCTCGAAGATCATCACATTCTTTAATTTAGGGTACATCCAGTGTAGAAAAGTAATGAGGAGAATTCTCTCTTGTTTTAATTCACTAAATGGAAGACAAATATATAGAGTAAAACAGATAATCTCTCACAATATGTGAGGATCCTAATTTCCTAATTAAGAGATTACACAATCAATCTAATCTAATCTATATCAACCATAAATGGAAATACAATAAATCATAATATATCTCAACATCCAGAAGAAGTACAAGCACTTGTTGAAGACGGGACCATAAAACCTACTTTCCTACAATAGTGATGAATCACCAAAGACACTACCAACCCAATCAAGACAATGCTTAATGACTACAGTTGAACAAACTCAAGGTTCAATTCAATATTCAATAAAGACAGCAAATAAGCGAGGTGCACAGAAGAGAACAGTGGCAGTAACCAGAAGTTTGTCAAGAAATAAAGCTAAAGGACGATAAGTGAACTCACGTTTCAAATATGCATCAAATAAGTTTCCGGTAATGCCTTCAATAGTATCATCCACTGGCAATATATGCACCCGCTTTCCATATTTCACATCTGGACACTGGTGCACTGAAACAACATCGCCCAGCCTAACCCTAAGATTGGATCGTACAACCTTGTTCATCCTGATCTTTGGCTCATCACAAGTATCATCCGCAAGCGCAATGCAGACTGTATCCTTCCTTTTCTTCCCCTAAACACCCACCAAAATTCAAAATAAACAAATTATCAGACAATGCAAGGAGAGAAGGGCAAGCAAATGATAAATTAAAAAAAAAAATCTCATCAATCTCAATGGAGACTTCTCCTTAAATATGAGTTCGGTATCATGAAAGTTTGAGACTATTAAGGGACCCATATTTCTTATGTTCGAGGCACCCATACTCAAAATGACAAAAATTAAGGCAATGTTTTCTTTAGATAGTCAAATTTGAGCAAATTTTTCCATTTTAGTTGGGGGTGTCCCCAAGAATAATATGGAGTGCCTCTATCATTGACCAAATTTAAAATAACATCATATCATAAAGAATGGGAAGAAGTGAAGGGTGGTTAGAAAAGCAACAATAATGCAGATACTTCATCAATCTCACTATAAGTTTCTCTTGAAAATATAATTTGACCTTAGGATGCATGGAGAGGGAACTAGATCCGTAGAAAATAACTTTGTTTTACAAAAAAAGGGGGTTATTCCAATAAAAACTTCCCTTTCCTACATAAAAGTGAAGCCTAACACTTTTAACCTTTTAGAAGACAACATTCCACCATTTAGTTGTTTCTGCAAGTTTCATGGAAAATACAACTAAACTTGATCAAAAGTATTTACAGTTCCCAGAACCAATATTTTAAAAACCGAACTGAACTGTAAGGTCAACCTGGACCGGTCTCTAAGACAGTTAATTCTTGGAACAATTCGGTTCATTCAAGAATTATTGTTTCATGTATCAATGAGGATTGGTCATACCTCCAATGTGGGGAGAGGATTTATCACAATAATCCAAAAATATATAGAAATTTTGTTTATTTTAATTTTTCTCTAGTTCTCTCTCTAAAATTATTATTGTAAAATAGCTATTACAGTGACATTACTACAGAGAATTAGCTTATATTTTTCGCAAACAATCTGCAGAATCCATGAAGAAAGAGAAGGTGGAAAGTGGACCTCCCTGGAATGGTAGTCATAGGTGCATCTAGCAAAATTAGGTCCATGCCTAGGCATGCACCTTGCACCTTAGGTTCTAGAACCAAATAGCACCTTAATTGCACCTTGTGCTTTGACTATATGCTTGTAAAAAAATATGTAGTGCAGCATCCAGAGGCAATAAAAAAATATAAAGATCAAGGGATAAAGCAATATCCAATGATCTAACAGAGCTGAGAATGCACAAAAAAAAAAAAGAATCACAAACTACACGTGGATAAAACAGATGAAAGTAGAAACTGAAATTCCCATAAAATTACATGTCATGGCATCAAGACACAATAAAATATACATTCCGCAGGAAATTCACAAAGACAGAACTGGAAGCATAAATTTCGTGGAAAATTATGCATCACATTATGAAGACACAAATGAAAACTAGGTTTGTAGACACTTTATTCAAGGAAAGACCTTTTCAACCAACTAGCTATATAGGCCCTAACAGGTACCACATAAATGACCTCAAACAATTACTTGAAAGAGTGGCAGATCCAGAAATTCTATGCTGTTTGACGTGGGGGAGGGGGTGGGAGCGGTAAGATAAAATTTTATAATTTTTAATTAGTCAATTCTTATGGTTAAAATTTAAGCTCCCTCAATAGTCCGACTCAATTAGTTCAAAATTAGCAAATCATTAACCTATTCACCTAACAATAAAGTAAATGCAATAAAATATAGAAATAAAAAAATTATTTAAGTGGTGTTTACTATTCCTTTGGAGATTCCAAATCAGTTATTAATGACGACATAATTCATGGACTATGAAAAGAAAAAAGAGAATGATATATAAAAATTTGAAAAAATCACCTCTAGACTATATATCTTTTGATCTTTCTTTCACTTTTTTTTTTAATTTCCTCATTTTTTTTTTCTTTTTAGTTGACTCTAATATACTTTTTTCTAATGACCATTGATTATCTCATGATTTAATTCTCACAGGTTAATACTTTGCAAACTAATTTAAAAGTGGTGATGTCCACTAATGACATCGTGATACCTACCTTTATTTTTCAAAAAAAAAAACTTAATAACCATTTTTGTATATTTAAGAAAATATAAATATCACACTTTTTTATCCATGCAATGCCACCATAGTAATTTTTAATTCACATATAAAATCTGTATAATATATAGCAGTGGATGCAGTCTATTGACCCTATGAGATCAAACAATAGAATCTAGATGTGCCAAAAAAAAATAGTTAACCTCATTTGAGGTATTTAGACACCTAATCAGATAAATTTACATGAGATAATTTTTTATCATTAATTTTCTTTTCTGGCTAAAATTGTCTAAGAGCTAATCCGTTATAATTGTATCACCTATACCATGTTAGTTAACTTAATAGGGCCCATGAACAATCATCTAGCATACAATCACCTTTCAAAAAAAGCAGACAATTTAAAATGAGTTACAAAAACTTTCCACTGAAGATAAAAGGAAAGGAATTGCTGTTAGTTGGGGAGGTGGTGAAGACGACAGAAAACATTGAGAGAGAGAGAGAGAGAGAGAGAGTAGGAAATGAAGATACAAAATTCAGAGAAACTAGAGAAAAAGAACAGAAAAGGAAATTTGTAAGGAAGCAGTAGAGAAGGAAACCTGGATTTGAGAAGGTCAGCTAACGAATATACAAAATTTTAGGGGGACTAAAAACATTAATTTCTAAAACAGAGTTTCACCTTTAATAGGATTCTTGCTTAGTAATAAAAGGACCAACAAAATCTTGCATGGCCCCCTCTAAATCCACCCTGACTTTAACCCTCTAGCCCCTACATATATATATAATAGAGGTCAGATGACCCAAATAGAAAGGATGCTGGCATATGATGATGAAAACGATGATGATAGAGCTCACATGAGTGGGTTAACCCTGAAAGACAAAGTTAGAAATTATTGTAATAGGGATAGTTCAAAAGTAGCCCCAATAGGATCAAGTTGAGAGAAACTCGTTTGAGGTGATTTGTTCACGTTGGTAGAAGACTGGACACCACCCAGTGTGTAGAGTTGAGAGGCTATAAATCATAGGCATGAGCAAAGGTCAACCTCTTAAAACATGGAGGGAAATGATAAGATGGATATGCTAATTAGCAAAGTAACTATCTGTTTATGATAGGGTTAAATGGTGAAATAGAACACATAAAATAAACTTAGGACGCATGATAGGTTATCTTTTCGCTTTGGCAGTGATAGTGGCAGAGATTTTGAAATTTCAATGGAATTTTTAGAGATGTGGCAAGGATATATCATAAACTATCACAATAGCTTATTAAGTTTGAACCCAATGGGGTTGGAGTGATGGCCAAATACCCACTTCTACAAGTGAGAGGTCTTGAGGTCACTCTCCGTAGCCCAGTGTGTGTGGATAGGGAGGTTTGCATAAGCCCCAAGAATTAGTCAGGTGCTCTAAGAGGCTCGGACACCTTGGTCTTTAGAAAAAAAAAAGCTTATTAATTTCGTGGTGTAAGCCAATTCGCTGTCTTCATGCGTTTTATGGCCTCTTGTATCTTTCTTTTGGCAGTTTTGCCTCCTTTTGGAAAGATATTCTCTCTTGTCATTGAAAAAAAAAAGACTTCTTACTTCTTGGATCACATAAATGTGAATAGAATCACACTAGTGCTCTAAGATATAATAAGTTAAGGAGACAGTTTATACATGCCCATGTCGCATCATTCAAAAAAAAAAATAGTCACTGAACAGGGACAACTTACCGCTATGACATAACTAAAAGATGTATTCAACGTAGGTCTTATTCTATACCCAATTTGACACCGAATCCAACTTTCCATGCCATTGATCTCACTTGATAATTTCTACCATAATATAAAGTTGAATTTTGAGGGTCTTGATGAGTTTTTTTATCTCCAATATATAAGTCAAGACCTTTCAAATCCACCTGGGTGTATACAAAATTCTGCAAGGCCCAATTCCTAGGGAACCCATGACAATGGAGGTGGAAACTGAACTTCCCAGAGCGTCAAGACACAATAAAAGCAAGTTTCGAGGAAAACCCAGTATCAATTCACCCAAACGAACCCGAGAGAGGGAGGGAGGGAGAAAATAGAACTGCTTACCTTGATAAGGATTGTATCACCGCGGAAAAGCTGCAACTTTTCCAAGGTTTCTGGATTCAGCGCAACCACGGAATTGTCATCGTTCACAGCTTCGTCAACAACCAGCCTATTGGGCGCTTTCTTCCTCTCCAAAATCGCCGTCGAAAAATCCCTCTTCTTTCTGCATTCCCAAATTCCATGAAAAAAATCAAGAAATCAATCAACCAAACAAACAAGAATGCAAGGAGAATAAAAAAAAAAGAAGGGAAAAAAGAGCGTGAAAGGAATTCTCACGAATCGGAGGAAGACGATTCTGCATGATTCTTCATGTCGTCTCTTACGTGTAGAAAGATTTCAGAGATTTTTCGAATCGAAGAGAGAAAGAGAGATTTAATTAATGGAAAACGTTGGAGAAAACAGATAGGAGGAAGTATTTATAGGGAAGGGGAAGCAAATAAAAGAAAGTATCGAGATTTTCGTGTTCGCAAAGAAATAGATTTCCGCCTCGGAAAAGGAAAGCAGATACAAAAGAGAAGTCTTTTATGTGCTTCCGTCCTCTCCTGACCGCCCTTCCTTTGCTATTATTTATTTGTTTCCTCCTCCCTTCACTTTTTTTCTTATTTTTCTTCGTATTATTTGTGTTAAAAACAACTTGTTATTATTATTAATAATGTTATTTACTATTATGTGAAATAAATGAAAAATTTTCTAATGTGAACTGAGAATATGGGCTTTCAAAATTTTACTATAATAGTGTAGTGCTCAACTAAGGTCGATAAGGGGAAAAATGTGAATATTTATTCAAAATTTATTAGAGATTTAGAAATCATTTCTCTTAAATAATATAACTAGTTATTTTTATTTCAATGATCAATAGTTAACATGTAAGGGAAAAAAATTTAAGTCATTATCTAATATTTTTTTTTTATGATCTTAAAGCATCTGACTAATCTTTGAGACATGTGTAAATCTCTCTATCCATCTACATACACTGAATAATTCTATGAGAATTATCCCTTTAAAGTGGAATGAGAATCGACCTCCGTAGCTCTGTTCTGCTTCCTTAGAAAGTTCATGACTATCAATCCAATCCCATTGAATTAAAATCTTCATTTGCCATTACTTGCAACTCTAAAACTAAGATCCTCGAAAATTCTCTAGTAATTTAGTATCTATATTTTTGAAAGAGTGTTGAAGTAGGTGAGTGGATGATTACTAGATGAATTGTTGAAACTTGAAAGCAAGCACATACACTTAGTCCATTTGATTGGCAAAATCACCAATCTAAGTCCTAAATCACAGATTAAAAATAGGATGTTAATTATATTTAAGTTTTTAATTAAAAATAAAAAATATTTATGTTGATTGAAAAAAAAAATCTTTTAATAAACTCTCAATGTTGATGAGGCCCTAATAAAACTTATTGGTGTAGTAAGTCTTAGATAAATAAAAGCACCACTTGATAGAAAAAAAAAAAATATATAAGCAGGCCATTGTGGTCTAAGAAGGTAAGATACATGGTTTTCACTTGGGCTAACCCTAGCATACAAGATATGAATTTGGATGGATTTTTTGTAAGATGGATCTCAGTTATGGGCCCGCCAACATGGTTCATTATAGCTCAAAAAATAGAACTCAAATTAAACTTAAATTGGACCTAGTATTACAATTTAAGAGCTTGATCTAATCCAAAAAACTGAATTTATATTGCACTCTAATCTCTGATAATCAGGGCTGGCCCTGGCTTTAGGCCAACTAGGCCGACACCTAGATGCCAAGTATGATCAATGAGTTGTAGAGCCTCCATTGCACTGCGCCTAAGGCCCTGAGATTTCAGGGCCGGTACTGCTGATAATCAGACTCCATAGAACCCAACACAAGAGAGGCACATATCACAATCTATGTTGGATGATTTAGATTGGAACGCAATTTATGTTTTTACTATTGTCGTAAGGAATTCTCATGTCAATGGTTTTAAATCTTAATCATAAATCATGGGCCAAATCACATGGATGTGTTTTTTTTCTCTTTTCTCTAATTTTTTTCTCAAGTATAAAATAACAAGGAAAAATTCAGATGCAATTTTAAGAATTTAATTAATTTTTCTTTCATCTAAAGATATTCACTTTGAAAGATTCTACTTTCTTTTGCATATTTCATTATATGAGGTGACTTTCTTTAAGGTAAAAGAATTTAAATGCTTTTTCATCCTGCTTTGCTTCCACTTTAGTAAACGAATAGCTTGAACTCAATTTAGAAGATTTAGAATGGAATTAAATGATTCTCGACTCTAGTTACAAAGTTCGATTAGATTGAATAAGAAATACTCTCTCTGTCTCAAATTAGTTATGTTATATGGATTTTGAAATTGTTTCAGAATAGTTGTCTCATTTATATTAGAGTAGCATAAAATGTGTTGAAAATTGATGAGATCAAATGGAATGCTAGCCTTATACAGACAGTTTCTTAAAAATAGAAATGTTTCAAATAAGACAACTAAAATGGGGCGGAAGGAGTATAATTTTAGTATAACAGAAATAATAAAAATAGAAAATAATTTTGTCTTTGTAAGAAAATATCTTACTTGAGACTTGAGCTCTCATGTTGGGCCCATCTGTCTAAAATCAAGTTCTATCATTCTTACTCCCATTTCTCATTAGATTGACTGCAAAATATAACTTTAGTACAGCAGAAAATAAGGAGGGGAGGTATTAAAATAGAAAATAACTTTATAAGAAAATATTTCACTTGAGATTTGAGTTCTCATGTGGGCCTCATCAGAGTCAAAACTTCACACTTCTATTTTTTTAAGACCAAGTATCCAAGCGTCTCATTTGAATTTTTCCGATTAATCTTTAGGGTACGTGTAAACCTCACAATCTGCACATGCCGAGTATAGAACTAAGGATAGTGACCCGTTTTGTATTGAGAGGGGATTGATCCCAAGACCTCCCACACTCATCTACTTTCTAGAGTCTACTCGTATTGATTTCGTCATTAGACTAAAATTCATCTAAATCCTATTTTAAAAGAGTCTTTTGAAAATCATGGCTTCTCAGGTCAAATTGACCTAGTTTCTTACTCGCCCATTTGCCAAATTTTTAGGTCAAGCCAGGTTGAACTAGGACTGGATCCCAATCCGTTGATAACACTCACAGTAACAAAATAAATAATTGGGCCTGATTGACTAGGCCGAGTTCCCGATTGACCGACTTGGTTGGAAAACTAGAGTTTGAACCAAATTATTGGCTTTAATTATCAAACATGGGCCTTACATCATATATAACTATTAAGCGAAGGTGCAGAACTGCAGATCATTTGAGCTCAGCAGCCCATATGTGGATCAGTATGGCCCAAAACCTCAATGGGCCGAGCTTGAGTAATTAATGCTTAAAGCTTTGGTCCCAAAGGCCCGATAGCCTTGTCAATCAGTTATATTAGAAATATAATTCAATATTAAATACATCAGTTGATATTTTTCAGTTCCTGGAGTTGTCCTACCATAATCTATGCTAGGCAAATATGAAGCATATCACCCCAAAAAAAAAATTTGTATTAGGAATTCACTAATCCAATTAATTTCAGTTTATATTTTAGGTATCAACTAATATATCCGAGAAATATTTAATGTAAATGGACATGGACTTTTGTATATGGAATTACGTACAACTCGATGACTGTATTTAAGCTTTGAATATTAAGTCAAATAACTAAGCAGGCTGGGCTTAAGTCAGATATGGCCCAGCCTTACAAGCCCATGTATGGCTCTATATACCAAAAAAGGAAAGAATTATAAGTGAAGAATGCCTAAAAATGTGATCAACGTCATGTGTGGATGGGTGTATATGAGCGGGTACGAGGTACTGGCAGGCTATTATAGTAAGTGATCATTATTTTCACATCGGAACAAACTCGTCCAACGTGAGATTCTTTGGTAGAATGCTTACACTTCATTGTGTAGAGGCCTTTTTCACAAAAGAAGCTTAAGCATACTATAACACTGATAGGCTACCATGATAGGTAATCATTAGTCTCACGTTAGAAGCAGATCCTTCAAATGTGATGTTCATAGGTAGGATGCATACACTTCATTATATGAAGGTCTTTTCCCAAGGAAAACACAAAAGCGTCCGCTATTATGTACTGACAAAACGGACAATATCTATACAGGTGAGAGGTGAGTCATCACAAAATAATATCAGAGCTGAAGACGACTCTAGTAAGGAAGGAAGAAGGGAGGAAAATCTGCTCAACAGAGATAAAAAAAAAAATCAGAGGAGGAGCTGTAAGTGGACCGTTAGGTTTACTTAGTATTTTATTTGTTATTTTTATTTTAATTTCATAATAAGGCTATAAATACATAATTAGCCCAAAGACAAAAGGCATACATTAATTTCTTTGGAATTTGTCAAAATCATTGAGCTTTCTCTCATATTGATGAGTTTTCATCCTTGCTGATATTTGGTTTTATATTGTATTGCATTAAATTTTCATATATAAACTAAATCTTCCGAAGGTTCTTCGAGTTTATCTGAGTTCGAGCTGAATTAGAGTGTGGGTGTACTAATCACGTCAACTCCCAATTCTTCATTCATGTCAGTCTGAAAACTCCTAATTTCTTTGGTGAGGTTGATTCTGCTAACAGTCCCATTGAAATTTGCCCCTACCTTCATTTCTCTTGAAAGTGATCGAGAGATTTGAGAGTAATTCGGTGTAAAACCCCGAGTGTAAACCTTCATACACAACTTGGTCTGCATAATATTCATACAAGGGAAGGACACGTCGTTAACTCGTTATAAGAAAACACATCAAACTCAAAATAAATGAAAACCAACTAAGTTCAATAATAAAAAAAAAAAAATTGATATATGAATAATCACTGCACTGATGCATTGCGGCCGATACACGTAGGCTCAACTAGACATTGATTTAAACCATTGAAATAGTTATTTTTATTTTAAAATACAAATTACTTGAGACTTTAGCATTATGAAGGAACCAGCAAGAAACATATGTGGGTTCGGATAACTAATATTGGCTGGTAGTATAGGTCATCCTTTCTCCACTTTAATTTTCTTTAATTTTTAATACTAACATGAAATAGGTAGACTAGATCATTTAAAGTCACCAAAATTAATCATAAAATCATTTTTCTTATTTTCAGCAATTATTTATTTTCGGTACTTTTAGATAATAACAGTATAACACAACAAGTGTGACAATTCCTTTAGATGATGTTTATCTATTTTCTTAATGAATGTCATTAAGTAGAAAAAATATTTATTAGTGTTCCATTCATATTATCCCACTAGTGTTATGAAATCTGTTCTTGTGTTGGATTGTACAAACTCGACATTTTAGCTATTTGAGTCAAAAAAATTATTTTTATTAAAAATGAATGAAGCATTATCTTGAGTTATTGACAAGAGAGGAAAATCTATGGATTTTGATTTAATACATATAGATATTGAATGGGATGGTATAAAATTAACGTTAATGGCGAGGTTCAAATGAGGAAAGGCTTCCGGTGGATACCTTGATCCCAGTTGTTCAATCATTTGATAACCAGAGTCCTCAATAAATTTTCCTATCTCTTTCTTTAGAAAGCGAAGAAAATATCACATTTTTGTGGTATTGACAAAAGTCCTGATTCTATGGAAGAAAGAAATTAAGAAAGAAGGGTCTCATTTTTCATATTCTTTATTTTTCATAACTAAAAATGCCAAACAACCCTTTAGACCCACCAAAGTTAATCCTAAAATCCTTTTTCCTATTTTTGTCACTTTTTATTTATTTTTTCTATTTTATTGATCAAATATTTCAAGCATACTAAGTCAAAGCCTAAAATACCTTTTAGTTGTGGTCATTTCTTTTTGATAAAATTTTCCTATTTTATGTTCAAAAAAAATTATTTGTTGGAAAAAAGTCATTTTTATGAGTTTTTCTTATTTTTAAATAACATTATCAGATTGGATTTTAATTTACTAAATTGAAGTCAAAAAATAGTTGTTCTAATTTTTTAGTAATTTTTTACGCTTATTTACAAGATTGTGGGCTTAGACCCAATTTTGTAGGTCTTTCCATTTATATCTGATTAAGGCTTGAGCCTAGGTCTGATTTTAATATTATAGTATTTGAATTCATTGCATATGTTTTAATTTAACGTGGTATAACGCATAACATTATTTTTATAAAATCAAGAATTTTAGCTTAAGTAGGGCGTGTGCTCAAATGGGCATAGAAACTTGATTGGGCCCTGTACTGCAGGCCTAGGCCTAACCCAATCTGAAACTTTTTTTTTAAGCCCAAATTCGGGTTTGGGCCACTCAGACAGTCAGACCAGGGGTCCAAATATCGCCGAGATTTTTTCTCTCTCTTATTTTTTTTTAAATGTCGATGACTTTTTTTTTTGAAAAAAATCATTTAAAAGAATAAAAAAGGCTGTTTTCAAAATATATATATAAATATTGGCCGATATTCGTTCACTATGGACAAATATTGGCCAGTCCACAAATGATATACAAATAGTGGATTTTGAATTTTTTTCTGATATCTGAAATATGGGGCCCTTCAGCATATCTGAAGTATAAAATTTAATAATAATCATGGATTATTCTATTTAAGCTTGGAAGATATTCCCAAGCAATATCTGACCTTTTTGTTAGATGTGGACACTTTTATCAGCTCATGTTTTCTTTCTTAAGTAAGAGGCTATCCTTCCTAAATGTTAGGAGGTTAATTTATTTTTTTAAATGTATTTGACTGGTCATTAATCTTAAGGACCACATGCACAGAACTCATGATTGCTTTTATTATATTTAAAAGTTTTTAAAATTTTCTTAATTTTTTTATATTTCTAAAAACTATCTTGTGTTTTTAACCCTCACTCCCTACCTAAATTCACAATTGCTTACAATATAAAATATTTAAAATGACAAAATAAAAAACTGTGCTTCATTTTAGAGCAAAATTTCCTCATTCCTAATTTTTATTTTTTTATAATTATTAATATACTTGTGTTTTTGAAAATATAAAAAAAAAAAAAAAAATCTCACCCCTCCTCCCTTCCCTCCTTTTCCCCTCCAAATTCATTGTTACTTGTCACATAAAATGTTTAAACTTATAAAATTACTCTTTATAAACAAAATAAAATTGTGCTTACATTTTAGAAAAGATATTTCTTTATCCCTCATTTTTTTTTATTTGTAATATTTAGGGATGTAAATAGATTACTGAAATTTGAAAATCCAAACGCATCTCAATCGAAATAAATGGATTTGAATACAAACTTTAGATCCATTTAACTTTTTGAGTCTGAATCTAAATTTGAAACTAAAATGCACGTGCTTCTTATGTAGCTTTGGATCTAGACATATCTGAATCTGATAACTCAAATGATAATAATACAAATTATATATTTTTGTTAATAAATATATTATTTATTAAAGCCTACAAGAATAAAACCTTAATATTTACTCTCATATACTCCCTAATATTTATTCTACCTTTCATATTTGGTATAAGAAAATAACATGCATAAGAGATGTAATTCGATTCCACCATATGGATCATGGATCTAATCACCGTGTTTGAGTTGAATCTTGAGTCATACGTCCTATTGGACATAGTTAGATTTTAAATTAGGTCATATATCTAAAAATTACTTTATTACCCTTTTCTTTAAGAAGAAACCTCAGAAATTATTTTCTACAAAAAAAGTTCACGAAGAATAATAAAAAAGAATTTCAGTACGAAAGAAGATTTTAAATTTACATGTTAGCAATTATTTTATAAAATCATTAAAATTCTATCTACCATGTATCCCAACTTTTTAATTATTAATAATATCATACATAATTTATAATTAAATCACGAAAAATTATATGTTGAAATAGCCCAAATAAGTGGTAACCCTCTAAAGCTTTCATACCATTCCTCCAAGATTAAAATCATGTCTAGACCATTGGAAACAAATGAACGGCTAAGATTTTCCTCACTGAAAGATTCTTGAGGCATCTTCTTTCCACGGCTGTGGCCCACCACAATAATGGTCTATGGATGATTACCTCATCCTCTTGCATAATTAGCCACTAAATCCTCTTAAGCAAGATAATAACTAATTAAAATCCATGATAATCTTTATTCCTTTTGCAAGTGGCTGACAAGTGGCCATCTGTTGAAAGCTACTTTAATTTTGTCACTTGCAATAAAACAAGTGGCAATTGCTTGACTTGACTTTGGAATTTATTACAAAGTTAGATATATTTTTTTTAATTTTTATGTGGAAATTCAGGATAAAACCTCTGACTTTAAAGTACAGATGAAATCATACGAGCTCAAAACCAACACATCTCAATTCTTATACCCTCTTATTTATAATTTTATAAATTAATTAATATGGGACTTTTCCACCTGTCCATACTAAGTCCAACGTAATGTCAAAATGATACCATTGCCGAGGCCACAACATGACAAGGTCTCAAATAATTCATGTAGTAAAACAGACAATGCATATGTAAGCAATTTTGGTACCCATCACAAGAGTCTACAAAGACAACATAGTGAAAGTATTTTCACTAGGCATCTGAATCACCCAAACGATACTGAAACCAAGATAGATTATTCAATTAATGGGTCCCATGTCTGATAGAAATTTTAGTGGTGAGCCCCACAGTTGGCAACCGTACGATTGTGGGCCGCAATCTTCATTTGGTCGACAAAGAGATCGAGGTTTTTCACTGAAGATCCATCGGTCGGACGATGCGCTTTGGCACGTCAACTTCACTTTCTTGACCTCGTTTCGCAGGTTATCACTTAATTCTCCGGCCATCAGAAGTTTGATTTTCGCCGAGATCTCATCCCTGGTGACCGATTTCTTGGGCCCCACCGAATCGATTCCGATTTTCCAATCATCCACCACTAATTTTCTATTGGTGAATTGATCGGTGAGTAAGGGGAAACAGAGTAGGGGGACTCCACACCATACACTCTCTAGTATTGAATTCCAACCACAGTGTGTGAGAAATCCTCCGACAGATGGATGAGAGAGCACCTCAATTTGCCGGCACCATTGGACCACTATTCCCTTATTCTGGGAATCTTCAAAGAATCCGGCAGGCAAAGGGTCCTTGTCATCGGAACTTACGATGTCCGGCCGGAGCACCCAAATGAAGTTCACATCACTGAGCAGCACCCCTTTTGCTATTTCCTGCAAATCCTCCTTACTGACATGTGCATAGCTACCAAAAGAGATATACATGACCGAGCAGGGGGGCTTGGAGTCGAGCCACTTGGTGCAGTCCGACTCCGACCATAGGCTCGTCGCAACAATGCTTTTGGAGAAGCTCGGGGGGAAGATCGGGCCGATCGCGTAGAAAGGCTTCTCCTTTTGTAGGGCCGAGATGGTCTCCGATTCAAGCTCCTCCACTGTGTTGCACAGAACATAGTCCGCTCCCTTAGCTTCTTCAAATGCCTTGGAAATGATCTGGTGGCAGACCGTTGTTATGTCATCGGCTTGAAGGTACGACGTGAGGTCCGTCGGCTCAATTTCACGGACACCCGGGATGTAGTCTATACTGTCTTTCCGATTCTCTACCCAAAAAGTATTAAAAGTTAAAAACATAGCGTAAGAGCAACAATTAATAGTATATATTCGCGTAAAATAGTATCAATTGAGAAATCAAGCGGCCTAAATGTCGTAAGATTTGATAATTTGTTATGGATCATAATCTTAAAGTGGGTTTTTTTTTTGTAATTATCAAATTATTCTCTGCAAAATTTCTTATAGATTTATAGAAAAGGTTTACAACTATGAGTCTTATCATACCATGTGAGCCAAAGTGACCATGCTTCCTTAGAAGGTCCCAATGGTAGTAGAGTGTGAACACAAGTGCGGGCTCAGTCCAAAATGAAACGTAGAGGAGGTCGTACTTCTTCGCGATGGTCGACGGCCAAACGAAGAAAGTATCGGCGATGATGCAAGTGATCGAAGGGTCCGAATCGACCAATTTCTGGACAAGTTCATCCACATGAGCTGATAGAACATGGAGGAGTGAGAACATGAATTGGTCATGGTTCAACGATCGATCGAATCGAATGGGAAGACCGTCGCTGACGAGCTCATAACGGATGTCGAGGCCCGATTCTCGGGCACCGACGAAGAGATCATTGCCGGTACCGGGCCGTGAGATGGAAGTAAGGTGGTGGATAGCTTCTGTGTTGACAAAGGTGATGGTGAAGCCCTTGGCTGCAAGATTGGTGGCTAGATGGACGGCTGGGATTATGTGGCCTTGGAGAGGGTAGGCAATAAGGATTGCATGGGGTTTTTTTTGTTGGGTACCTTGATTTTCCATAGCTTAGGCCCTTGGTTGCAGAAAAATTATTATCTATCTTTTTAGAAGCTTTCTTTGTCGAGCACTGCTTAAGAAAGTGCAAAGAATAAGCTTCCCAAAGACCCTTTCAACCAGCCGCCTTGGTGTTGACCTCACCTTCACCTGGAATGACAAATCTGTCCTTGCTTGCCAAATAGAAATTTTTAAATACAGAATATCTTCTTCTTTAAAAAAAAAAAAAAAGGTTTTCTTTAATTTATGAAGTCTTCGTGAGATTTTATTCAGTTTTATATTTGCAAGACCTGCAAACGACCCAATATAATATATATCAAATGCGTGATTTGCATGTACAGTAAAACCTCTATTACATTTTAAAAGTTATTAAATTAGATGATATAACCATATTCTTTTCTATAAATCTTCTTAAAATTCTCATCTATTCTTTTAACTTTTTTTTTTTTGTGAAAATAAACCACTCTACTCATTCCTATACCGTTCTCGTTCATTGAAAATAGAGTGTCTATATTATTCTAAAGAATGAGGAAACTTATTTAAAGTTAATCTCAGATTACTTTTACAGAGTTTAGATTATATAGTTTGTGAGGTACTTACTCACTTTTGCAGTAATTTTGTATTATAAGGGTATTCAGAATATATTGAATACTGAGTTAGAGAGATCTATTACATTTTGTATAGGCCTGAGATTGGAACCAGCTGTCGATATTATTTTAGACATGTTATAACTTTATAGAGTACTTCTTTTTTACTTTATATTTAAATTTTTTATACCATAATGACTATCATCAGTTAATATATCTTTACTTAAACTTTTCAGCTTAGATGGCCGTAGACCTTCCCATTATATAAATATCAATATATGTTAATCATCATGATATTTAATCATTTTATCTATTTATCGCCCAACTAAATTCAAGTACTTTTTGTAAAAGAAATAAAAAAAATCCTACGTAGAGATATTTTGTAAGATAGTAGAAATTAAGTGCTATTAGTCACTGTATTCTTCGTACAACTTAGGATATTATTTGAGAGTGGGGTTAGTACATTTTCAGAATTATAAGTACAACCTACGCAGATGTCAACTGCGACTACACACGAAACAATGCACTCTAGTTTTATCGGGGCGAGCACTAGTTAGAGCTAGTTTGCTAGTTTTACTAGCATGTACCGCTGGTAAAAAATAGCGGTAACTAGTAACGCTATATATAAAAGCTATGGTAGTCTAATGGTAAAAATATTTGTTTATCAATAAACAGGCTCTAATAAATATTTTTGTTCGACAAGTCGGGATCAAATTTTAAGCCCATTTATTTTTTAAGTACGAGTCCAACAAGCCTTGATGGGCTTTTAAACCCGACATATGCTTGGGCTTACAACATAAACGAGCTTAAAAGCCTAAGGCTGACCCGTCGACAAAAAAAAACTTTGTTAAATGCATGTTTCCATAGGCCAGGTTGGGCTTTTACTTAAAGTCCATCGAGGCCCGTTGGACTCGTACTTAACTGTGCTTTGGCTTAAAAACTCGACTTGTCAAATAAAAGATCTTTGTCCAAGTCTATTTATTTTTTAAGTACGAATCCATACAACTAAGGTTAGTTATCAAGCAAAGTTAATTTGAGGATTTATTTAGACTTTAAATTCAAATTTTCTAGTTGATATTAGATTTAAGTCAAATTTACAGAGTTGTACTAAATGTTGCACCTGATAAACATCTTATTTTTTTATCTTATAGACACCACACTTTCCTTCCAGCAAACACCGTTTTTCATTTTTAGGGGTGAAATTATATTTTGCCTTTCTGTTTTAGATTGTTCGAACGAACATCCAGTTTATTTTTCATTCTTTTGGACGTTATTCTCTCTTTGGGTCGTAGAGAGAGATTTTCAAACGAAGTTGTTTCTCAACCGATTTCTACAAATAAGGTATCAAAATTCTTTAATTATTTGAGTACGATTTTTTAAGTCCAAAACTATACCCTTTTCACTTAAAATCAGTACCGGAGTTCATAAAATTCAGAGTTGATGAATTTTGATACCTTGTTTGTAGAAATCGGTCGAAAAACTGCCTCCCTGCCATACAACTAGCAATGTGGACTTTTTGGGGCAAGGTATTACAATCTACCCCCTTAAAGCCAGAGTCATCCCCAGCTCTGCACACACAACTACCAAGCCCACACCCTCGGGCAAAGAGTTGAATTAGTATCTGATACCATTTGTAACGACCCCTCCCGTAAGCACAATATTGTCCTTTTTGGGCCTACACACGGATCCGCACGGCTTTGCTTTGGTGAGCCAACTCACTTGTTGCTCTCAAAAGGCCTTGTGCTAGAAAGAGGAAGGCTAATACTTATATATCAGGGAATTTTCAATGCAACTAGCAATGTGAGATTTTTTGGAGAGGGGTATTACAGTAACCTTTGCGCGTTTGACTCGGGTTTTCACACGAGGCAGTTTCTCGATCAGTCTCTACAAACAAGGTATCAAAATTTATGTAGTTAGAATTTTGTGAACTTCGGGACTGATTTTAAGTGAAAAGGATATAGTTTTAGATTTCAAAAATTGTACTCAAAGAATTAAGAGGGAAGTCTATTTTTCTTAATTATTTGGGTACAATTTTTTAAGTCCAAAACTATATCCTTTTCACTTAAAATCAGTCCTAGATCTCATAAAATTCATAGTAGATGAATTTCAATACCTTCTTTGTAGAAATCGATCGAGAAACTGTCTCCCTACCAACTGTAACAGTTGCGTGTTTGACTCAGGTTTTTAAATGAGGTGGTTTTTCAACCAATTTCTAAAAACAAGGTATCAAAATTTATTTAGTCTCAATTTTATGAATTTCGGGATTAATTTTAATTGAAAATGGTATAATTTGAATTTCAAAAATCGTACCGAAATAATTAAGAGGGAATTTGATTTTTTCTTAATTCTTTTGATATGATTTTTTAAATCCAAAACTATAAAATATATAAATTTTTGTACTTTGTTTGTAAAAATTAATTAAGAAATGGCCTAAGTTTAAAAATCAGTCTCCAAAATCTACATACAAAAGATAAAATGGTAATTTCACGTATTAAAGTGTGTTACGTAGATGCGGGCTATTCTTTATGCATTAATAGCAAAGAGGCAGGGGCGTCGGGCTTCCCAATTTTCTCTCACATAAAATTTAAAGTAACGTATGGTACACGGTGTCTAGAAAACTGCAGCACATGATGTCTAATAAATGATTTTTAATTTTTCTAGTAAGTAAAATTTGTTGCTATCCTTATAGATTTGTTTATTATAAAAATGAATTGAAACAAATAATTTGGCCCGACAAATAAGTTCATAACTTTTATCAAAATTTTCTAAGTTGAGTTAAAAAAAGTATTTCAATTACTCAATTTAATTAGATTTGAAAACAAGTATCAGTTTAAAAAAAATTATTTTGGTCTTTATCTTAAATGATCAATAAAGATCTTTAAAATGGGTTTTATTAAGTACTTTGTAATATTATATATCATCTGTCTCATTTTAATTGTTTCATTTGAAATATTTATAGTATTTTAAGGAACTCTTTATATAAAACTAGCACTCCATGTAATTTCATCAATTTTCGACACATTTTATACTACTCTAATACAAATGAGTCAACTATCTTGGGACAATTCTAAAATCTATATAGGACAATTAATTTATGGACAAATGGAGTATAATTTAGACTACGGCTCTAAGAGAATAAATTATTTGAAAAAGTATATACATTTTCAAAGTGTCTACCAAAAATCAATTTTAATAAATTGTCTAAATAATTATTATTTTTGAATTGCAATTCTAACAATACTATAAAACTACTATCTTGTTCTTGGAACGTAATAGGCATACAATTTACTAGAAGGTAATGAAGATGAAAGAAGAAAGAAATGTACATCTATCTTCAAAAGTATTCAATAAAATTTATTTAATATTCTATTTAGACGTTGAACCAACTTCAACTACCGTACCAATTACATTGAGTAAGGTCAAAGATAAATAATCTATTTACATTTTAAAATGAGATTTTGTTTAGTTTGTTAGTTGAGCCAATGTTTGATGATGGAATAGATTATTTAAGAATTCTTTTTTTTTTTTTTAATTAGAGAGTTTATTAACGTTTAATTTTAATAAACTACTTTAAATATAATTTTAAAAATTATGAAGATTTAATGAATAAATATGTAGATATTATTTATAACTGGATAAAAGGGGTGGGAGAGGATAAGTGTAGAGATAGAACTAAAAAGATTAAATATAAACTATTTAATTTTAAGAAATTTTAGTTGATAATATTATTATTATTAAGATTCTTAGGCACTAGAGTGCAAGTTGTAGGGCTAAAACTTAAGAATCAACTCATGTTAAAATTTATTGAATCCAATCTGAATTGGTGACCGGATCACTCAATCCAATCCAATTCGAATTTCTAACTTGACATGAGTTTCAGTCTTAATCAATAAATCGCTATAGTTTTATAATTTGGTGCACTTGAATCAAACCAGATTATATCGAGGTGAGTCGAATTAATTTTAAATTTCTCAATTCAATCTGGTTCAAATTTTATGCAGATTCTTTTTTCCTAATCCGACCCAACCTAAAATATGCAAATACATAATCTAAACTCACTGATTTTTCAAGTTAAATCATGCGAGTCAAATTAAAACCAACTCAAATTTCATCTCTAACACGTTGCAGTTTGTGCACCAGTACTTTGAGATTCATGTGGGGCCATAGTCCTCCTCTATCATGTACCTTTTCTCAGATAAAATTAATTTTTTATATTTATAAAAAAATGACATTATTTATCCAATTAAAATATTTTTTTATACATATTTCAGACGTTTTCAAAGTCGCCCATACTTGTGGGCCACAGTGGACCCATATGGGGAGTGGCAAAGTTGCAAATTATTCTGAACAAGTCAAGGGACTTCAGGTGCGCGAAATTGCGAACCCACCACGAACCAACATGTGAGTCGCCTTCTACGGTCAACGCCGCGTAGCGGTGCATTTGTCAGCCGTCAGGCAAGTTCGCAGCGGCCTCTTTCACGGACGAATCGACGAACTAAAATCATGGAGTAAGCAGCCTTATTAAAAAATAATAGTACATAATCCGCATTTAGTTTAGAGTCATCTATTGATTTCTATTATAATTAAAGTAATTATCAATAAGCAAATATATTTAAAAGTCCAATTATGTACTAACTAATTAAAACTTTTAACATTAATGTAGAATATATTACATATTTGATTAGAAATTTATTTATAAAAAGAAAAATTAAAGAGAAATTGCCAATTCACAAAATTGAAATAGGATGACAATGAATGAATCTAATAAATGTGTACTTGATTTGAAAGTCTAAAATTCATCACTCCTCTCATTTGATTTATCAAATGTTAGATCTAAGATTTTGACAAAAAATACAATTAATAGCATAAATATAAAAATGTTAATAAAGATTGTTGAGCAACCTCAATATTTTTTCAAATGAACTCTATATATCTAAAACATTATCTTTTATTAGCATTCTTACATTAGAATGACAACATAGATCACATGTGCTTGTGTTATTGGAATTTCAAAAAGGGCTTTTTATCCTAACAAATTCTCATAAAACTAAATTATATAGAAAGTCATGTACTTGAGTCAAAGTCACATAAATCATTTCTCATACATATGAATGCACAAAAAATAATAATTAAAATTGTGAGATATTGTGGCTTAATTTTAATTTCTATAATATATATATATATATATTTTTTTTTGATTTATTGGACCAAACAACTTTATCGAAGTAAATTAAAAATTGTCAATAGGTCAATCATAAAAAAATCTTATTTTAAATAATTATTTTGTTTTATTTAAACAAATAAAATTGATAGTTGTTAGAGAGTTCTGCTTTAATTATCTATTCTACTTAGTTCTAATCAGCTCATTGATATACTTAGTAACCTTGTTTTTTAATTTTTACATCAACAATTATTTTTATCTCATGAGTTTAAAAGGTTGTACCTCCATCGTCCATTTAAGTATTTAACATATTATTTTATAAAATGTTTTATAAATTATATTTTTTATTTGCTCTGCTAATGTGATAAGTTATTAATTGATATCTTAAATAATTTTTAAAAGTCAGTCAATTGTAATTTAATATATAAGTTGGAGGATATAAGAAATTATAATTATATACTGTGGCATTCACATGAAAAAGTAATTCGTTAAATTTAAATATAAATACCATCGCCGATTCGTCCCGCTAGTGATTCGTTCAATTACATCAGGACTTGTAAACTTTATTACTCCAAACGTAGGAGAAGACGCTCTTCTCTCTCCCTGAGGCAGACATGGCGTCGTCGTCGCTCTGCAACGGAGAGAGGGTCGTGGTTTTCCTCTACATTGCCCGAGTCTATTTCTCCATTCCTTCCTCTCTCTTCTACGAATCCATTGCTCTCGTTCTCCTCGCTATTGCTGCTCTCTTCCTCGACATCTCCGCCGACAATTCTCCCTTTCTCATTCGCTTCAAAACAAGGTTTTTCTCTCTTTCTTTCCCTTTTGACGCGCAATTTAACGGAAAAAAAAAATTCTGATCTTCCTTTCTCACGAATAAGAAGAAAAGTTGTTTGGCAATTTGGGTGATTTTCAGTTGGTAAGGTTTATGAATTTTATCCTTAAACATTAATTAGTTATGGTTTGCAGCGTGTTGAGGTCGGATGCATTGTGGACTGACTTTTTGGGTGGGTGAATTATCTGCTGATTTTATTTTGTTCTTAAGAGTTGTTGGATTCAATATAGAATTTAGCGCAATTTGGGGTGTTTTTTGTTAGTAAGTGTAGAATTAGCCTTGGCAGAGAGAGGACTGCCAGAAAATATAGAGAGGAAGATAACACAGGAGCGGAGAGCAGGCTGGGGGTCTGAGATGCCTGCTGAACAGAGGAGCGTGAGAGGAAGGCAGGGAGGCAGCAGAAACAGGGGCAGCAAACTAAGAACGAATGCCCGTGCCCTGCTGAAAATGAGAAACAGGGCACCAACTGCCTGGGATCCAAGTGTGCCAGAGCGAATCTGGACAGTGGGCTTGTCTGCGCTGTGGACGATTGCAGCAATAGGGGCTTTCAGAATTGATTTGTAGAGAGAAGAAGGAACAGATCTGAAGGGATGGTTGTCCGATGTGAGAGCTGTTAGCGTTTGTAAGCGGAAATAATAAACACACCAAAAATATCAGAATAAATCAACACAAGAACACCAAAGAATTTACGTGGTTCGGCCTTGGCCTACGTCTACGGAGCTTGAAAATCCTTTATTAAGAGAAAATAAAAGAGATACAAATACAAGAATTATCCTTTGATTGAGCAAACCAACCCGGGACAAAGAACCCAATCTATTGTCCCTTGATCGTTGCCGCCGTTCTTGAAGAACAAATCACCCGATGACCTGTCGGAGTCTCCAACGCACCCAAGGCTGCACACAATAGGTTGCTGCTGTATGCATCTCTTTCCTGAGATCAGCCTCTTTGTCTCACAGGTCTAGCTGCCGTTTGAATGGAGGACAACCCCTTGTTCACCGGTGAACTCTCTCAGCAAGACTCCACGATGTATGCTGTATATCGAGAGTTCTCCTCTGGCTGATTTTCTCTCTGGTAATCAACTTCACAGTTTGTGTAATCCCATGTCTCTTTATATGGTTTCTCCAGTCGGTGGTATGTCCTTGTTCTGTCAGACAATTGCATGCATGTAAGTCTCCCCTTTTGGCAATTTCCCAATATGATTAGGAGACCTACTATCCACATTGATTACCCTTGTAATCTGTTCACACGGCTGATCTTTGTAAGGAAACATATCAGTCCCATGACCGTGTTCTACACCTCAGAACACCTCATACATACCAAGTGTAGTTCCTCTCTCGTGTCCCATTTAATTGTGGAATCCTACCAATCAAAAACTTACCGAATAAAGACTACACTTTCTTATTTGATAAGATCTATCCACACTCACGAGATTTACAATTTAGTCTTGTAATAAACACTATGGTAGCACAATATAGCAATTTCTCCGTTTAGACATGGGTCCAACTCACACCCTTCTCAAGCCATCCTCTTCTAGATTTTCTAAGCGAAAAACCCGCCTTTAGATATGGTGAATCAAGCCACCGATCCCAACAAGAGCGAGTGAAGGCAGTTTCAACAAATCCAGCGTTTGTGGCTGCGTGGAGGAAGCAGTACCGAGCACTGGACGAGCAAGAAGAGGCATCTCTAGCAGGTAAGTGAACTAGTGCAGTAGAGAGGACGGACGGACGTCCAGTGCACAGTTCTGAGCGATGGTGGCAAGTGGGATGCATCAGTGCTCAGATTTCGCTGGTGAAGGAGATCTGAGAGGTCGTTGATGCAGAGAGACGTTTGCAGAGGACGCTTGCAGAGAGCGTCTGTCATTACTCTATCTGGGCGGTCGGGTGAAGAGGCAGAAGCAGCGCTTGGGGAGGGAGGCGAGCAGCGTCGTTGCAGCGAACTGATCTGGGAAAGAGAGAGGTTCGGGTGGGCAGCCCCAGGTCTTGCCTGTGAACAGAGGACGCTTGCAGAGAGTGTCTGTCCTTACTCTATCTGGGCGGTCGGGTGAAGAGGCAGAAGCAGCGCTTGGGGAGGGAGGTGAGCAGCGTCGTTGCAGCGAACTGATCTGGGAAAGAGAGGGGTTCGGGTGGGCAGCCCCGGGTCTTGTCTGTGAACAGAGAGAAGGGACGCCGGAGATGGAAGCTCTCTGCTGCAGATTGAGTAGTGGAGGGGAAGGCGTCTGGAGAGATCTACCGTGCCAGGGAGAACAGATCTGACGGTGAGAGGAGGAGGGAAATTATTGAATTTTTGTTTGTTTTTGGGTGGGGGACTGGAGGGAAAACTACTGGTGAATCTCAAGGTTGCTCCCTCCACCGGTGATTATCACCTGCAGAGGGAGAGAGGAAGTCTTGTGTAAAAAGAAACTTATCTCGGGATCGATATTTGGCTCTGATACCATGTAGAATTTAAAAAAACTGTATATATTATTTCAAGTCTTATGCTATTATATCTATTTATAGCCTCTAGCCAACCCTAGGGCTATTTGACTCAAACTCAAACTCTTATCATAATCTTAAATCAAATATATCTCTTTAGAGATTAACCCAAACTTAGATTCCTAATCTAATATGAATCTTAATTAGATATGGCTTCTAATTACTCTAACATGAAGATTTATGAATTCTTCCCCTTGAGCATTAATTAATTATAATTTGCAGTGTCATTGAGATCGAATGTATTGTGGAGTGACTTCTCTCTCTCTCTCTCTCTCTCTCTCTCTTGCTGGTTTAATTTAACTTTTAAGAGTTGGTTTGGATCCAATATCGAATTTAGGGCTTTGTCACTTTTAATCTTTTGTGCAATTGGAAATCTATGGAATTGCTGGCAATACACAGTTATAAGATCCTCACATGAGCTAATTTATCGTTGAGTCATTTATCCCATCTATCTTGGATTTACATTCATGATTGGATTTGGCGGTTTTTATTTTATTTTATGGTTTGACCACCTAGCTAACACCTATTGGCTCAAACCCATAACCTTGTGGTTGGACAATGAGCACTTATCATGTTTATTATGGGCACTTGTGTTGCTATGAATATAATTCATGAGATACATTGTTTATGAGGGGGAGAAAGGGTGAACATGTGAGCTCCACCAAAAATTAGTCACCCACTTCACAATGAACTGGTTTGTATTGGATAGTGTCCCCATGATATGTTGTGGAGTGATGTAGATTATGATTTTGGATAGAGATGTAGAACTACTAAGATTTTAAGCATCAGACTCGATCCGAGTCATATCAGTTCTCCTTGGAATCGGCTGAAAATGTTAGAAATTGGCCTGAGTTGTATGGGAATTGGTCATATTGAGAGAGACTGAGTCCGAGTTGACTCAGCCAATATGACTCCAACTCGGCCTATTTTAAAACCATGTGTAGAACTCAAAAGGTCGACTCAAAAGTCCAAATAGATGTAAAATGGCTAATGATGATGGTCATCGTTGTAGCCATCGGTCCTATCTAAGGTCAGCTTTTTGAGTTCCACTTTTCCGTCATTCTCTATCAAAAACCATATTCTCTTTGGCCTCACAATTTATCATATCCTTCTTTATCTCTTCAATCCAGGGTTTGAATGACCTCTGTTTCCTCTTTGTTCCTTCATTGTGTAACCTTACAATTTTTCATATGGGGGCTGATGTTGATACCATTATGAAAGGTACTAATAAGTAGGGAGTCTATAGATAGCCTTGTTGCTGAGACACAACATTGATACAATAGACATGCCATGGGTGTGGCAAGGATATAGGTTTTACACATAAATTGAAGTATTGGACAAAGACGATAAATAAAATTTCCTACTTCGAAGTGTCTAGCTATCATGCATGGACAGTATTTTACCTACTTTAAAGTGTCTTCCATAATAGATGGACAGTATTACACTTATGTAGGCTCAATTAAATGCCGATAATACCTATCAGAGCAGACTGATAGGGATTCTCTTGTATTGCTTTGTCCCATTTATCATTTTAACATCATTTTGTACTTGTTTCTGTTTTTTTGTCCTCTGTGTGAGGCTTTAGCCTTTGTTCTTTTATGCAAACAAAAATGCAGAAAATCATAAGAAAGCTACCACACTTGTTGTTTCTACATCAACCATCAACCCTAGTGAAGTGCTGATTTGTTTAGAGTTGAAGCCATAAAACTCAAGTAACCTGATTTGTTTGGTGAAGAATGTTGACACGATGATGAGCTTTTTCTGAATTTTTCTTTGGATCTGGACTGATATAATATTTTTCCCTTTATACTATTCTTGTCTCGTGTGGCTTGATGGTGGCGTAGGTTCCATCTCAGACACTATACCTTCTCATCCAATGTTGATGTGCCAATTCTTTTCATTAATGAATTTTCTCAGTCTTCATGCTTTAAGGAAAAAAGATTAAACAGTTGGCTGTACTCCTTGTTTATGGTTGGTTCTATTTGTGCTGTTGGTGTGATATATTGCATTTTCAATGCATCTACAAATTTTTGAAGTATGCTTTCTTTTTTCTTGCTTCAATTTTCAATCAATAAGTTATTAACAACAGAAAAGTATCCCCTTAAATATCTTACTATAGTTTTCTACTTTTTTTTTCCAGGCCTGGTGTTTCATCAGGAATACTGTTGGGAACAGTTACCCTACCCACTGTCATGATCTCTCGGTTAATACAGTTATCGAGAGCACTCTCAGAACATGATATTGAACCTGAAGGTGGAGTTTCCGGAATCCATTTGACAACCTTCATGTTGCATAGCACTGTCAGTTTGTATTCAAAGGTTCTAAGCAGTACTTAGTATGCATCTTCATTGATTGGTGCTGAGTTCGTTTGGATCCTGCATCATCTTTGTTTTTCTCTGGCTTCTGAATGTACCAGCTTCATTAATTTTACATATGCTTTTTTATTATGAGAAAAACATGATGCTATCAAGATGTGTGAACCTTCCCCATTAGATGATATACCCAATTTCTTATCAATAATAAAATTTTAAACATGAAGCTGCTCTCTCTCTCTCTCGTTTTATTTTTATTTATTTATTTTTAAATGTATGTACCCTATGAATAACTGCACTTACATTGCTATGATATATTGGTTAATATATGTAAAAAAATGTCTCTCTTTAAGGTTTCTTTCGTCATTTCTTTTTATTTTTTATCTTTCTTAGCATCATTTATTTTTAATTTTTCATTGTAATCTTTGGGGGCGTTGTCTATGATTGTTTTAATGTAAGAATGGTTTGATTAGTGTGTTAATATATGTAAAAAATTATGTCTCTTTAAGTTTTTTTAATTTTTTCTTCTCATTGGCATCATTTATTTTAAATTTTCATTGTAATTTTTGTGGGCGTTGTCTATGATTTGTTTGTTATGTAAGAATGGTTTGATTAGTGTGCTAATGTATTCTTTCAATCCGTCCACAAAACATATAATTTATTACCTATTGAAGAAGCTGCCTAGTTCAACTCAAGCTTGTTTGCTGTATATGATATTATATGGTCTCAAGCAAGCACCCATTGTTTGTTTGCAGAATTTCAAGATAACTATGTTTCCATCAATTTAGTGTAATTCCACTTTAGTTATTTAGTTCCACAGATTTAATTTGGTGATGCTATCTTATTTGCGATAAAGAAAGACATAATAGATAGTGTAGTAACAGAATGTATGATTTTTATAGGGCCCAATGGAGTAGAACTCAAAAAGCCAACCCCAAATAGATGGAATTGGAGCTTTGATGATGATCATCATCATATTGGTGATTATTTTCCAAAAAATTGCTGATTACTTTTCATTAGTGTTTGAAGTTAAAGGTTGGTGATTTATATTTTACTCTCAAATGTAAGATTTTGAAGTCTTCAGTTTTATATCCTAAGTTTCATGGTACATACATGCGTGAGTGTTGGATTCCGACACAAGGTGCTTGGTATTGGACTTAGCAATCTAGAAAAATAGGACAATGGAACACAACACCATATTCAAATAAATTTTAATTTTAATTTATTTTAAATGAAAACTAAAGTGTGAAAATAACACTAATGGAAAAAATGTACTAGTTTTACTCCAACATTTAGGTGACAAATATATTGATATTACAACTAGATTTGAAAAGGAGAAATGTGTTGTAATATTTTAGTCATATTAGAAAACAAAGTTAAAAACACTAAAAGAGTCCATGAAGGATAGGTGTGGGTGTCTACATGTGTCCATGCGACATAGGTTTCTATACTTCAAAAAAAAAAATCCTACAATTTTTTGTTTAGTGAAGTTTCTGTAACCTCAAGTATATTCTCAATTGTCGTTGGAGTGCTTCAGGTTTATACTCAAGGGTATGAATTCTAATAAAGCAGAAGGGACGTGTAGAACTGATAAAGCCAACTCCAGATAGGTGGAAAAATAGATTATGATGATGATCTTAAATTAAAAAACTCCAATTGATATGGTGCCTTTTCTCTTCTATCCCCTTTTCTACAGAGATTTTTTTTTTTGTTCATTTCTAGATAATATATGCTCAAGTTTTAGAAGATCTTAAATTTGTACTTTCACTCAGCAGCTGGTTTGATATTAGTATAGTGGCCAGACCATGTCTGCGACCAACTTTTGGATTTTTACTGGCCCGAAGTTAGCTGGTGGTTAGAAGTCCGAGGACCACCATAACTTGGGATTAGGACCAGCTAATCATTGGGATTAGGGACACCTAATCACTTAAGATATACATGATATTTGCAAGGCATTAGCTGGTAATTGGGTTTATAGTGAAAAGCTTTGATAATTCCAGTTATCCCACCTTGTTTAGCTCAGGAATCTATGCTTTAACCAGAACATTATCATTATTTACAAGCTTTTTTTTTCTTTATCCTGTGTCAATACTGACAACTTTCTTAGTTTGCTTGTACAGAGTTTGGGTATATGAACATGCAGTATTGGGCTGCATCTTTAAGTTGCTTTGGCGTGCTTGTTTTCCTCTGGGCAGTTATGTTCTATTCAGTCGATAAGTCAAGCTTTCTGCAGCTGTGCAGTGTTCAGGATCCAAAATTTACATTACTTTACATGGTTCTGTATGCAGTTGTATGCTTGACAACGCTTTCAACTAAGTTTTGTTGTGGTTAGTTGCAAATTCTTCTCTGCTACTAGTTTTGATCTACTGAGGATAAATGGAATCTATGTTGTTGTTCTACAGTCCATCAATAAACCATGATGAAGACAATGATGGTGATGATGAAAGAGAGAATCTCCATTTTAGTTCATGAAAAGGATCTAAAGCTACTTTGCTCATTTTTCTCATTTATTCATCTGTGCAGGCTTTGATGTGGCAATGAAGTTTCTGTTGATACTCTGCCATGGGCTGGCATCAGTGACATTAATCCAACACATTCTTCATACTTTTCCATCGTGTGCTTCTATAGGTACATCTAATGCCACGAGTTCAAGTATGTTCACTAGAAATGCAACATATACCATAATTCATACAAATGTTGGGCAATGAAAAAAAAGATAGCTAGACAAAGTTAGGACTATGGAGATGCTTATGCTGTTGCGTTGGATTAACCCTAAAGGATAGTGTTAGAACTGAACACATTAGGGATAGTTAAAAATAACCCCAATAGACGATAAATTGAGAGAAACTTGTTTGAGGTGGTTTGATCACATTAATAGAAGACCAAACATGGCCTTAATGCGTAGAATTGAGAGGCTTCAGATCACAGGCACAAGGAGGAGAGGTCAACCACTAAGAATGTACAGGGAAGGGATAAAAAAATCATGTTAATTGTGGAGTGACTGATAGTATGGCATATGATAGGGGCAAATAGAGAAGTAGAACTCGTGAATCCGACTCCAAATAGATGAGATTATGGCATATGATGATGATGAAGATGCCATAATTCATATAAATCCCCAGAAGTCTTTGTTTTCTGAACAAATTATTTTATCTCTAGCTTCTAATAAAATGTTACAAGTCTTTGTGTTGCATTGATTGAACTTGTAGCCTTCCGGTATAAGGCCAGGTCATGGATTTTTGGAACTGTTAAATAATTGCCAAATATAGACACTTCAAAGATGATATGGAGATTATACTTGTAATTACAATGACGGATTGATAGATAGTCAAGTAATAGTAATACTGTAACAAAAACTATCAATTAGATTGCTCTGGATCAGTTTTTTGGCTTCACGGAATTGTCAAACCAGTAGTTTAGAACATATGGGAGCATGCCTTTTTCTATTTTAGAAGATGCTTGAGTTGTCTAGACTATAATATTGGTGATGGATTGATCATATGCCAACTTAACTATTTTTTCTTTATAGTTACTAAAACAGGAAAAAAATGTGATAAGGGTCTGCTCAGAATCAAGTAATCAGTAATGTCATATCCTCTTGAAATCAGATCTTGTCCTAATACTTCTGGTAGAGAGCATCCTTGAGGTTGGCTCTATTTTGGGAGACATGGCCATGTGGTGGTAAACAATGTGCAAAATGCCCTCTTGAAAAGAAGAGTCCCTGTGACAAAATCGTTGATGCTGCCATTTTGAGGGTGTATTGTGAGATTAACTGATGATTCAACCCTTCCCATTGGTGAAGTGCAGGAGCATCTGGTCCAGTGTAGAGTGTGGGACTGCTGTGGCTACAGCTGTTATTTCCCCTCAGACTCATCCAATTGTATCTCCACCTTTTGTCCCACTGTGGATATTGTCGTTATTTTCCCTTAGACACATCCAATTGGATCACCACCTTTTGTCATAGGAAAGAAAAGCCCAAAGCTGATTTTCTTGCCCATGAGTAGTCAAAGCTGCTTTGGCCATTTTGCATTAGGATCAGTATTGCTTATGATTGATTAGCTTTTTTCTGAATGAACTGGTGGTGATACAAGGGGGGCATTATTTCTTCCATGCATTTTTGTTGTTTATTAACACTTAACTATTTAAAATATCTTTCCAAGAAAAAAAGGAACTTGTGGAGTAGGTCCATATTTTTTCTCCTGATGGGTTGGTCCATATGCGTTAAATGGAAATCTTAGAAATAAGTGTCGATCCCCTCTTATCTTTGGGCATGCATTTAATATTTGAAGTTAAACGCATGTAATGCCCCGCCCCAAAAAGTCCCACATTGCTAGTTGCATTGGAAATTTCCTGGTATATAAGTGGTAGCATTCCTCCTTCTAGCATGAGGCCTTTTGGAGCAACAGTGAGTTGGCTCGTCAATTGAAAATCGTGCGCCCTGTGTGTGAAATCCAGAGCGGACAATATCATGCTAGCAGGACGGGTCGTTACAAATGATATCAGAGCATGGTTCAACTCTCTGCTTGAGGATTTGGGCTTGGTTCTTGTGTGTGTAGAGCCGGAGATGGCTCTGGCTTTAAGGGGGGTAGATTGTAATACCCCGCCCCAGAGGGGGTCTATAATGTGGAGCGTGTCCATGGAGAAAAAAGTCTCACATTGCTAGTTGCATTGGAAATTCCTTGTTATATAAGGTCTTTTGGGCTTGGTCTTGTGAGCCAGGCCCAATGCAAAGCCGTGCGGGCCACCCCACGTGGGCCCCAAAGCGGACAATATTGTACTGAATGGACGGGTTGTTACATTTGGTATCAAAACACGGTTCAACACTTGGACTGTGTGGACCCTCTACCCTTCTGTGTTGTGTTGCTTATGTAGGCCCCTTGTCAGTGTGACGTGACAGAGCCGAGGACGGCTCTGGTCTTAAGGGGGGTGGATTGTAACTCCCCACCCACATGGGGGTGTGGGAAAAGGTCCCACATCGCCCATGAGGTGGAGGGGGTGTGGGGTTATAAGAGGGTGCTCCCCTTTCTTTAGTACAAGGCCTTTTGAGAGCATCAGTGGGTTGGCTCGTCAAAGCAAAGTCGTGCGGGCATGTGTGTGTGGCCCAAAGCGGACAATATTGTGCTAGCGGGACGGGTCGTTACAAATGGTATCAGAGAATGATTCAACTCTCTGCCTGAGGGTGTGGGCTTGGTTGTTGTGTGTGCAGAGCCGAGGACGGCTCTAGCTTTAAGGAGAGTAGATTGTAATACCTCGTCCCAAAAACTCCCACATTGTTAGTTGCATTGAAAATTCCTGGTATATAAGTGGTTGCATTCCTCCTTCTAGCATGAGGCCTTTTGGGAGCAATAGTGGGTTGACTCGTCAATTGAAAGCCGTGCGGGCCGTGTGTGAGGCCCAGAGCAAACAATATCATGCTAGCGGGACGGGTCGTTACAACTCATAACTAACACAAAGGAAACATGACCAGTTAGCAATGGTGTATCAACTTTTACCTGTTTTCAGAGGACATTTTATCATAACCATGCACGATGGATACTTCTATCATACCCGTTGCTAAAAGCTGTAGGCTATATTTTTGAGTTTGTTTGGGAGCTAAGTTAGGAGAGAAGGATATATAAATGTTATGTTGCCAAGATTGTACAAATAAAATTTATAAATCTTGATGACTTCAATTTTTTTTCTTTTTACTAATAAATCTTGATTATACTACCTGTAAAAAAAAATATTTATCTTGATTATATTGGGTACATTAACTGACGAAAACCAATCTGTCTAAATGAAAGAAGAAATAATGGATAGATAAGTAAAATGTTCTAAAGAATTGCTAACAAAAAACTATGTGATGAGTGTAGATCATGAATCAAACTAAATAAAGATAATTGCTACAAAGATGAAGAAAATGTCGGTATTAATTATTAGAGTCATACTTTTAATTTTTTTTATTATAGTCATCAATATTAGCTTCATTCATTTTGGTAATCATTCAGTGGCATCTCATGGAAAAGGAAATAAACGAACTTTTTTTGAATGAGGATAATATATTATTAAGAAAGAGAGATGATGTACAGCAAAAAAAAAAGAAACTCAAGAAACAGGACAAAGCTGTGAATGGAAAGAAAGCACCTGGAATACATGCCCAAGGATACACCTTTACTGAAACAGACTGGCAACAAGGGCTTGAACCTTTTAACAGCCATTAAGAAACACTGACTTCAAAATCACCAATGACAATGTAATGCCTCGTCACCCCTTGTTTCGACAAAGCATCTACCTCACCATTAATATCTCTAGAAACAGCCGAAAAAGACAAAGGGATGATTTCTTTATAATTTTGTAATTTTCCAAGGAAATACATCTCCCTTCATAGCCCACTTATAACACAGCTACCTTCATTGATAAGAGGAAGGAGATTTCTGTCTTTTGCCAACTTCAACCCGGTGTAGAGAGCCATCGCTTCTGTTTCATAAGCATAGCAAATTCCATCATGTCTAGAAATGCGGGGATGATCTCGTTAGAGTCATTCTTCAAGATTCCACCAACTCCTGCACAACCCAGGTCACCCACTGCACTTCCATCAAAACTGAGCTTGAAGAACCATGCAGGAGGAGGCTGCCACAACAATCTGAAGCGTGGAAACCTGCTGATCATTAAGAACCTCCCACCAATTTCTTATAATATCTTCCTTTGAGTAGGATTTAAATTCTGGGAGACCACTGCCCATGATGCACCTCTCCATTTCACTAATTGGGCCAAATCCTCTGCTGTAGATGACATATTCTTGAAACATCTGCTATTTCTTTTTAACCATAACGACCACATCTTAGTGGCCCAGCTAATTTTCCACAGAATGCAACCTTTTTCCGTAAGTGACAGAATTGGTCAATTGGCAACTGCTGAGGTGATCCATAAGATAGCCCGCAAACACAACTCATACTGAACCAGGATAGAACTTGGTACCAGATGCTAGCTGCGAAGGAACAGGACAGCTGGAGGTGATCTGAAGATTCTCCATCCTTAAGGCAGAATGCAACCATTAGTTAACAATAACTTTCTTTGCCTCCTTCTAAGGTTGTCAATCATAAGGATTCTATCTCGGCAAACAGTCCAGCAAAAGACAGCACATTTAAATGGGATTTTAACACTCCAAATGGCCTTCAATGAGCTAACGAACATTGTCATCCAATCTTTGTAGAGATTCAAAAGTGGCACTAGCATTTTGCTGTTACAAGCGTAATTTGAGATTAATGTTCGAAAAAGTTTCCATTATATAGGTTGTAGTTTAGATGCATGACTTGCTTCTCCATTCTCTTCGGACACTGTGGTTGTTTCGTGATTTCTAAAAAGAAGTAGAAGAAATGGGGTACTGGGGTAACACCCTTGGTAGAGAGAGAGAGAGAGAGAGAGAGAGAGAGAGAGAGAGAGAGAGAGAGAGAGAGACTTGTAATTAACATATGGAGTAAAAATCTGTTTTACTTTTTTTTTTTTGAATAACCAAGGTGTCCAGGCCTCTAATAGCACCCAACTAATCCTTGGGGCATGTGCAAGCCTCCTTACCCACACACCGGGTAACTAGGGGGAGTGGCCCTTTCGAGTGGAGTGAGAATTGAACTCAAGACTCCCACTCCGTGAGGCGGGTTCTGGGCCATCACTCCAACCCCTTTACTTTTCCTTTTTAAAGTGCAATTATATTGTTAAAAATGCTATAGACAACTTGTGGAGACCCATAATTACTTTAAAAAAAAAAACCCTCAGTGGAAAAATGTTCTCATACATCAATAACATTATGTATGACGTAACATGGGACTGGGTTCTGTACTGCCACGTTTGCTTGTCTACAGTAGCTTATCTGATGGCCCTTTGATACCCCAGGTAAAGAGGACCCACATAAACCTAGCTTCTTAAGGGCCCCTTGCAAAGATGTTGCATTTCAGGCGGTACTTCATTTTTTGTTTCTTATAGAATATATATATTTGAAAGATGACTTCATTACTAAAAAAAGGAGAATACAAAACCAAACAAGCAAACTAGCCTGTCAACCAAGGGGAGGCCCTTGCAAACAAAACCCCCCAGAGATTACATAAACTGATTTACAATTTCCGATGTCAAAGACACACCCTGACGCACCATGTCGTCAGCTGCTGAATTTGCAAACCGTGGGACCCAAGAAACTGAAAAGTCAAAAGAAGCAATATCATGATGAATCCTTTCCACTTTATCTAAATAAAGTCAAAGACACAAAGATCCTGTAACCCAAGCAATAATAATCTTAAAATCTCCTTCTAAAATGCTTCCCTAAGCCCCTAAGTCTTCCAACTTTATAACCCCTCACCATAAAGCATTAAGTTCCACTTCCAGTACTGAACCATCTGGAAGGGAACCAACAAAGAAAACCAAAGTCTCTCCAGAACTATTCCGAATTTTGTCTACCATACCCGGCTAAACCAAGCTCTTGAATACAATTGCCATAAAAAATAAGCTTCAGGAGCCCCAACCCTGGGGGGACCAAGCGACATGCATAACGGGTTCCAAATGAGGCTGAATAAAATCCAACGACGCCCAATCCCTACAAATGTCAGAAATTCTAATCCCCGAAAATTTATAACCACCATCCACCAAGCAACTTGGCATTTAATCACATCCATAGTATGCAAGACAAAACACTCCTTGCCCTGAAACACCCTTCTATTCCTCTCCAACCAGATGGACTACACAATACACAAGAAATCTTTGGGCAGTGACTGATCATCTGTCATTTCAGAACAGTGTAGCGATGTACCAAATGTGCATCCATATGTTATGACTATTTCTTCTTTCTAGTTTGCCTCATTTATTATCACAGTAACTATTTTCAGTTTTTTCACTGGTCGTTAGTTACCCACGGTCTATCTCCAATGCAAATACATGCAGTTTCAAAAATATTGTTTTTTTTTTTTTTTTTCTGCTCTCCTGTGAAGACAATCATGTAACTGCTTTTGAGCTTAGTGAAATTATGTGCCCATGTTCGCTTGTTCACACTGTCTTTTTCTTCCTCAGGAGAAGCCCTTCTAGTGACTGGTGGGCTCATTCTATATTTTGGTGATATGCTGGCATTGACTCTAGCAAAGGTCTGTGAAATGCTATCTTGATAGTCATCATTTCTTTATTTAAATTTTCACAATTTTTTACTGGTGTTTTTTTTGGTGATTTTCCTGTTTAACAGATCAATGTATCTGCACTACCATCAAACTTGAGAGCTGTTCATTTTGGAATTAGAAGAAGTAAGATAAGCACAATTCTACAGGTAAATTATGAATTGAAAACAAATGGTTGTTATGAATTTCTTGAACGATTAAATTGACTCTTAAGTCATCTTCCATGCAGGGAGTGGTGCTTGGTCTTCTTCTGCTGCCTGTGCTTTATAAATTTGTTCTTGGAATTTGGAGATACTTTTCAAGATTGACCAACTCTGAAGCTTATGCAGCTGAAGGAATGACATGTGAAGGAATTGGGAGATCCATCATATTTTATGCTTCAATGGCAATGGTCCTGATTTTGATAGTTCCAGGATGGACGGCATGGGTTCAGGAATTTCATATGCACCCCTTTTTATGGTATTTGATCTAAAAAAGAAGCATAACTACTCCACAATTGCTTTTATTTAAGAAGAAAAACCTAAAAAAACATCTCCTAAACCCCTCAAGCCCAGCCTTCCCTTGCCACTCCATCCACAATAAATTTCCAAAATCCAGAGATTGGATTTCTCTGCCCTTTTTTTCCTCTTTTGGAAACCAAACCCCCTCTATCAAAGCTTTCCAACTTAACATGATCTGATCTATTGTAAGCTCTGACTCCTTTCTCCGCTGAATCCACTACATTACATTGAATTTGGCCACCACAAAGACCACTCGTGATGGGAACTTGTTGAAATCCTAGTATTCTGAAATGGACTGGGGGATTCCAGAAGCTCTAACAAGCCATTCCAACGAAAAATGTATCATCAAATGACCTATCCACTCCTCTTTCATTGCATAAAGGGCATAATATTGATGAACCAATCTTCCTTGGTTTATCAACCTTCCTACTAACTGGTGATCCCCTTCAGAGTTCAGACCATGTTATCTGTCATCAGAAAATGATGGTCATTACATAATGATTTGCCTCCACCTGCCCACATGTCTCAATTTATCTGAGGTGCAGAAAGTCGTTGCCGTTGGGCGATATATTGCCCAATGCTCTGTATTGAAAATGTATCAACCCAGCTGCAAATCTCAACAATGGTTTTTAAATTATTTTAGTTTTATCAATTTTTAAGGATTTTTAACTATGCTTACCAACCATGATTATTTAATGCTAAAACTTCATCTGGTAAAAAGTTGTGTGCGAGTGATTCAGTTCATTTTCTTTTCTATAATTGTGTAGATAATTAGATAACATTCTCAGATAATGCAGCCACCAATTATTTCTGTCTACATGATTTTGACAGGGTGCTTGATTTTGTATTCTCGGAGCCAATCAAAAGACTATCATTATGCATATATTGGATAGGAGTTATATGCGTATCGGTCTTTCGATTTTATAATATTTCAAAAAGCAGCAAGGTTGAGAGGATTCTTCTTCGAAAATACTACCATCTAGTGGCAGTTCTAATGTTTTTGCCTGCTCTTGTTTTCCAGGTGACTTAAAATGATTTGACAATGTTTTAATTGTTTTACCCTTATTTTTTAATCTACATCTGTTGCAGTTGCAATTTTATTTGTTCTGCAGAAATTTCTGTTAGTGATTAAGATGTACTTTTGCAGCCAAAATTTCTAGATCTAGCATTTGGTGCTGCTTTTGCAGTTTTTTTGGTGCTGGAAATCATACGAGTAAGGTTCTTCATGAGATTATATATGTTAGTAAAATTAGTATTCTCCATTGCCATCCCATTTTTTATGTTGGACTTACACAGTGTTGCTCTTGGTTCATCAATAGTTTCAGCATGAACATATTCTTATAGTAGTAAACAACCATGTCGCTGTATATATGGTTTAGGACTGATTTCATGCATTCTGTCTTTATCTGAGATTTATGTCTCAATGAAATTCCAATCCCAAGGCTTTTCTAGTAATATGGGGATTAAAGGGTTTCTTAGAAGCCCTCCATCAGTGCCGCATTTGTGCAAAGCAGATAATGGGCTGTTAGCCAGCAGTATCAATTTGCTTCCATTCCTGTCTGTGGTGATGGTACTCTGACTTTCTGACATCCAACAAAATTCTCTCATTCAAAGGGCAGAAGATCTTTCTTATTCTCTCCTCAACCTCTTCACAAGTTGGCATGATTTGTGATGTCACACATTAGTAACTTCGCACGTACTTTTACCTAACAAGAAACTCCCACTTTGTTTTAAAGGTGTCCTTACCTTCCGGCAACTTCATCATTCACCTTGCTGTGGGATTCATGTGCAATGGAAATTGCACTTGGTTGCATCATCTGATGCATGTACACACACACTCAGCCAATGCTCTGGGAGCTCTGAGCATTTTCTCTCTGTACATGCTGGGCCATATGTTTCTCTGAGCATCTAGCTTCCTCACATTGCACATCTGTCCATGGGAAAGTGTGATATGGTTTTCCTAGCTTGCATATCCATGTTATTATCTCACAGAACCAAAACCAGGTTCCTTTCCCCATTCACTGCCAACAGGATAAACACAGTAAAAGCTAGTTCAACTTCTCTAATCAGTTACAATGATCCCTCCGAGAGAAATACAGTGGAAGATTCTAAACATAAAAGCAATATAGATTTCGTCCACTTTTTGCCACTGTCATCCTCCCTTTTGTGTCGCTGTCCCGGGATTGTGAGTTTTTGTTTTTTCTCGTTCCTGGGCAAGATACTATTATGGATTATCTTATACTATATGTTTTCTTTGTGGCTTAGACCTTTGCCTTGTCTCTTCAGCCCGCCCTTTATCCTTTTTTTTAATAAAAAGGGGGACTTTCCTTTCAAATTTGTGATTTTACCTTTTTCGTTCTTTTACCTTTCTCAGTTCTTTTCTTCTCCTCCAATATAAAAAGGGAAATCAATTGAGATGTTGTACTTTTGTGCAGTTAGGTGGTGTATACCTGAAATCTATTGTTAAATCATGATTAAACAAATGCCATTAGAGAATCTTGATTGACCGTAACTCCCTTGGGCAGGTGTGGAGAATTTGGCCATTGGGGCATCTTGTACATCAATTTATGAATGCTTTTACAGATCATCGTGACTCAGATATTCTTATTGTCAGGTACGTCATATTATTTGTTTCCTTTATTTTTCCAAGTTTTTCCCTTGCTATGCTTAATAGAAAAGTGTTTTTGTTCCATTCTGATATTATTCATCCCATTCAGCCATTTTTCTCTCCTACTTGGCTGCGCACTTCCCAAATGGATGTCAACTGGGTTCAATGATCGACCACTTGCTCCTTTTGCTGGAATAGTTAGTCTAGGAATTGGTGATACCATGGTGAGCATTGCTTCTCAAATTAAGTTCCATTTTCATTGTAAGTTCTAGCTATGTACCTAATTACTGAAGGCAAATTCTGATCTGAAATAATTTTGCATATTCTGATGTAAATTAGCATAATTCTGATGTGAATAATGTCAGATCTTACTGGCTTCTATTTTTCTAGTATGTTCTATTATTGCCAATAGTGGCGTATGATAACATCTTCTACCTATAAATCATTTTGTTTGCATCAATAGATTTCTCAGAAGTTTTGGTCATCAGTATCAAGTCACTTGAGCTGTGATTAACTAGGTTTTGTACTTGAATTTTCCTCTATAATTGTGATCGTAGAATTTTGAAGATTTCTTCTAAATTTCATTCCAAATAAGCTTGCTTGCTGTTTTATATTTCAATATTATTTGTTTTGCTTTCCTGCTACCTATAAATATTATTTCAACATTTTACATTTTGCTTATCATCACTGTGCAGCATGGCTGCTTCAACAAATTTGCAAGAGATGATTATGCAGTTTCACTGCTAAGTGTTAACAATCTAACCACAAATTATCATTTAGAGAAGCAAACATATGATGTTGACCTTACTTCTCAAGCTAGACTGTTGGATTAAAAAATGACATAATTCAAGGTTGCCTTGAACTGATCTTCATCTCCCAAACTTACATTTGAGACTACCAAGTGACTAAGTTGAACTCAATCCAAAGTGATTATGCTCCAAAGCAAGAGATTTTTGGACCAATGGTAGTTCAGGTTTCATTGGGTTTTAACATTAACGCTTGGTAGTGCTGCAAGCCATGACTCAACCCATGTGCAGTGCATCAATCTAGATTGGCCCTATATTTACTTAATCGGCTTTTCCACTAATTCTGGCAAACCCAAATTGTAGAATGGGTCAGGCCCAGCTGGATTCAGGCTCCAACTTAAATTTTATTCCAGTGGGCCCAAACCCAGGTCCAAATCCCAGGAGGCTTCTTTGATCCGATTTGAATCCAATCTCAACCTTAGTAATTATTATTACTAGTGTTAGTAGCAGTCATAATGGTTTTAATATTCCACCAACACTGTTGGTTCTAGGGGGTGTCAGTGCCCTGGATCTGGGCTTGGCACAGTATCAGGTCTAATGAAGTTAGGATTTAGATCATACCAAAACCAATAGCAGTCCTACTGGAAGATTGTTCTGGCTAGATCCATTAACTGGAGCAGTAACTTGTCAGAAGTCATTTGTGTCCAGCATTGGCAGCCTTCATGATTGACAATACTATCAACTTCAGGTTGCCTTCAATTTTAGGTGCTGATGTTTAGTTATCTTCATGGTACGTCACTGGTTTAACCCACCCATGTGCTGTGCTTTCCTGGAACCACTTATATAATTACTATTAATATTTTTACTATTGTTATGATACTTTTGTTAAAAGGGCTTGATGCCTTCTATCTTTCAAAGTATATCTTCACCCTTCTTTTGTAATTCTTTTGATGCTGTTAATGAAAGTGCTCTATTATTTATTCATTATTATTATTATTTTATTTTATTTTTTTATTTTTGAGAGAGAGAGAGATCATGTTGTGGTTCATAAAATGAATGTTATGAAAAGCTGAGTGAGTATTATTGAAGAGCAAAGATAGTCATACGATGATACCCTCGTTGGATTCATCATATGCACATCCTGGTATATAGGGGTGTTCACAGGCCGGGTCGCGCCGAACTATGCTCTATGGCACCCTGAGCCCGTTTATATATACAAAAGCCCATGCTGACCTGAAGCCCGTCGGGCTTTGCAGGTTATAGCCCAAGCCTGCCCTTTTGGAAAGACACTAAGCCCAAGCCCGCATGTTTGAGACCATTAAAAGTCCAACTATTCAGATTAAAAGTAGCCATGAGCTACATGTGCATCAAATTTATGCTCAAAGTTCAATTTCTAGCAACATGATCTTAGCTGTCAAAGTCACAAGGCATCTTTGTCTTGGTGATTCTTAAGGACGTCTTGTGACTTTAACCACTAGGATCAAGTGGCTAAAATTTGAGTTTTAAGCTCAAATTTGGTATATTTGTAGTTCATCATGCCAATTTTCAATTTTAACGGTCAGTCTTCTAATTAATTTCAAAAAATATATTTTTTTTAAAAAGAAAATGATCCAGGTGCACACATACACATATAATGGATAAACGGACTGAAAAGCCCTACGGGCTTACACGGGCTTCTTGCAAATGCCTGAGCCTATCCATTTATATAAATGGGCTCAATAATTGAGCCCAAGTCTGGCCCGACTGGGTTGGCATATGTGTTCAAAACACTTTGTTTATCATAGGTTTGGGCGAATTTCAGGTTGAGGAACAGCCCTACTGGTATATAAATGTCTTGAAAATGAGCCATAGCGATGGTTTTTTAAAAATGATCCATAGCCAGCTTTACTGCTGCTTTTTTCTTTCTTTTTAATCTATAGTCAGGTGATTTCATAAAGTTTGATATTTTAATCTATTATGTGTACTCTAGTTTTCATTCCATCTAAGTGTATATTTTGGAGGGAAAGCAATAGCTTTGCAGTTGAAACTGATTCATAATTTGTGCACAGGCATCAATGGTTGGGCACAAGTATGGCGTCCTAAGGTGGAGCAAAACTGGAAGTAAGTTAATTCTAATGCACTTTAGGATGAAGTTGCCATTCTGTCATGCTTAAGACTTTGGAAACTAAAAAACTAGCATTCCATTTCAACAAAAATTCAACCATTTAAAAAAAGTTGCTGCAAACTGACATTTTCTTTTTAGAAAAAACTGTTGAAGGTACTGCTGCCGGCATAACATCTGTCCTTGCAGTTTGCTCAGTTCTCCTTCCTCTTCTAGCATCAACAGGCTTTATACTTTCCCAGGTTCATTTCCATTACTATTTTTGAGAAATAAAGATAAGTCATTATGATTCTTTTGCAAAACATGATGGTTTGTAAAAACCAGTGTGGAGGTTAAATGTTTCTCTTGTTGTAGGTTTCCTACAGGAGACAATTAGTTCAGAAAACGGCCTTGATAGCTATACACGAGGCAACCCCAAGGGGTTATCCCAATTGGTTTGGGAGCAAGATCTCTAGAGGGAGGTCTTGGGTTCAAACCATGGGAGCCCCAATGAAGGGCCACTTCCCATGGGAATATATATAGAGAAAGGTCCCATCGACTTACACGGTGTGTGTGGATAGGGGGGTTTTCACACACTCCGGAGGACTAGTCGTATGTGACACTTGGACACCTCCGGACCTTAAAAAAAATAAAAAGCTATACACAAGGGGGGAGGGGATATACCCATGTTATTTGGAAGCTATTACAAAAGAAACTTTACCTTTCCATACTGGTCCATGTCGATTGTGCTCTATGAAGTTGTTGTTCTGAGATAGAAGCTAAGTCATGTTTCGAGTGCCTTACGCTGGAGCAGAAAAATTCAGCTCCCAACCACCCAAATTTCTCCTTCCTCTCCCTACTAAAAAAATGTGGGGTAGTTAATTGCCCGGCAGAGGAAACAGTTCTGTAATTGTTTCTGCTGGAACTGCTAAATGGACACTTGGGAATCCATTACATTCATTTTCTTGATAATAACATAAATTGTGCATTTTATCCCCAAAATAGGAATGAACAAAGAGTAGTATTTGGAAATGTGTCACTAGACAGATAGGATAAGGGTGAGTAATGCCTAAACCACAATCTGTGAGTGTTCATTATTGCAGCCATAAAGGTTGCAAGCTTAAGTCATGCCACCATCTTTGAAAGGTACTTGAAAGATTAGGCTTCAACAATGATGACAATGGTGGCGGCAGTGATGATTGTGAACAATGGATACTTTGTTGAGGTAGTTGATCTAGTGAAAATCCTATGAAGTGCTATGGTTTATGCTTTATGCAGATGATAAAGTATTAATTAGTGAGACGAAAGAACAACTCAATGCAAGGCTAAATTTGTGGAGGAGAATGTTGGAGTCAAATAATTTGAAAATTAATAGATCTAAAACAGAATATATGGAATATTACTTTAGTGGATTTAACGATAGTGAGGGCAACCTGGTAAAAATAGAAAACCACTTAGTTGTACATTGTGATAAATTTAGATACTTGAGTTCTATGGTCGAATCTCAAATATGTTTTGACTTGGATATAATGAAGATAGGAGCGGATTGGACAAAATGTAGACAGACTAGCATAGTCTAGAGTCTCCCTTCACCTAAAACGACAAATTTATGTCTGTTATTAGATCTATAATGTTTTATGATGCAGAGTATTGGACAATTAAGAAAAAACAAACAGATAGAGTTAGGACAATTTAAAAGAGTCTCCCTTCACCTAAAAGGGCAAATTAATAAGTTTGTTATTAGATCTATAATATTTTATGGTGCAGAGTATTAGACAATTAAGAAAAAACAAACAGATAGAGTTAGGACAGCGGAGATGTATATGCTACGTCTGGTGAGAACCCTAAGGATACGCATTAGGGATAGTTTAAAATAGTTTCAATAGACAACAAATTGAGAGGCTCGTTTGAGGTGATTGTGTCATATTAGTAAAGTCTCAATGTGTAGAGTTGAGAGGCTACGGATCGAAAGTACTAAGAAGAAAGGGCGGCCTTTGAAAACATGGAGATAAGGGACAAAAAAGGATATGTTAAACTATAGAGTAACTAGTTGTATAGTTTATAATGAGGACAATTGAAAAAGAAGAACTCATAAAGCCCACCTCAAATAGATGGGATATTGTTTGATGATGAGGATCTAGTGAAAGCCCTCTACCCTTAGCGGTCTGCATGAGGAAAGGTGAAACGTTGTTGCAGAGTTTTTTGGCTTACCAAGTGAACAAAGGTGGCTGCCTGTTTGACTATTGATGTTTTATATAATGATGGCAACAATGATGAACCCGTGGCCTGAGTTGCTTGTTTGTTAAGGTTTTAGTCCATGTTTGTAAGGTTATCTTTTTTTGAAACATTGACGACTTAATTCATTAAAAAACAAAGAGTGATTACATGAGGGATCCAAGTATAGGAGAGTTATATCTGGATCCAAGATAAGGAACAAGAAGACAAATAGGTAAAAAACGTAAAATGAAAGAAGAGATACAACAACAAGCCCTCCCCACAAGAGATATACTAAGGAGTCCTCTACTCCCTAAGCTCGGCCGGTTAATTCCGAAGGCAGTTGTATGATTAAATGGATCACTGCTTATCAGCAGTCCAAAATGAACAAACTGGCTCTGGGAGCTTAATCTGAGAATGCCATATAAAGAAACAAGTACCATCAACACTCCCCCCACCCCACCCCACCCTTTTTTTTTTTTGCATATTCAAATTTTCTTAGTCCTTGATCCTAGTCTCTGAACTTGCATGTGGCTGTGATCTACACCATCCATTGATTTGGTCTGCTCAACTCATCATGACCATGCATGTCCATTGAACTTGGGAAGTTCCTCCATTGATATGCTGCGATCCATTTTTTGCTTGGATTCACGCTGCTGAGCCTACATAAAGATGGAATGTATACCATGCACATGCTACATTGGCATGTTAGGTCATACATTGGTAGGGAGTATGCATGCACACTAAACAAATTTCTCGCATAATGTGTTGATTCTCTCTCTCCAAAATACTGTATGGTAATGTAGTATCTGTAATATGTTGATGCAGATTCTATTATCGTTGAAAATTAAATTCTCCTTGTATAATATCATTGAAAATTTTCGCCCTTGGATGCAGCATTGGTTGTCACTGCTTGTGGCAGTCATCGTGAGTGGTCTGTTGGAAGCTTTCACGACCCAACTGGATAATGCTTTCATTCCCCTTGTATTCTACAGTCTTCTCTGTCTGTAAACGAGTGCTAACTTCTAACCCCATTCATTCATATGAAAGTGCCGGCAACATCGAATATGAGCGCAGCTGTATTTGCCTCGACTGTTTGAGACCATTGGAGTTCAACCTATACTTAACAAAAATACAAATTCACATACCATCACCTGTTAGACAATCACACAGAATCTAATAGCCATTTTATTCTTTTGCCTTTTCTCTTGTATATAGGTAAGACACACACACACATACATATGCTCAATCTAAGATGCGAATAGCCAAATATGTACGTCTTCCAGTCACTGGCAACATGGATCAGTTGTATCCGGTATTCTTTTGCTGTTACAATAAATGAGTTATTTTCATTTTCTTTGCTTGTGATTGTCCTAATTACAGAAGCATATGCTCAATCTGAGTTGCAAATTCCAAGTCCCAGACAATATGAAAGCTGTTGTATCCATGTTTTTCTTTTTGAACAACCATGAGCTACATATTTTCATTTTCACTGAAAAGTCTAGACACAGGGATTTTCTCCCTTAAATATGGCTCACAATCCATTTAGATTCAAATAATGGGTAACGGTCCTCTCCTCTCCTCCATTGTAGAGTGATGAATTGCAAGCATGCAAGGACACGTGTCGATAGTAGACAGTCATAAACTTTTTTTAAATATTGAGAGATGTTTATTTATTTTATCACGATAATATTTTTAGTGTCATGTTTATACACAAGCGTTTAATGGATCCATCACATGAAATAAAATTGATCTCCATATATAGGGTAAAAAATATTGAAATTTTAAACTAATAATTTAAGATCATCAAAATTAAACTTTTTTAATGGGTCAATCACATAGAAAGTGCAAAAGTTTTATAAGTAAAAGATAATTCAAAATATTAAATTTAGCACTTTTAAAACATAGCTTCAATAATCCAATCAAGGTGTTTTGATTACTTGTATGCTTGCATGTAATACAAGTAGACCAATTAATTTCATTTAAATATTATTTTTAATAAGAGCCACTGTGTAATAAAGATTGAAATGTTGGATTGGCCATTTCAATTGATATAAAATTTTATTTAAAATTATAAAGGATCAAAATGGACTAAAATATTGACTGAAATGTATTGAAATTTGGACCAAAATTCTATTTTCTAATAAATTTAATTATTTTGTAAACTCTAGCCAACATCAGTTATTCAAGTCGGACGAGCCTAAAATCAAAGAAATCAGCTGAAATTTTCTCTTAGCTCTAGGATGATATAACTAAGTTATTTGTTGCCTCCATTTGGAATTTCATGACATTCGACAAAAGAAGTATTGCCCAATGACTTTGCAAAATCAGGGAATACTGCTACTGTATGAATTTGATCTCGTTAAATAATTGTAATCGTCTTATTTAAATTAAATAAATTAGACGGCTGAAGTGAAATTCTTTTTCAATTCCCTATTTTATTTACACAAATCAAATGGAAAAATGTTTGAATAAGACTTATATCTCATAATTAATATATTGAAAAATATTGAAAAGGTTATATTTTTCAAATTTTATGTGCAGATTGAGAGGTTCTCACATGCTCTGTAAGATTAGTCAGGTGAAAAGCTTGATCACCTTTGGTCATTAAAAAAATAGAAGGAACATTTTTTTTTTTAAAATATGGAATAATTTAACATACTAAGCACCAAAGCAAGTTACTGTACGTGACTGGGGATTCTTTTTTAACTTTAAAATGGGCCTCATTTTCATTTCTTTTTTCTTGTGATTTACCTAATTACTGGAGCTTTGACTGGCGTATTGTAATTTCAATGGATATTGGCTGGGAAAAACAGGCTAAGACCTCTCAAAACAGAGCAACATCCCTAGAACAGGAAACGTAGCCAGGGAGCTTTTAGCTGGCTACATATAGTAAACTCCACCCACCACTATCAGGAAAAAAATTGACGGGAGATTCCAAACCCAAAAATCCTGCCACCAATTTTCTTTTGACTCCCTATATGTATGTAAAATTCATCAAGCCTTTGCATTTCAAGTCTAATAAAACTAACATACAGAATTTCACAACACAAGCTATATAAAATATCACAGAAAAAATAAAGTTGTGTCTATAGACCCAATATTACATGAAAGAGAACTCTGTTAACTATAAACTAGTAATATGGCCATCTTTCCTAATTCGGTTTCAAGGTTGTATCATCAGGAGGACACTGGCCGTGGAAGTCGCTTAGCTATTTCCTGCAAAATAAGGAGAGCAATTGTAAAAAGTCCCAAGGTATCAATTCCCTACCATGTAGGTTGATGGAATATATAGTAAACTACTACTCATATATCTGTTTGGTAGTTTTTTTCGTAGACGAGAAACATAAAAAAAAATGTCATGCCACATCAAATCCTCCTGCTTGTCTCTTAAATTCCACCCTACGTTCTACATTCTGTGAGGACAATGACCCAGCCGAAATGCATGTAACTTTTGTTTCAAGGATTGTGATAATAAACTGAATGGAACAGACAAAGCTTCAGGTCATCCAATCTATTCCCACTATTCTTGAAATCAAACGGGCTCTATATACATTGTTCACATAACACAAATAACTAAGCATGCACCAAGTTAATGCTAAATAGCTTATACTTTAGCATAATACTGTTTAAAAAAATTCCCAATTGAAGTCAGTAGGTAGATCTGTGCAACCAACTAATCAGTAACTTTTACTCTATATGACATGGCCAACGAGCCCATTAGATAATGTTAAGTGTTTACTGTGCATGGATGAAGGTTGTGGTTTATAACCCACAAGGATCCTAATACACCCTACATACCCCCAAATTGTCAAGAAAATTCTCGATTGTTTCAATCCAATCCAAGAATTCATCAACGACCATACTTCCGGAGTACTCACCCATCAAGCTTCATTCCGAATGAGTAATCTTCTCAAGGGCATCAGCCTTCTCTGAGCATGTCTAGGTCGTAGATTGTAGAACAGTCTGTCAGGATCATCTTCCTCCGAAGATGCAAGAGACTCTGCTCGGAAGGATCAAGATCTGCAGGATGGTGAACTGAGTGGCTGATGGGATTCTGGATCTCTTTGTTGCCTCTTTGTCTGAACATCTCTAACTCTTTAGTGATGTTGACAATCTTACACACTTTGTCCCTCATGATTCAACCCAGTCGTCCTCCAATGCACACTAGGCCTGACGAATTGGGTCTGACTGGAAGTTGTCATCTCCTCTACCGTGTTGGACGTGTCTAGTATACCCCCCTACCATTGTGTGAGGTATAGTCCGTCGCTCTAGCAAGGAGTACAATTTTTTTTTTGAAACATTAATGACTGATACCATTAAAATGAGAAGAGATTATAAGAGAAGGATTCAGGTATAAGAGAGATATACTCGATCAAGACGAAGAAGTAAAAGAAAAAAGATACAAGGAAAAATATGAAAAGAAAGAAAAGTACAACAAAACAAACATCCTCTCCTAAGAGGACCCCAGTTCTCCTAATCCCAAGGCTGGTTAGAAAAAAAGATTTCCAAAGCTGTACTTTCCTTATGAACCAATGTCATCAGAACCGGATCGTCTATCGAACCGTCTTCGACGCATTTTGGCTTCAACCGCAGTCAAAGCTGGTCAAAGCCGGTCAATGAATAATATAATATAAATATACGTAACATGAAGTAAGACACATTTTACAAATAAATTAATATAAATATTACAAATAACATTCAAACTTTGAGTAATATACCAAAACTGGTGAAAGATATGAGATAGAAATGGTAAAAAACATTTATATTTCAAATATATCCATTTTTTAATATTAATTTTTGATATTTTGAAGGAAAAATTTAAAAAAAAAAATTAAAAATGTGTGAGCCAGCGGTTCAAGGTTTTATCCTCAAAACCGCATAACAGCGGTTCTGACCCGTTTTATGCGGTTTTGACAAAAAAACGATTTTTACTACCTGACCGAACCGCAACCTTGCCGGTTCCGGTCGAACCGGTTCGGTCCAATTTTGATAAGATTGTTATGAACACCAACTTTTGCCTAAAAAATCTGCTACATTGTTTGCTGAACGGGGGGTGTCACTGAAAGTGATGCCTCCCATCCTGCACAGCCTCCAAATGTCTCTAGCAATGCATATCAGCCTCCACGGGGGAGTTTTCTATTACTAGCCCAAGAGATGGCATTAGTCAAGTTACGTTCGACAATGAGGTTACCACTCCTAAACCTGAACCAAACCTGAAGTGCTCTCAACTTTGTCTTGTTTGACTTCATTATCCCTACTGGTTCAGAAAAAAAAAGAAGCTAACATCCTACCTTCTATCATCATGTAACACACCACCTTAAACATGCCGGACCAGGCTTACCCCTTGCTGCCCCCCATCAACGTTGAACTTACATGAACCTAGGGGAGGCATTACTCACTCTACCGCACACTTTCGACCTCTACCAACTCCTTTCATACAACTTTCCTAAGACAAGTAGAAATCCTCTTGTGCTAGACCTGAAAACTCCTTACACACAGACAACCAACCTATCACCTGCCATTTCACCCTCTCAAATACATCTCTAGGAGCACCCCTCCTCCCATTAGCGTTCTTTCCAAATTGCCCATGACGGCGAACGGAACCATTGTCCAAGCTACTCTAAGTCTACCTCTAAGACCCCCCCATCCAAGCCACGAATAAATCCTATGTTTCACTTCCTAAAACCCACGAGCACCCAAACAACCTCAAGAAAGAGTACCACCCATCCCACGTGAATCGACACTTACATGACAAATGGTCCACTGTCTCCTCATCGTCCTCACACAAATGGCATACTGAAGGAGCCTCGTCAAGAAGTACACCTCTACTCCTGAGATTATGTCTCACCAGGATCCTCTTCTTCGAGGCCGCCCACATAAAAAACTAGATTCTAGGGGAGATCTTATTGTTTCAGGCAAGGTTGTAAATAGGGGGTGAGATTGAATTTGCTGCACTGCTTTCAGGACTAATTTTACCGAAAAAGACCCCAACGGCTCAAAGGACCAAACCCATTTGTCCTCATCCTCTATCCATAAACTGGTATCTCTTAGGATTCCTAACAAGGCTTGGTGGATGGCTACTTCAAAGTCCCGCAAGGCTCTTCTGAAAGATATGGACCATTGTGATGTACCATTGTCCTCTCTAAAATAATCGCTAATCAAAGCTTCACGGTTTTGCGCCTACTCTAAAAAGTCGAGGAAATACTTCTATTAATGGACTCTCTCCCACCCTAAATATCCCTCCAGAACAACACTCTACTACCATTGCCAACTTGCATCCTAATCCCCCTCCAAAATATCTCTCCAATCTTTCCAACCCCACTCCCTAGCCTGATCAAGGATTTTACTACCGACGAACCCACCTTAGCAGCTCTACAACCTAATCTCCACCTCCCGGGGTCTCCCACGCCATATCTCCCTACTAAAACCTTCTTCTATAAGGCCTCCCTCTCTGAAGCGAATCTCCATAGTCATTTACTTAGAAGGACATGATTCCTGTCTCTGATACCTTCTCCTTCATATCTCTAGCCTCTTCCCATTTCACTAGGTGGATTTTCCTCACATTACCATTCCCCTCCCACATGAAGTCTCTTTGAATTATCTCCATCTTTTTTGCCACTCCTTTAGGTATTTCAAACAGAGAGAGATAATAGGTGGGGAGATTCACCAAGCAAGATTTGATAAGAGTCAGTCTACCCCCTAGTGAGAGGTAAGATTTACTCCAGTCATTCAACTTTTTTTACACCCTTTCTAGGACGGGTTCCCAAAAGAGTTATCTAAGGTAAGTAAATGGGATATTGCCAACTCCACACCCTATCTCCCTAGCCAAAACTTCGAGTTCCCCATTCTCGACTTGATAGAAGGAAAAAAAAACATCATTTCGAAATACAAAGTGCACAAAGAAAGCAGCATTTGGCATGTGTGCCAAATACAGATGTAGTCAGGAACAAAGCTTTGATACCAACTGATGAAGGCTAAGAAAGTGTAAGAACCTTTCTTAGTCTTCAAATAAACAAACCAATTTGACTTTTCAAAAATAAAAAAATAAACAAACCAAATTGAACCTCACTCTAGGAGGAATCAAAGTGGTTCCACACCAAAGACAAGCCACTTGCAAGTCTAAGGTGTCACTAGTACCAATGAACCTAGTTTCAACCTGTTTGAATTAAATTAAAACCAATGCATTTCCAATTAACCATTCAGATTTCATTCACTTAAATACTGAAATAAAAGTGGAAAATGCATACATTAACTTAATTCAAAACAAAGAAAAAAAAAAGCTAGAATTGAATGGAGAAATTACTTGGGAAAATTTGGAACTTTCTTTATTTCTTTTCCTTCACTTTCTACATCCAAGTTCGTAGGTTTACAATGGACCATTAGGCCTCTATTTATAATACAAAAAGAGGCAAAATCCGAACTCCATTGGCGTGAAATCAAGGAGAAATCCTAGGTGTTGGGCGTGCAAGCCCAAGTCAACTTCTATCCTAGCCTACCTAAGTTCGACCAATGAGAAAAGGAAAGTAAATTACAACCAATGAGAGATTAACATCTAATGTCCAATTACATTACGAATCTTCATCCATGCGCCCATGATAGAGTTGAGATGAAATTGGGACTCCAAAATTCGTTGGAGATGGAGTGCACACGCCATAAGCCACCCATGTAGGAGTTTGACTCGAAATTGGAGAGTTCTCGCACTCACAGACACTTGTCTAAAAAAAAGTATAACTCGAGCCACGTAAATCGGATTTGTGGAAACTTCAACTTGTGGAAACCTAATTTCACTAAAATCTGATATCGTTTGATACATCCATAATGCCTGCAAAATTACTATTCATTTTCTGCCATTTATGAGTGACGACCAATCACAAATTGCCACCTAAGATGAGCGATGTGTTTCCTCCAATCACAAGCTTCCAAGTTCAAGCGTCAATTGAGAGTCCTCACCTTGTTGGAGTTGAGTCCATGACGGTCCATACGCCATGAGGGAGAAAACATCTCTGGTGCGGAGCATAGATTTAGGACTTATTTTTATTTGAAGGTACTTTAGACATTTTCATTGTATTCAGGATTTTCTTTATGTGAGGGTAATTTTGTCTTTATTGTATTTAATTGTTATAAGCACTCCTTGTAAATCCTACTTTGGAATTAATGAAAGTTTATTAAAGAAAAACTGCATCTCCTTGCTCCATGCAAATTAGGCATCACTGGTGAGAATTCAAACTTTGGCGAGAAGCCGAGAAGGGTGAGAAATCCTTCTCCTATCCAGGTATTTTCCTATTTCTCTTCATAACTCTTTCTTCTCTCTCCTTCCCTCTTTCTTATTGTTGTTACAAACCCTAAACCTTGATGTCCCAGCCTTGCCGACACCTATTGTGTTACCCAAACTGCTGTAACACTACTCTAGCCCATCTGATCTATTCCTGAACATTCAGATCTGTACAGCCTCTAGGGAACCCAACGACTGCTGTAAGACCTCTTAGAACCCCAGATCTGTTACTACAACTACGGATCTGCACCATAACCTGCCCTCCAGACCTCCCAGAGCCAGATCTGCCTCTAAAACCCCTTTCCAGCCCATCCATACACCTCCTACTGCTGCCGCCACCACCATAATCCAGTTATTGCTGCTGCAAATATGTCCTCCTTTCACACATACTGCTGTTACAGCAGAACCAGTCCAAGATATGTTCCACTATCCTGTGTTTGCTGCTGTAAACTACCTCTGGACCCTATTCTTGCTACTCATCCCTTCCATGCTCACCTACATTGCTGCTACAGTTGGCCTAGACCCCCCACACCATCCATTCAACCCCATATTTACTGCTGCAGACAATTTCCAAGACATCCTATGTTGCTGTCCCGCATTCCCTTCACCATTACAGTCACACACCTTCTCATACAGCAGTTACATAGCCCTCTTTTCCAACATTCCTTGCTGCCCAGATCTGTCTTACTTTCCTAACATCCACTGTAAGCCCTTCACACCCTAAAACCTTAGATCTTGTGCCGTAACCCATCCCAAAATTCTAGATCCCTTTACCCTATCCTTTATCCTGCATCAATCTCTTTCCAAGGTAGTCCACATGCCACATGAGAGAAGATAGCCAAATTTGATCAAATTTAGCCAATTTGCGCCTCCACCTTTGGATTTTCGTTTTTACCTTTTAATGCTGGGGTTTTGCCCTAACAACCCCTCATGTGGGGTCCTCAATGCTCCCAAGTGGGATCTGGGCTCATGGTGGGATTCAAATACATCAAAGCCACCATTCCAGAGCTCAAATTGACACTTTTGGCATGTGCTTGCCATGATTAAAAAAAAAGGAACTCATTTCCTTTCTCATTTTTCACTTTCGACATGATGTCCTCATTAGTGTCTCAATCCTCAATTTTTTCAAAATACCAAGACATCACTAAAAGAGAAATTATCGATTGTGGTGTGAACTTTCAATCAAAAGCCCAATGATGAAGAAAAAGTTGTTAATTTTTACTTTTTGAATTCAACCAATACTCTCATCTAAAGGCTATAATTGAAAGTTCACATGGATAATTTATCTTACTAAAATGCCTAACCCATCTTAACATGTCTTGGCCATCATGATTCTTTTCTTTCAATCAAAAAAGCAATTATGGTTATTACTTATTAGAGCGTATTTGTCCTAAAAATCATTATTATAGAGATTAGAGCTTCCAAAGAAAAGGATTTTGAGGGTGTCTCAGCCACACCTGTCTCGGTATCAGACCTCCATAATACCAAAGTGACTCAGCTGAAACAAGGTGTTTGGGCCAAGTTTAAAAATGAGGCTACAAAAGGAATGCATAGTGCAAGAAAAAAAAATTACTTCTCATGTTCCAATACATTTGGTGATATAACACAGGTATTACTTGCAAAACATAAGCAGCAAACATGCAATGTGAGAGAGAGAGAGTTCATGTTCCAGTACATGTGCAAATATAACACAGGTATTACTTGCAGAACATAAGCAGCATGCATGCAATGAGTGAGAGAGAGAGTGAGAGAGAGAGAGAGAGATTGCATAATAGCTTCAATGTTGCTAAATCTTATGGAAATATACCTCAAACAGTTGATTAATATTATCAGCTGTCTTTGCAGATGTCTCTATAAAGAACATCCCATTTTTCTCTGCATATTCTACTGCACTCTTCAGGAGCAAAAAATAGAAATATTATGAATAACTTCCTTGCTAATTAATGAGAACTCTAAATTGAAAAGTAAATGAAAATAAGAAATATAAATTCTTAGGAATTTGATTTTATGTGGACAGGAATGTTCATGCATTTAATTGTAGAAGCAATTTACATACTTGGATGGGTACTTTTCGATTATCCTGAAGGTCAGCCTTGTTACCCACTAAAGCCATGACAATGTCAGGACTTCCATGTTTCCGCAGCTCCTGTTGGATTTGAAAATACAACAATTGTTCTAGAATTAGTACACAAACTATCAGAAGTGTTCCAGGAAGATATTAAAATCTTTTGGGGAGGAACACAACTAGAAGCATCTCCTAACAGCCACCCAAATATAACCACCATTGTGAACTTAAAATGCCCTAGAACACACACACAAGAACAAATGTACTGTATGTAAGCAAGTCTAAAGCTCACGTGAGAGTTGTAATATAACATAAGACAATTTTAGGAACTGAAACTAATAAATCTAAAACCTATATTTAGCTTTTTCTCTTTTTTTTTTTTTAAAGATAACAATTGTTCGAGACAAAATGAAATACAGTCTGAAAAGCAAATGAAAACAACCAAGCCCAATGGAGGCATGGGCCAAGGGCTGGGAAAAACTAGAACAACATACAAAGCCAACAAAAGTAAGGAACGTGACTTAATCTAGAGATGCCCAGATCCTATTTAAATAATCTGCATGACATCTCATAAAGACATCTGGGGCAGCAGCCCAGTTAATCAAGCTTTACTTGATCTAATTAATCACGGAAATCCTTGGCTATGCTTTGTCCTCAAAGACTCTTCCAATACACTCTAGCCAAATAAACAAGACAATAGCCAACAGTACATTTTCCACAAAACTTGACACTTTGGGAATGGCCACAGCCCAACTCTGATGAGATCCTGGAAAGGAAGAGGGATAACTAAGCGAATATTGAACAGGATAGGAGAAGGTGCCACATTGTGGTTATAAATAAGCAATGAAGGATTAACAAGTTCAAGTTCCATAGTCACCCAATATCTATAGCTTTTTTTTGAAATATTAACAAATAGATTCATTAAAATATGTATAAGGCACAAATGGAATAGAGCCAAACATAGGAGAGTTATACACGGCTCTCAGAAAGAATACAAAGAAAAACGGGAAAAACACTATGTATGGTACTCCACAACCGACGTAAGTACAAAAAGGAGTCCCCTTTGCTAGATAATCAGCAACATTGTTTGCCAACCGACGTATGTGTGAAAAGGTGATACCACCCATCCTACACAACCTTCTAATGTCCCTATAAATGTAAATCAAGCTCCATAAGGAGGGAGGGAGGGGGGGGGAGAGAGAGAGAGAGAGAGAAGAGAGAGAGAGAGAGAGAGAGAGAAGGAGAGAGGGGGGGGGGGGGGGGGGGGAGGGTTGTCTTTCTATTACTATCCCATGAGATGGCATTAGTTGAATCACCTTCTACAATAAGATTACCATTCCCAAACTTAGACCAAATCTAAAGTGCTCTCACAATTGCTCTCAGTTCCGTCTCATTTGACTTCATAATCCCTAAAGGCTTGGAAAATGTTAATACCACCATACCCCTATCATCATGTAACACTCCTCCTATTTCTGTTGGACTAGGTTTACCTCTGGTCGCCTTTGTAAAAGCCCTGAGGTGGCGCTACCCATTCAACCCTCATACACCCTTCCCATGATAATTAGAAGTCCTCCGGAGCAAATCCTTCAAACTCCTTACAGGCAGATAGGCCATCCTATCAATTGCCATTTCACCTTCTCGAACACCTCTCCTATAGTCTCCCTCTTGTCCTCAAAGATCCTTCCATTTCGCTCTTTCTAAATTGCCCACAAGACTGTAGATGGTACCAATCTCCACGCCATCCTTGATCTACCCCAAAAAATGACCCCCCAATCACCCTGAGACTACACCCTCCACACCACTCCCCAGAGCCCACAAGCACCCGAACAAACTCAGAAAGTAGCACCATACACCCATGCGAAGCGGCAGTCAGACAACAAGTGATCCACTGTCTGAACTTCCTCCCCACATAGTGGACAAACATCCGATGCTCCTTCAGGGAGGGGAGAATACCCCTTCTCATAAGGTTATGCCTTATCGAAATTTTTCTTTTCAAAGCCGCCCACATAAAAACTTGGATTATAGGGGGTACCTTATTATTCCAAGCGAGACTACAAATACGCGGTGGATTCTGGTTAGCCGCATATGCTAATTCAATGATTGATTTTACCGAAAAGGAACCAAAAGGATACATGGATCAAATACACTCAACGTCATCCACAAGCCACAAATTGGTGTCCCCTAAGAGTCTGATTAAGGCCTCTCTTTTAATTTAATGAAGTTATCTTTCAAAAAAAAAGTATGATTAAGGCCCGGTGGAGGTCTACTTCAAACTCTCGAAGGGACGCTCTGAAGGACATGGACCATAGGGGAACCCCATTGGCCTCATTATAGTACATTCTAACCAATGTGTCACGATTCAATACAGCTTTAAACAATCTGGGAAATGACTCCATGAGTGGTCTCTCCCCAACCCATTTGTCTTTCCAGAAAGACACCCTATTGCCCTTCCCTACTAGAAACCTAATTCCATTCTGGAAGAAGACCTTACCAATCCTTCCCCCATCATTTCCTAACCTCACCAAGGCTTTCACTACCGTCAAGCCTTCCCCAGCCGCCCTAATTCCTAATCTCCAACCCCAGGATCTGCCTCTCCATACCTAGCTACCAAAACCTTCCCCCACATGGCCTCATTTTCAGACAGGAACCTCCAAAGCCATTTGAAAAAAGGGACATGATTTCTTTTTTGAAAATTCATAAAAGGGCACGATTCCTATCCCTAATGTTATATATCCCCAATCCCCTCATCTCTCTTGTATCTCTAACTTCTTCCCATTTCACTAAGTGAATTTTCCTAGATTCTCCCTTGCATTTCCATAGGAAGTCCCTCTAGATTTTTTCTATGTTTTTTGGCAGATTTGTCAAGCTCGATTTGATTAGTCAGTCGACCTCCGATTGAAAGGTATGACTTGCTCCAGGCATTCAACTTCTTAGCCAGTCTTTCTAATATGGACTCCCAAAAGAGTTTGGATCTTGGGTTCCCACCAACTGGTAGCCCTAGATAAGTAAAAGGGAGTTTTCCCACTCCACAGCCCACCTCCTTAGCTAAAGAATCAACTTCCTCAGATTCTACTCCCAAACCTATTATACTCTTCCCTAAATTTATCCTAAGCCCCGAGACTAGTTCAAAACATCTTAGGACATATCTCACCCCCAAAAGCTCTTCTCTAGTAGCTTTGCAAAACAATAGAGTATCATCTGCAAATTGTAGGTGACTGATTGAAAGATTACCTAGAGAGATCTCAAGTCCTTTAATGAGTTGTATCTCTTTTGGCCCGCCTCATTAAACCATTAAGGGCTTCAACAACCATAGTAAACAGAAAAAGGGGTAGCAGATCACCCTGCCTTAGACCTCTAGTAACACTAATTGATTTAGTTGGAAAGCCATTCACTAGTATGGAGTAGGAGGAGCCTTGGACACATGCCCTTAGCCAACCAAAACCCATTCACCAGTATGGAGTAGGAGGCCCAATGCCTGTAACTTGCGGGGCTGCATGCATCCAGAGTTTTACCCAACGCCCTCGTACTCGGGGAGAGGTGGGTGTCTTTGGGTTCTCCATCATCAGAAAAGAAAAGTGAATACTTAAGCAACTCTTTCCTCCTCCAACATAGGTAACAAAATTTGGGAGTAAAGAAGTTTATGGCATTAAGGTTGTTAGTGGTCAAGATCTTATTTAGGTAACCTAATCTGATGTAGGACACACGAAGACACTAATCCTACGTGGATCCACTTCTATTTATTTTTATTTACTTCTTTATTTTTATTGTTTTTAATTAGCAAGTTTGAGTAGAGTAGGATTTGTTATTTTCTTTTGAGATTTTAGTATCCTAGTTTTAGTTAGTTTCCTTGTTGGTTTAGATTAGGTTTCTATTTCCGTTGGATTTATTTTATATAAACCCATGTACCGTATGTGAGAACAACGCACGATGGAATAATCAAAAGAATTTCAGATTTTATTTTTCCTATGTTTTTCTTCTTCCTCCTCACATGCATTTATCCCGATTTTGCCAGATCCGTTGTCGGTGAGCATTGATCCTGCATCACAATCAATAGAAGGTTTTGAGTTTAAAAAGAGTCAAAGGTTTCCAAGTGGCCAAGGTGTGGGCTTTAACAATTAATATGTAGATTTACTTGAAATGATCCCTCTTGCTTCCTTTTTACACATTTCCTATCGCTACCTTCCACCCTAGGGGCTACTCCATCAATAAAATTGATGGGCTCAACCAACTTGTCAATTTCATGATCAATGAGATTCCTTCTAAAAGTCAAGGTCCACACCACCTTGATACCCATATTCTCCACCACATCTTTAATTCTCATGTTTCTCATGTTACCATTTTATTTTAGAAGAAAAAGAAAAAGAACCAAAGGAATCTATTGGTTAAAGAGGGTGAGTGAGAACATAGAAAGAGCATGCAAATTGACCATGGATGGAACCAACATCAAGAGTGAAACATTCCCTCCTCTTCCACCTTCTTCTTCTTCCTTTTTCCTCCTCTTCCACCTTCTTCTTCTTCCTTTTTCCTCCTCTTCCTTTTTCCTCTTCTTCCTCTTCCTCTTCTTGAACAAACATCAAGAATCACTAACATAATCGGATCAACATTCTCTCTCTCTTTCTTTCTTTCATGGATGGAACCAACATCAAGAGTGAATAACATAATCCGATCAGCATACCCTCTTTCTTTCTTTCTTTTTCTTTTTTTTTAATGATTTCTTTCTTTCTTTCTTTCTTTTTTTAATGATTTCTTTCTTTCTTTCTTTCTTTTTTTAATGATTTCTTTCTTTCTTTCTTGTTTCCATAAAATTTCAGTTTTATAGAAAGCTGAATTCATACTGTTTTAGAAATAGAAAATCAAGTTACTAGGGTGCTATAAATAGTGCAAGAGTTACCAATGGTCAGTGACATTTTGAACACTGAAATACTAGACAATTTTAAAAATATGTAGATTGTTTTCTCCAGCAATTTCATGATTTTGCCGAAGTTTTTTGTTTTCTTCATTATAACATCTTGATTCTTGACTTCAGTATTCACCCAATGCCATCCATATCATCATATGCACTCCCCATCATAATACAAACCATGCTAAGATCATTTAGTCACTCAAGTGAAAAAAAAAAAAGCTTCAAAAATGCTATTCCTTATTACAGAATAAAGATAAGGAACATGAGAAGAAATTCTGTACTATTATGGTCAGCAGCAATTAAGTACCTTAACCCAGTGCTGCGCTTTGTTGAAAGATTCCGGGCTTGTTATATCATACACAACAACTGCAACGGCTGCTCCTCGATAGTAAAGAGGCGCCAATGCAGCATACCTGATAATTGACGAACATAACTGGATATTGTTAAAAGTTGAAGTAAAGAAGTTTATATATAATTCTGAAATAAAATCAGTAATGAGATCACACGTAGAAGAAAACATTAGTTGGACATTCTGGAAGAACCTTGCAACAATCTCCACTCTCCATGGGATACGGAGACGTAAAAATATATAGGGAAAGAGCAATTGTAAGCATATAATCCATAGGGTTCACATTGGGCAGTTTCAAGAACCAGAGCATATGAAAAAGCCCCTTTGTCATGAGATATTTAAATCAAGATTCAACTACCCTACCTCTCCTGGCCAGCAGTATCCCATATTTCAAATTTAACTGTCGTAGAATCTTGTAAAGCTATCGTTTGTGACAGGAATGATGCACCAACAGTCACCTGTAACCCAATATAAATATAAAATGTTTCATGAAAAATCAATGAAACAACTTCTAGATACCGCACAAGAAAAGAGAACAGAAACTTAAGTATTTGCAGTAATTTAAAAAATAAAGTATAAAATATAAAAACCTAATGTATCAGCACTGATTAGAGCATTTCCAACCACATTCAACTAGGATGAATATCATTTTTAGATGATTTTTAATCAAAATTACCTTAGAAGTAGGATCGAATTGACCACGAACAAAACGAAGAACAATGCAGCTTTTCCCAACACCAGAATCCCCCAAAAGTACCAACTACATACAGTAATTTTTATCAGCAATATGAATTAATAGCAAATCAATGATCATTGATACATGCATATAAAAGTTTAGCCATAACAACTAGTATTGACATAACAGGAAATTAACAGAAAAAAACAAAATGAAAATTTGTTTTGTCCTACTAAGAACCTGTAGCACAACTGGTAAAGGATTATGGTTATAGCCTAGAGGTTGTGGGTTCAAGTTCCATGGGTGTCAAATAGGCAATCAACCATAGAAACAATTTGCCAAATCCAAACATAAAGGCCAACCCCAGTTTGATGGAATAAATAGCTTAGATGATGATGATTCAAAATATTCTAGTCCAAAGCAAATCTATGATGATTGGACCAAATGCTTACATTGAAGGATATCACTAGAACATAAGCTCTAGATATGTACACTAAAATGTCATATTATGATCGATCTGCAATTACTTTTGGCAATGGCACTTTCTGGATTTTTCTTCCTGTTCTGCTAGAACTAGTTATAAATTCTAATTATATCTATACAGTAGCATTGAAAGCCAATTAGTTCTGTCCTATTTTTCTAAGCAGGCTTATATTTTTACCTCTCTCATAATTTTATCCAATGCGACCTTGAACCTCATCCTAAAAAATACAATAAAATGAAGTAGAAAAAGTAGAAGATGATGATGATGATACCAGAACCGGGTCAAAATTGAGAAAGAGGGCAGGAGGGAGGGAGGGTAGGGTGTGGTTGGTTGTAAAGCACCATGACAGAGCTGTCATAGGATTCCTCTCAAATTATTCAGATCATCCAAGTAACAACATGAGTGTGATGGCAGCAGTGGATTTCAGTGCACTATGTAAAAAATCCTACGACATCAAGTGCTAAAACCAGCAAAACATGATCTTGTAGAAGGTTCCTGAAACTTAAGCTTCAGACACCATAAAGATTCAGCCCAGAGAATCAAAGCACAGCTACAAGTGAAAAGAACAAAAGGGACTGACAGAGCATCAAACCTGAAATCAATCTCAGATATCTAATGATCAGAATATGTCCACAAATATAAGTAGGTTTTTTTTTCTTCTGGGGCAGGGGAGAAAGGGTAACAATAAGTAACAATATAGCCAACAGCAGCTCAAAAAGGCCAAGAGTCAAGACACAAACAAAACCAAACCCAGGGCGAACAGGCCTAACAATCAGATCTTACTAATCTATTTCCCATTTCTACTCCCTCAGAGGCTGATCTTAAGATGCAATTCACTATAAAACATCTCTGCTTTATCAAATGTCTGATTAGCTCCACTTTGTTCAGGAAAGGCTTATTAGAAATGAAACTAAATTGTTATGCAATTCCATGTGTGATTTTTTGAAAAAAACTTGTTTATGTAGGAGGGTCACTGCTCTTTCACTCTCCAGTTTTCAATTTCCAAAGTTATGCCCTTCTCCTACACATATCATCATGATGTGGAAGCACAATTTTTGCTTTAGTTCAATGCTAACTTGTTTGCAGCTTCCAGATGAGCTGAAGACAAGCTGGTTTTACTCTATGTAGGCTTATAATATTAAGTAAATTCTTTCTTTGCTTTAGTTCCAATGATTACAGGAATTCAAAGAACACAGCATCCGTGTTTAAAGCAAGATGAACAGTTAGACCAGAAAGGTGATATCTTCAAAGATTATAGAAATAAATAAACCATTAGAGAGGTTACTCCCGCAGGCATTTAGAGCACCTTAAGCTCATGGAAGTTCAGGTCAACTAAAAACCTTTGACACTGAAATTATGTTGAAGAAGGGTAATGAAAAAGATAGAAATTCTGTAATAAGCACTTAGAATGCTAGACATAAGACAAGGCTAGCAAACACCTAAGAAAGATGCAGTAAAGTACCTTCACCCTTAAATTTTTTGAGTCCACTACACCAGAGTTCTCAGAACTCAATCCACCTAACTGCCCAGAGTTCCTATCTATGAACAACATCAATAAACATTTGTCAAGAAAACAAGCGCATATGTAGAATTGGATGTGACTCAAGCCCACATCTCAAGGTTACTTATAGACAGCAGTCTGCACTTGCCAATTGCGTAGCAGTCTCTTGCTCAGGCTACCAAATTTTATATGCTTTGCATGTCACAAATAAAATTAGAATAATACCCATTTAGACGTTCGATGAGATTCATTACATAAGAAATAAAATACAAGATGATGAGCTCCTGTCACAATTGGCAAGTCCTTGCTAAACAATCTTAGAGTTGAGGATTTGAGTCATTAGTACCAATTCAAAATTATGATAATAACTAGTAATAATAATAATAATAGAACACTATAAAAGTCAATGTAAAGATATTTTGAGTTGCTTGAGAAAATCCTTTCTTCCTTTATGAATTCTCTATTCTTGAGAGAGAGAGAGCAATTAGATTGCAGCAGAATCTCCCGACAGTAGAATACCCAGCTCAGTAGAATCCCCCTCCCCCCAAAAAAAAAAAAAAAATCCCAAACCCAAATGCACCCTAAAATCTAAATGCATTCAGTGTTTAATCAAAGATGCCGAACATGTTCGAGACAATTCCAGTCTAATAGAAAACCCTATATAGGAAAATCAAGAAAAAAATGCAAATTATGTTGAGGAATCGAGACTAAGCGAACAAATTGATTCAGCAACGAGCGAGCGAGCGAGCGAGAAAGAGAGAGAGAGAGTACCAGGAAGAGAAGCAGAGCAGCCCATGGCGAGGACAGGAAAAACAGAAAGATCGTCAGAGATTTCGATGCGATCAAATTATTGTCTCCACAATTGATGACTTTGATCAAAGATGGGAAAAGAATATGGAGGGAGGCCGTGTTTATTCAAGCAACTTCCTTGACAACCACGTGTCCTTTTTATTCGACGATGCTCTCCAGCACCACGAATTAACGAACTTACCCGACTCGCATTGTTTAAACCGTGCAGTAACCCGGTTGACTCATTTTTAAAGAAATTCAATTTTAAAAAATAATTTAATTTATTCAAATTTATAATAATTTTTATTTTATATTATTTTTCTCTATTGTTTTAGCAAAAAAATGTCATTTTCACTGTTTGTTACTATAGTATCATGTCTGAAATATTATTTTTAATTTTTCTTTTTTAATAATTTATAAAGTTACAATGGGGATTTTTTTACAGAAAATGTCTAAAAAATTGTAAATTAGGGTCGGTATGTCTTTAAAAAAAATTATTGGGTCAATGTGCTTCGTAGACGTTTTTTTGCCCAAATTGCTCCCATTTTACAGAGGAGTCTATAGACGATAATTTTGACTACCTTTCAAAAGTACAACTAATGCAAATTTGAAAGCAATGACTTATGTGCTAGTTTATAAACGTGGAGCTAGATTTTCTAGCATTAACACTAGATTTTTCTAGCACTAGTTCTAGATTTTTTTTATAAATATTATTTATAGTCTAAAATTGATACAGAAATCATGGTAGTCTAGTGGCAAATATATTTGTGTTTTTGTGTAAATGATTTAGGTTCAAATCTTTTCATTCTATCATTTTACAAATAATTAGGAGATATTTATTTGTCGTAGCTCATCCTAAATAAACGCGTTTAGACAAAAGATTTTTTGTTTGATGGCTCGTGCTTGGACTTTTAATGAATTTTAGATTGGACAGATTCAAATGGAGTTAAAATTATTGAAAACATTTGAGAGTTCATCAAGTGTACAAAATGAAGGAAATTAAAAAATAAAATTGAATTATCTTGTAAGCCAAAAGTTTGGATTTAAATGATATTGATTTTAATTCATCATTTTAATATCTAATATCCATTTAACTCAATATGAGATGGCTAATGTAGTACCCCACCCCAAGGGGGGGCTAAGCCTAAACTAGATAGCATCCCCACCTAAGAGAAAATCACTAGGTGGAGTGCGCCCGACACCGAGCGTGTATGGGCAAGGTCACATATCACCATTGGCATTGAATTCTCACTAGTATATGAGTTGGAGGTTCTCCTTTATCTAGGATAAGGCCTTTTGGGAGCAAGTTGGTTAGCTCGCTATAAACAAAGTTATATGGGCTCAAAGCGGTTAATATTGTGCTTGGTGGACTGTGGTGTTACAAATTGTATCAGAGCACGGTTCAACTCTAAAACTAAGTATGTGGGCTGGTAGATAGAACCAGATTAGGCGGGTAGAGTCGAGGCTGCTCTGATCTTAAGGAGGGTATGTTGTAGTACTCTACTCCAAGGGAGGCCTGAGCCTAATCCAAATAGCGTCCCCCTTGAGAGAAAATCAGTCAATAGAGTGCCTCTGGCGATGGACGTGTATGGGCAAGGTCACATATCACCACTGGCATTGAATTCTCATTGGTATATAAGTTGAAGGTTCTTCTCCATCTAGTATAAGGCTTTTTGAGAACAACAATTGCTTATGCTCAATAGAAACAAAGCCGTGAGGGCCCTGTGTGCATGCTCAAAGCAGATAACATTATACTGGGTAGATTGGGGCGTTACTGGTTAAAGTCTTGATGAAGTTGAATTTTGACATTTAAAAAATTTACAATTTTCTTTCCTTTTTTTAAGTTGAAACAAAAACCATTTCACATATATCCTTTGCAAATGCTTGAATGAATGTAGGAGTGTTGAGTTACCAAAAACGCTTTATAAATATGGGCCAGTTCATAATGCTTTTCAGCTTAAATTTATTTTTTTGAGTCTATTTAACAATGGATAGACTCAAACTCTTAGGTAAAACTCACAAGAAAACACATTTAACTACTAACTAACTATATATATATATATATATATATATTTTGTATATAAATAATAAAATATATTAATTTTTTATAAAACTCAATTACTCTCTCTCTTAATTCTCCACCAAACAGGCTCCATTACACATATTTAAGCTTTTCACTCATTCAAACAAGTGGAGTTGGGCTCGTGTAAAAATGCTACGAGGTTTGGACTTAGATGAGACAAGTGACAGTTTACAGGGGAGACTTTGTTGGGTTTTCGGCATGGGTATTGGGCCTCTGTTGGGCTTTAGGCCTCAGGACTTCTTGTGAACTTGAATCTCCTGTGAGGATATGTTACTCGTGTGAAGATTAGGAAAAAAAATTGATCTGTCTTGAGGGTCGGAGTTTGATAGCTTGGTAGACATTTTTTACCAAATTGCTCTCATTTTGCAGACAATTGTATGGATGATAATTTTGATCACTTTTTAAGAAGTATAATAACGCATAGATTTGAAAGCCACGACTTATAAGTATGAACACTAGATTTTTATAGCGCAAACTTTAGACTTTTTCAACACATCTAGCTCTTAGTTGAGTGTAATTGTTTTGATTTTGATATAATAGGAGTATGGCAGACAAAATAAAGATAACTAGAGTAGTGTGCAATAAAAGAGTCCTATATTTATTTAAAAAAATAATTTTATAAAATAGTTATATGATTTATAATATTCTATAGAACAGAGTGATGCAAGACTAATAAATAAAGTTACATATGTGAAGATGTTTTGATATGCTGGATGAGAGATATCAACTTTAAAAGATTAAATTAGAAATGAGTGTATCAAAGATTATTTAAGAAGAAAATAATAAAAAATTGTTTGAGGAGATTAAATACGAAGAGTATTAGGAGAAGAGTTGATCACTGAAATTTAAAAATAAAAATAATATTTTAAATGATAGAATGAACGATAAAAATATTTACAACAGAGTTAAAATCGGAGTCCGAGACTGGTAAAGTCGATCCAAGGAGCATTCCATAACGATAAATTAACATTATACAAATCATATATTTTGGGTAATCTTTTAAATTTAGAGTTACAAGTCCATTGATACGTTTTCATCAATCGCATAAATGAGCAAACGGATCTCCGTTCTCTCTATCAATTTCGATTGATCTGAGCTGCAAATCTAAAGTTCTCTATCCCCTCATTTGTAGATCTAGGGTTTAAGATTTAAGATCGATTCAATCCTCAGTCTATCATGTAATTTTTCCAGATTCGCATGGGATTGAATTCAAGTTCTTGTTCAGTATATGTCCATTCTCGCTTAGATCTCTCCAATGGATTTCAGGTCTTCCCAGTCCGGGAGGCTCGCCACCGTCGAGACCTCCCGATCGTCGTCGTCGCCCAATATCGGCGACGGTTCCAGCCGCGCTAGCTCCTTTTCGGCCCGGTCCTTCACCGAGACCGGATCTCCGTCCTACGGCATCGACCAGAGCTTGGCGTCGATCCTCAACAACCCCCATGTTGGCAAATCCGGCGTCTATGGCTCCGATGCTTCCTGGGTTAGCTGGCTCTCCTCGTCCACTGCCAATTCGACGGAATTCACCCCCCTGAATCTCTCCCAGCCTCTCCCCTATGTCAGTCGGGCGGATTTCCAGCCATATCTGGCATCGATCACAGAGTCCTACGGCCGGTTTGAAGACATTCGTAACCATACCAACAAGGAGAGCGGCGGAGTGGATATTGCATCATCATCAATTGCCGGAATTGCTTCTGGAGAGGGTGAATTCCGTGGCCAGGGTGAAGCCCTTGTTGCATGTCTAAGGGAAGTCCCGTCACTCTACTTTAAGGAGGATTTCGCTCTCGAGGATGGTGCGACATTCCGCGCCGCTTGTCCCTTTGCGACCATTTCTGAGAACATAGTGCTTCAGGAGAAACTCTCGCAGTATTTGGATGTGGTGGAAATGCACTTGGTGAAGGAGATCTCGTTGCGGTCAGACTCATTTTTCGAGGCACAGGGGCAGCTCTATGACTTGAATGGTGAGATTGTTGAGGCTTGTGGTCGGATCCGGGAGCTGAAGGAGACAATTAGACTCTTGGACGTTGATTTGGTTGAGTCTGCTAGGCAGATCCAGGATTTGAATGCGACACGGAGTAACCTGTTGGCACTCCAGCAGAAGCTGAGGCTCATATCATACGTCAGCCAAGCACTTTCTGCACTGAAACTGGTTGCTACTCTCTCGTTTTATTGTGCTTTGTTTTTTCTTGTACTGTGACTACTGTCTTATGCCTGTCCATGATCTTTGCTTTTTTGCTATGCCGGATGGAATTCACAATATTTAAACACTTATAAATCAATTAATATTCATCTATTAAAAGACTAGTTTTCTTTTCTTGTTTATGCATGTAGCTGCTCTGTGTGCCTGTGTACATTGGCATCATAATGATTTAAGTTCATTGACTATTTTGTGTTGCTTAAACTTTTGCTAGCAGCTACTGATATGTGGTACAACAATTTTATACAATTAATGCTATTAACTTGAAGTTTGAACCACAATGTGTGTGTATATATATATGTATTTTCTTTTGTGAAATTAAATGCACAAGGCAGGTTTTACCCTCAAGTTGTAGGTACAATGGATCCATCTTCAAGCTAGGATTATAGTAGAAATCAGTATAGGTGATATGTACTGAAAAAGGAACAAGAAAAATACGTGTACAGGTATAATCATCATTACAAGAAATGAACAAAGAGCTGAGTTTCTCCGCTCCCGCTCTGGCCAAAAAATCCACAAGCTTCATAAAGCATTGGATATGTCTAAAAGAGACACTTTGTTTAGTCAATCTGGGTAGCATGTTTACCACATGCAACAAAAATATGAAATTGATAAATTTAATTGCATAACCGTCTCTGTTAGAGTTCCTTTGTTACATCTTCTATACTTGCATTGATCTGAATAATTTTATTTCTTTCTATTCCTGCTTGATTTGGATTCCTTTGAAGGTAGATTGTCTTTAAAGAATGCTAATTAGTGTAAATTCCTGGCTTAATGATTTGCTTCCCTTTGATAGTTCCAAATTTCTGGTATTAACTGTCCTTGTTTTTAGGCTGAAAATTTTATTCTAGCTTGATTTCTATCTTGTGGGATAAATAGTTTTATGGTCAGCACCTTCCATGTTTTGGGCATGAATTGATTTAGTTATCCTCCATACAGCTTGTTGCAGGAGCAGATTGTGCAGGAGCTCTAGATGTCATTGATGGCTTGCAGCATTTGCTGGTATACTTGCATTTCCAGTTTTAACTTTTTGAAATGAATTTTCAAATCCATTTTTGGTGAATAACTTTTTTGACGGCTGTTTATGTTCCCATTTCTTCAATGGTAATTGTTAGCAATTTTTTTTTTCAAGACTTCTGTTTAATGGTTACCAGTTCAGCTGTTATTGGGTGACTTTGGGAAAGCAATGGCTTCTTTGTTTATTTCTTTTAGTAGCCTTTGTAGTTGTTGCTAAAAATGAAACTTGAATGTAGACATTGTCGTCTTTGTCAAGAACTTCCTAGGTTGTGGCAAAAAAAGAGGAAAAGCAGATATGGCTGTTTCATGTATGGTACCTTATAACCGTTTTTGGGAAACTCCACCTGTACCTTACATGAGTCTGACATATGGGAGCTGTATCCATGCCCATTACCGGTGCCTGTACACGTATCTATATTCATTCCTTTCCTCCAGTAAAAACTAATTGCAAGAGCCTGCTGCAAACATGGTTCAGTAATCTAATGGCATTAAGGTTTGGATCTGGGAAAAGCAGAATAGTAGGATTTTTTTGACAGAATCATATTGGTGGTAGATTACATGGGCGTATATATAAAAAAAATAATAACTAAATATAGAAACCTAATCCTAAACTAATTATAAAAGCTAATGACATTAGAAAACTACTAAACAAATAAAATTAAATTTAGAAATTCAAATATGCTTGCTAAATAAAATAATAAAAAATTGAAAGATGAGCGGGGTCCACGCTGACTGGTACATCCGTGTCCTAAATCAGTTTCAGACAGGAAATAGCTAGTATTTTGGAAATTCTTTTCTGATAATTGAACACTGTTATAACTACATTTGACATGCATTTCTCTATTCCAGTCCTTCAAATCTCCAACGGCGAATAGTCCTCATTTACAGATACATTGGGCCCATCAAATATCATTGAGGAATGTTGAGATCCAATGATTTCCCATGATGGAAAGTCAGTCCTTGAAAACACTAGGTAAATTTCACCATGACTTATGGTGAAGCTGAGAACATCTAGTCATTCTTATAGTAGTGCGATAAATAGAGGGGCACCAGTAGATGATGCATTCTGGTCTTAGTTGGAACTTTGTTTTGGACTTGTGCTCCTAACAAAATTTGTGTATTTTGAGAGAGTGTATCATTTGGGGTTTTCTTCTTTACACATTTACTAATCCAATGAATACTTGAAACATTTCCAATTGTTACAAGTATTGATGCTGTGATTGACAACATTCACCATACTATTCAAAAACTGTGCCCTAGTATCTTTTTGTTATTCTTTTCTTACCTTATGATTATCCTTTTTTTTACTTGTTACAGTCTGCCAACACCGTGTTACCTTGTTTTCAGGACAGTGATGAGCTTACAGGTCTGCATTGTTTTCGTCACCTTCGGGATCAGTTAGCAATGTCTATAGAAGCTGTAAACAGGTGCGGTATACTGCCAATTGATGTATGCTAGTTTTGATCTTTCTTAGAATTTTTCATTCCCATTGTGACATGATCTCCAATGCACTAAATTGACATTTTTAAAAAATATTCTAATAGTGATTATTCACTTTGATGTATCACAAGATAAATGAGTTATAATGTAGACAAAATCTAATATACCTAAGTGGCAAAATATCCCAAAATTGTTTTAGTAGTTGAATACATTCTTATCATTAGATCATCATCTTTGAATTTTTTTTTAAAGGTAACCTTTTGGAATGAAGTGTGGCACAAGTGCTCAAAACAAGTGATACAAGGTGAAAACTAGGAAAAAACACCAAAAAAACCCAATTCACTACATCCTACGGAGATACAAATGGAAAAAGTTGATGAAGACTAGCCAACGTCAATACAATTCTAAGCATGGAAAAGGTTTGATGTAAAGTCATCTTTGAACTCTTGCAAGGGGGTGGTTGAAGCTGTGCATTTTGCTTTGATTCTGTGCAACAGATAGGTAGAAACCATTTTGTTCCTGAAAACCTGATTATTTTGTTGCCACCAAAGACAACAAATTATTGCAAAACGGACTATTCACCAAGCAATGGAAAATCAAGAGGGTGCTAATTATCTTTTAAGTTTTTAACGTTAGTTTGGAGTTGGCTCTTTGGGTTTTGCCCCACAACTATTCGCTTTTTAGGTTGGAGTTCTTAGTTGCTCCAAAATCTTATACAACCATTTTCATCATTTAGTGTTGAGCTTTGGCCTGGTTGGGCCTTTTGAGTCATGGAAAGTAATATATATATGTATTTATGTATGTATGTATGTATGTATCTATGGAGAGAGAGAGAGAGAGAGAGAGAGAGAGAGGAGTCTAGATCAAGTGTGACTGGTTGCATAGATTGCACAGATCATGTGTGACAGATCACATGGTCCATTTCCTCTTTTTTTTTTAAGTTTTTTTTAAATAACATAAAAAATCTAATTGTACGGATTGAAAGTAGATTTTATGAGCTAGGCCAAAATTTTGTGCCAAACTCAAGTTCTAGCCACTTGATCTGGAAATTTCGACCATTAAGATCGAAGTGACTAGAGATTTAGTTTGGGGCCAAAATTTGGTCCAGTAGTTCCTTATCGAGTGTACTTTAATCTATACATTGCTTCTTTATGTGACAAGCAAAAAAAAAAAAAAAGAAAGAAAGAAAAAGCACCAGGTGTGACCTTGTGACCGGTCACACCTAATCACCTCTCTCTCTCTCTCTCTCTATATATATATATATATATATATATATGTAAGAATGTATGTATTGTGCATGTATGGAGAGGTTTTTCATACTTGGTCTGTTTCAATGACTGACTATAGTAAAATTCATACTTAGGTTATTTCAGTGGATGACTATGATAAAATAGTGGTTGAAGTAACTGTTTTTGGCTGGTTCACCCTTCGAGGGTAGGTGCCAACTGCTGATTGTGGAGGAGAGGTGTGCTTGGGGAGGATGTTGATTTGTCAAGTGTTTTTTGTTGAAGGTTGGAAGAAAATGTTCATCTTTTTGGAAGTTGTGAGTTTACATGGGAATTTGGAATTGTCTTTTGAATCTGGTGGGTTTTGAATGTGTTATTGGGTGGTATCATTTCTGAATGGGAGAGGGACCTTTCAGAGGGAATGGGAAAGTTGCATGGCTCATGATTTTGTTGGTGGTGCTGTGGTCCTTACGGAAGGAATGAATTCTAGGGTTTTTGAAGGAAGAAGAGGTCTTAGGAGGAGTTTCTAAGTCGGCTGGAATGAGATTAACTGAGTGGCTCAGAGTTTGTAAAGGTTTTGAAGTTCTCTTGGTTAATGATTTTGGTGTTGCGAGGGGTGTATAAAAGGGAGTGTTAGGAAAAAGATGGTAAAGGAGAGGTGAAGCCCCCTAGTGTGGGTTGGTTAAATTTAATATGAATGGGGCACCTAGGGGCAAGCCTACTCTAGTAGGTTGTGGAGGTGTTATGCAAGATCATGGGTGGAATATTAAGATTTTCTTTCTTGGGACCGGTAGGTATAGGGGAGTCCTCAGGGACACGAGTGGGACCTAATCTGTGGTCTTTATGGAGTTTACAAGGAAAAGAGATTCAAACGAGGCGGAACTACTAGCTATTAGGAGAGCTTCAACCTTTAGGCCCCTTATGAGATGGGGGAAATTGATTATCGAGGGGGTTTCGGCGAACATGATTAAATGGGCCAGGGGGTAAAAGCAGCCACCTTGGAAACCGATCATAGTTGTTAGGGAGATGAGGGCAATGTGTTTGGGTCGAGGTCTCTTTCCAGTTGGTCAGGAGGTCAACCAATGGGGTGGCAGACTTCTTTGCGAAGATGGGGTGGACATGACGCATTAGGGTGTCTTCTATTTGTGACTGTTTGGGCAAGGGATTGTGGTTTTAAGGGGAGATGTTATACTTTTTTGGTCTTTTTGTTGGGTTGACTTGTATTTGTATTTTTCTTCCTTCTTCATTCTTGGGTCTAAGACTCTTAGACCCTAACCATGTATATGTAACGTTCTTTTTCTTTTAATATATTTCTCTCTTTGTTACTACTAAAAAAAGATTATTTTTTTCTTGGGTCCGTTGGGCATTAGGGTTTCTAATGAGGCTGTGTTAGGGTGTATAAAAGGGAGTGTTAGGAAAAGAGCGTAAAGGAGAGGTGCAGCTCCCTAGTGTGGGCTGGGTTAAATTTAATGTGGATGGGGCACATGTGGGCAAATCAGGTCTAGCGGGTTGTGGAGGCGTTATGCAAGACCTGAGTGAAATATTAAGATTTTTTTTCTTGGGTCCATTGGGCATTAGGTGTTCTAGTGTGGCTTTATTGTTGGCTATAAAAAAAGCACTATGGGCAAACCAGGTCTGGGGGCTGTGGAGGGGTTATGCAAGATCTGAGTGGAATATTAAGAATTTTTTTCTTGGGTCCATTCGGCATTAGGGGTTCTAGTGAGGCTGTGTTGTTGGCTCTAAGAAAGGAAAATGAGGTTTGGAGGGAAATGAGGTAGGGAAAGCTGATAGTTGAAGGCTTTCCTAACCCCATGGAGCAGCAGAGTTTCTGGCAAAACATGGTGTTTCAAGGCATGACCTTTTCTTAGTTTGGCCCTCTGTGATTTCATAATTTACTGTACTACTGATATTTTTGAGTTTTCTAACACTATTTGTCTTTTGTTGTGGCCTTCTCGGTCACCTTCTCCTTATATGTAATCTTTGTTAATGAAATTTGCATTGTTACCTTCTCAAAAGAAAAAGCTGATAGTTGAAGGAGATTCGAAGAATGCCATTGGGTTGGCCAGTAGTAAAGTGTCTCCTCCCTAGAAGATAAACAGGGATATTAAGAAATCTGCTGGGCAGACGGAGGGTCATTTGCAGACATTAGATGCTCAGCTAATGGAGTGGCTGATTTTTTGGTGAAGGTGTGGGTGGGGTGGTTTTGAATTTATTGTTAGATCTTTGTTGTGATTTTAACTGTTTTAGTTCTTTTTGTTTCTCTCACATTGTAGCTCTTGTACTATGCTTTTGTACTTTATGGTTTGGCAATACAATTTTTTTCGGGAGGGAAGAAACTGATGACGATGCTTTTATTTAAGGTTTTGGATGACCAGGATAAAATAGAGGGAGAGGAAGGTAATAGAGAGATATGTGTTTTTTTTTTTAAGGGTTTAAGTTACTTGTGTGATATTACATTATCATGCACAATCTGTTGTTTTGAGCTTGATAGGGCTGGGATCAAATAAAGGCTCTGGGCTCTCATTACACTTGACCTGAGCTTTGACCAGTTTGAAATTGGGTTGTTTTTTTAGACTGAAGCTCTGAAAGTGAGGTCTGTCTGAGCTTGAGATCTTTCTGGTTTTTTTTTTTTCATTTACACTCTAATAGGCCTGCCCCAAGTTGCATTCCTAGTTTAGGCCTCGTGAGTTTATTTTTTTAATTGTTTTTGTTTAATTCAATGTTGCAAATTTTAGGTTGCCTCTCCACCATTCTTTGTTCAAAACTGTTAGAAGTGTTACCTTCATTAGTTAGTGTAATTAGATAAGAACTTGAGAATAGTAAATAGATCATCTTAGTGAAAGCATGTTTGAACAATCATAACCGGGGTAAAGAGGTGAATCATCTTTTTGTTCATTGCTCACTTTTGAGCTGTATTGTATGTGTATTGATCTTTTCGTGTTTTTCAGATGATGGCATGTTATCTTGCCTAGGAGCAGTAGTGTGTGTACTTTATTGTATTTTGGTGTTTCCCTGATGATGGTACATTATCTTGCTAGTCACTTCTAGATGTGGTTTACCAATTTTGGGTTGAAGAGGTTTATGGGCATGTAGCCTCTGGTGTTTTCTGCTATGATGTGGTTGGTCTGGGTAGAGAAATGAAGAGAGAATCAGGAATCTGGAAGTATTGTAAAGAATCTTGACAAGTGGTGGAGGTTGCTCAGTATAGGGCAATCTCTTGGGCTTTGTCTTTTATAGAGTTCAATGCTAAAAAGGGGCTGGTGTGGAAGATTGGCATTTATTTTTGTTAGACACACACATGCACACATAGGGAAGGGTTTGGTGGTTTGGTTAGCTCTTGAAACTTTTGTTTCTTGTTGGTAGTCTTTTGGTTAATCTGTTGGCAGATTTGGTGTTTCCTTTTATTATTTAACATTGAAATAGTAAATATTTTGAAAGTAATATGTTTTTTGTGTTAAATATCTGAACCATGTGATTTCTATCTTGTGTTTTAACTGGTGAAATTCATTCTTGTAGCATTCTTTCGGCAGAGTTCATGCGTGCTTCAATACATGAGGTGAAAGCTGTGGATGCCATTATTTTGTCAAGATTAAAATCAAGAGCTACCAACACCATCAATGGGAAAGATGACGAAGTGAGTACATGAGCACCTCGATTGGTATTTAAATATCTTTTTTAGTCTTCAGCTAAATAATTTTGACTTGTTCAACTAGAAGTCTTCCCCCCCTTTTCTGTGGCTTGTCAGTTTTTTTTTTTTTTGGTTGGGGGGGGGGGTGGTTTCTCTCTCTCTTAGTATGTGATATCACTGGGTTTGGTTATGTATCTGGGAAGGAACAGTTTGACTTGCTCAAGCAGAAGACTGTTTCCCTCCTGTTTTGGCTTATCAATTATTTATTTGTTTGTTCATGCATCTCTTAATATGTAAGCTCATTGCGTTTGGTTATGCATCTGGTTGGGAACAATGTAGTGTGAAATGATTATTCTATGTTTAGTGTTTTTTGTATTCTTGAGATTTTTTTTTTTTGAAAACAAAGAGAATGAATTGCATTAATAAAAGTAATGTACATATAATTTTCAAAAATAAAATAAAAGTAATGTACATAAAGCGGCATCGATGAGTTTAAAATGTATAAACCCATAGAATGTCAAAAGGAACAAGAAAGTTACAATAGTTCAAAACCAATCACAATAACATTCATGAGTACAACAATGCGGCTTCTCCTCCTAAAGACTCAAAGGTAGAACATGTCGGTGGTTGTGGAATCCATCCCTTTCTTGGCACAAAACTCAGTGACCCCATTTGTTGATCTCTGGACTACGACGAAGGAGATCTCTCTTCTTGAACACAACGTCTTAATTTCCCTTTCTATGTGATCAATTTCCATGGAGTCTTTTTAGCCCTGATGCCCACTTAATCGCATTTGTTGAGTCCCCTTCAACAATTAACTTCCTCCTTCCCATAAAAGACTCGATGGACAAGGCTTTTCTGATACTTATAAGTTCTGTCTCGTTTAAATCCCTCCGCACTATTGGTTCAGAAAAAACTATGGAAGTCCTACCTTTGCCATCACGTAACACTCCTCCTATACCTACCGGACCCAGTTTTCCCCTTGCTGCCCTGTCAACATTGAATTTATGTGTACTCGGTTGGGGGGGAGTCCAAGGCCAATTCCAATGTTTAAATCCTTGTTCATTATTGGAGAGAACTTGCTCTGCTACCAGTTTGGTACACAATGATCTCTAACGGAAATGTGTGTTTGTGCTTTCGCTTTGGGGTGGGGTGGGGAGTGTGTTTGTTGTATGTCATGGTGGGTGATGCTGGTTGAAGGTATGCTAGTTATTTGATACAACACACACTGTCTGCCAGTATGTCCACAAAATTCATTACTGGAGAGAACTTCTTCTGCTACCAGTTAGTGGAAAATGATTCTCAAATTGAAATGTGTTTCTGCAGCAACACTGGTTGAAGTTGTGGTGGTAATTTGATGCAATTTCTTGAAGCCACAGAATAGGCATCCGATTGGTGTGAGGATTGAGTATAAATTTGGGATTGCTGAACTGTTAACGCATAGACATTACTGCCCAAAAAAGAGGGGAAAATATGTTCTTCCACTCGCAAAAATAATTTTTAAATTGTTCATTGCTATTGCTGTTGTTTTCTTTTAACTACTGTACTGCTGTGTATTGCACATATGTTGGCAGAGCTTGTTTATGGCATGGGTTCTCCTGAAGTAATTGCAAAATTAATTATATAGTTTCAACAGGAAGAATTATTGCTATGTGTTGATGAAAGAAGAGGAAGAATAGAGATGTTTTTTCCTTTTATATCTGTTTCAACAGTGGATTGCAAATTTATGCAATTACCTTGAATGTTCACAGATAAAATTAGATGAAGAAGAAAGCTCTACTTTACGAGATCGTCTTCTTCCTCTTATCATCGGACTGCTTAGAACTGTGAGTCCTTCTCATATGTTTTTATTGACCCCATGTTTGTACCTTTTTTTTCTCTTCATAGGAAAACTCAATTTTCCTTACATGTTTTGTTCTTGACTTCTTGTATAAGTAATAAACATTGTCTGTTAACACAATGTCATCTATCAAGATGGGAATTATCAATTGGTCCAACCATTTAATTGACCATTTTCAGTATTTCCTTTTTTAATTCAATTTCTTATAGCAAGGGTTATGATTTGAAGTATCTAGTTTATTGTTCTTAGATCCATCATCATCATAACCACTATTCTGTTTACTGTTTTTTCATTTGAATGGTTACTGTTTTATTATTAAGGTATACAAGTATAGAACCAAAAAGAGACCAGAACAATAGGGCAGATCACTAATCCCAACTACTTTACTGGATGCATGCTCAGTGATTGGTAATGCGTGTTATAGTTGCTGAACTCGTTGAACACCATTGTGTTGCTTTGCACTTTGTGAACTAAACTTATTCACATCACCATCATCATCATCATCATCATCATCAAAGCCAAAATTCCATCTATTTGGGTCGGTTTTTTTAGTTCTACTTCTCCATTTAACTCTCTCATAAACTACACATTCAATTTCTCCCCATCTAACATGTATTTTCTTATCCCTTCCCTCTATGTCTTTCTCTATTTGACCTAATTATAAACTAATTCACAATTTATTGCTAATACACTAGCAGATGATGAGTGAGAACTGGTAACCCCTTTGAATTGTTGCAATTGGATCAGCAACCCTTTTATGGAATATACATTAATCCACAATGAAGACCTAGCTAATAAAATTCATCTGGATTTGATCTAGAAGCACCAAGAGATGCTGGCCTATTGTTATTGGTCGAATGAAATTCATCTTCTGGGGTGAGACAGGTTATTTAAAGGCAGAAGTTTAGAGTGGCTTCTCGATCATGTGCCACTAAGTAATTTCAAATAATCTTAATTTCTGATGTCTGTAGAGCCTGGAGAGAGTGCAGTGATCTTATGTAGCTGGTTTAATTGTCTTATTGCAGTCCTTTGACCTCGTGATGTCTATTTGTGGTGGCTTTTTCTAGACAGCATGTATCCAGTTTTTATCCTTGCTATTTCTTGTGTGTATTATTTTTTTTAATCAATAAAATGTCATTACAAAAATAATTCAAAGAGTTCTCTGCTAGGAAAACATACCCAAGAGTAACAGAAGCACAAACTATGTAGGTTGTTCCATGTGCATATTTATAGTTCACAGTATGTGTTTTGCTAGGAAATCTGGCAATAAGAATGATCTAAACTGATTTAAACTGTCAATCAAGCATAGAACTATGGTAGGTTGTTTTTAATCGTGTCCATTCAGTCATTAGATAAGAGTAAAATGTAAATTCCCTTATATTTAATACCTAACACAACCAATCACCAAACTACAAAAAAAGGTGTGTTATCCAATGTGAGATTAGAACTGTCTTACTGTAACACATTCCTGTAGTGCGTTTCTGCAGCACAGTCCCCTCTACAATTCCTTTCTTGGAACTTATGCTTTGGACCCAATATGAGCCAATATTGCCTTGGCACTTAACTCTACAACTGTTCTATCTATACTTCAGCATAAGGAAAAGGTGATCATAGCCATCATCGACATTACTGGCTTCAATACCCACCAATTTCCACTTTTGACCTTCATTTCATGGTCCATCTACATGAGATGGTATGGTAAACTAATATAGCTGAGTTATACGAGATGTGCTCTTTCTTTCATTGTAAGTGTTTTCACATTCATTCATAACATGGACATTCCACTGATGAGTTGCCTTGTTTAGGGGCTACAATAATGACTGTGTTAATCTTTCATTTTTATTTTATCTTTGCTTTCAGCCCTTTACTTTCCTCAAGCATTGTACCCTTCTTGCATCTCTCTTGTAATGGATCTTTAACCTCCAAGAAAAAAGGAATACAAAAGGATGACATCTTAAATTGCCTTTTCGGCTTACCCAGCAATGAATCATTATGAATTGCTCTTCTATCAAGTTTTACTCTCTTTTAGCAGGCAGTCTGGGGTAGAGCCTGCAATGGTTTTTACTTTTTAGTTTTCATGTGAGAATGTCTAGCATGGCTATATGCTCAACCCCAAGATTACGTTTTTTTTTTTTTTTAATGATACTGTTCTGTTGATTTTATGTTGTGAATATTTGCTGGTACCATTGTTTACTGTGCTATATTGCTCTTCAATTTCTGATCAATATTTATGCCTTCTGCTCCACTATGCAAGGGCTGTTGGGACTGGATTTTCAAATAGTTGTGCAGGGCCATTTGACACTATGATTTAAAATTTAGGCTTTGCGAGCCCTGAGACTGACCTGTTAACAGCCCTTATCATGCACAGAGGGACTCTTTTGCTGTTCATAAAGGGGAAACTCTTTCGTTTGTAATGTTTGTGAAAAATATAATTAAGATGATTAGTGGCTCCATATAATGTTCTTGAAATGATACACCTTTTTTTCCCCAGGCCAAGCTTCCATCTGTGTTGCGAATTTACCGTGATACACTTATTGCTGATATGAAAGCAGCAATTAAGACAACTGTTGCAGAGTTGCTTCCAAGTTTGATTATCCGTCCTCTAGAGTCTGATTTCATGACTGCAGAAAGACCCACTGATGGAGATGGTCTGCACTTCGATAATATAATTCTCATATTAAGTCTTCAGTTTTGCAGCTTCATGCTTACTCTTATGTACCATAATAATTGGCTATATTTAACTTATATTTCTGTGCAATCTTGTAACTCAGGTGGAGGCTTATCGTTGGCGAGCAAGTTACGGAACCTTTCTTCTGAAAGCTTTGTTCAGCTTTTGGTTGCAATTTTCAAGGTTGTACAGGTAAGGTAATGCTCTAGCATACCTTATTAATTTTTTCCTTTATGAATGGTAGAAACTAAAATTAGGTCTGGAATATGGCACTTTTTTTTCTTGAGAGCATCGATGGCAAAAAGTGATAGAGAATCCAATTTTTTATTGTGGCTACAGAGACAACTCACTGGAGTGAGTTCTAGTCAATTTGTGGGGAATGGTACACCCATTACTCTGATCCATTCATGAAGGCACATACTAAATAGTTAGACCTGCAACAAGAACCCATGTGCATGTAGATTGGAGAACCTTGAGAAGAATTTTAAATTTCTCCCCAGATGCAGATTTTTTTAAAGATTTTTGGGGTGGAAATTTCATGTTGAAAATTTTCTCTGATTCTATCTTATAAGAGTTTCTTTTTTAGAAAGGTGCAAGAACTTTTCTTATTTTTTATTTTTTGAAAGATAACTTCATTAAAAACAAGAAAAGAATACACACGCAAAGGAAGGCCAAAAAGGCCCCCCAAAAACACAACTACAAAAAATGAGAAACTACTTCAAATTCTAAAGATAACCCTTGACGACCCAACTCATCAGCAGCCGAATTAGTTGAACGAGGAACGCAAGTGATTTTGAGATGAAAAGAATCGATAATGCTCTGAATCCTTTCAATTTTATCCAAAAATCTCCACAGGCAAATAGAACCCAAAGCCCAACTCACTATAACTTGAGAATCACCTTCGACTAAGCACCCATGGACCCCTTTCGTTTCTAATTCCAAAAGACCATGCCATAAAGCATTAATTCTGCCTCAATAACTGATCCATGAGGAGCTTGGTTAGTTTGTTTTTATCAATTGGTCTATGAGGTCAAGAGGACAGGGGTTTTGAAATAAGCATAAAATGAAACACACTGTACCTCTTAATGAAGTTATTTGGATCTTTTTGTTCACTTTCATGGTTTCTTAAGTATAAATGTAATGCCAAATGCAGGCTCATTTAGTGCGGGCAGCTGAAGTGAAGAAAGTAATCGAGTGGATCATGGACAGCCTTGATGGTTGCTATGCTGCTGATTCTGTTACGGCAGCTGTGGCCCTTGGTGCAGCTGCAGCAGCAGCAGGTACAGAATCTTCTCAAGAGAATGATGGCCCACTTGGTTTTCATCTTCCACATTATCTTCAGAAGAATGCAGCCAAGGTTCAAATGGGAAAGACAACTGATTCTTCCAGTCCCAATACATCTAGAAATTTCCGGTGATCTCTTGTTACTTTATTTCCTATTTGATGAACTTTAGGTTTTTCTTTTGAGATGATGATATTGCAATTGTGGTACCTAATATTCTCCAAATCCATATGCTTATATTTTCTTCAAAGTTTTTTTAGTAGATTTCTATTGCTTGGTTAATTGAAGTAGCCCTATCATGCATGCACAGTTATACTTAACATGGATTTGAGCTTTAATATGTTGTAAATTTCATGTGCTTGTTTATGGCGCCTTTCATCCCCTTGGGAACTTGTCCATAAAGTGATAACATCATAGCAATTCTTATATTTCTGAATAACCATTTATTATTGGAACAAGGCTCTTGTGCCTATTTCATCTTTACCCGTTGTTCTTCTTTCTGATGATCTTTGATCATTATCCTAACATACGCGGACACATACAGCCTCTAGACTTGTGCAATTTACAGGGCCACATAAACATGAAAATAGAAAATAATCCCTAAATTCAATAATGAAAATGAAGATATTTTTTAATTTAAAAAATGTTAATGCACATGTGTGTGTATTGATCTAAGCCTTTCTGTAATGACCCGCCCCTCCAAGGCGTGTGCCATTTCAACTCCACTCGGCTCGGTATAATACTATCTGCTTTGGGCCCATAGATGGGTGGGGCCCACTACGGTTTTGCTCGTGGGCCTGGCTCACAAGGATAGGCCCAAAACACGTTATACCTATAATGAGGGGTGGATTTCTTATAAACCCTCTCATTTTTGCCTTCACTTCCGATATGGGACTCTAAATAGCCCCTCAACTGCGCGACTCATCGCTCCAGGCGATGTATCCTGGCTCTCCTGCTTCTTAAGGACCGGGGTTTTACAACCTACCCCCCTTAAAGCAGAGCCACCCTCGGCTCGATCCACAACACACAGGGATAGGCCCACACAGTCCGAGTGTTGAACTTAGGTTCTGATACCATTTGTAACGACCCGCCCCTCCAAGGCGTGCGCCGTTTCAACTCCACTCGGCTCGGTATAATATTGTTTGCTCTGGGCCCACAGATGGGTGGGGCCCGCATGGTTTTGCTCTTGGGTCCTGGCTCACAAGGATAGGCCCAAAACGCGTTATACCGATAATGAGGGGTGGATTTCTTATAAACCCTTCATTTTTGCCTTCAATTCCAATGTGGGACTCCAAACAACACCCCCACCGTGTGACATGTCGGCCCTAGGCGATGTATCCTACCGTGGGACACAACGCCCCAGGCGATGTATCCTGGCGCTCTTGCTTCTTAAGGGCTGGGGTTCTACAACAATTGTAGTACCTTGACCCAGCCAAGAGCGATACATCGGCCCAGGCGATGTGTCGGGCAGTAGATGCATCGGCCAGGGCAATGTGTCGAGCGGTGGGGGGGCTTGTTGGAGTCGCACATCGGAAATTGAGAGAAAATGGAGGGGGTTTATAAGCCCTTAAGCCCCTCCATACAGTAAGACGCGTTTTGGGCCTGAGTGTTGGACCGGTCCAAAGGCAAATCCGTGCAGGCACCCCTGTGTAGGTGGGCCCAGAGCAGAAAATATCTTACTGAGTTGAAGAGCGCACGCCTTGGAGGGGCGGGATCGTTACACTTTCAATTCTCATATCAGGTATATACATGCCTATACTTTTTTAAATGGCTTTCCTTCATTTTGTCATTTATTGTGGCTATCATTTAGTTCATGATTGTGTACTTCTTCATTGAAAAAGAAATCAATGAATTTACTAGGAAAGGTTTCATTAGGAAGGGTGACAAGAAGCCTTCGATTATGATCTTTTTCTTAATAAATATTGGTTTACACATATAAATGTGGTGATGATAAATCATCGTTAAACCACAAAAGAACTGTCACATTCACACAATGCCCAGAAAAAGTGTACAGGCCCCAACATGTTTGAATGGATCTGTAATCTATTGAAGTCACTTGAAAAGCATTGAAAAAATTCCAAGACCCATTTCATCCAATCCATTTTATGTGAAATTTTGAGCAGAAGGACCCAACAAACGTTCAGGAAATTACTGAGTCTAGTTTAGTTTGAGTTGGGTCTAGTAGCCCAAATTGTCGCTTAGATTGGTTCAACTCTTTAAACATGTTTTTGGACGAGTCAACCCAGTTATTACTAGGTCAGTATACTCAACTTGATATATCTATTCAGGTTGGGTTTGGGTCAGATTAAGAGGTTGTGTTGAGTTTGGATTTGGCCCAAGTCATATGTTGTGTTTTGGATCTGTCAAGCCACATGTCAGTTTTGTTTTGTATCATGGGTTAGATTTGGTCAGGTACAGCTTGGGTGGTTGGTCAAGATTAGGTTATATGGCAGGTTGGGTTGAAGGGGAGGTAGAGTAGTGCTTAAATTCACTAATTTCATAACCTTTCATAGGCTATGAAGTGAGAAAGACATGTGAAGATGGGTTTCTTTTCTCATGCAGGAAATTGATTTCTATGAGATATTAACCACCACACAACTGTAAATGACTTTAGTTTCCCAACGAAAACTTGCAAAAGCAAACACGCCCTCAAGGTTTCTCTAATGTAAATATTTCTAATTCTAACATTTAATATTTATTCTTCTATCTTAGCTTATGTCTCTATCACCATTACTTTATATACTTCTCTTTTTCATTGCCCAACATTCCACCTCATACATTGATGGTCTAGTTGTCATCTTATGAAATTACTCTGTGATACCCTACCACACAGAACACTAGCTAGCTAACTAGAAGCCAAAGATCAACTCTCTCTCTCTCTCTCTCTCTCTCTCTCACACACACACACACACACACACATACACACACAAAGGACAAAAAAAACGTAGATTTCATATAGGTAGAAGTACAATATAAGAGCTAAAGTCTAATCCATATAAGTAAAAAAAAAAAGCACGTCAAGAATCACCACAATGTTCAACTATTGTCATCATCGTTGTCGTTGTTGTCGTCATCAAAGCCAAAATCCCATCTATCTAGGGTTGGCTTTCCGAGTTCTGCTCCTCCATTTCATCCTATCTTTAACCATGCATTCAATCAGTGCACTATCTATCATGCTTTTCTTTATCTCTTTCCTCTTATCTTTTGAGCGGTCTACCCGTCCTTGTACCTGCAACCACAATGTTCAACTATACAACTCACAATACATGGCAGTCTTATCCTTGAGCACAAAAGCAATATTGATGACTCACAAAAAGGGATTACAGTGACCGAACAAAACCATCATACTTATCCACCCCAACTTTGGTGAGGGAATCTGCTAAAACAGTAGTTGACCTTCTCACATTCCTAAATAGAATATGCTGGTTACTGCAAAATCGTATAATGTCCCTGTCAGCACAAAATAGCCTCCAAGGGTCCCTCCTTTCCCTCAGAGTGATTTCTCATCTGATGGATAAGATTTCTGCCTCGTGGAATTCCTGCCTACACCTAGCAGTACAATCCACATTAAATTTATGAAAACCTTCCAGTGGAGTTGTCTGCTAGTGGACAGGTCTTCTTTTAGACTTACCACCCTATGAGCATTCAGACCATGCTCATAGAAGTTCATCGACATTCAACCCTCAAAATCCTTACGAAGCAAAAGCCAAAAGATCAAAAGAAACCGTTCTCCCCCAAAAATTCCTGCATTAACTTGATCTTACCTTAAAAAGTTTTAACATTTCTTTCCTTCCACACTACCCAAAACATAACTTATGGAATGGTTAGCCACACTGGTTTTGCTATCCCCTTGAGCCCACTCTCCATCCAACTTCCTACAACCTCCTCCACTACTGATCCTTCCATCACCCATACACAGCCCATTAATTCCAGAAAAAAAAAACCTATCCCAATAGCCTTTACAAAGGAGCAATTGCAAAGTAGATGATCTACATCCTCTGTCCCTCCTTCATGCAAAGTAGATCTCCATCATCCAGGATCACCTTTCTCCTTTGGAAATTGCTTCAAACAAAATTCTAACTATGAACAGGATTTCAATGTGAAGCAAAGAGCACTTAGCATTTGGTGCTGGAATGTGCCAAGGGGTATTAGAGCCCACTGACACGAAGTGCATCCCTAGGTGCAAGCCTAATTGACGGGGCATTTATTTATTACATCAGTATTTAGATAATATTTTCAAAATGCAGAGACAATGGTACATGTAGACAAGTTATTAATTGGAGCTTCTAATTCAGTATTACCAGCTAACAATTCATATTAACTAGAATATCTGATTGTTGTTATGTAAAACTAAAGAAAGGCTTCTTAAATAGAATATTTTCAGAGATACAGGGTTTAGTTAAGGTGAGCCTACCTTTAAGATGGGTGAGGCACAAAGCAGGTCTAGGTAGGTGTGGCTCAAGGTGCATCTGTGACTATGATGAGAAGGATATGTATCCCTGAGACTATCAGACTAATGATGGCATTAATAGAATCAGGTTGGCTGGCTTTTGAAGTGATATCAATCTCTCAGGTCTGGTTTTACTAGGGAGGCTTTTTCATATCTATGAGAAGTTGTGTATCTTTAAGAACAAAATAAGGGCCTGAAGTAAACAGTGTTCTGGGAAATGTTGATGGTAAAACAGGTTTGAGTATGTTCTTCATTGCCATAAGAGAACCTTGTTTTCCCGAATTTTTACATTGACTAAGAGAAATCCTTTACACTTCTTATACCTTGTCTAGATATTTGATCTTTCAAGAAATGCCTTTGACTAGTTTTAGTTTTTGCAAGTTCCATTTTATTGCTTGATTTCATATCATTATATCAGTGGTGCTGGTATTAAGTTGACCTTTTTCTTTCATTGATCATTGAAAGGGTTTTAATTACTTATAAGCTACTTACGTATCTAGAATTTGTTTTTGTAGTTATATGAACTGTCACTAAAAGCACTGACTATATGAGCCATTCACAGGGCTGATGTGTTGCGGGAAAACACAGAAGCTGTATTTGCAGCTTGTGATGCTGCTCATGGAAGATGGGCTAAGCTACTTGGTGTCCGTGCAACTCTTCATCCTAAGTTAAGATTGCAGGAATTTATAAGTATCTACAACATTACTCAGGACTTCATTACAGCCACTGAGAAGGTAGAATCTACTAAGTGCTTTTTTAATGATCAAATGATTTTCCTGCTGATATGTGGTTATATGAACAGAGAGGGGGACGACTGGGCTATAGCATACGAGGGACTTTGCAGTCGCAGTCCAAAGCTTTTGTTGATTTTCAACATGAATCTAGAGTAAGTGATTCATTTAATAGTGATCAGATCTGTGTATATCTGAGAGGAAATGCATTCTGACTTATTTTTCTTATTTTATTATTGTCTTTTTTTTTTTTCAGATGACAAAGATTAAGGCAATCCTTGATCAGGAGACATGGGTTGCAGTTGAGGTTCCAGATGAATTTCAGGCTATCATTGATTCATTTCTGTCTTCTGATTCTTTGATTAATGGGAATCCATTAGATGCTAATGGTATTGTCGAATCAAGTGATGTTGAGGTAGCCTCAATAGGTGATGGTTCAGTCATTGCAGATGGTGGGGTACCACCTGTTAAGACCTCTGCAGATATGAATGAGCATAGAAGATCTACCTCTCAAACTCTTGTTTTTAGAGGCATTGGTTATCACATGGTTAACTGGTTAGTTATATTTAAACTCAGCATGTGTGACGAGCGTCATTATATTCTCCTGAACTTAGTTTTTGATTGATGGCCTTATTTAGTGTATGATGGTTTGTTACATACAGTTTTCTTTATCTGTGGGTCAAAAAATCTCACTTTTCTATTTGTTGGCAATGATGACCATGAATTGGCATGTAACTGACTTAAGTTTTTCTTTGCAGTGGTTTAATTCTGCTGAAGATGTTGTCAGAGTATATTGATATAAATCAGTGTTTGCCACCGTTGTCATATGAAGTTGTCCACCGTGTTGTGGAACTTTTGAAATATTTCAACACGAGGACATGCCAGCTTGTTCTTGGTGCTGGTGCCATGCAGGTGGGCCTTTTTTTGGGTACTCTATTCATTTTGTTTTTCTCTCCATGTTAACATGTATTATTTTGTGTATTTTTAGACACTAGGTTCTGTAAGATGGTCATATCGAATGCTCAGAAGTCTGAGGTGCACATGTAGAAATGACACTTAATTAGATACTCATGTTTTCTCTTAGTGGTGGCAGCAGCAGTAGTAATGATAATTATGGCCAAGTGCCTGTAGCACAATAGGCAAGTGCTTATTGTTGCAACCATAATGGTTGTGGTTCATCCTGGAAAACAATTTGCAAAATTGATTTATGTGCCAACCCCAAATAGATGCAACAAATGGCTTTCAAAAATTCGTAATGATGATGATGATGATGATGATGATGTTGATGTTGTTGTTCATTATTACAATAATTGTTTTTATGCTCTTGCCAAATATTTATACAAACATAGAAAGGAAAGTAAATTAGTTTTTGTTTGCCCTGGCTTTAGACCTGTATTCCGTATATTTTTTGAAGACTTGTGAAATACAAATCATGGGAATGAAGTTGATCGTGAATACGAAACAAGTGAAGGTTTATGGAGAGAAAAATTGAATGAATCTAAAGACTGGTTTTTTAGCTAAATGGAGAAAGAGAGCATTAGACCCTTGTTTCTCAGTGCAATTGATCTATGTGCAACTGATTCGTGGTGTGACGAGCTTTTCTTTGGCTTCTCGATTTCCTTCTCTTTACCGCCTCTCCCTTAATCCTCTCGGGGCCATTTCACATTTCTACTACATGACGGGTTTCCAAGTTGTATGGGACATTCCCCTTTGCTGTAACTTGTCAGACACAGAAGCAGACGCCTTCTCAGATCCCCTCCATTCCATATCACCCTGCAGAATCAACACCAATGTGGAGGGCAACATTGTTTGGTGGCCTGACAATACTGGAACATTTTCAGTTAAGTCTTTCTACTCTTTGTCGTCGATTGCTTCTAGGTACAACTACTGTCAACCCTAAAATTTGGTCTTCTAAAGCTCTCCCGAGGGCAATTAGTTTCTTTTGGACTATTGTTTTGTGGGAAATCTTGACTTAGGACAATCTTCGGAGAAGAGGACGAATCATGGTTAGCGCTTGCCCACTATGTCTACATGCATCTGAAGAATCGAATCATCTTCTCCTGCATTGCCCCTTCTCTTCCGAAGTGTGGTACTCAATGTTTGATAAGTTTGGGGTACCTTGGGTTATGCTATCGTCGCTTGTTGAGTTGTCCTTTGCTTGAGACATTACTTCCATCTCACCTAAATGCTCTTGATTGTGGCAATTATCTTTATTTGCCACTATTTGGAGCCTTTGGTGGGAACGAAATAATAGGTTGTTTAGAGATAAGAGTGAGTCTAGTGCCGTGGTTGGAAGACGTGCTCATGCTAATTGTGCTTCTTGGGCTGCTTCGTTACAGGAATTCCGGAATATTTCTATGACTGACATTTTGAGTGCCTGCAAAGAATGTGTTGATCTTGCTTGAGGCTTCACTGTTTGGTATCTCTTCTAGTTTTTAGTGGTTGTTGTTTTATATGTATTTCTCTATGTATTCGCAGCTCTGGTGCCTTTTTATATATTAATATATGAAGCATTTCTAAAAAAAATTGATCTATGTAGAACACATTGTCTTTTACAACGTTAATGGTGATACGGAGGCTCGTTGGAGGATGTTGATCCTTCATTTCCAACGGCGAAAGGGTTTAATCAGGGGCAACCAGTTCTTGATAATCCATTTGATGCATTCTGACGACCGGAGGGGATGATGGAAACAGAAAAGGAAAGTAGAGATCCTTTGGTGGTTACTGGCGGATTTCACGTGCCGAGATCCTATCCTTTGATTTTGGTTGGAATCCTTCTTGATGTTTTGAATCAGCCGTTGGAGTCGACGGGTGGTCTCTCAAAGGTTCAGGGGAAAGATGAGGAGACAAAACTGTGGGCTTTCTCTCGGGCCCAAAGACAAGCTTTATTCATGCTGGGCTCGTTATATCACTGTGGGCCTCACTCAAGCCCAATAACTTTGGGCCCATCCCAGTTTCGGTGAGGCCATAAGTTTCAGTCATTTAGAGGCCAAGAGAGTGGAAAGGTTTCATTTCAGGCTTTGTAGTCTTCATTGTTCCAGTGAGAGAACGTGAGATGTTCTCTCTTTGACGCTGCAGCCACTGCTGCTGAAACTGTCGAAACGGTTTGTGGTGGAATGCAAATAAGGTGAGGTTGGTTTCCGTTGAAATTAATGCCTTTTCAATCTTGACGGTGTTGGAAGAGATTTCAGCAAGGAGGTCTTTTCGTTTTTACTAATGTTTTTGGGCCAACTAATGACGCCAACAAAAGTTTGTTTTTGGATGAGCTTGCTTCAGCTAGAGGGATTCTAATTTTCCTTGGAGTTTGTGAGGGGAGTTTAATGTAGTCCGTAGAATGTCAGAGAGGACAGGGTGTAGTAGAATTTCTTCAAATATGCAGAGATTCAGTAATTGGATTGATGACATGGAACTGATCAATTAACCATTGGGTGGTGCATCTTTTGCCTGGTCTAATATGCAAGAAAACCCAAGTCTTGTTTTCTTGGACAGGTTTTTGATAGACTCAAGGTGGTTGGAATGTTTTCATCAAACTACGCAGCATGTTGCCTCGAATTTTGTCTCGGATCATGTTCCTCTTATTCTTGATTCTAGCTTGGATTCTTGGGGTCCTACTCCTTTCTGCTTTGAGTTGACTTGGCTGTAGGTTGATGGGTTTAAGGAGTTAGTAGAAAATTGGTGGAGGCAGACCAGTCCCTGTGGGATGGATGGGCTACTGTCTACTGCAGAAACTTAAATTTATTAAAGGGAAGTTGAAGATGGGGTTCACGCTCGGAGAGAGGAAGACACTTTTGAGGAACAAGATTGGCTGGAAGGGTTACAATGTCTTCATCAGCTGGAGGAGGTTGGTCCGCTATCCCAGGATCAATTTCTGAGAAGGAAGGAGATTAAAGTAAGCCTCAAATGAAAGCCTTGATGGGTGAGATAAAATGGAAGCAATGCTCTCGCATATGGTGGCTGAAATAGGGGGGATAAGAACATTACGTTTTTCCATTAAATGGCCAGTGCAAGGAGAAGAAAGAATTATATCCACTCTTTTCAAGTTCATGGGGAATGGATTGGTACCATGAGGTAGTGTGATTTGATGAGGTGAAACCTTATGCACCCTGTATATACGTGGTCCCCTAAACAACCTACTCACATGGACCGATGTCCAACAAATTGATGGGTAGTCTCTTTGGCACAGCTCATTCAATAATGTTGTTGCTCTGGATTCCCTACCTCATGTTGGTGTATGAAACTCAACATGCTCTGATGTGTGCTTCCTGAAATATGATTGGGTGTGTAAACAAGTTTTTAGGTTTGTATAAACAAGGAATACTGGGCCCTTAGCTGTCACTACTGAAGCTATGGTAGTTTATCCCAGGTGTATCAATATTTCTTGTTTTCTCCATTGATTCTTACGAGTATATCCAAGCTAATCTAGTTTGAGATGAGGAATTAGTGTTTTGTGGTTCTGCGTTTGAATGATCAAGCCCATTGATATGATGAGCCCACCTGAGATGATCCAAAAAAATCTGATCATAAGATCCTATTACTTGTCATTAGTGTCTCCATTGTAAAAAAGAAAGCTTTTATAGGGCCTATGCCAACTTTAAAAATAAAATAAATAAATGAAATCTGTCTCATGTTGTTGTTTCTTGGATTGCAGGTATCTGGTTTGAAGTCAATAACTTCAAAGCATTTAGCTCTAGCGAGTCAGGTCATCAGTTTTATCTATGCTATCTTGCCAGGTAAGCGATAAATAGTTCCTTTATGGCTTCCTCGTTAACAAGTAATTGAGATGTTTTTCATGATATGAAGTATGTCCTTCAATTCATTTGCATTGGACCCTCTAGCTGGTTCAGAAAAGGATATTATGTTTGAATCTTTTGTCATGGGTCAGGTTCGGCCATGGTTAGTCAGTCCATAGGTTGGGTCATAGGCCTTGAAATCCACATTTTGTGGAAATTGCTGTCCAACTCCTTCCCCTAGGAATCCATTTTCCATGGTTCTTGTGAGAAATGACTAAGTCGTAGAAATCATTTTCCATAGATAAGCTTCACATGGAGCAATGTAAAACAATTCGAATGTGCAAGTCATTTTCCATTTCCATGGAAGTTGTTGTGCACGAACATGCCCTTAGAGATGACGCTACTCCTATACTCATGGATCCACCTTGAAGATTCATCTGTCTTTTAATTGTCTCAAAAATTGGAATGATGTGGTTTCTTTCTTATTCTTTCTTGTAACAGAAGGCATTCTGTAAGTGATGGAGAGGCCCTTATAATACCATCTGAAAGTCAACTTCTTTTTTACCTTATTTCCATCATGCAAATTTAAGTGTCAAACTTTTTAACTACACATGGATTTGAATGAAGCCACTTGCTCCCCATCCTTCAATTCATTTCCTCTCTTCATCAAGTTGCCAGCTAAAATCATCGTTTGTTTTATAACTTATTTTCTTAGCTTCTGGAAAAACTATTTCAGCTATAAATGCATCTTATATGCTTAGATTGACGCACCAAGCAGTGATCCTTTGGTGTGCAAGGACAGTTCTGATGCATTTTGGCAATAATCTTCTAAAACTTTTCTTCCTATATTCTTGTATGTTCTGATGGATAAGAGCTGAATTTTTTTGGATCTTTTTGTGATTTTATTGACTACATTGTCACTGTTTTACTTTTCTTCTCCATTCATTTGTTTATTAATCTTTCAATCCTTTTTTTTTTTTTTTGTGAGTTCGATCTCAATTTCTTTTTTGAAATACATTTTGGACTTATAAAAAAACTTTGTATCCAACTGTGATACAGTTAAAATTGGAATGAGCTCTGGGAAGACTGCTTATTAAAATTTTAAGTGGGCCACTTGTCTTTGGTTGAGCTGTGTTGAAAATGTCCTGAAAATGGCAAGGACAGTGGGTGGGTGAAATTTGATCGAAATTTGAAAATTTGACTCAATTTTCCATATCTAAATTTTAAATGCCGATCTTAGATTGATGGGATAAATGGCTTAGACGATGATTTGAAAATTTGACTGCTTCAAGTTGGTTTTCCATGATCCAACTTTCAAAGCTATGATAATTGGATGGTTGTTCCCCTTGAATTCTCGTCAATGTTGTCTTCTGTCCATCTCACCCTAACATGTATGAGGCCCAACCCAGGATAAATTACTAGCCTATGATGAGTGCACCCCTCCAGGAAATGAGAGAAAAAACAGCTTTGTCTTTATCACGGCAAGTCTAGAATGAAACCAGCCAATGAAAGCTATCCGTCAGTAGGTTTAGTATATGTGGACCGCACCAGTGGGCCCGGGGCCCACTTGAGAGCTTAGTGGAGCCCACTTGGAGGAGGGTTGCACATTCAAAACCCTAAAGGAAGGAAGAAAATTCGTGTGAAGCATGTAGAGGCGCCACTTGGCAAAAATCTAGCTAAATTAGCTAGAATCTGACTGGCAGTTACTTTGCAGATCAATTTGGGGTATCAAATGACATCAGATTTTGATGAAAATTGGACCATTAGAAAGCTTACTCAAAGAGCTTTCCAACAAGCCCAAGTTTAGCCAATTCCGAGTTACGATAGTTTTTGTAAATAGGTGTCAAAAGGAGTCCGGACCGAGCTTCTCTCCTACTTTCACTCTCCCACTCCTACCTTTTCTCTTCCAAACCATGTTTGGCCGATTTTGGACTCCCCATGAAAGGTGTGGAGTGCTTCAGCAGCTAGGATTGGAGTTTTATGCATGGATGGTTCAGATTTGATCTAGTTTGAGTGGATGGTGTGGATTGAATGGAAGTGACTTCCATCAAGCATCTACAACTCTCTCTCACTCTTCCGACATGGTTTTCTTCTCCTCTCGAACATGAGCATGAACACTTGGGCGCATGAAGACATTGTGTTTGAGTGTCCCAGGGTTTGACATGTCTTCTGGGGATTGGTTGTAATTTTATTATTTTATTGGTTCTCATATAACCCATGGTCGGATGAATTACATGTCCAATTAGGTTTTTGATTGTTGTTCCCATGCCAATGCAGGTGGTTTAGAGTAGGTTAGGGCGTGGCTTAATGGGTGGTTAAGTTAGGATTTAAGTATACTTAGAAAACTATAAAATTGTGTTGTGGACGATTCGGATGAAGTTTTGTACCCGAGTTTGCATATCAGTTTGAAGCTCATGTTTAAACCTTTGTTTGGAGTCAAGTGTGGTTTCTGTTTTCTCTAAGTTCTCTGTTTGACTAGTTTAATTGGCTTATTTTGATTGAATCCAATTGCATCAGTTTGTTCGATTTAATTAGATCTTGAACCAATGCATTGTCGAGATCAATACCCAATCCAACATTTGCTGTTTCAGCCTTCTTTTCGGCCAGCAATCTGACCGAATTTTACTTATAGTTTTGGCCTGCAAGTGGTTGGTTTTAAACTCAGTTTGGAGGCCGAAAGGAGACTGGTTTTCAGCCAGCAACTGAATTGAGTTTCAGCCAGTAAAGAAAGGTTTAAACCATACTGATTTCGGTCAGCCATCAGACTGTTTTAAGGCATACAGGTCTCACTTGTAAGGGACTTTTTATACACACAGTTTGGGGGCAGCAAAGGTGCTGTTTTAAGCACCCAATTGCGAACAGCGGACTGTTTGGACAGTCAATTTTCGGCCAGCCAAGGGGGTTCAATTCAGCATCAGTTTGGACAGCGGACAGGGACTGAATTCAATCCTAATTTACCTTTTTTAAAAGAATGCAATCCTAATTTCAGCCAGGAAAAAGGGCAGCAAACATTCAGTTTTGTCTCAGTTATTCACCTGAATTCCATAGAAATTTAGGGTTGAGATACATTGTTCCAATTAGCCAGCTAGTCTACTTAGACTTATTGTCCCTTGGGGCTGCGTGTTAGCATACCCTTTGGATTCTAACCACTTTTGGCTGACACCAAATTTGTTACTTGATTACATGTGGTCTAAGGAAGGTTGTCCAACACTACCTTAGCCTACATCAATTAATATCAGAGCTGCCTGTAGCACGTCTTTGGTACATAACCACTTCGAAAGGAAGTTCGTTTGGTTCTACATCACCTATTGTATATCCAGTTCTAACTTGGACTACAACAGCCTAGCTAGAGAAAATCACCACCTCAGGCTCCTTAGGGCTGCCCATACATATTGTGTTTACTGTGTAGTCTATTAGATTTAGATGATGATGTTGTTGTTTACTATATGATGATTTATATTGTGTGTTATGGACTATCCACCTGACATCATATCTTTATTTGTGCAAATGAAGAAATCAGACGAATTCTTTTTCTAAAAATACCCGAATCTCGAAAGGCATTGCTGTTGTCTGAACTTGAAAGAGTTGCTCAGGTATGACTCTTTAGACATTTTCAGATTATGTAGTTATCTATTTTGTTCATGATTTTTTCGCTTCTTGTTATTAACTTGAAAATTTATTCTCTTCATGGTGGTTAAGCCATATTAGATATAATGTCAAATAGTTGTCGGTGATTATGGTCTGTTAGGCACTCGGAGCATTATAATTTACTCAATCTTTGTTGCATTTTTTTGAAAGGTAATCTTTGTTGCATTTTCTTTAAGAGATTTTGATGTTTAAGGGGCACTAGTTAGTTTCATGTTTGCCATTTGGGCAGTTCAATCATGTGCCTGAAAATTTTATCACCTGTTAATTAATGAAACAGGTCTGCTATATTTTATTTAGTTAAAACCAGCGAAACTGCCTGTTATGGTTTGCAAGTTATGCACTCTTTTTGTTCTGTATTTGCATGACTCTTTCATCTTTTGTTCACATCTAGTTTTATATGAGTAAATATGCGTCCTGTTCCCCCTTCGGCTAAGGCATCTGCTTCCCTGTTGTGTTCTCCGAGAATATGAACAATTCTGACAACAGCTGCCTCCTCTATATCATGACATCTTTTTACCATCTCAGCCATCTTCCAACTGAAAACATATCATTCATATCCACTTAATAGTGCCTGAAAAGTCGCTAATCCTCTCTTGATGCATCCTGGCTGACACTGCCAATCCCAGATGGACCAAGATCCTAAATGGATAATTTATTTTTCTTTCCTAGCTACACATGATGATGGCCTTAAATTTAGTTCAATCAGCTAGCTTCAATCCATTTTACTAGAAGTATGGATTTTGGAACATTATTGCAATTTTTTGTAGGGGGACTTCTAATTTATCTTTCATATCTTTTATTGGTGATATATTAGCCAAGATTCCCAGTTGTTCAATTTTGCTCTGTAATTCGTACATCAATTTTTCCCAATTTCTCACCCATGCAAAAATTTAGTGTCCAAACTCCGTTGGTTATGATGATGATCTTTATTGACTTTGATGTTCATTATAGGCGCATCAGCTTACCTGTTTTTCTTTTCAATTTTTCCTTTGAAATTGTCTGGGTTATTTATTTATTTATTTCAAATGGTTCAAATTCTCAGGATTATAAAGTTCACCGAGATGAGATACATACAAAACTTGTTCAGATAATGAGGGAAAGGTTGTTGGCACATTTGCGTGGGTTGCCCCAAATCATTGAGACTTGGAATAAACCCGAAGATAATGATCCACAGCCTAGTCAGTTTGCTCGTTCTCTGACAAAGGTGTCCTTTTCTTTCATGGACTTCTTCTTCTTCTTCTTCTTTTTGGTCTGTGTTGTTGTTAATTCTATGAATCTCAGTGTGGTATGCAGAATAATAATTGTATTAAATTGTTTTTACCATGTAAATGTTAATCTTTTATTTGAGGGGTAATAGCAGATAATTACATTCATTTGTTAAGCTAATGCATTTTTCTCTTAAAATTTAAGGAGGAAACTATTTTAGATTTTCTCTAATCAAAGTCTATCCGATCATGAATAATTGACCAACTGTAGAAATCATGAGCCTGCCCTTAAAATGAAACACCTTTCAAATTGAAAGTGGAACTAAGTGGGAAATAAACAATTATGCAGTCAATGTTGGGCTTGCTTGAGGAAAGACTGTTGTGTGTCCCCATTACAAAAGCCAGAGATCATCCTTCCAACGTATAAACCCCTATGGGCCTGTTTAGTATATTGTATTAATAATCTGCATGAAGCTCTCTTCTTTTGCCTTCATCTAGCTCTCCTTTCACTCCAAATCAGTTTGGTCTTCCCATTCACCTTCTAAGGTGAAGGCTTTTTGTTGGACGGTCTCTCTTGATAGAATCCTCACCCTATATAACCTTAAATCCCACAACTTCTTTCTTCCTTATATATATATATATATATATATTGAAATGGTAACTAAATTTATATAAAAATAAAAGGCACCAGAGGTGCGAAAATAATTGAAAAAGGCAAAAGAAAAAACAAAGATCCTGATGTAGGACAGTGTCTCGGATATCAAAAAAGTTCTCTATGGCCTCAAGCAGTCCCCACAGATGTGGTTTGAGAAGTTCAACAGTGCACTGTTGCCTTATGGTTTCTCCAGATGTCAGATGGATCACTCAGTTTTAATCTACCGTCTTCACTCTGTGGTCATGATTCTAGTGGTGTATGTTGATGACATTATCCTCACCGATAATGACGACGTTGCCATCTCTACCTTCAAAGCATAGCGCACATTTGATATTAAAATCTCAGGCCGTTGCGGTACTTTTTGGTTATTGAAGTCGCTCGTTCTTCTAGATGACTCTCTTTATCTCTGCACAATATGCTCTTAATCTCCTTCAGGATGTTGGCTACTCTAAGTGCAAACCTGCTGACACTCCATTAGATATAAACACAAAGCTTTCAACATCAGATGAGACTCCTCTTGACACTCCTTCATTCTATCAGAAGTTGGTGAGGAAATTGATTTATGTCACTATTACCCGATCAGATCTATCATATGCAGTTGATGTGATTAGCCAGTTCATGCACGAACCATGGGATACCCATCTCCATGCTGTCTTTCGCATCCTTCGCTATCTTAAAGCCCATCCAGGCAGGGGCTTGTTCTTCACACAACAATCTTCCCTCTCCGTTTGTGGATATTCAGATGTCGATTGGGCTAGCTTTCCTGGCTATCTTAAATTACATTGAGGTTGATTGTCACTTCCTTCGACAATATATTTCTGAAGGCTGACTTGTCACTCCACACGTACAATCTAAGGATCAACTGGCAGATATCCTTGCCAAGTCTGTTCCTCGTCATCAACTTACTTTGGTTATTGGCAAGCTAGGTTTATAGACATGTTCGAGTAAGCTTGAGGGGGAGTGTTGTGATACCCAACTTAGGACAAATTGACCTGACTATGCCTATTTCGGCAAGTCAACTGTATAGGTGTATGATTGAGTGTAGATAAGAATGGCGATCGTATTTTCCTTATTTAGCCACCGTAATTGGCTCATTCTCTTATTTATACTTGTATCCTCTAAAAGGAAAAACACATCAATACAATAAAGGGAAGAATTATTCTCCACATCTTCTCCTTTTCTTCTTTTTTCCTTTTCTTTTATTATTAAATTCTACAACATGGACCCCACTGCCTTTTATTATTTAGTTATTTAATTAATTTTACTTATTTTTTTCCATTTGTGAGTCTCAGTTCGGGTCCAACTAGGATCCAGAGTAGGTGTCCCTTGTTAACGCCTACGACGTGTCCTTGTTGGAATAGTTTAGGGTTTTTGTTTTTTTATTTAAATACCCATATATAATGGTGAAAGACATCTATCTTTTATTTGAATATTTAGATTGGGAATAAACTATCTTTAGTTTTTTTATCTTCTTCTTTTCTCTGTTTTCTGCCTTTGCTGCAGAGTCAATACGATCGTTGGCCCTCTTCCAGCCTTGCTACCATCACCGAAATCTGGGCATAATCCCAGGAAAGTTTCCACCTCTCCCTCTGCAAAGCCGGAACGTTCTCTGCTTGCTGCCAAGTCCAGATATTTCTGTCTCAGCCAGGCTTGTCTCCAAAGTGCCACTCAGTGCCCAGTCCTGCTTGGTCGCAGCTGATCCACCCAGGAGGCTGATTCCACCTTCCCAATCGCCACCCATACCCGCAAAGAGACTACCGCTTACAGCAAGAAAAATCCCTCTATCATTGGCTTGTTTTCCCCATCATCTTAACCTGAGAACCCTCAAATCAGCCCACCATCATCTGTTTTTCCACACCAGCTATGTTTGACCCGAGTTGTCGGAGTTTGACCATGCCCCATTAAACCCGCACCACGTCCGCTATGTTAAGTCGTATCGAGAGCAGGTCAGTGTTCCCGGACCATATGGCATCTAAAAACGGGAATGACTCCAACTCCAAAGCAGAGATCCAAGATTTGCAATCCAAGTTCACAAACTTGAACTTTAAGTTCGACGAGTTCAAAGCCGAGATGAAAGATATACTTGCGAAGTTTCTCGAAACTGGGCACGATGAGAGGGGCATAGGCAAGAAAATTGAAGACAACTTGAAGGATAGAAGAGAAGAACATCACAATAGGAAGAGTTCTGAGTACCAAAATCAGGGTGACTCAACTTTTCAGGATGGTCGACAACTCCAATACCATACACAGCACAATCAATCTGGGTTCATGAATCGTGCTCCACCACACCATGAATATTCCTTGTATGAGCACCATAAATCATATAATGGATGGGATGAGATGAAGTAGAACAATTTCTTTACCCACCCATCCCACCCAATCGACATCAACAAGGGAATCACCAAGTGCTTCAGAGAGCCACCAATTCACAATGATTTTCATGGCAATCTCTATGGCCCTCGTCGACCTCCTGATCCAATTGACTTCCGAGTTAAGGTAGATATTCCTTCTTTCAATGGCCCTCTCCATATTGAAAATTTTCTTGATTGGATCGCATCGGTGGAGCGTTTCTTTGATTATATGGGCATCCCAGAGGAAAAGCAAGTTAAGTAAGTCGCCTTTAAGCTGACTGGAGGTGCTTTGTCTTGGTGGGAACAAATCCAACAAGACCGATTTTGACAAGGCATGGCTCATGTTCATTCATGGTACCACATGAAGCAGTTATTGAAAAATCGGTACCTTCTGCCTCATTACTCAAGTTTTGTTCAACAAAATCCAGAATTGCAGCCAAGGTGACCGTTCTGTCCAAGCCTATGTTGATGAATTTTATCGTCTGCTATCCCTCAATGAACTTCATGAGACAGAAAAATCAACATATCACCCGCTTTCTTAATGGTTTTCGATGGGATATTCAAAGGGAACTTATTGCTCATAACCATTATTTTCTACATGCGGTCATTAGCTCTGCCTTAAAAGTCGAAGCATTCCTAGATCACCACCCACCAAGAAACCAACCCACCAACCGTTCTACCTCATCTCGCACCCCATTCACCTATAACCCTCCCCCATCTTACCTAGACCCTGTCACTTCACATCCGCCGCCTCCTACTCAAAACGACCCATCATCTTCCTCTGCCTCTAATCCCTTTACCCGATCCAGCTTAGACAAGTGTTTTAAGTACGGCAAGCTTGGCCACCGATCCCATGAATATCGCAGTCACGTGGCGCTTGTCACCCGTGATGCTCCACATGGTGATGATGATGCTTTTGATACTGTTGATGGATGTTCCTCTTCCTTCTGGAAATGTGGATAGCAAACGTCTCATGGTTTTTGTACATTGTCTACTCCTTTTATGCCGCCACATCGACATTATGTTTCACACTACTTGCACAATTAATGACAAATTATGTCTTTTAGCCATCGACAATAGTAGTGAACATAATTTGTTTTTACAATGCCTGATTGACAAGTTGCAGCTTCGTGTTCAGCCACACCCTCGGTTGTATCCTGCTCGTTGGGTTGATGATGATTGTTTCAAGCTAGTTACTTTATAGTGTCGCATCCCATTCTCCGTTGGAAAATATCACGACTTGGTTTTGTGTGATGTGATCGACATGATTGCTTCCCATGTGTTGTTGGGTCGTCCGTGGCAATTCAATGTTGATGTTGTTCATCCGGGCAAAACAAACACCAATACTTTTCTGAAAGATTTTTTGAAGATTGTTCTTGCACCTTCTCCTCGTTGAATGAAGTTGTCACCTCCTCTTGCTTACCATGCTCCTACAGCCGCTTTATGCGATTCGTCCCTCACCGCACTTCATACCAAATACAAGGAGGATACCAGACGCGCTTGATCGTCTGGAACTCGAGAACGAGTTCTTTTCAAGACCGGGGGACTAATGTTGGACAATGGCCCTGATATCATGCATGGACCCCACTGCCTTTTATTATTTAGTTATTTAATTATTTTTACATTTTTTTTTCGTTTGTGAGTGTCTCAGTTCGGGTCCAACTAGGATCCAGAGTCGGTGTCCCTTGTTAATGCCTACGGCGTGTCCTTGTTGGACTAGTTTAGGGTTTTTGTTTTTTTTATTTAAATACCCATATATGTAATGGCGAGAGACATCTATCTTTTATTTGAATATTCAGTTTGGGAATAAACAAGAAATAAGAGAGAAGATACATCAAAAGAATCCACCAATCACAGGATCCAATAAGGAGATCCCTACTTTCCTAACTCCCAAGGCTGGTGAGGTGAAAAGATTTCCAAAGTTGGTTTTTGTTTACGAACACCAACTTTCGCAAAGAAGTTTGCTACACAATTTGTTGATCAAGGTGTATGAGTGAAAGTGATGTCACTTAGCCTGCACAGCCTCCAAATGTCCCTAGTAATACATACCACCCTCCACGGGGGAAATTTCCTATTACTAACCAGAGGGCATTAGTCGAGTCACCTTCAATAATGAGATTACCGCTCCTAAACCTAGACCAAACCTGAAGTGGCTCTATTGATTGTTCTCAGTTCAGCCTCATTTGACTCCATTATCCCTACTGTTTGGAAAAAGCTACTAACATCCTACCTCTATCATCATGTAACACTCCTCTTATTCGTGGTGGCCTGGGTGTACCCCTCGCTGCCCCCATCAACATTGAATTTACATGATCCTAGGGGAGGCGCTACCCATTCAACCGAACACTTTCCTACTCTTCCGACCACTTTCGTACAACCCTCCCAAGACAAATAGAAATTCTCTGGTGCTAGACCCCTAAACTCTTTACACAGACAACCATCCTATCACGTGTCATTTTGCCCTCTCAAACACATCCCTAGGTGCTTCTCTCTTTCCCTCAAAAATCCTTCCATTGCGCTCTTTCCAAATTGCCCATGAGACTGTGAACAGAACCATTTTCCATGCCACTCTATGTCTACCTCTAAAGGGTCCCTCCATCCAAGCCATCAATAAATCCTCTACTCCACTTCCTATAACCCACGAGCACCAAAGCAACCTCAAGAACGAGTACCACACAACCCACGTGAATCGGCACTTACATAACAAGTGGTCCATTGTCTCCTCTTCGTCCACACACAATGGACATATTGTTGGAGCCTCTTCCGGAAGAACACGTCTTCTCCTAAGATTGTGTATCACAAGGATCCTCTTTTCCATGGTTGTCCCCATAAAGAATTGGATTCTAGGGGAGATCTTATTGTTCCAAGCAAGATTGCATATAGGAGGTGAGTTCGAATTTGCTGCATATGCTGACCTCAGGATTGATTTTACCAATAAAGACTCCCATGGCTCTATGGACCAGATCCAGTTGTCCTCATCCTCAATCCACAATCTAGTATCACATAGGATTCTTATCAAGGCTGGGTGGGTAGCTTCTTTAAAGTCCCGCAAGGTCCTTCTGAAAGAGATGGACCAATGTGGTGTATCATTGATGTCTCTATAATAATCACTGATCAAAATTTCACGGTTTTGGGCCACTCTAAAAAGTCTATGAAATACTTCCATTAGTGGACTCACCCCCACCCAAATGTTTCTCTGAAACAACACCTTTTTGCCATTGCCAACAAGCATCCTAATCTCCATTTGAAACATCTCCCCAACATTTCCTACCTCACTCCCTATCTTCATCAAGGCTTTCACTACCGATGAACCATCCCTAGCAGCTCTACTACCTAATCTCCACTCCCCGGGGTCTCCCACGCCATATCTCGCTACTAATACCATCCTCCACAAGGCCTCTCTCTCTGAAGCTAATCTCCATAACCATTTACTTGGCATGATTCCTATCTCTGATGCTGTAAATTCCCAACCCACCTTTCTCACTTATATCTCTAGCCTCTTCCCATTTCACTAGGTGAATTTTCCTTGAATTCTCTTTCCCTTCCCACAGGAAGTATATTTGAATTTTCTCTAAATTTTTTGCCACTCCTTTAGGTATTTCGTACAGAGAGAGATAGTAGGTGGAAAGATTTACCAAGCATGATTTAATTAGAGTCAATCTATCCCCCAGTTAGAGGTAAGATTTACTCTAGGCATTCAACTTTTTTGATACCCTTTCTAGTACAGGTTCCCAAAATAATTTGGATCTCGAATTCCCACCCACTGGCAACCCAAGGTAAGTAAATGTGATCTTGCCAACTCCACACCCTATCTCGCTTAACAATCCTTCGAGTTCCTCTACCTCTACCCCTAAGCCAATGATATTGCTTTTCACAAGATTTATTCTCAGCCCCAATACAAGTTCAAATCACCTGAGGACTACTCTATTGTGCGATGGTTTTACCCATCTCTCTCTCTTGCCATAAAAAGTATTTGAGATTCATTCCATGGATTGCTATGTACATAGTTTGTGTGTGGCTTTGCCCATCTCTCTCCATTAACACTAAAAATTGTATTTGGGATTCATTCCATTGATGGCTATGCATGTATTATATGTGTGTTTGGTTTTGTCCATCTCACTCTATTACCAATAAAAGAAGTATTTGAGATTCATTCCATTGATGGCTACGTATATAGTGTGTGTGTGTGTGTGTGTGTGTGTGTGTGTGTGTGTGTGTGTGTGTGTGTGTGTGATTGGACTTGTTGAATTTGAAAATCAAATATCAAACCAAAGAATGTTCATTACCAATAAATTTTTAGTAATTTTTAGATTATCAATGAATTTTGATTACCAATAAAAGAGTATTTTGTACTCATTACATTGATTTTTTTCCTTCCTTTTTGTCCTTTTTCTTTTTTTGGGTTATGTTCAGGAAGTTGGGTTTCTTCATCGTGTCTTATCTCGAACTTTACTTGAGAAAGATGTCCAGGCAATTTTCAGGTAACTTATTTTATTCCTTTTTATGGCTAAAAAGTAAGTGATGCAATTAAATACAAAGCCATGGGTTTGAATAGTGACTTGCTGAAATTTACAAGGTTTTAGAGTCCTTGGGTTAAAATTGGACTTGTCTTATAAAATGACACAACATAGGGCCTGTCTTGCAAAATTTTCAGACTTGAGTTGTTATCTCAAGTCAAACTAAATTGTGTGCAAAGAGCTTATTCATTGAATGAATTTAATGCTCATGGCCTTTTGGTGGAGAACTCTCCCCACCCCCCTACAGTTTTTTTTTTTTTTTGAAATAGGAATACTAAAAATATATATATAAAATATTAAAAAGATACAAAGGAAAACAGTCTAAAATTCCGTATAAGAGGACTATATTGGAGCAAAGAAGAAATATGTCATGAAACAAATAACGGAACACTCAAAACTAACAGCCCTAATCCCCATACACCCTATTCCAAACACTTCATCAATGCCTCGTCTCTCAACACCAACTTTCTGCAAGATTATTAATTGACCTCCTAACTTCTCTAAATTGCACTACTCTTTTTGCACACCTTCCCGATATCCCTAGCTACATAAGCCAACCTCTAGGGAGGCCTTTTCCCACCAGTTGCCCATTTCAAAGCATTTATAGAGTCCCCTTTAACAATAATCAGATTACCCAACGACTTTGCCATAGTAGAGATCCTCTAACCCCCAAAATCGCTGCCTCATATGACTCTTTGAAAAACCCACCGATTCTGAGAAAAATAAAATAATTAGCCCATTATCATTATGCGCCACTTTTGCAATACCTACAAGACCTTGTTTTCCTCTGCCCGCTCCATCCACAACCCTAAAGTTCTATATCTTATTTTGTGTATTTTTGTTCTTTAAATTATATGAATAATCTAGAAGAATGTAACCAATGATTTAAGCACCTTTCTTAAGATTGTTGCATTCTAAGCTTGAATTAATGACCCTTTTTTAATGTTAAACTACACATAAATGACTAAAGTTTCAACCCCCACCCCAAAATATGGGATTGGATTAGAATCCCTTTTGAGCCTATTATGAGATGATTTCACTGCTGAACATACCCTTTTGGTGGAGAACACTTCCCTCTCCCCTACAAGTATCTTAAGTTGTGTATTTTTTTTTTTTTTTTGCTTCAAATTATATGAATAATTTGTGTGAATATAAGCAATGATTTAAACCCTTCTTTTGGGGAAATTGTCACATTTTGAGCTTAAATGAAAGAAAAAAAATTCCCCCCTTCAACCCCACAAGGAAAAAAGGGGATTGTCAACACCATTGTGAGATGATCTCATCCTTGAACCTAAAACCCAACCAATATTTGGAATAAAATAATTATTTGAAGATCCAACTGTGAAATTCCCCCCTTCAACCCCACAACTCATACACCCTTGTGGTTGCCTCATGAAACCATAGGAATGGCTGCTATCGAAACATCTATGGTTGGGTACAAGTTCTATGAGAGACCAACTCAATTGGATCAACAAGGACATGTATTTTGAGGTTACAAAGCAATGATCTCTTACAACACGAGTTTATTCCAATGTGGAGTGTGTTTCTTAGGAAAATGAATTTGCTACAAGCCGCATAATAAATCAGGTAGGTTTGCTATGAGCTGAATTGCGTCAATTGTTTAATAAATGGCTGGGTTGGATTAACCTATTTAATCATGCTTGGGTACTTGCGTTGGCCAACTTGTTGAATAAATAAGTTATATCAAGTATGGGGTTGAATTGACCCGTTTAAGATTGGTTGGATTGGGTTGGGTTAATCCATTGAATAGATGAGTTAGGACTCGGGTAGTCACTCATTTAACAAATGGGTTGGGTTGGCTCAATCCATTTATACATGGTTGGGTTGAGACATTTGTTTAACCAGATTGGTCAATCCATTTGAGCTTGGTACTATCATTTCAACTCTTGATGAATAGGCCAAGCCAGGAATGAATAAGTTGTTTAAGATAGGTTGGGTCGATTCGTGAATGCATGCTTAGTAAATTTCCGGGAATGAACATGTCTACATGAATCTTGATGGGAACATATTGGAATCAAGGTTGTCAAACTCGAATTGTATCATGAATCAGTCTACGGGTGTGGATCGTAAATCGTAGAATCGTAAGAGTCTTAACATTTTTGACCTTTTTTTTTTTTCTATAGTTATTATTGATACTACAATTACATATAATTATTTGTGTCATCCATCGTAAATAATCATCCACAAAAAAAAAAAAAAAACCCAAATATCAGTATCAGATTTAATCATAATTATTAAGTGTATAAATAGTTTTCTATTATTAGAAAACTATATTTTAATATTTTAATCAATAATATATATATATATATATATATATATATATATATATATATATATATATAATACAATATTAAAAATATTAGACATATTTTTAAAGTATCTAGCACAATTTCAAATAATTTTTATTATACATTTAAACACATTTACACAGAGTTATGAGAAGAGGGACCATATATTTTAAAATTTTAAAATATCTGACTAAATAATGGAAAATATGTTAAAATAGTTAGTGTATTATTTTAAATAATAATTATTTAATTGAGATGTGTACTATTTTAAATAATAATTATGTTAAATTAGTTAGTGTACTGTTTTAAATAATAATTGTTTAAATAAAATTTGATTAGTGTATTAGATAATGGAATTATGGGGTCAGTTACAACTGATATGTTGTATTAATCTAATAATTATTATGGATTTAATAATAATAATAATTTTTTTTGACCTGGGGGAAACTCCTGACCAACCAACGCCTTCGGCCCCTTTAAGCCACTCCAAAACCCCCAGGGGTTACGCCCCACACCCACACAGTACGCCCCCGGTTAACGCCGCTAGGGATTGAACTGGAGGCCTCCCACTACAAGAGATGGGAGCCCAACCGGTAGAGATACCCAACGTTGGGTAATATGAAAGTTATTATACATTGATAATTATTAATTAAGTGGACGGATTTACAGAATTGTGAAAACACTGTCTGGCGACAGTAAAACCAAGAAATAGTCCTCGTCGCAGGATTACTAATGGCAAAATGGAATGGAAGAAAAGAAGTCCATTCACGAGGACGTGCGAACATATCTTTCCCCTAAATATAGGGCTTAACTTAAAGGAAGAAAAATGAAAGAAAAACGAAAAGCAGAATAGAGGCGACAGAGAAAAGGAAGGAAAAAAAGAGAAAGAAAACGAAGAAGAAAAGGAAGAAAAGAACAAGAAAAATACCTTGTATCGATCGAAGGGGTTGGTTTCGAAGAGGTATTATCGCTTTCCCTCTTTTTTTCCCTTTTCTTTTCCTCTTCCACCTGAATTGAACGAGACGACGATTCATTGTGTTGACTCACACGATTTGCGAGTCAACCCAAGAATCGTGCGATTTTTGGGTATTACCGATTAAGGATGCGATTTGACTCGCTAGACCCTCTGAGTCGAGTCGAATCGTACAAGTTGACTCGCAACTCGTACGATTTTGACAACCTTGATTGGGATTTTTTTTTTTAAGTAAAATTTGGCCCTAATAATAACTTGGTGAAGTCTCATTTTCCTGGATAAATTTTTACATACAAGTGTGCACTAAGTGTGGTTTTAATGGTAAATAGGTTTAATTTTAGCAAGTTTTCATCCATTGGTGGGTGTAATTTGATCATTGAATCCAATTGTGGTTGGCAAAGGGGTGAGAGCATGGTGACCATAGTGTTAGAATGTCTACACTTTTGTCATGTCTGAGTATGTTTTTACCATTTGGATAGGCAATGGGTGGGTTTGTACAAAAAAAATCCAGATCTATCATGTTCTCATTTTTGGGGCCATTAAACCATCCTAACATTTGATCCTAGGGCCCGAAGGATTAGTAGGATGATTACATCTGTTTCAAGGAGAATATTGGCATTAGTTAATGATATTTTTCTTTCTTCTTCTTTTTCCTTCATTGCTTTCTCTCCTGTTGTTTTTCTATACTTGGAGGGTGAAATTTCTGCCAATCTTTTGAGGGACTTCCTGTACCCATTATGTATAAAATTTAATCACCATTTAAGAAGAGAGAAAAAAAGAAAGGCATCTGCTTTTTATGGGTACCATATCCAACAGCTTTTTGCACGTGGATTGGTGTAAAAAGGGATGCATGACATTCATGGGAGGTAGGGATGTGGAGGGTCTGCATTTTGAGTAGTGTGTGCCCACCTAGAATGTACTTGGGTTTACATCATCTGTGGTTGGGATGGGACGTTTCTGTGGGAACCTTTTATATCCCTGTATTGCAGTTAGGTCTAAAATCTCAAAGGCTATCTGCAATTGATTGGGCTTGGCACATCCCATGCTTAAGATCTGAACCCAGCCCATTTACATCCCTAGTCTTGATGTATGCCTATCATATGTAGGAGGATGGGTAAATGAAGCTCTTGGATTATGTTCAACCCCCATTGGACCTGTTTAGTCTCTTATTGAGTATACCAATTTATATCTACATGCAAGTGCTGGTATTTTTGTTGTGTTATTCCAGTTGTGGATATCAAATGCATGGGTGTCAAGGTAGTTAATCTTGGTCTTGGAGTATTCGTTAATCTAAATGATTATCGGCGGACCATTTAAAATGTTACTTGCCTTGGAGAGGCTTTTCATTTTTAAAATTGTATGGTTATGTGTTTGTTGGGTTCATTGAAAAGCTGTTTGCCCATGAGACTGTTCCATATGAAAGTTGTGTGTTTTGGAGAAACTTTATATTAAACGAGATGTAACTTATGAAATCAATGATTGATTATGAAACTGCAAATGCTAAATCTCTCCCCCCCTCATTAGGTTGGCTTCATTGAAAAGCTGTTTGCCCATGAGACTGTCCCATATGAAAGTTGTGTGTTATGGAGAAACTTTATATTAAACGAGATGTAACTTATGAAATCAATGATTGATTATGAAACTGCAAATGCCAAATCTCTTCCCCCCCCTCATTAGGTTGGCTTCATTGAAAAGCTGTTTGCCCATGAGACTGTTCCATATGAAAGTTGTGTGTTATGGAGAAACTTTATATTAAACGAGATGTAACTTATGAAATCAATGATTGATTATGAAACTGCAAATGCTGAATCTCTCTCCCCCTCATTAGGTTGGCTGTCATCAATGATATTCACATCAGGGAAATAGGGACATGCACGTAAAAAAAACAACACAAAAGAAGAAGAAATTAGCAGCAGTGTGTGGCCTCATTGTTCATGCTAGAATTTTTACTTGCCATTTCACATCTTTTTTTACTCCTTTGGAAAACTAACACCATATACCTGTGCAGACAAGTTGTTCAAATATTTCACTCACAAATTTCAGAAGCATTTTCAAACATAGAAGTTGGCACTCCTCAAGGAAAGAATAGGTATGACCACTCTATGGAAAAAAACATGTTTACCTACCAGATGCATTATATATCACTGTTTTCTCCTAATATGCATTTTGGACATATTGTACTGACTTGAGACATAACTTTCTGGTAACAGGCTGCAGCGGGATATTCAACATATTCTTGCATGTATTCGCTCGTTGCCTTCCGATATTTCGAATAAAGCAGACATACCTAACAAAGGGCCACTTGATGAATTCCTGGTGCAAAAGTTTGGAGCGCAAGCAAATGAGTGAATATCAATGTACAGTAGAAAGCCAACTGTATCTGTATCAATAACAGCCAGACTCAACCTCCACGCGTACTTTGTACAATTGAGCAACGGTAATTGTCTAATTGGACTCATAATATGTCTGGGAGCTTGCTTAAACTTGCTTCATTAGAATGACAATAACTAGGGTTGACAACAAAATTATTAATTTCGTATTATTTCAGCATGGGTCCTGATTGAAACACCTACTTACAATTTTAGGTCTTTGTTTCAGGCTGTTTCAGTCCTTTTGGCCCGTTTCGGTCCATTTTGGCCATAATGGACAAAACAGCTGCATTTCAGGGTTTTTTTAATTAAAAAAAAAAAGTTGTGCATTTGACCAAAAAATGTTAAGTATTTTCCTCTTCCTTAATCACTTCTTAGTTCATTAGTAATAAGTAATTTACTTTTTCTTATTCCATGCTTTTAATATAATTTACAATTTTATTTTTCCATTTCTAGTTATTATTTGTCTATTTTCAGTTATTTTAGTTTTCTACTTTTTACTTTTTTCCTATGTAATTTTTTAAAATTTTAAATTCGTAAATTTGCCCTAGCATCTTTTCTAAAACGGAACACCAAAGCGACTGAAATGTTGAAATGTTCTCATGTGAAATGGAATTGACAAATGGTTTACTGTGTTCTGGATTGTTGCTGATCCATGAGTATTGGGTATGGATATGGGCCATTTGTCTCATCAGGCACGCACAGGATCTGCACCCAGATCCATATTCCTATTGACCACTGTAAGTGGGCCAGATTATAAAATATTCAAAAAATATTTTTTTGTTAGGTAATAAGGTCACAAGAGAAGAGTTTGATGGTCTGTCACTTCACATCTTACGTTGAAGTCATGGTTGTAAAATTTATTCTGATTTTTTTTTTTGGAACTGTTGCAGCTGTGATTTTTTTCTCTTGCTCTTCTTTGGTGGCTGAATGAGGTTACCACAATGGGACGTCGCATCCATTTGTCACGGTAAGAGTATTATATACTGCAATGCTTATGAATTAGTTAGGGTTGTCAACATATACATTTCTTAGTGAGTGGAATTGTGATCTATTTGCTTTTTTTTATATCATGATTCAAGTTTTGTGCGTTCATACATTTATCTGATTAACTGAGGGAAAAAAGTCATTCTACCTCTCTCTCAGATCAGTTTTTTGATTGTTCTTCACAATGAACATGGAATAGTCATGTCATTTTAGTATGGTCAAAATATAGTTTTATCAATTCTAAATGAGAATGTTATTTCATCGAATAATTCCTTGGTGATTGTGGGACAAAAGTTGGCATCTGCTCTTTGCAGAAAACTTAGTTACTGATCTAATGGGTGAGCTCCTATCACTTGGATTTTTAAGTAATTGAAACATAATATTTTGGAATGAGTTATACAGGCAAGCTTGTTCTTGGCAAATTGGAACATGCTCTTTACGAATTATTTACATGCCTGATGCACCATTTGCAGAAAAAATACCGTGCTCTGTATTTTTTAACTAAAAGAATGAACTGCATCGTAGGCCCCCATAATTAGGCCCCCATAATTAATTACACCAAGTTTTGAACTTAAAAATAAGCAATTGTTGATTGTTCTGTGGGAAGTTTTTCTGGGTGCCTACAAAAAGAGGGATTGTGTGTTCTGTTTTGTTCAGAAAAAAATTCACCTGGACGCCCAGAAGCTACAGTCTGCCCTGGCCCCATGTGGGGTACACAGGTGTGAATTCACATCCTCTCCTTACACTCGTCTATCCATCATGAATTGTGTCCGTACCAATTTGAACCCATTTTGCATTGATCTCACATTTGGACCTAATTGTGGCCTTTTAAATCTAATAAACCTAATTTTATTAGAAGCATCACCCTAAACATGTCTTTCAAGCCCACCCAATACGATACCCTACCTCTGTGAGCCCCACAAGGACCAGGGGCAATTGTCAGGCTCATGGGTTATGGAGCAAAAGTGATAGGAAAAAGGGGGAGCAAGTGATGAATTCGGGGAAAGTGGTTTGGTTGATTAAACATACCCATGCTATGTATCAGGCAGGAGCACCTGTCCTTTTGGTAATCTATGAAGAACTATATTAGATTTAATATAGTTGCTATGGCTTTAGAAACTTATCATTAGATTTAATTGATGGGTGAGACACAAAAAGAACTATATGGTGGATGTGATTTCATTTCTAAACCATTGTACCTCGTAGTTTCGGGATATGAACACATCAGATTTTAAAGACTTAAGATCACAATATTAAGATAATAAGATGGTGAAACTTCAAGCACACATCAAATCTAATTATGTTGCCTTATTAACTTTAGGCTCATTCTCCTTTTGCCGTCCTATAAGTGTTTTCACTATATTTTGAAGTCATGCATCTTTATCATCTGCACTTTGACATTAATCGAAGGCCAAATCTAAAATTTATCTAGGTGTTTTGTGCTGCAGAGGGTATCATATGGTAGCACTCTACAAAATTTATCTAGGTGTTTTGTGCTGCAGAGGGTATCATATGGTAGCACTCTACCAGATCATCATCATTATTGTCTAAGCCAGTTATTCCATTAATCTGAAGTTGTCTAAGCCATTTATTCCATTAATCTCGAGTTGGTCTTTATATTTAGATTTTACAAATTGTTTTCATAGATGGACTATCAAGTCCATGGGACAAAATATAGAACCTTTGAGCTATAACATCAAGTCTTTATTAGTTGTGCTAAAGGTTGGTTCTCGTGGGACCCACTTGACGATGAATTTTAATTTTGACAAGCATTTCTTGTTTAATGTAGATTTTGCATTGTTTGGTGTTTGTTTGATGTATTCTGATTGATGGATTGATATCCTCAAATAAAAATGTCTAATAGTTTTAATTTGATCTTAAAAAATGAATTGTTACTACGATTTGGTGGCCCTCATTTTCAATCTACCGTCTAATTTTTGCCATCATAATTTGTGCTCTACCTTCTAACATTTGCTATGAGAGAACATGAACCTGGGCTTTTTGGCCCCACATTTGAAGCAGTTTATTTTGCATCCATCTTGAATTTGCAAATGTAATTCGGGCTGCAACTCTGGTGTGCTAGGCTGGGTTTTAAGCCTCCTAAGCTGGGCCTAAATTGAAATTAGATGGACTAAGGCCCTAATGGAAGTCCAGATTAACTCGAATGAGTTAAATCATGCATGAACGGAATTGTAGTTGTAAGGCGTCTCGGCTGATATCTCAGTATCTTGGGTATCGGCTCCTAATTTTTAAAAAAAAAAAATCTCAGTATGTATCGGCTGATATCGGCTGAGATTTATACCCCTAAACCTGAACTTTTGAATTATTTTAGTGTTTTATCATGTGAGCTCGTGCTCAGGGTTGGTGGATGGCCCTTGAAACTCGTTGAGCACTCTTTTTTGGGGCCAGTGTTCAGATCCACTGTATTCCAATTGAATGAATTAGTTCTTACATAAATTGAACCCATTTGCTAAGCCTATGCTACACTTTCCTGAAAAATCGATTGAAGCCTTTCGGTGCCTATGATTCATGCACTATAAAATCACATGAAATGATCACTGTATATTATCATGCATTAACGATGAATCCCCTAAATAGTGATGAGTTCATTCTAATTATGAGGCCTATATTAAAATTATGATAGGCTTGACCATTTAACCTACCTAATTTCTGTCCAATGGTCAGCCTCACAAAAGATGCTTGCGGAGAGGCCTTTTATTAAAAGTTGTAAATTGACGTTTTTTTATGGGTTTAGAATTGTAGATGTTCCTTTTCCCATTTATTAGAATTGTTAAAAGAAACTGAGAACGTTGTAATTTCCTTCCTTTTAGGTATTAGGAGTAGCTTGATTATTTATTTGTTTAAGAATTTTCATTTGGAGAGTACTTACTTGGGGCAAAGGGGATATTATTTTTGTAATTAATAAAATTTTATTATCATGTTGCCTGCAAATCTCCACAAAAGATATTCACTGGACTAAAGATAACAGCTGTGGCTTCTGTTTTGTTTTAAAACAAAACAAGATAGAGTATTCTCTTTCAACACATTCTCAACACAGAATATCCTCTCTTCAAGCCTTTGTTCCACTCTACGTTGTAAAACTTCGAATAAATTGATTGGATAATATTTTAGAATTGATTAACAACAAAAAATGTAGGAATATCTCGACAGATGCAAGTAAATTCGGAGTAGAAATCCAAATATATTCGGAGAAATATCTAAATGAGGCAAATAGAAGAATTGATCATGTAACCCAAGAACGAAGCTCTTGGTGTTCCTACAACAATCAGATGCAAAGCCCAAAGTAAGGCCTTAAATACAATGAACTAGGGCAGAACAATTTCTAGATAAACAAAAAGTGGCACCAGCAGTAGTGATAGCAAGTTAGCAAGAACAATTTATGTGTAACATGGCATGGTCACATCCTGTTGCAACCCCAAACACTTTTAGACCATATTACGCCAATCATCATCCATGGCTCACATACGATTGAGGAGAAACGAACTTCTACATCCATTAAATCAAATTCTAGTCATATGCCATTTAGGGGTTGGAATATTAATAGACCTAACAAAGGTTATCCATTCATTCATTATCTATTTAGAGTCAGTAGTATTTTAAGTAAGTTCTGCTTATTTGTTCTCCCTTGAGATCTTAAAAGGATATTTGCTTCCTATGAATACTGCATATCCCCTGAGCATCAGTGCTTTAAGAATGATTTTTACATTCCTATATAGGGTTTTATCTAATTCCACTGAATTAAAAAATCTGTACTTGAACAAAATACCTATAATAAGATATGAGAATGTACAACTGAGACACTACTAAAACTCAATCTACAAGACTTCCAACTAAATAAAATGGGTATTGAGCTCATATACAGGGAAGGAACTAACAGAATTCGCAGTCCAGGCAGGCTATCTGCCCAAGTAAATGAGCACCATGTGGGCCCATTCAATGATCAAGTGCACACTTTTAAAATGTTAGTGCATCCCTTATTCCCTTTAGATTTTGTCCACCATATAAATTGATGTCTACTTTAATACATTCCTACCATTACATTATATGTCATATATGAAAATATTCATCTAATATTTTTATTTTAGATTTCAAAATTAAGGGCTATTCCAATTAATTAATTCTAATTCTAATTCTTTTGTTTCGAGGAAAAGATATCCAATCAATTCGTCTTATTTAGATGAGATATAATGAAATCTTTTTGAGATGGGCCCTGAAATGAGGAAAGTTGCAGTCTCATTCCAAATAGGTGCCCGTAGTGAATCTCTTCAACAAAGTCTTGCTAGCTTGATTCGTTAGAAAAATCACCTCATTTAATAAATGAAGCTACAATTTCAAGGAAAAAAAAACAACAATCTTAAATCTTTAAAGAAACACAAAGAAAATCATTTAACCGATACATAGGTAACTAGATATTAACGATGTAAAATTTCACCACTAATTAATCACTCTAACCATGTAATCTTGACCACTTTCAATGAACTATGAATAATCAGATAGGGTCAAGCTTGATAAAACCCCATACTCTTCGTACTTTTTAAACCACACCAAATTAAACAGTGCCCATGTGACTCGTTTAAAGGGAAGTTCCTCTTATATGAGAAGAAAAAAATTCTTGTTCGGATCAAAGGCCAGGCCGGCCCTCTTCCCACAAGAAGGGACTTAAAAAACTCTCAGTATGTAAAAAGAGGGCAAAGATGAGAGTATAGCAGTCTTCTGTCATTTAAAGAGTTCCTTTGCCATTTATCGAAGTGACTGAAAATTGGAGTCAGAGAAAAAAAAGAAGCACCTTTTTCCCCAAACAGAAATTCTCTCCACATTCAATACGTGAAAGAAGCAAAGGGAAGAAAAACCTATTATTTCCATATCAGGTGAAGTGGAGGTTTATGAATAAGGGGCAAACGGAGCTAAAGAATTCATTTCTAATGTTAGCCTGATTCAGTAGTGTGCAGAAAGCAGCAGCTGCTGCAGTCATTTTCGTGAAAAATCGATTGTGTGTCTATAATATTATACATGGAGGATTCAGGCAAACAAACAATAATACCTAAAGAGGAAGCACCGACAAGCAGCTTTGGCCATAATTCATCTCATCAAATCAGAATGTAGTAGTGACGATAATAAAATTATCTGTCTGCTTCAAAGAACAAATGATAAAATTGTTTCTTTCACAATTCTCACCTGCCAAATCCTCACAAAATGGTGCTAGATGCCATCGAAAGGAGTCTGAACTCTCAAGATACTAATAACAACAGTCAGAATTCATAAATGGAAAGAAACGGTCTAAAGCCAAAAATAATCTTAGAAAAAATATTATATATATCATATATAAGAAGAAGGAGCTCAACACCCAAGAAGCAGGTGACAGCGGCTTAATCTATAGCTAGTAGATGATAATTTGTCTCAATAATGCGACTTCCTATCATGGATGATGTGAAAATGGAAATAACATATTATCAGACACGTACTTGAAAGTAAACGCAACGCTGGATTGGTTTCCTCAATCCGATAATCCAGCCTTGCTCTTCAGATGATGCTTGAAGTCCATGATATCACCTCCCCATCGTGTCACGGTCTGATTCTCGCAGACCCATATCTCCTTGGCCACCTGGTTGATGAGCCGGAAGTCATGGCTGACAAGAACCATTCCCCCATCCCACTCATTCAGTGCCTCTGCCAGAGAGTCAATCGTCTCTATGTCGAGATGGTTGGTAGGTTCGTCGAGCAGCAGCAGGTGTGGCAGTCTCCACGCAAGCCAAGCGAAGATCACCCTGCTCCTCTGGCCATCCGATAAGTTCTTCATCGGCATCACCTGTGCCTTGCCCGTCAGCCCAAATCTCCCAACCGCCGCCCTCATCTTTTCCTCCTCATTACCAGGATATTCCCTTATCATGTACTGAAGTGCTGACACCTCCATGTCGAGTTTTTCCGTCAGGTGCTGATGGAACTGAGCAATCCTCAGATGGTTGTGACGCCGGACCATGCCGTCGAGGGGCGACAGCTCTCCAGTCATCAGCTTCAGCAGAGTACTTTTCCCAGCCCCATTAGGACCCACCAGCGCTATCCGCGAGTCCAAATCGACTCCAAAATCTAGATTCTTGTATATAAGATTATCCGGCGTGTAGCCAAAGCTGATCTCCACAAATTGCAGTACAGGTGGGGGAAGCTTGCCCACATCAACAAAGCGGAAGACCAACACTTGGTCCCTAACCACCTTCTCAGTAAGCCCACCTCGTTCCATCTTTGCCAATGTTTTCTCCTTGCTCTGTGCCTGGCGGGCCAGTTTTGCAGATCCATGCCCAAATCGAGCAATGTATTCCTTCATCGATGCTATTTGCTCCTGTTCCCATTTATACTGCTTCATTTGGTTCTCTTCAAGTTCTTTTCTAGTCTGAACATATTGATCGTAGTTGCCAGTGTAGAGTTTTAGTTGCTTGCTCTGCATGTGTATGATGTTAGTACAGACTCCATTCAGAAAGTCCTGAGAATGGGACACGACAACCAGAATTCGATCAAAGTTCTTCAATGTCTCCTCCAACCACACACATGCTCTAAATCTGTTGAGAACATAATTTGGAAGAATATAGCAATTAATGTCACAATCTATTAAAAAACCAATTATAAAAGCTTGTGAAGAAATCTCCTACCATAAAACATATAATTTGATGAAACATACTTAAAACATAAATGAAGTGAATTCAAATGTATAATTGCATTCTTTTGTAAAACATAGCACACTTGCCAACCATCGGCAAACCCTAAAATTAGTAGATCAAAATAATCACTGGAGCTTATTTTGTTCAATAGCAGATAATTAGCACCACAGAATAACACATGAAAATAAGTTGAACTAAAGCAATGAACCTTACCAAGATGGTTAGTGGGCTCATCAAGTAGAAGGATCGTAGGGTTCATAAAGAGGGCCCTTGCTAAGGCAATCCTCATACGCCACCCACCAGAGAAATCTCGAGTTTTCTTAGCCTGCATTTTCTTGTTGAAACCAAGACCGTACAAAATCTCAGCAGCTCGCTTCTCAGCAGTTGATACATCCAATGCCTCCAAGCGCTCATAAATCCGTTCCAGGGCTTCTCCACCACCACCATCCTGTGACCAAGTGATGGATTTTAGACAAATAACAAATGACACAAAACCGTATAATTTAGGCATAAGAACTTTGTGCCATTAACATACTTCTGCCAAAGCTTCTGCTTCTTTCTCTAGTTTCAGCCTCTCCTCATCACACCTTATGACTGCATCGAGCGAAGACAAGTCAGAAGCTTCAATTTCATGAGAGAGATGAAAGATGTCCATGTGGTCAGGAATAGGAAGCTCTCTGCATCCTATCGCAGCAAGAAGTGTAGACTTCCCACAACCATTTAAACCAAGCAATCCATAGCGCCTGGAGAAAAGTAATTTCCCATTACGGTTGTGTCCAATGAATATGCTTTACCAGCTAGAGTTAATAGAGATATCAATAATTTAAGGATGAGATGCCCAACATCAACATACCTGCCATAATTGAGCTCAAGTTCAGAATCTACTATGAGGTCATGACCATGGAAGGTAACTGACAAAGACTCTATCTGCAATAGAGACCATAAACTGAATGGGATTAGAGGTTGTAAAGAATATTCTACTCCGAACCCATATATGCACAATTTTTCAACAACAATTGCCAGCATAAGCATTGAAGAATTAAACCTCATTCAGAACTCAAAACGTAGTTGACTCATCCAACACGCCTGGGCCTTGGTTATGATCAATTGATTAAACCATGCCAATTCATCTAAAAGTTGCAACCCTTTTTAAATCATTCTTTGGTAACAAGAAGCATATCTAATATCTATATATTTTGGGGACCACCAACATCGATCATTTATGCAAGATTGACATGTGAACCACCATCATGATATGCACTGGTACCCGAAAGATGAAAGGAGAGCCTAGAAAGTCTAGAGTCACGGAAAGATGGAAAACTCTACCAATGATTTCTTTGAGCTTAATATTGATGGAGCGGCAAGGGGAAAGCCAAGCCCAGCAAGAGTAAGGGTATTACATTGATGTTTAGGGTACTATGAGGTTAATCTTTTCAATTCCAACTGGGGTTAAGGGCTCAAATGAAGCAGAGATGTTGGGTACATTGGGGGGGATTCAGTTTAATGCAACTCAATGTGCTAAGGCAATAGGTGCCCACCATGGAAGTCAATATCGATATCCAGGATATAAGAAGACTCTGTTCAGGAAAGGATATCATCTTCAAGCACGTCAGAAAAGCAGTAAATGCTATTGCAAATTTCTTAGCAAAAGCTGTGATGAAGGAAGTGATCTTCTGTGTCTTTTGCAGATTGTTTATTTACAGCCTTGATCTTCTTCCTTTTTGTTTGCCCCCCATCTGCTTAGGATGGGAGTTTTTGTAGTGTTGCATATTTTTTTAACTTCTAATAAAAATTTCTTTGGTTAAGAGTTTAAAAAAAAAAAAAAAGAGAGAGTCCAAACCCAACCCCCTCCCTCCTCTCCTCTCTTTGCAAAAATAAATAGATAAAATCCATATATATATATATATATAAACCCCAAGAACCATCCAAAACCTTCATATCTGCAATGAATTGGAGCAAAATATAATGATATAATCAACTAATCCCAACCATTCAATTTATATTGTTTCGATCTTCTTGTAAAGAAAATATTCATTAAACAAGCCAGACAATCACTAAAATTCCATTGGCTAATTCTGTGTCTCATAAATACAAGGCACAAGCCACAATAAACCCCAAGAACCAACAAAATTAAGAAAATAACATAAACGAGACATACAATCACTAACATTCCACTCGCTAATTCACCGTTATGTGCCTTATAAATGCAAGGCCCAAGTCACAAAACCCCAGGAACCAAAAAAAGAAAAACTAAGGCCAGCATAAACTCTCATTCTAACAAAACCTATATAACAGGAACCCTTCCAAGAATCTTCCCAGCGAAACACATTCACATCAGAATCAGTGGTAACGGTGATTTGATTAATAATAAAAAAGATAAGGCCAGAAGTACAAAACACATCAAAGTAAAAAAGAAAAGCACAAAAACCAAGCCCCCAAGCCCGATGCACCCAAGAAAATAACAGCAACCCGAGAACAAGAAATTAGCACAAGTCAAAACACTCTTTCCATGCTCTCAAAATGTCCAAGATAGAGAAGTCCTGGAACTCGGGGAGAGAAGAATCCCAGGCAGCACATTTGGCCAAAATTCGCTAGAAGACACCATTGGGGTTCTTGGCACTATTCCTGAAAACACAGTTGTTTCGTTTCTACCATAGACTCCAGATGGTGGCAAAGAATACTAAACGCCACATCAACGAGCATCTGGTAGAGATGTGAGGAATCTCCCATGCGGAAGGGCTACAGAAGCTAGCATGGGCTAGTGATTGCCGAAATGACGCAAAACAAAACTCCAAACCGCCGAGGAGAAGGCATAATGAAGATGCAAATGGTCGACGTCTTCTGAGGCAATAAGGCAGAACGGGCTCTAAAGACCAAGGTTCTGTCCATCTTTTGAAGATGATCCTAGGTGAAGATATTTCCCACGCCAGCAGTCTGGAAGAAGCAAATAGCTCCAGGGGGGGCTTTGGAAGACCAGACCGCTGGATTGACTGTAGGAATCAAAGATCTCTAGCAGCTCTAAATGTTAAAAAAATCCACTGAGAATGAGTTTGAAGGGTCATGCCACCATTCCAGTGAGTCCCCATCTTGAGCCCTGATACGAAAAGGGGAAAGCTGCATGAGGCAAGAAAAGGTGTCAGCTTAAGAATCTGTGAGGTTTCTATGGAGGCAAAGATCCTAAACCATCTTACCTCCATAGAGATAGTAGAACCAAAGATGAACCCTCCAAAGGAGAGAGACAGTGAGTAGAAAAAAGAGAAGGAAATTGATTCGTGAGGGGGAGGAGTTATATTAGATATCTGATCGAAAACTAACACGATCCCCGCGACCCACTTTGAATCTGATTCCTTGCTTGCTTAAAACTTGCAACACAAGCATAAATAGCCCACCACATACCTGATGCCCTTCGAGGTGTAGGATTGATGTCTCATCCTTGGTTCCAAATTCTACGCTTTTCAATCAGAAGATCTACCAAGGGTTGTTATCTATCCCTAGCCGCCATAACTATTTGCAGCAAAGAGCCTGATTGCTCTCCAATAGTGGATGAACACCAAGGCACCCTCCTTCTAAAGGGAGAAAAACCAACTGCCAACTCACAAGGTGATCCTTTTTCTTTTCTACCTGATTGCCCCGTAGAAAGTCTCTAATGATCTTCTCCAAAGATTGGTTGACCTTTTCAGGGCAAAGGAATGCAGAAAGGAAATAAACCAGAAGTGCATATAGAACCAACTTCAACAAGGTTAAGCACCCCCAAAGGATAGGTATCTAGCTCTTCACAAGACAAGTCTCTCATTGAATTTAACAATCACTAGTTCCAACAGAGAAAAACTTGGCGTCCTGATGCAAAAGGGAGACCCAAGTAAGTGGACGGAATAGGTGCAAAATGACAGTCCATCAGGTCGGCCATAAAAGATAACTCGAATCCATTGAGATTGATACCAAAAATCTCACTCTTTGAGTAATTATTACACAAAGAAGAAGATTACTCAGACCACCAAAAGGATAGCCTTCACATTCCTAACAGACTCCTCATTGGCTTTGCAAAAAAAGTATCATCAACAAACTGCAGGCAGTGAAACTCCATTGAGAAGAACTCGATCATATATCCACGAATGAGGGACAATCAACAACTCTAGAAAGACCATGACGAATACAGCCGGAGATAGTGGGATCTCCTTGACGAAGACCATGGGAGCTACAGAAGAATCCTTTCAGAAAGCCATTGACGAGAAGTGAGAAGTAGGCTGTGGAAATACACTCTGCTGTCCAGATGCACCATTTTCTTCCAAACCCCATGCTAGGGAGAAGAAGTGAAGGAAACTCCAATTAACCATATGATGAGCTTTCTCTAGATCAATCATGCAAACCAAACATTCCCTTACCAGACTGTGATAGGAGTCGATACACTCATGGACGGTAATGGCATCATCCATGATCTGCCTACCTGTCACCAAGAGCCGACTGAAAGGGAGAGATCAAACTAGGCAAGAAGGCTTTCAATCTGTTGGCTAGGAGCTTTGAGAGAATCTTGTATGGACCTAAGAGACAGATATGCCGAAATCTCTGAGTGAAGATGACGGGTCCTTTTCTGAGACAAGGACAAGGAAAGAAGCATCGATGTCCTTGGACAGTCTGCCCCTCTAGACATCACAATCAATATAATCTACAACATCCCCTAATTGATTATGGGTCAAAATTCATGATGGATTTTAAAAAACCTAATGTCTCAAACAGCATATACAACTCAATCCCCTACCCTAATATAAATAGGGTTCCAACAAAGTGCCCTTCCTAGGTTCCTTCCACGTACATGAAAGAGAGATGAAAGCAAAATCTACTAGACATTGCCATGGCATCATTTTGCTTCTCAAATTTAAAATGTAGATTATTCCTACTTTCTTCAATAAAACATAAAAGCTGATCAATGTCCTAGCTAGACATGGATCCACCATTTTGGAAGGCCTAGCCAAACCTTCATAATTAAAAGCATACTATGATGCCTAGACACGGTGTGATTATGGCAAGGACACTGGATTTCATACATAAAAGTGAAGCGTTTGACATGGACATGTGGGTGTTCAACATAGACATTGAAGCGTCTATGCAACATAGGAAGTATAAAATCCAGAAGTTAGCTATCTGTTCAAGCATCATTTTGCACCATAAATTTAACATGACAAACTTTGTTCTTCGATAGAACAAAAATATGATTATAGCCCATTCTAACATCACTCATACGGCTATAGGAACCCCATGTTTTCATCCTGAACAAAACATACTAAGTAAAGCAAATCTTGAATCTTAGAACCCCAGTAAAAATATAAGATACTAAAATGTTAAATGTACTTTAATGAGAGACCCCAAATGAGGAGGCAAAAACTTGTTAATATCAATATTGAATTCAAACATTCATGAGGTTGATGACAATGAACCTAGTCCACTTCTTTTCAACCATACATGAACTAGTCCAAAATTGTAAGACAATGAATCAAAATCATTGTCTTACAATTTTAGAAAATCAAAATGTTCAAATAAATTGCAAATGTTAAAGAATAATAGCAAAACAATTAGTTCAGAAAATAGACATCTAATAGATTTGATGCTTTTAATTAATAGTACCCCTATTTTTTTATCAAAAAAAAAAAAAAAAAGAAGAATTGGTTAACAACAAAACTGACATAACAACACATCACCATTACGACTGTTGATACAGAGTTCTAAACCCGTGTTCATGACATAATTCTGTACCCCAAAAAAAATGCAAAGAAAAACAATTCCTGGAAATGCGTTGTAAATTTTAAGTTGGAAAGCTAAAATAGCACTAGTTGTAGATATCATACTTGATTGATTATAAAGTCTAACCTCAACAAGAGCAAGACATCATAACACCAATTAAAGGTGGGCCAGACATCAAATTATTTAATATTTTTGCCACAAGAATCTGTAGCTTGAATTCATGAAAATCATGAAAGAATGAATATTTGTAAGTGCACAGACAGAGTAGAATGGGCAAAACAAATTTCATTCTTCTGATTCGGAAACCAACATTTCACATTTACACTGTCTCATTTGTTCAGCGCACTTGATTTGCAATCCAGCATTACAATCCAAGAATTAAAAAAAGGATAAATGATTAAAAACAGGCGCAGAACTACAAGTTACATTCAGTGAACTCCTATAGATGAAAATTAAGTACCTAAAATGCACATCTTCCTGCCATTATCTCCTTCATGATGGTGAAGATGAAACAGGGAAAGCAATAGCTAGTTTCCTTCATCCCCATGATTTTTCCAATGCTATTGAATAACTCTTTGACATGGATGCCCTTTTAAATAAGGCTTTTGACCCCTCCTTACTTTGAGGGGCTCCAACATTCACTTAAACTACAGTTCATTTTCTATATACAATCATATATTGTTACAAAAAATTAACAATCTAAACACATTGACCTCAATATCCTCGATAAAAGGAATATTAAAGGTCATTTGAATCCAAAGTCGTGATTATGCTCCCATCAATTTCCAAACCCTTTTTTTCTTTTTGAATGTCAACTTTCTTATTGCGCTTTGATTGATCAGAAGTTATCATAGTACCACACACAAACAAGATCTAAAGATTACTCATTTCTATTTTTAAATATTAGGAAAACTCAGCCTTGCAAAATCTCATTTCTCAGAAGTGATCAACTGCCTCTTTTCATTGATTAGGACAATAGTCAATATATATTGGCAACAAGCACGCAGATCACTGTTTCCAAATCTAAAATGCAGTTCAAATTCTCGAACTTCCATACAATGATAAATTGATAATGTAAGAAAGCAACCAATCTAACAAAAACCAAGCCGTTTCATTGTGATAAGCATACCTGCACTCATTAGAACCAATTTTGTTCCGCTCACCTCTCTGTCCTCTTCTGGCACGTTCTGCTATGATCCAGCACGTTTAGGTGCTGGCTCTTTTTGTTTTTTTTTTTTTTTTGTTTTTTTGGTACAAATTTATAATTTAAGAGATAATGACCCTTACACATGTTTCTTACTTTATCAAAGTGCATATGTTAACAATTTTATACATTTTTTTTATAGATTACAGTTTAATGTTGAACATATTTAGTTAATTTTTTTTTTTTCATTTCATGTTTCATTATGTTTTTAAGTTTTAGTATTAACCTTTTCTAGAACTGAATGCCGAAACAACCAGAAGACCAAAACTATCTATTACAGAGGTACTGGCAGAGTCAGTAGAATGGATCTAAAGAGGGTAAATATATATATATATATAAATACATATAAAAAAAGGAAGGAAGAGTTAGGGTGAGCTCACATGTATATCTCTGGAGAGAGGATGGGAAGCGAGGACGCCAGTGCACGTCCGATCCGAAATCTGGAGAGAACCTACACCGTTCGAGAGCTTGTCAACGCCGTTCTGAGAGCCAGTCGCGGCCGACTTGGAAGACGCTGCAGCGGCAGCAGATTTGCCTCCTCTCTTAGCAGCCGCTGCTGCCTTCTTTGCGGCGGCCTTCTTCTTGCTCGCATCGGACACCATGATTCCTACTTCGAAAGAGAGATCGAACAGCAGTTAAAAAGGGATAGATAGATCTTTGGAGAGAGAGATCGAAACCCTAGCCTAGAAAGAGAACGGAAATTCAATCGAGGAAAACAATTATCCGATCGGATAGCTGAGTTTTGAGGAGGCTTGAAGAAAAAGGGATTTGGTACGAAATTTGCCCCAATTCAAGGTTGGGTTTTGAAGATATGGCAACCAAGGCCAAGGATACAGAGGGTTTTGACATAGGAGGTCTGTTTGGTATTTATAGCGGAGGAACGAGGAAGGAGGCCTATAGCCCGGTGTCCTGATAAAAGCGTCCGCGACGAAATCACTCAGCTGACGAATAAACGAATTTTCCTCTCAGTCGGTGTTAGGTGTGCAATTTGGTTAGAATTGAACACGAAGTGAGTCACTCGTACGTCTACGGACTGTGGTTCATGTTTCACAATGTATTTGAATCTTGATATATTTAAAGGATGTATATTAATTAAAATTAAATATTTACCACTTATTATCTAAATTCATATTTTATGTAGCAGTAGATTGAATTGAGTAATTTTATTTTTTAAGAAAATCTTATATATATTTTAATATTTTATATACCCTATTATACAAAGATATTAAATTTGATAAATGGACCTTTTCTATAAAAATTCAATATACCCTTTTCAGAATATGCCAATCTGTGATGCAACATGTATTGTTTTGTTTATAAAGCATAATGATTAGTTTCTAGTTTATTTAATATTTTGATTTATGATTTTTATAAAAAAAAATATTATATAAATTTTGAGAATTGAATTACTGTTAAAAAATAATATTTTTGACATGTTTAGGACCAAAAAAAAGGAAATTGTTAATTAAATGTGTAATATGATTTGAATTTTTATTTTCTTTTTGTGGGAGCGAGATATAGTCTGTTGGTAAGACTAAAAGTGTCGTGGATTCGTGATTTGTAGGAAGCAGTGTGATTCGTGGGAGTCCCGTTTGGGAGTTAAGAGAGTGAAACAAGAAAGATATCAAAGCCCTCACACACGTGTCGGGAGAATTGAGAGGGTGTGGAAAAGGAAAAGCCATCTCTTACGGTCTATGGAGTCGGCTCCGTGTGTGATATGCAACGACTGCGGACCACGTAATGGAATGCTGACCGTCCATTAGGTGGGCCATCACCGTCACTCCCTCGGCTACAAAATTTGGGAAAACATTTAGTTCTAACTTCCAAGTATAAACATCAGAGAGATCAGTATTTTTAGAAAGGTTGCTTTCATTGAAATTTGATAAAAACTTTAGGCTGGCCATACAGACACTCCATTGCAGCAGACACCGCATTTTAATTTTATAGTAGAAATTACGTTTTTACCCTTCTACGTTGAATCGACCGAACGAATATGCAGTTCATTTTCGCTTTGACTGATCGATCTTAAGTGTATAGAATCGTGCGATTGAACAGACAGTTCATTTTAACTTCGTCTGATTGATCCTAAAAAGGTATTCAATCGATTGGATGATCTCATGTGATCGTCCGATTTATTTTAACTGAGAGTTCGAAATTCTGACAGTCGGCCTCTGCTGTGAAGATCGATCACACGATCACTTTTGTTCAATCGATCGATTGAATACCCATATAAGTTCGATCGCACGATCTCAGAGGATCATTCGATTGATTTTAACTAAGAGGTCAAAAATTTGACAGTCGACCTCTGTTTGCCATTCATGATGAACCAGATAAGGAAATTATCGAAATAGGTCACCTGGCTACTATGCCCTTTTCTAGGTAAAATATTTTTTGTAATAATGTAATAAACAATTCAAATTTCAAGAGTTAGATCAATCAGTGCGGGCTTATCTGTTTTAACAATATCAGTCCGTCGACACATTTGTTGCATGGCCTCCAAGGGAATTAATCCAGCAACATCGGTAGGCCATGAATTAATCGGACGATTCTCTGAGATCGTACGATCGAACTTATAAGGGTATTCAATCGATCAATTGAACAAAAGTGATCGTGCGATCGATCTTCACAGCAAAAGCGTACTGTCAGAATTTCGATCTCTCAGTTAAAATCAATCGGATGATCACGTGGGATCATCCGATCGATTGAATACCCTTTTAGGATCAATCGGATGAAGCTAAAATGAACTGTTTGTTCAATCGCACGATTCTATACGCCTAAGATAGATCGATTGAAGCGAAAATGAACTGTCTATTCGTTCAGTCGATTCAACGTGGAAGGGCAAAAACGTAATTTTCACTATAAAACCGAAATGCGGTGTTTGCTGGCAGAAAAAGGGGGTGTCTGTATGGCCAACCAAACTTTAGTATACTTTTATAAATTTTAATCAAATATGATAAAATTTATTAATATAGTCGATACAATTTCAACTTTTATAATCGATGTAACTATTTTTTTTTAATTATCTGAGATTGATAATATAATTTTGATCACATGTTTAGAATTCAATGAGCTAGGGATGTAAGTAGATCAATTTGAGCTGTTTTGATTTTTTTTAATTTATTAATTTTTAATTCTTAAAATTATATAGTATTTAATATATATATATATTTTTTAGGAGCTCTATGTTAAAAATATTTTTTTTGAATAAACTTAATTACATAAATAGAGTCCAGGTAGAACTGGTATAGAGATATGGAGTATAATCTTGATTGGATGAAACCTAAGCAGTTGCAGTTAATCGAGGATTTAAGTCATCCAAATATATGATATTTAGTAATAACAGAAATTTAGTGATAATAAAATTATATACTAATATGAGAATTAAAAAATTAATCCCACTAATTATTTATAACCATTTAATTTAATCGAAGTAAAATATTTAGTTAAAGTAGAGTTCTCTATCGACTATCAATTTTATTTACTTAAATTAAATGAATAAAGATATTTAAAAACTTACTTTCTATAATCGACATATAAATTATCATTTTTTTATTTAAGAAGCTATTTTAAGTTATAAAAACGAATCATTCTAAGTTTTAAGCATGCCAAGTGTGGTTCCAAACTTTTAATAAAAGACTTGAGCAGACCCAGGTTAATCTGAATCTTGAATTTGTTAGAATTGTATTGTAAAGGATTTATCTCAATTTTAAGTTTAAAATGTATATATAGACTTTATTTGATCTCTGATTTATTTGGGCCCAAAATGGAAATTTTATGTTATTTATTAAATATAAACTATATGTTATATAAATTTCGTATTTATACAAAATCTAATTAAAGAAAATGAATTTTTATAAATTATTACTTAATTTTTTTTTTTAAATCACTGAATTGCCATAAATGGCGCCCATTTCGTCATTCTATGTAATTTATTTACTCTCTCTCTTCAATCCAATGGAGTCGGATCGTGGCAGATAAAGAGAATTGTACCCATCTAACCCGGGCAGCGGCTGCTCAACAGCTGCAGGATCCGCATCTCCCTGCTCCGAAGAAGACTCGACCCGCATTGGAAGAACCAGAATCTGGGTTCGGGTCACGAACTCACGAAAGAGAAGCCTGTCGAGGCTATAAACGGAAGACGGACATGGATCCGAACATCCACGACCCGCAGATGTGCACTCCTTCTGCGTCAGATACCTCTCAATATCTCTGCTCCTTAGAGGTACTAAGTAAATGCAAATCCAAGGTTGGTTGTTTGGGTTTTGGATTTTGGATTTTGGCTGATTTGGAATTGGTTTGTGATTGATTTTGTCTGGCAATTTTGGGTTTTCGGTTTTGATTGTCGTTTGATTTTGGAAATGGTTTTAGTTTTCGTTTAGTTTAGTTTTTAGATTTTACTCAGCTACTGGAAAATTTCTGCAGAGATTATCATTCAAAAAAAAAAAAAAAATTCTGCAGAAATTATGATTATCTATATTATGAAATTAATGGATTCTTTCCACATTATTTACCATGTTTGTTGGCTTGAAGTTACAGCTTTAATCCGAGAATTACACAGCTTTGGTGATTTGAGATTTGATTATCCAAAAATAACACTTTCAAATGAAAATTTACAGATTTCCAGAGATTAAATTCTTCAGAATTTTATAATTCTCACTTCATAATTCCTATTTATTCAAAGATCAAATTCTTTGTAAAGTTTTTGAGATTCCAAAAGATTTCGATTCTATCTAAGAATTCTAAACTACCTTGGGTCTATTTTTCTAATCAGCGGTATCCTCTTCAACATGAAGGTGAGACTAATTTTATGAGCATATATAAACCTTCTAATTCATACATACTGGTTTAGTTGATGGAAAGTTAACATGAGGAATGACCTGAAAGAGGTGAGTGTGAATTGAATTCAAGACTTCGTTTGATAAGGTGAGCGTGTTCGTCAACCACCTCTTCCAAGTCAGGCAAGAGATGCTTCAACATAGAGAATTCTTCTCATGAGTAAAAAGTGGATGAAAATTATTATGTGGGGTGCTGATAATGAAGCCATATGGAACAATTTCTTATTTTCTCATACTTTGGAAAAAAAAAAAACAAATATTTAGGAGATTCCCCTCATTTAGATTACCTTCTGCCAATCCAAATCATAGTTTAAAACTTGAAAAATGCTGGGTAAGTCAGCCTGGAATTGGCTCGATTGAATTTCCAATGACAATCAAATCTTACTCTGTTTATGAAAAAGGAATCTCAAGTGAAAGGACTAAGCCTGATGAGCCCATTTGAAAGCCCGAGTCCGAATATGAGCCCCAAAGCAAGTATTTTTGGATAAATTATTTGGTAAAAAACATTAATTAAAGTCTGTTTTGTATGAAGTATGAGTTTTAATTATTGAATTATAAAATAACTATTAAGTAAAGTACACATTAGGTAATAAGTTCAAATTATGTAGGACATTTTTTTTTATTTTTTTTAAGAATTGTGAAAATACAATTGGGCAAATTGAAAGATAACCGAATGTTTTATGTGTACACGAAATTCCAAAAATTCAAATTGAAGTCACATGATTTTAGTTGTAATACCTCATCTGGGCATGTAAGAAGAAAGTCCCACATGGCCAAGGGACTTGGGGGTTGATGTGGGATTTAAGAGAGAGCAACCGTCCCATAAGTATGAGGCGTTTTGGGTCTGATCTAGTGGGTTTGGCCCAAAGCAAAATCTTAAGGGTTGATTCGGTCACCAATAGTTAATGGGTTGGACCAAGGGCTTAAAGAGGACAATATCATACTTAGAGAGTCGGGTCAAAGTCATTACATTAGTGTTCAAAATCAATAGTTGTCCTTGAGAATAATGGCTAGGATCAAAGGCCTTGATCTGAAATTTTTGAATGGGTTTATTTTACACGTAAATAATTTAGTGAACTTTCAAATCTAACCTGTTAGATTTCATAATTCTCAAAAATAGAGAAATGGACTAGGTGTGATGCACAATCTCATTAATATTTATTTTTTAATAGGTCTATGTAATCTGTCTGGACTCAGGCTTTTGGGCCAGCATATACATAAGTTTGGACCTGGCCCGAATAATGCTTGTGCACTGCCATGTGAGGCCTCATGTGTGTGACATGTAATAGTATGTTTGGAAAGCTCTATTTTAAGTATGGAGTTTACTAAAAATCACTTTGATTATACATATCAGATGTATTTTTCAATGGGACAAAATTTTAAGGATTAGAAAAATAAGTTTGAAGTCATCAAAGTTTGAAAAGCTTAAAATACACAACCTCATAAATCCAATCAAGATGATTTTTTGTGAGGCTCACGCCAAGGATGAAACCTTTTAATGAATCCCATTATAAGAACACGTGGCTTGCGTGCAGTGTAATAGTATGTGCGGGTGATCACTTATACTTGGAATACGATCATTTTTTACCAAAATGATGAAATTCATTTCTATTTGAGTTTTAGTTAAATGATTTTCTGGTTGAGAACTTTCTTTTCAACGCTTATGAATAGTGAGCATTTCTTTTATTTTGATGTTGATAGTTAGTTCACTGATTTAGTTCAACCACCTGACTGTTGCACATTAAATGCACTTCCTAAATCAGTGTCATCGATGGGTCGATAGTCATGGCACCGAGAGGTCGATCCATACGAGGGTTTCTATCTGGGGCAACACCATGCAGATAGAGTTTCATGTCCTGAAACTCGTCCTGCCCAGAACGACCTGTCGCCCTTTATTGAGGGGTCAATTATGGTACTCTCGATCGGTTTTGAATTACTGAGATATATGTTTTCTCGAGAGTCCACTTGAGTTCTAAGTTGCAGAACTTATAGTTATCATCGACGACTCGTTGACCGTGAATGGTCAGTTAAGTTCATCACCGAGGGATTGGTGCATACGAGACTCTTGATCAGAGGCATACCTAGAATGATAGTTCAATGTTCTATAACCTTTGTTGTGTGAATTAGCTAATGAACCAAACTCAGCTCCTCCAATATAACTTAACTTACTTTGAAAACTCTAACCCGTTTTTAGTTTGGGCTGGTCAATTTTGTGTGGGTCAATGGCTAGCCCATGTAATGCAATGAGCAATTGGGCCTCTATAGTGTGCACTTTGACTGTCTATCTTAAGAAAATATTTACTTTTTCTTTTGGTAGTAAAGTTTACTTTTCTCAAACCATTTCACCATAAGTATTTCTAAAAGCATGCTTTAGTTAGCTTAATAGTCCAAGCAAATGAAGATTAGCCTATTATTAATGGATCTATGGTCAAATAAGACACTTGTATAGCCAGATTACTCATGGGTCAACTCTGCCCATCCTAAATCAAATTTGGGTAAAGTCTTTTTAGCCTGAATTGCAACGGATTTATTTTAATGCATTGGGTTAGCCACTCATATTTTGGGTCAGATGAAAATGGTTTACGATGGCCCTAACTTAAGTTGCAACCCTAATTGCATCAAATATGAGTCAATTCAGCCAATATGATTCGGACTTGGTCAATACTGGTGTGAGTGTATCACTCGGACTCAGTTGTATCAGTTAGGACGAGGCAAGTTCATCAAATTTTAGTTACTTTTTAGTCAAATTCTGTCCAACAAAGCTGATATGACTCGATTCTGACTTGGGATATTTAAAACCTTGCTCCTAATTGTACAATCAAGTTGGGTCATGGCAGATTTGTCTGTAAACTACCCAAATGATCCTCTTTTCTGAATGTTGGTTTGATTTGGTCAAATGACCTGAGTTATGAACAGGGTATCGTATTGGCCGAGATATTTCGGATTTTGGACGCATGAGATATCTCGACCGATACGTTAAGTATCGGCTAGATAAAAAAAACAGTCAAGATCTCGGCCGACTTATTTTTTTTTTTTTTAAAAAAAATATTGATTGTGGGTCCGGTCGATATCTCGGCTGATATTCATCCGATACGGCCGAATATCGGCTAGATATCGGCCGATATTTATATTTTTAATTTTTTTTTTAAAAACAGCCTTTTTATTTTTAAAAATGACTTTTTTCAAAAAAAAAAAAAAACCACCTAGATTTTCAAAAAGATTTTGAGTAGAGAGAAAAAATCTTAGCCAATATGAAAAATCGGCCGAAATCTAGGCCAGTCCGATTTTTCAACCCTGGTTCTGAACCAGTACAAGTTTGTTGTGGCAACATTGCTTCCTCTTTCAGAGATTCCAAGTCTTTATTTTGAAGATTTCAAGGTACAATTACTGGTAGAAAGTTTCAAAACTGGTGTATATAATTGGATATGATCAAAGGGTTCTATGATAAAGAGACTATATAAGAAATAATTCAGATGTGAACTTGTTTTTGGAGCAGATATCATGTTGCAAGCATAGTTGGCTATTCTGTTTTGGTATTATTACTATGTTTCATTCATTTTGATTTTTTTTTTTTATAGAAAAGATGGATATACTGTTTTAGAAAAATAATAAATAATATGTAAATCTTTTTACTTAAGAGGGGAAAATTACAAAATCCTTGTACATGTTCTATATTTGGACATAAGGGCCTGTTGTCCCAGGTTATCATGAAGCAAAGCTGTTAAATTATTATTTTCTTTTTTGAATTTAGATGTAACTTTTTATAATATTTATTTGATGTATCTTAATCATTTGCATTGATTATGATGAATAAAAATATTTATCAAATAATTATTTTTATTTTAGAAAAGTCAAGAGTTAAAATGATCAATGAGTCTATTTTTTAGAGTGCCCATTCTAATACGGGCATACTCTTTTAGGAGACACGTGTTTTAGTGAACTTCCACTCTGCGTCCATCCGTCGGTACGGATTTTAGTGGATTTTCAGAAATCGGTTCACTTTCCACTGAATCGGTGCACGACCGGATCACTTGGAAATGGAATTTTGAGGAAAGTGATCCAGTCAGTGCACCGATTTGGACTCTTTCACGTCTCGAGAAATCGGTGCACCGACCGAATCACTTGGAAATAGAAATTTGAGGAAAGTGATCAAGTCGGCACCAATTTCTTGAGACGAGAAAGAGTCCAAATCAGTGCACCAACATTTCTATTTTCAGTTCTACATTCTTAATAGTTATAACTGCGAGACACTTAAATTTCAGTAAACTGGAAAAAAAATCCGGTATCTTACCGTAAATATTAAAATGTCCCTAAAATTTATCAGACAATAAAAATAATTAAAAAATCAAAAATCCGTATCTCTTAAAAAAAGTCTTTCCATATTTAAAAATAGTCAATCTCATATCTCTTAAAAGATGTTTTCATGTTAGGATGCGACCCATTTTTTATAGATAGTGTTTTTAAAAAGTGTATTTATCTATATAATATTTATTTGATGTATCTTCGCATCATTTGCATTGATTACGATGAAGCGGCGGATCTGTGCAGTGGACGGCAAGATCTGACTGTCGACACCTTCGCTCAATCTCTCCTACACCTTTCTCATCTCTCTCTCGTCTTAATCAAATATGTTCAATTGCACGCTTGCACGGAAGAGTGGGTGTTGGACGCTCCTTAGTCCTTACATTTTTTATCTGATTTTAAGAAGTGGTTAAAATATTCTCATTTTAATGCTCCCATTATTTATTTATATTATTTATTATTATTTTTTAATATAGATTTTTTTTTAAATTTACGTATGAGAAATCATAGAAAATCTAGCGTAAAACTCCCACGAATCAATTTCTCTTAAAATACACTAAGTTAAGCCATGGAGACTCGAACTTGGTTCCTCTCGCTTCTTGAGGTGAGAGGTTAACCTGTTGCGCTACACCCTATGGAAATTAATATGGATATCCTAATCTCACATTTGAAGTAAGACTAATCTCACGAGCATGTGTAAATCTCTTAATTCACACATAATCAATGAAAATGAGAGTGACATAAAGAAATTAAGGCCGAAATCAAAATCAAAACTTCACTTCATGAAACTAGCAGCTTAGTTGTAATTTCAACCCCCTCGAATTTACTATTCATTAATTTTCACCAGAATTACTGTCTCAATTGTAGTTTTTTTATTTATTTCCAATCTCATATAAATATATTTGCTAAATCATGTACTGGATAATTGATATCAATCAGGGATACAGATATCGGTCAATACGTATCATTCGATTTTTAACAGTTGTATAATATCGGCCGATACGTATTGTATCGGTCGTAGAGCCTTCATATCAGCCGATGTGGCCGATAAATTGCCGAATGATATCGGTCTGATATCGGCCGATATGATTAATATCGATATTTAAAAAAAAAAATTAAAACGGTGATGGGCCCGAGTCAAAATATCGGCTGATATTCAAAATATCAGCCGATATTTTACATTTTCAATTTTTTTTTAAAAAATAGTTTCTTTTTTTATTTTTTTATAATTTTTAATTCAAAAAAAAAAATAACAAAATAATACTAATATTTATAAAAACAAAAAACAAAAAGAGGAGTGCATGTCGGCCGGGCCGTTTTTCTCACCCCTGATATCAATAATGGGTTGCCATTTGTGTGGGGGCCTCTCATCATAGAAGCATCAACTCCAAGCGAAGAGACTGAGTAGGGCAACATGAATGAGGGCAAAATGAAGAACACAACGAGTCTTGGCGGTGACGCCTTTTCCAGCTATCAACAGCTACTTTTGTGTTTTTAGGTAAGACATGAATTCACGTCGTAAAAAATGTCTTCACAAGGTTACCTTTCGCAAGCATTGGATCCTTTTAAAAGAGAGACACACGTGTCCACAAGTATCAACTCAGTCGCTTAGTGAAAGCGCCGACACAATCTTTGAGTGAATTAAGAATCAACACGAGTTTAACATAACGTGTGAATCTTAAATAGTAAATCCAATTCAAATAAGCATTAGAATTAACTGAATTAAGTGAATTGGATGACTATCACATAGTAGATTTCAAAACAAGCCTCATAAATTTTAACAAAACCCTTAATAAATCACAACCTAATTTCTTGGCCACAATTAATTAAGTTGTTTCAAAAATATCAATGGATTTTAGTTTTAAACAAAACCCAGTGAATATCATGACACTGAAACAATTTCCAAATGGAATATCGGTTGAAGAGCAAGGACATCCCAAGTTTGTAGCGTTTTCTGCAATGTACTGGTTAATCCTGATTGTCATAAGCTCAGTAATTGGCTGAGCCGATTCTTAACCGAGTCAGAGTGGAGAGGACAAACTGATTTTCCCTCTTCATAATTTCTGAAATTAATTGAATCGGTTCTTGTAATTAATTAAACCCATGATTAATTAAAAATATCCCTATCCATATCTCAATGCAAAGAAACTTATATTTCCAAATACCCTCACTCTCATATAAAAAATTCCACCGTAGGCACGATCTTATCTACTCCAACCTTCGCTAAGAAGCCAACTACACTATTACCTGACCTCCTCACAGAGTCGTCTTCAATAACTAGATTGTCATTCCCATACAATGACGAGAGAAAGATCGTTATCTTAATTGATAATAACTCCGCCTCATTGGATTCTATTATATCTGTGGATTAAAAAAAAGAGCTAATATTAGCCTTCCTCTATCATCATGAATTATCCCTCTTATTCTAGTGAGATCAGATTTCCCTCTAGTAGCACCATCTGTACTAAAATTATATAATTCAACTCCTAATTTTGTTCAACTAACTTTCACCCTATCTCTCGTTCTTACTCCCCTCATGTATCCTTCTCGTGAAAGATAAAAATCTTCTACTGTACATCCCATGAAAACCTTACTAAATGCTAACTATATAAACCTTTAGAGTGCCCTCTAGCAAGAGACCTCTCTTCTTCATGTTACATTTTACTGATATCTTTCCTTTTGATCGCGATCCAAGTGAATACTTGAATAGTTGAGATCAAAAGAGAAATTACCTAAGAAATTCAAGACAAGAATTTTGAAATCCAACCTACTACGAAGTCTTTCTTTGTTAGGACACTCGGAGTTGAAATAAAAAAGAATTGATCTCTTCTAGTTGACTCTCAAATCTTCAATTTTAAATATTTCCTTTAATATATTGAATTCAATCATTGTAGTAAAGTGTCAAATTAATTTCACTCTTCTTACAAAATATACATAATAAATTTAAGCGGGTCATACATACACTTGATTTTCTGTCTCAACACACCTATTTTCGATTTTTGGATAAAATTATCATTCTACCTCTACATTTTAACTCATCTGAAAATGGGTGTGTAGGGGCCAGAAATCCAAGTGACTATATGAGTGGCCTAAATTTACTTCTGACAAAAAAATTCATGTGCAGTTTCTGTCTCGTGCCATTCTACACTTAAAAAGATGTTGTGTCACTTTCATACTATCAAGAAATGAAAACTGAAGAGAACACCTTCTGGGGATTATTATCAAGTGTGCAGACCTTGGTTTGGATTGTGATGGGTGCACTACAAGAATGTCCTTAATGGGGCAAGATGTTTCTCCAGTGGCCTAGTGTTCCTTACCCTTTATTCATTATTGAAGGCTCGTGAAGCGGTGAAGGTTTGAGTTGGGGATTGAGGAGGTTTTTAGGAAAAAAGGGGAAATACAGGGGGGTCTAAGACATTTAAATTTTTATTTATTTTGTTGAGGATAGGGGAGGAGGTGGTTCTAGCTATTTTACAGATCATAGTAGGGTAGACCTAGCAAGGATAGAGTCTGTTTAAACAGAGTTGGATGGAATAGTCTTCTAAATTTGAATATCATCCTCACACTCATATTGAAATAATTGTGCCAATTCAATGTGAATCAAATTTTACATTTATTAGAATCTAGCCTAAATATTTAATTTTTTTTTAATTTACTGTGTGAAAAATCGCTAGATGTATATAAACATCTTTGAATGACATCAAAATGTCTCTGATCACATATGCAAGTCTTGGAATGATGTAAATGTGTTTCCCATATGTGGGTCTAAATAGTTTGGACTCATCTAATCATATGTGCACTTATTTATTAAACAGAATAACTTGATCTGAACCAAACTCTTATAAAAAAAAATATTTATTTATGATCCAATGGTCAACTTGTATAACTAGGTTAATATTGGTTTGACATGTTTAATAAATGAGTAAAAGAAATTTACATCCCTTTAAAATAGGAAGGTCTCAATTTTATCAAATCTATAGTAGAGATTGTTAGCCAAAGTTTCATATTGTAAGTGGACCTTTGGGTCTTAAGGTTTATAAGCACATGTGCAATCTCTCCTTTTATGTCAGTTTTTATTGATGAGTTCTACTCATCTATTTGACAGAGATATAACTTGACCTTAAAACATTTATGAATCTTATTAAATTACATTTGCTTCACTAAATCATCTTTCTACGAGGAGTGACTTGATTGTTAGATCTTACTTGAGGGGCTAGTTTTTCTCTCTTTCAAAAACCCCTTAAAATCTAGTATATCAGGAAATGATGACCAAATGGATCAAAAAATTTGGACTTATCAATTTTAGATCATAATCACTTTAGGGTGGATATGGATCTAAAATTGATATTTCAAAAAATAATATTAAAATACATTATATATATTGATTGCACACTGGGTCTACAATTGTAGAGATTGATCGTTAAACGTGAATTAAACTCAACATCCATTAAACTATACCCCTTAGAATTTAAAATATGTTATATATGATTTTGAATTTCAATTTGCAGGGATTTTAAGATTGAATTTCATTTTTTTTTTTTTTTGGTTTTTCCTGTTCACATGGAATGTAGTTATGAATAAGCCAATAAGGTAAATCTGATGCCGACCAGGTAAGGCATGGGCTTACACAATTTCTGTTGTTGACTTTCAGCAGTCTCTACCTCCAGGACATGACCAGACATGGAAGCTCTGTTCCCCTCTTCGTATACCACTTTGCTAATGTAGGGCCTGTTTCCTGTTGAGAATTCATCAGCTCAACAAGTACACAGGGGACGGACCTTGCACTTTTTCAAGCATTTCACCGCTTAACAACATGTTTGAAGTAATTTTATTAATCTTTTAAGAGCAATGAGAGGTAAGTTAATGGTGAAAAATAAGTAAATCATAGGGCTGAAATCGGACCGGGTCAGATTGAGATTTTTAAAACCCAACTGGGCCCGAATTACTAATATATAGAATTGATCCGACTAGAACTTTTGACCTAGACGTCTTGACCCGATCCGACCCGAATTATAACCCGACTCAATCTGAAACCCGACTCCACTCGCAGTTTGAATTTACTTTAGCCTACTTTTTACCGGGTCGGATTAAGTTAAAAATCTCTCAATCCGACCTGACCCGAATTCAATGTGGACTTCTGACTTCTCAACCCGACCTGATCCGACCCGCTGACTCGGCTTTCAAAACCCAACCAGCATGATTTTCGGGTCGGATCATGCGGGTTCGGGCCAAAACCCAACCCGAGTGTCACCCCTAGTAAATCACAAGGCTTAATTACTTTATATTTGAGATACATTATATCACCTTTAATCAACTATGAATCATTGTGTATGTCAATCAAATAATTAATAATTCTCAGGAATAATTACAGCTCACACCCGTAAACAATCATGCAAAGATGTGAGATCTCAAAATTTTCTTATTACAAAAATAAACTTTACATATAAAACTAACTTAACCTCATAATAACTTATTATGCAATCAATTAATTTCCATTGCTTAAACTTATTTTATCATTTCTCTTTGAATGACCAACAGGTAAAATTTTAATATACTTTATATCTGCATGATCTCTTAGGTGACTCGTTTAAATGTGAACAAGACATGATCTATTCAACAGAAAGTCTCAATGTTGAAGGTCATTAATGCTCAATTTTTTTTTTTTGAAAGGTTAATATATTAAAAAAGGAAAGACACTAGAGGTGCAAGAATAGGAAAACTAAACAAGAAAAAAGAAAGGACAATATAACCCACAAACCCGAAAAAACGAAAAAGAAACACAAATAATTAATACTCAACTTGGGCTGACATCTTTGTTTTTGGGCCCTTAGGGAAGTGGTTGTTCATTGGTGGGCCTTTAGTAAAATGGCTCGACATTTTTGGGGCTTTGTTTTATGTTTTGAATGTGACAAATTACATTTTATAATATTCATAATTTACAAACTAAGATAACGAAATGATGGCAAAATATCACCTATTCACCTTTTATCTCTTATAAATAGAATTTTATTTGACACATTCTACTGAATTATATGTGGTTTTGTCGACATTTTATGGAAGGTCTTAATAAGTAGTAGACCCCAGTAATGAGGCAAGTCACATGTATTAGGAGGGGTCGACTACTTGGAACATAAAAAAAGAAAAGAAAGAAAAATATGACAGAAAAAGATGTGATTAAATGTATGATTTATGTAACATAGTAGAACTTGAAAAGCTATCTTGATAGATAGGATTTTCAAACTTAATTAAGCTGAAATTTTTATAAAAAAAATTGTACTACTACACCAATTTAATTTTTTTATTTGATTAACTTAAAATAAAAACAGACAAATCTACCAGAAGCAATGTTATTAAAAGAAAAACACTACCCAAATAGGTGTAGCTCAACTAGTTGCCTCCCGCCTCAAGAATCGGAAAGTTGCGAGTTTGAGTTCCCATGGCCTAACCTTGATGTGCCCTAGAGGTAGTAGGCTGATTTGTAGGAGTTTTACACTGGGTGTCCTATGGTTTCCCACACATAATTTTTTTTTAAAAAAAAACACTAATTAAAGAATTTTTTGTCACAGTTTAGTTTATTAGATTCAGTAGTCCGTTGGGTCAAATACTATAGTAACAACCGTAACTATCGTACAAAATTATAATAACTTATTATATTTAAATATAAGTCATTGAAAATATAAATTAAACTACCTTATGAATTTATTTAGGTTAAATTAGGTAGAACCATAAAATTTGCATGTATGCAATTTTGGTAAAAAAAGAAGAAATATATTTAGAATCAATCCTTCTCTAAAATCCCATGAAAAGCAAAATGTTATTTTATTTTATTTTATTTAAGAATTGGCTGTTTTAATTGTACTCGTGTGTTGTGCATGAAGATGGATGATGAGTCACACTGTAGTAGCTGTATTATATCATCCACTTGCATGGCTTGGCGGCTTAGCTATGATATTCCTGCAATTTATAAAGATATGATTTCCACGTATGTTCACAAGATAATCCCCACATTTACACTGGACAAATATCCGGAAATATCTTTTTTAAGATCAAAGTATCTATACATCTCATTTGATTTATTCAATCATCCTCAGGGGTCAAAATATGATTTATTCAATCATCCTCAGGGGTCAAAATATCGGCTGATACGAAATGTATCAGCTGATATGATATGATTTTTCAGAGTCTTATCATATTGGCCGATACGTATTGTATCGGCCGTACACAGTAGTTCTCGGCCTATATGGCCAATATATCGGTATGATATCGGTCGATATTCATAATATCGGCTTTTTAAAAATAAAAATAAAAATAAAACAATGGTGGGCCCGAGTTGATATCTCGGCCGATATTGGCCTATCCTCAGGGGTCAAGATATCGGCCGATATGTATGGTACGGTTTTCAGAGCCTTATCATATCTGCCGATACGTATTGTATCGGCTGTACACAGTAGTTCTCGGCTGATATGGCCGATATATCAGTCAGATATTCATAGTATCGACTTTTTTTTTAAAAAAAAAAATCGAAACGGTGGTGGGTCCGAGTTGATATCTCGCCCGATATCGGACCAATATCGGCCGATATTATCGTTTTCAATCAGCTTTCTTTTGGGTTATTTATTTATTTTTTAATTCATAAAAAATAAAATAATAAAAATATTGATATTTAAAAAAAAACACAAAAGAAGAGAGAAATTTATCGGCCAAGATATCGGCCAATATGCCTAATCCTTGAAACCAGGGGTCGAAATATCGGCCGATACATGTTGTATCAGCTGATATGTATCGGTTTTGGAAAACCAAACAATATTGGTCGATACGATATGTATCGGCCGTACAAAAAGATTATCGGCCAATATTACCAATAAACGGTCGAAAATATCAGTCACCATATTGGCCGATATGTATAAAATTCGATTTTTTAAATTTATTTCCTTTTTAAAAAAAAAAAAATAAAAACCAATATCGCCTGATACGGCCGATATATCGGACGTTTATTGGTTCACATATCAGCCGATATTGTATTTATCGGTCTAGAAAGAGTGCTTTTTTTTTTAAAAAAAAAAAACCGATATCGGTTGTGGGCCTCACACTGATATCGGCGATATTATGTCCGAATAACGGCCGATATATCTACCGTTTATCGGTAAACAATATCGACCGATATGTCTATATTATCGGTACTCAAGTGTTTTCAAGTTTTCAACTTTGAAGTATTAGCACCAACTATTATTATTAGATTTAATATATTATCTTTAAATCCATTAAAATTTTTCCCTCTAAGATTAAGAATTAAAAAATTAGATAGATTAAAATACAACAAACATTAAAAAAAATCATAATACTAATCACTAAATTTATCATAAATTTCTTACATACTTTTTCATAATGTTTAATAGAATTTTATTAAAATTTATCATTATGTTATTGATGGTAAAATATTTCTTTAATTAGATGTCGATCATGAATGTGAGGGTCAAATTAAATTTAAGAAGTACAATTTAAGATGAATTTGTTAATGACATTTACAATTGAAATTTGAGATCGATGTAACATGCATAGATGTTAGGTTAACAAGTGATAGATTCTTTTTTTTATCATTTCTCTTCATTTTATTATCAATTTTAATATTAATCGTATTCGAAACTTAAATAAATAATTTGAATATGTATATAACCGATACTTAATGAAAAAATTACATTTTCACGAAGTTCCAAATTTTTGAAATTACCATAAAATTTTCGGACCAAAATATAAATAAATGAAAATATCGGAGGAGAGAAAAATTTATCCGTCGATATACATATCAACCGAAATATCGACAATATCGACAAAGCCATTTTTTGAACCCCTGCTTGAAACATATATATACCTCCCTTTTCGCACACGTTGAATACAAAAAAAGTAGCCCTTTTTGTAAATATGTACAAATATGATATTGTGGAGGATCGGTGAGAATCGATTTGAGCAGGAATACTTTTTTAAATAGAAATTTAAATAATGTAATTTTGATATATTTTTATTTTATCTTTTAAATTAAAGATAAAATCAGAAAAAAAATCTTATAATGATGTCGTAGATATTCTATAGAAGAAAAAGTATCTTTGTATAAATCAATTCAAAATTTATAGTGGTTGAGTTGGGGAAGTGATTTGACTACACTAGGCTATTATAAAGGTATCTTGTCTTATCAAGCTCTGTTTGTAGCCTTAAAAAAGCCAAACAAATAGGCTAAGGGTCCAGTCGGCCGATATGAGTCAAAATCGACTAGTACCGATATAGTATATAGTACCACCTTAGAAAAGCGGAACAAATAGGCTAAGGTCAAGTCGGCCGATATGAGTCAAAATCGACTAGTACCGATGTAGAATATAGTACCACATTAAAAAAGCCGAACAAATAGGCTAAGGGTGAAGTCGGCCGATTTTTTTTTTACCTGTCTCTTAATTCAAATTCAGGAGTAAATATACATTGTGATTTTTTATCTAATTTCAGTATTTTTTAGGACTGATTTCAATGAGTAATGATAGAGTCTAGTTTGGGTTTGTAAAGTTGCTTTGTTTCTTATATTTTTGAGTGATGTTGGGATTTTTTTCTATTCTTTATATGGATAAAGGGTGCTCATTTAGACATGAAAATACGACAGTGCCCTATATTCGGAAAGACGGTGTTACGACAGTGCCCTATATTCGGAAAGACGGTGTCCTCCCATCAGTCACGACATCATATATGTAATTTTGACATGACGACGCATTTATGAAGATATACATGTCCAACACGTATACGGATTAAAGTACACGTTTTATATATTCATTGTGATAATGTCTCATCATTATTTTTTATTTGTTTGATTGTATCATTTTATTCGTTTCATTTATTTTTGTTTATTGTAATTATTTTTAAACTTTCACCTCAATCTTCATTTTATAAATGAATTTCATTATACAAGGTTATTTCAATTTATTCCCAAATTTTCAAAAGTTTTGCCAAATTTCATTTAATATCGACTTGATTATATATAATTTAGACGTTAACTAATTATTAACCATGCCATCAAATTAGTAGAAAAGTACTAGAATTTTTTCCCATTTTTTGTATTTTTTGGGAAATTTCCAGAGTTTTTTTTTTTTAAATTTATATGTGGAAAACTACGGGATACCCAGCGTAAAACCTCCATAGGTGAGCCCACTACACGGGATATTTCCACAGTTATTTTGAAAATATTTCAAATTCTTGATTTCGTAACATCAAAACCACATTTGAATATCTAAATGCCCACAAAATAATAATACAATTACAAATTCATGAAGCCCATAATATTCTTGATTTTCTATATTTTTCACATTTATTTTTGAAAAAATAAAATTTCGAAGGAGAGAGAATTGTACTGACTCGTTGCGACCGATATCGATGCACCATTACACCAGTATTGGCACACCCATTTTTTTTTTCCTCCTTAGAAAAAGACCCAAATCCCTGTACATCTCAAGAGACAACCTCTTTCTTTGTATAGAAAAAACCTCCAAAATTAAAAGAAAATTCAAATATAGAAGATTTTATTCAAAGAAAAAAGAAAAGGGAGAAACAAAAAATAGCTCCGTGGAAGCACAATATATTTAAAGCATTTCTGTTCAATTTCACATATCATTTTATTAAGTCTTTTTCAAATAAACTTCAAAAATAGGATTTTTTTTTATTGTAAAAAATAAAAAAAAATTGATGAAAATAACTTAAAATGATCGATCACACATTACACATTACAGGCTGCTGCTGCTTCTCCTCTATCGAGTTCTGGACTTGTTTTTTCCTTTCTTTTCCAAACATTGGAATTCATAAGAAAGGATGATTTAATTTCTCTATACAAAGAGTTCGACTGTGACGTGAAAAATATGCATCCCTTACTTTATCTTTCCTTATCTTTATCTATACAGGCCTTTAGATTTGCTTAGGTCGACTGTAGTAATTAAGCCGTCGATCCAACCTCCCGTTCAATCTTTCAGGTCGGCCATGATAAGCCGAGAATGTTCAAAGGTAGAATGTAAGCCAGCCTCCACCTGATTGATTGCTTGCTTGGCCCGAGCTGCGGGCTGAACTTCTTCTTCTCTCTTCTTCTCTTTGAGTGAATAAACTAACTTTTCATTCAAAAAAAATAATTACTTCCTTCTCTTACTCTCTCTATGAGTCTATAGATATTATGAGAAAATTGACTACTGTGTGTGAACAAGTCTTACATTAAAAGTATAAAGGAAGATTTAAAGATTTATAAAAAACTTGGATCACTTCATCTAACATGTTAGTTTTTTAGAGTGGATACTCAGGTCTTTACAGGTGGTATCAGAGTCAGGTCTAAGACTACCTCATATAGACTAAACGGATCCCTTAGGCAGATGAGATGCTTGACATCGTTCAAAGACGAGATTGTTAGAGTTGTGAGCGAGTCTCACATTGAAAATATAGAAGAAGATCTATAGATTTATAAAGAACTTGAATCATTCTACCTAATCAGCTAGTCTTTTGTGCGGATTCATTGATCTTAACACAATGCATATGAGCAATAGCGTAGCCATGGGTTAGTTATAGCCGCCTATGGAAAATGAAAAAAGTGGTTGTCGTTGGGAGATCAATGCTGTAGCTTATTTAAGGATGGTAGACCTAACACCTTAATTGGTTAAAGATTTTCTCATTCAATTGCTAAATGCTGATAATATTCCTAAACGAGAAAGAAATTTAGAATAGAAGTTTACTATTGATTTTGGAAACCATTTTGTTCACTAAAGAGAGGAGGCCGATGTGACTAACTAACAAGGACGTATCATAGGCCACATTAAAGATGGGAAACTTGGACCATGTGCTATGGTCTGCGTCCATCATCCATTCCATATTCCAAAGCTCCCATAATATATTTATATATATATATTTTTTATACTAACATGTTCAATTTACTCTAACTCTTTAACCACATCCATGGTCCACCACCCCTTTGGACCCTATAAAAAGTTGACTAAAACCCATTTCAAGAGCACCATCTACATGCATTCTTACAATTCAAGAGCTCCAATTGTAGTAGCCATGGCCATGCCCAAAACACATGAAAGGAAGAGGATGCCAATCCAAACTCTTAAGCACTTGGTAGAGAAGCTACAAAGAAGTCTCTCCCTACCAAAGCCCTTGTCCTTGCCTCTCCGCCGTGACGTCAAAGTGCCGAAAGACGTCAAGGAGGGGCACTTTGCGGTGCTCGCCGTCGACGATGATCGACCGAAGAGGTTCGTTGTTGCACTCAAGTATCTAAACCATCCACAGTTCCTTAGGCTGTTGGAGCAGGCGGAAGAGGAATTCGGGTTTGACAATGAAGGTGCTCTTGCCATTCCTTGCCGACCAAGCGAGCTCGAGAGGATCTTGGGTGAGCATAGGAAGGAGGAGAAGGAATGGCAATGATGATAGGGCTTGCAAAACCATGGTTGAAAGTTGGTAGAGATAGAGGGGAAGTATTTCCCTTAATTCTTGTATTAACAACAATTCAAGTGTATCGAAAATGAAATTCTCTTGAACATAGTTTACTGAATTTGCACTCGTTTTTCTTTTTTCATGTGTACTAATAAGTGATTCTAAATCTTATCGAATCGAGTCAACTGATACAAATTCGGTCAAATTGTTTTACATTTTTAAATTATGTTCATGACTTCTCTTACTTTCACTTAGAGACCCGAAAGGGGCCCACAAAGATGGTGGAATATTTGATCTTGGATATGCAAATTAAGTTTCAAATTTTAGTCAAAAGCCTAAAAGTCAGCTGATATTTGTTGGATGTTTTATAGGTTGATATCAGTATCTTAGAATTTTCAATTTTTTTTTTCAAAAATACTGATAATTTTGACTGAGCCAAAATTTATTCTTTCAAAAATTTAAAGACTGATGCTTGATGTTAAAATATTAATTAAACTTTTTTATTCTAAAATATCAATTTTTGCTGCTTTTTAAACTTATGACCCAAATGATCATAAAGGCATCCACCAAAATCAGCAGTGGAAAAGGGTTCTGATAATTGAAGGGAACTTTTCAAAAATTGGACAATTTAAGTTGTTTTTAATATTTAAACTTTTTGACAAAAAAAAATATAGCTTGATTAATTTGCTAATAAATTCCATACTAAATAAAGACTTTTTTAATAAATTTATTACAGTACTATCTTCATAAATTTTGCAGAATAATATTTGCGCAGAGTGGTGTGAGGTAAGTAAATTCATGCCCTGGTTTGGAATCGCAACAAAAGTTTGTTGTCTGCTGTCTGTAGATGGGAAGCGAAAATGGACAGAGAGAAGAAAGAGGCTAAAAAGTGGCAGAAGAAAGAGACCGTACACTGCACGTTCCTCTCACTTTCTCTTACCGGCAGTGACAGTGGCACCCACCATTCATGTGCCACCATCAACTATCTTCCGTAGATGGTTGAATTTTTGCATATAATTTTGGAGGATACTGATACTTTACGTATTTTGTGTAATTGATATGGATTTTATTATATTATTTATTTTTCTCTTTGAATTGGTTTGTCGAATTCTTCGAATCGACTCGTCGGATCACTGATTCTTCCACTGTTATATAAATTGACTTGCAGACCGATTTACTGAAATTTATTTAAGTGAGACTGTTTTTTTCATATAAAATAACAAATCGGATCACTGATTTTTTTTTAAAGTCTTTCGTAAGACAGTGGAAGAGTAAAATAGGTAATACCTTAAATTCCATATCTCGTTACTCAAAATGTCCGTGAGAGAATCGCTATCCATAATTTTTATTGTCTTGCATTAGTATTTATTATAATAATTTAAAAATTAACTAAATTGTTTGATTCAACTTGGTTCGATCTAAATCAGTTTCCTCTTAAACTTAAGTCGTAACAGGGATTGAGTGGTAATCAAGAAAGTCATTGGATTTCAACATCCTGTCACAATAGATGATAGAAAAACTTGCTACTTACAACGTTCACCAAACATTAGGATGTATTTCAATCTAATGTGATTAATAATAGTTCTCGTAGATAGTTGATACTAAGGCCCAATAACAATTTCATGGAGATTTTAAAATTAAGCCTCTCTTTGATGGAGAGTAGATTTTACATGGAAAACTACTAATTGTATGTTATCGTAACTTATGATGGAGTCAACTTCATTTAATCATTCCTCTTCAAAATTTAAGTAAGTTGGAATGTTTGATGTATTCATTCAATTCTTGCTCCATTTGTCACATGCCTTTTCTGTTTTATTAAGACATGAGTCCTCGTGACTCAATAACTTTCAGCTGCATAGTATTCTCCATTTGGGGCGAACTTAAGGAGGGAGGGTAGGCGTTGTGGTGTCCTAAAAATATCAACTCACTTATATAATAAGGTATTTATGATATTTAAAGATAAATTTAATTGTTAGCCCCTTCAACTGAAAAAGGAAAAGGTCTCATCTGTCTCTCAATTGTATAAATGTTGCGCAAACTTTAGAGTATAGGATTTATAGTGGATCAAATAGATCTATTCTCTCTATCACATCAACCTACTCCGTGAATTATAGCCTTACCTAATTTGACACTAATTTATCTTTTAAAACCCATTGACTTCTTTTATTCAATGAAGATAAAAACATCATATATAAGTCAAGCCAAGGTCTTTCCATCTATGAAGACTCAAGTGGATCCATTGAGTCGTTTGTGTCAAACTTTTATTGTAAACTAATCTGCGGGGGCTTTTATTGTATTTAGATTTAGAACTCATATTGAAAAACTTTAGAACCAAAACAAGCTTTATTAGTTATTTATTATTAAAATGCTTAAATTTTTTCAATATAATCATCATCAGTGTTATCACCTCCATTTGCATTTATTTTGGTCCACTTGCCACATTTATTTGTAAAATTTAAATTATTTTAATATTTTATCTCAGAGAAGGTCTTTTAATGTCTTTACGATATCATAAAAAAATGAAAATATTATAATGAGATTGTAAATTGATTATTGATTGATTCTTTCATTTTTAAGGACTCTGTAATTTCTATATATTTGGATTTCAATGAGAGACAAATTTGCCAATTTTTTTCCAATTTCTACATAGTATTAAATCGAGTTCTACGTGCCACCGTTAGCTCATTACTAATAAAGAATGGTGAGCAGCTTCATATAAGGGTGGATATAAAGTGACAAGAGAGTCTCACATTGTCTAATGTGAGAAACCAATGACTCTATATAAATACTTAGTTACTCTCCTTTCAATAGTTAACTTTTGAGAGTGAGTTCTACTTTAAAAATATTATCAAGTTATAATTTTCGACCCAATCAGCTCATTTGAAATTGAATTGTCCCCAAATCTAACATATTCAAAATGCTTAGAAAACATGCTTAAAAGTTTAAGCACATACAATTATCTAAAGTGGGCCCCATACCATATGGTCGTTCATATCTGTTAGGACTTGGGCCTCAAAAGACTAGTTTATAAATTCTAAATCTCTCTTTACATTTCCAATGTGGGACTTATTCATAGTCTTTAAATCTCTTTCTACACTTTCAATATAAAAATCGTTCAGAGCAGCTCCAACAATATCATCCAGATGTAGAGGAGATAGTGTCCGTTTGTTGTTACATAGGAATGGAAATAATGAGAAATGATCAATATGTAACCAGTTGAAATTTAGAAATACATTTGGTGAGAGAGAGAGCTAGTGGCTGAGGATGGACAAGCCGGATGCCGTCCACGACTCGACACGACACGACACGACGCGTTTAGTGGTTGAAGTGATTTGGTCGTCGGTGTCTACGCGTCATCAAGAATCAACACTCGTCTCTCCATTTGTCATTTGGAAGACTGATTTCTTTGCTGGGGCCATTCTAAATTTTGATCCATCATTAGACTGGTGGGTCCACACCAGATACACTTAAAATAGAAATTATACAATGGGTTTCGCCATCCCAATTTAGAAATCCATAAAAAAACTTTTCTTCTTCTCACACATTTTAGTTTTATGAATTAAATTTATATTCAATTTAATTTTTAAAATTGAAAGTTGAAACTTGAAAGAGTAAAATAGAAAGAAATTCAATTTTTTGTGAGATGATGCTCAGAGTTGGTAAAAATATCAGTGTCTAAATCAAATTCCCATTAAAAATCATTCTAAGGGTGGAGGGAGGGATCACACAAAGGAAACGAAGCTTAGAAAGAGAACAGTGAGATTGAAGATTAAATATTTAGAAAAGATAAGAGATAGAAGAAGTTGGTAAGTATTTCATTATGCTTGAAATTTTTTTACCCAACATATGATATGAATAAAAAAAATTAAATATTCTTTTATAGTTGTTTTTTTTCTTTTCTTTTCCTTCTATATTCTTTGGGCTCTCCCATTTTCTTTGAATGAATTACTTACCCTTCATTAAAAAAGTTAAGTTTAAAATATAGCTTTAAGTCTTTTATTTCTATTTGAAATAAATACATGTATATATCTTTTCTTAACTTCACACAAAATCCATGATTCCAGTTCTTTGGCATGAAAAATGGAAAATAGTCCCATTGCTTTACAACTGTTTCCACATTTCCGTATCAAATTCTTTCCCATGAAAATTTGATGAGAAAGAGAGAGAAGCAGATCAAAGCCCGCATCATGTGTATTATATCTATATATATAGTCGAATGATTCAGGAGTTTGTAAGATAAATCTGCAACAAAAGATGGCAAAGATGGTAGGAGGTAGATTGTTGCTAATGCTATGCATGGGTCTTATTCTGTTATCATTTCTGAATCTCTCTTCCGGCCGTAGAATCCTGCCGGATGAGGACGACGAGCTGCCGGGAAAGGTTAAAATAGACTTTAGTGTTGGTGGGCAAGATGGTGGCTCCTATCTATTTGGTGGAAACTCATCACCTGTGGTACCTGATGGAGGCCGCATGTCTGCAGGTGTTAGTGCACCTGAACCACCTAAAGGAGGTTAAAAATGGTTCCTGAAGTGAAGTAGTACATCTACAAAAATAATGTTCAGGTTGACATGGACACTATGTATGTATTTGAGAAAAATAGGTGAGAATAAATTGAGTGAGAGAGAGGTGTATAGCCTTGCCATTCGAGTAATAAATAAATTAAGTGTGACTACTTTGTTTCTTTTTATTTTTTGAACAATGGATAAGATTCATTCAAAAGTGGAAAAAAGAGAAAATGGGAGTAGTTAAAGTGTGACTACTTATTATTAGGCCATAATATCATTCTATTAAGAGTGGGTATTGCTCAATGCTCATACATATTTGACTCACTCCAACTTCTTCAACATACAAGAAGAATCCTCTTAAGTGTTAGATTTCCTTTTGACTAATCATTCATATTTTTTTTAAGCCTTGTCATTTATTTAAGGTGATTGACATTTATTTAAGGTGAACACATGTCACAACTCTAAGCTCGAATATCATGAGAATATTTGAATAAAAAAACCAGGAAAATACAGGGACAAGTAGAGAACTGTAAATGAAAGACCTATGTAGGGAATAAGATAATGACTCCAAGGCTACAAAAGGAAGAAAAAAAGGCTAAGTAAGAAGGCACTCATTTGCTTCTTTGAGTTTAAAAGAGAAATAAAACTTTAATACCGAGCGACTCTGAAGGAAATGATGGATTTGTCATGCCAAAAAGAAAAGAAAAAGAAAATATTTTAATAAAAATAAAAGATTTGTACATGGCAATTTGTTCGTAGAAATAGAGATAATCGATTAAGATTTTTTAAGACCTCGCCACAAGCAAGAGTAAAAATCAAATATACAAGTTATGAAAGTTTAAATAATGAATTTTAATTAGATTTAGAGTTCTAAATCCAATTCAATCATAATTTATTTTAAGGCAAACTCTTCTGGGTGTAGAATTAGTCTAATCTTTAATAAATAAGAAAAATATTCTATAATAGTATAAAAGAATATTTTTAAATTAGGTGAAATTGAAGTCGCAGGTCTGATAAGGATTTGCCATCCGTAGGGCAGGCTGCTTCATTGTGGTGGCCTCATTTCTGTGATCCAATTAGGAGGCAAGAAGTCAGTCAACTAAAGTAGGGTAGCAAATGCCTAAGTCAAAGACGGTACTCGCCACGTGCCAGTTGGAAGCCATTAAGGACTTGTTTGAAAAAGTCAAACCAGATTTGAATTTTTCTTCTGCTTCTTCTCCCCTTCTTCAAAATTCAAATAATCATCTAATCTTCTTTCTTAATTGTTAAACTTATTAAAGATTAAATTAAAGAAGAGAAATCAAAGACAACACCTCTTCATTACCTAATTCCATTTCATCAACTTTTGACTCTCATTTTTTTTTTTTTTTTATATATATATTTTTAATTTCCCTCTTTCAGAATTCATCAAATCAATCATTCAATTCTTCTTCCCAATTTCCAATTCCCATTTCTATTTCCGAGAATTCCGAAACACGTTATTTCCATCCAAATTCCAAAGCTTTGGTTTTCCTTCTCCAAAAGACTTCCCAATTCCCATTTCTGAGAAGATCCCAAACAAGTCTTTTTCCATCCAAAGCTCTGATTTTTCTTTGAACATACTTGGATTCTGTTTTCTTTCTCCGCCCTCTTCTTCCCAGCTGTTTTTCACCTTTTTTTCTTTTGTTGAGGAAGAAGGAAAAAGCAAAAGGGTTTGTGTCTTTCTGTTTCCATTTTGGTTTCTGTGGAATCTGTTTGGTATGGCGGGGGAGGAGGACGAATGGAAAGGTGTGGTGGAATCGGTGGTAGAAGTGATTAAGGAGATATCTGACGAATCAGAGACTCGGCATCCGTGGAAGAAGCAGAATGACAATATGGTGAGGAGGGTGAAGCTCCTGAGCCCTCTATTTGAGGAATTGAAGGACAGCGAGACGCCCCTCGATGAGTCAAACATCCAAGCCCTCCGATTGTTGAAGGCCGCCTTAGAGTCTGCCAAGGACGTCCTTCAATCCGTCAGTGAAGGGAGCAGGCTCTACCAGGTTCTTCTTCTTCTCCATCTCCTTCCTCTTCTTTAATATTTCACATTTTAGTTGAATTATATGTGCAATTCATTTAGTGTTTTAAGAACTGAATCGGACCTACACTTCAACCTTCTTCGACCTAAGCTGCTCTCTTTCCTTAAGACGGTTTGGTTCATCTAAGTACTATTATAATTTCTTATTTACATTATTTTTTACCTTCTTCATCTTATAAAAAATGTCATTTTCTATAGCCAATTATAGTATCATTATTGTAAAGTGATTTCTAATTTTCCATGAATTTTGAAAATTCAAAATTAACTATATATTGAATCTTATATGTTATGCTAACATTATGGTTCAAAATTGTTTGACCCAGCGGTGGAACCATATTAGACCAAACTGTGACAAGAAATAGTTCAATTAACGGTTTGGTTTTATAAAAATCGGAATTTAAATTGGATGTCATAATCTACATACCTGTATTGAATTGAATTGTCGAAGAATATAGAGAGCTGATTAGTAACGGATTGATCTTTTGTTGGATTTCGAAGATTAGCAAATCGAAAGCATACCATGTTGAGGGGGAAACCAGTAAGGTATCTTTGCATGCGTTTACCCTAAATAAGTCAAATGCTTGAGTAAATTGGTGTGTCCTTGGATTGTAATGATTGTTGGATAGTAGTTTACAGAATTGTATTTGAGAATGTGATTTGAAAGGGCTTGTAAGGAAGAATGATGGCCTTTTTGTTCCCTGCGTTGATATTGGTGTAGCAGATAGTTTAGTGGAATGAGTAGGATCTCTGTCACGGCTTGTATACTCCTTGTCATTAGTCAGTTGTAATTTGGATTTTAAAATTTTCAACAAAATCTTCCTTTTCCCACAACAAAGAAAAATAACAAGAAACAATTTGAAATTTGTGGAGGAGTGGATGTTTTTTCTGTATTGTGAATGGAAATGCAAAATCACATCAGGTGAGACCATGAGACATAAATGGAGTAAGGGTTTATACACCCCCTTTTCAGGATGGTAATCTGATTCAAGTATTAACCTTTATCAATTGCAATAATAAACACTTGCTGACTGCAGTACAAGTTCTTGTCTTTGCACCCAATTTTGCTAGAATATGTGCCGTCTCAAGAGCTCACCTTGAAATATGGCAGAAGGAACTTCCTATGGAACTGCTTGAAGCCTTGATTTCACAGAATGGGAACGGTCTCATGTCTCCCTTTTTTTCTGCTTGTCGTTCAAACTAGTACATTTGGAGGAATTCACTCGAGGAAGAAGAGAATGTTGATACCTCTTATTGCTTCCATCTCATTTGATTCCTTATTCATCATGGGGCTTGAGAGTATGTGTTGTCTAACTTGATTCATCATGAAGAACCCTTCCAACCGGTCAATCCTAGTTCTCTAAATGTTGAGTCCATAGCTCAACACTTTATCAAAATGTCAATGGATAACCCAAATTTTCCACATAGAATATATAGAAAAACATTTTACATAAGGGCTTTCTTTGAAAAGCCATAATAAGATTTTCCATTGAGTAGATGGTTCTCTTCTTCATAACAATAGTATTTGTTACAGTCAGTGATTACTAAAGAATGAGGAAAATATATCTGTAAAAATGGGGGAAACGAAAGATTTACAATCCTATGCTATCATGATGTCATCCTAATGGTAAGGATGATAAGAAATGGTAGCATTTGAGGTTGTGGGGTCAGCATCATCATCATCGCAAAAATCTCATCTATCTGATGTTAGTTTTTTTAGTTTTGCCCATCATACACCATTCATTCAGTGGCTCCACTATCTATCATGTAATTCTTTGTCCCTACCCTCCATGTTTTTAGCGGTCTACCCTCCTAGTACCAACAACTAGCAATCTCTCAATTCTATGCGTAAGGGTCGTCTTTGATCTTCTAGTAACATGTTCAATCCACCTTCATTGAGTTTCTCTCAATTTATCTTTTACTGAAGCTATTTTTGAACTTTTCCTAAACGTTCATTTCTAACTTATTCCTTAAGAGTTCATCCAACGTAACATGCATATCTCCGTCACCTCAACTTTGTCTAATTGTCTTTTTTTCATAGCTCAATACTCTGCTCCAAAGAGCATAAGTCTAATAATTGTTTTATAGAAGCACCCCTTTAAGCGACGGGGACTCTCCTATCATACAAGACTCCGCTGGCTAGCCTCCATGTTACCCACCTCACTTCTATCCTATTAGCTATATCTAGGTCTTGTCCTCCATGAGATTCTATCATAGATCTTAAGTATCTAAACTTATCGCAGTGCATTAAAAATCTAAACCGTCATTTATTTTTAAATGCTTAAAATACATATAATATATATATATATATATATATATATATATCATTTTAGATTTTGTGAAATTATTGAACTCACCTTTGGATGGATCAAATGAAAAATACTTGATTAGAAAATCCATAAAGTTTATTACGCCCCTCATTTGATCCATCCAATGGTGGGTCCAATAGTTTTACAAAAATCTAAAAAGGATAAATGTATGTATCTTTGCATTTAATATATAATGATGGTTTACATTTTTAATAGGTAGACCCTATATGTCCCAAATGCCACCATTTGCTTACATCCTTTCCATTAGGATGACATCATGAGATCATTCCTCTACAAGTAGATACTTGTCTATGATGAGACAATAGCACCATATGACACTCCCCTCCTCTCTTGCATGTGACACCCCCTCTGGCCAAAATGACACAGACTTCATTGTTTCTAACAATTATTAGAACATTATCCATGTGTCTAGCTTCAAACCCATAATCTTCATGAATGCTTTGTGCCATCTCTTTGGGTTTGGCTTTTGTCAGTTCTACTTTTTGCTCAACCCTATTGACTGACAATCATGTTCTTTTTCATAGCGCAGAAGATCTTGGTAATTCCATAGCCAAGTTGTAAACCATATTAGATGATCAAAGAACATTTGCTTTGCGTTTTAATTTTTTTTAAAAAAATCATTTCCCTATGGCAATCTTGTGGTCAATCAATGAATGCAATATCAGGGTCTTTGAGAGGAGGAAAAAGATGGTGGACAAGGTTTCTGAAATTGTGAAGATGAGATTGATTAGCTTGGGAATAACATGAAGGAGTTTAGAGGCATCTAAAGCACTAACATAGAGATGGATTAAGATTTATTTTGGAAGACTCATAGAGAAAGGAGAAAAGGAAAGATCATAGAAAGATGGAAGAAACCCCTTCCCACCATTCTCAAGTTTAATATATATTTTTTTATGATCAAGGTGTCCAGGCCTTGAAGAACATCCGACTAATCCTCGGGGCATTTGCAAGCCTCCCTACCCACATACATTGGATAATCTATGGGGAGTGGCCCTTTGGAGTGGAGTGGGAATTGAACTCAGGACTCATGCTTTCTGAGGTGGGTTCCTGGCCATCACTCCAACTCCTTTGGGGAAACTAGGATCGCTGGGGATAGGAGGGATTCTACATGATTTAGAAGAAAAGGTACACTCTTATTTTATTTTTTGGGTCCAATAGGTAAAAGGATTCTAATTAATTCAAGGATTCCTTCCATGGAAGGCTTGTTGTAAGGGGGATTTGTCAGGCAGGAAAAAGACTTCTTTGAATCTCTTATAGGAAGATTAGGCAGCTCAAGCGGAATTTAGATGCCTCTTTTGTCCATGTGAAGAGATTGGTGAATGGAATTGTTGGTTTCTTAGGAAAGAACCACATTTGAAGAAATAGTTTGTACATTGATTTCTCTTTGGATTAATGCTCTGATCTTCTTCAAGATCATTGCTTGTAAAGTTATCTTTTTGTCTTTTTATACATACTTTCTGTTTAGTATGCAACTTGAATGTTGCTCCTAGTCACCCTGCATGCACCCATGTTTGTACAATTTGCTCTGTTGCCTTTCAAATAACAACAACAACAATTTCATTTATGTTTTGAAAGGAACAACGATTTCATTTATCAAAAGGTAAACATTTAAATATCTTTGCATCTCTACATATATTTTGACCATTTGTCCATGGGCTCATGATACTACAAATTTTTATATTTAAATTATTGTTGTTAAAATCTTACGATACACAATTTGTATCTTAGGATTCATACGATATGAAAGAGGAACGCTTCATATTTATTAACAAATCTTACAATTCCTATAAATAATAGAATTATGGGGTTATTTGGAATGTGAAAGCATAAAAACTTTTGTTTTGATAGTTTTTAAGGCTTGAGTCATTGAGCATTTACCACCTTTTGATTTTTTTGGGGCTTTTAGTTCATTATTGACTACTTTACTTTTGGGAGTTGGAACATTGAAATTTGAGCTCCAGGTAAACTAAGTGTATAACATTCACTTGATAATGAAAGAAAGTTGGAGAATTGTTCACATTATTACCTTTTAGATATATATTTACATTACTTTATAGTTTATATATTAAATATTTTTAAGGAAAAACACTTATGAATCTTACTATTCTACAGGTTTACGATACATGATTTGTGATTCAAGATATATAACAATTTTACGATACAATTCGATTTTTACAATTTTGATTTAAATAATGCAACAAGGACTTTGTTGCTTTTTAACCAGTGAATAGGGTTTGTATCTGAGGGTTTTTTAAGGATGTGTGGCCCAAGTCTACTCAAGCACTGCCTAAACTGAACTCAGGCTCTATTTGGGGCCCCAACCCAAGAAGCCTTAGACTGGGTCAGGTTTTCCTATCTTTTTCAGGAGGGGCTTGTTCTGGATGTGGCCCAAGTTGCAACCTAGGCTGCGTTTGGATGGAGGGTAAATTTTGGAAGGGTTACCCCAAGTAATATGAAAACCCCTCCCTTGAAAAGAGTTTTCAAAAGTTGAGGGAGGGGTAAAAAGATGATTTTTTACCCCTCCCCTTTAGTTACCAAACAGAGGTAATGAGGGGTTACCCCCCATCCAAACGAAGCCCTAGCTACCATTCTCTAGCACAAATTCCAGACCCTACCGATCAGAGAGGAAAAGGAAAAAGTCCACTTCAAAATTAGTCACTGTTGTTACTTAAGGAGCGCACAGCTCCTTGGATGACGATTTTTTGGTTTTTAATGGAAATTTTTTTAGGCCACAGCTGTTAGATACTCAATAGATATGAGAATGGTCATCTTCTATCCAAAAATAGTACTTGACATATTGTTATTTTCATTCTGTTTAAAACATTGTGTATTTTTCTTCCAGGCCTTAAAGTGGGAGAAAACTGTGAATAGATTTCATGATGTTTCAGATCAAGTTGAGAAGGCGTTGAATCAAATATCCTTTGACAAACTTGCTGTATCAGAAGAAGTTCAAGAACAGGTAATCTTCAGCATTTATTGTCAATATATTGTAATTATTTTTAAATGACAAACTCCATTTATGGGCTATAATTGTGATTGTTGAAATTTTATGAAATCACTTCACAACTCTAGTTCTCATGCAACCATAGATGTTGTAGTGTAGTTGAGTCATATGTGCATTAGATACACAGTTTTTTTGGAAATGGGTATTAGATAAGTTGGTCCATGGAGAAGAATTTTCCAAGCACAATAATGAGTGCCAACCCTGAATAGATGAGATAAACGGCTTTGACGATCATGGCAACAACTTAAGGATTGTCCTTCACATGTATTAGTTAGTAAATTTGTATTATGTGTGATTACTCTTACTTGGAATTGTTTAAAGTAACATAAAGCGCTGTAAGTGCTATGTCCAGATGCCATCATTGTCAGAACTCATTTATTCAATCCTATAATGTATTCTTAATTCCTTCTTATGCCCTTAAGTGAACCATTAATTTTATTCTCATCACTGTCAAAAGTCTCATTTGCAGCAGTTTCTCATCTTGAAGAATTATTGGAAAACAAGAACCAAAGATATAAGTGCATGTAGTGAAACTCCCTTGTGATGATGTTCCTCAAAACCAGATTCCACACCTGAGCTATACTCTCCATTGGATTAAAACATGATAAAATTGCATTCTTATTTACCCTTGTTCTTTTGGGGCCTTTAAAACCATACCTAGACTCAATAAGCCAACTTGTTTTTTGGCATGCCCTAATTGAAGCATAGACCTTTTAGACCCACCCTCCTTCAGGTATTGGAGTCATTCAAATGGGCCTAAAGGCTATTTCCTATTTACTACTGAAACCTTTGGAGCCTTCAAACCATAACTAGAGTTATCCAATAAGAGAAATTTATATAGGTGGTGCTTGTTCAACATGAACCAAAACATGGTCACTCCTACCAATACTTATCTCAATGAGCATTCACCCTTTTTTGAAAAGATGGTTCCACTTGCATGCATTCAATGAATGACAGAACCCATTTAATAATATTGTCAGGTTTAGGTTGGGCATCATGACCACAATGGGCATCCAGCAAAATGCACTCACCATTTTATACACTGATTTAAATGTACTCAATAGATTTTCACAACAAGAAATGACATTTCCTCATATTAAATTATGCCTTCTTTTTCCCCTGAAAAAGTGTCTTCTGAGGATGCTAGTAACAAACCTTGATTCCTTAATATATGCCCATAACTGGGAAAAAACACCTCTACATAAAAAAAACCCCCAATTCTGGAGCCTATCTTCTCACCCCTTGGCAATTCCTACTTATATAGTACAAAATGAAAGAATTTCTCTTCAAATATCTGCAGCGGTCATTGTTGCAAAAGGAAATTTGATGATTCTTCTGTATCTAGAATCCAAGTGCTAGTCATTGTTAACCAAAGCGATCTATTTGATCTCTAACTGATTCTGTATTAGCAACACCATCTCCAAGTTGAAGTTCATTCATGTCATATTTTCTAAAGAATGTTCCACATGGTATATATTTCTGAAAATTTAGGTTGCAAATCACACTGTTCTTAATCTGTTACAAAGTATATGCAACACATCCATCTTGGTATTTAGCATACTTTTGACATATTTGACATAATTATATATTAGATTTTTTTGGCATAAGTGTTGGTACTTTTTTTTTAGCAGTGCATAACTGTTGGGTACTGATTATATGAATATTTTAATTTTCTATATTTTCCATGATTCATTATTCAACCTTATTTTTAATGTATAAATTGAACTACATTGGAACTTGTATTGTACTGTAGTTTTACTATGAGCTAATTGACTAACTGTGATCTGAATTCCCTCACGTTCTTCGACTTTCTCATAACTTTAGTCCTTAGAAATGAAAATTTCTGTAAAATTAAAACCTTTCTTATGCGCATAAGTTGCAAAATTGTGGACCCTATTCATGCACAAAAATAGAGTTGATGCCTCCTCTTTCACCACAAGGATACTCCAGCATTTAGATTTTTTTTGAAGGTAAAACCTCAATTTATCTTATTAATATGTTTTTATTATGTTTTTTCAGGTTGCTATACTCACATAGAAGTTGTGTTCTTAGAGTATGTTTTTATGTTAAACTTATGCATGAACATGTTCTTAGTCTTAGTAGAATATTTTATATGCATGGAAGTGTCACTTGGTTGAATTTTCTGGGGTCCTGGTGTCTGTCATCTCATCTCTGTTCAATGTCTGTTACATAGCCACAGTGTCACTTCTAACAATTGCTTTCCCTTCTCCTGTGATGTCTCAGATAGAGCTTGTCCATGCTCAGTTTAGAAGGGCAAAAGGAAGGATGGATACACCTGATTTGCAGCTTTACATGGATTTGTCCATTGTAAAAAATCAAAATGATCCTGACCCAATCATCCTAAGAAGGCTTGCAGAAAAGCTGCAGTTCACAACAATAAATGATCTCAAGAGAGAGTCAGTTGCTCTGCATGAGATGGTTATATCCTCTGATGGAGATCCTGGAGACTACCTGGAAGAAATATCTGGCTTGCTGAGGAATTTAATGGAGTTTGTGCTCTCAGAAAACCCAGATAAAGCTACACCTGCAGGCAAAAAGAGCTTGACAAAACACAGATCTCCTGTCATTCCAGATGATTTCCGGTGCCCAATATCTCTTGAATTGATGAAAGACCCTGTGATTGTCTCCACTGGACAGGTTTTGTTTAACCACTCATTCTCTACTCTTGAAAGTTCATTTGGCTCTGATTTAGCTGTAATAGTTGATCTAAAATTACTGCTGTTTGCCAGACGTATGAACGGTACTACATACAGAAATGGTTGGATGCGGGACACAAGACCTGTCCTAAGACTCAGCAGACACTATCACACACGGCCCTGACGCCCAACTATGTTTTGAAGAGTCTAATTGCTCAGTGGTGTGAGAGCAATGGTGTTGAGCTTCCAAAACGACAAGGAACTTGCACAGACAGAAAGGCAGGCTGCTCTGTGTCAGATTGTGACCGTAAAGCAATCGATACCCTATTGGGGAAGTTAATGAATGGGAACATAGATGAGCAGAGGGCAGCTGCCGGTGAGCTACGGTTGCTGGCAAAAAGGAATGCAGATAACAGAGTCTGTATAGCTGAAGCAGGAGCCATTCCCTTGCTTGTAGAACTACTGGCATCACCAGATCCTAGAACGCAGGAGCATGCAGTTACTGCACTTCTTAATCTCTCCATAAATGAGAGTAACAAGGAAATCATTGTACAAGCTGGGGCAATCCCTGATATAGTGGATGTGCTGAAAAATGGCAGCATGGAAGCAAGAGAGAATGCTGCGGCTACTCTTTTCAGCCTGTCGGTTATAGATGAGAACAAGGTGGCTATAGGGGCTGCAGGGGCTATACCTGCTCTGATCGATCTTCTCTGCCAGGGGAGCCCAAGGGGCAAGAAGGATGCTGCTACTGCAATTTTCAACCTATCGATCTATCAGGTTAACAAGGTGAGGGCAGTAAGGGCTGGCATTGTGGCACCGTTGATGAGGCTGTTGGGAGATGCTGGAGGTGGGATGGTGGATGAGGCACTCGCAATACTCGCTATCCTCGCCAGCCATCAAAAGGGGAAATCAGCAATTGGAAAGGCAGAACCAATTCCTATGTTGGTGGAGATGATGAGGACTGGGTCCCCACGCAACAGGGAGAATGCTGCAGCTGTGTTGTGGTCACTTTGCACAGGCGACACACAACATCTGAAGACTGCAAAGGATCTTGGAGCAGAAGAGGTACTGAAGGATTTGGCTGAGAATGGTACTGATCGGGCTAAGCGGAAGGCTGGGAATCTTCTTGAGCTCATGAGCCGATCAGTTGAAGTGATTAACTCCCAGTGAGTCCATAATGACTTTATCTGATGGTTTTGATTTTCTACAGTTGGTAAGAATGAAATTTGTGTATATATGGGAATTTTGGGTGGTATTCTATCAACAGGAGTATGTAGATTGTGGATGGAAAGAGGTTCATCATATTCTTTACAAATGGATGGACAGAGAGGTGATTATTCATCCATGTAGGTATATACAGATGATGGTCCTTTTGGGCTGGCAGCTCTAGTAGATGTATCTACCAAAGTTTAGGAGTGTGGTCACTGATTGAATTCTTGAAACGGGCAGCGATTTGGTGCTTATGTTCTTGAAATTACAGAGGATATTGAAGAAAGAATGAGCTTTCATATTCTCAAGACAACAAGAGAACTTGGGGCCAACAATTGCTAATGTGAAAGTCAAGTTGCTGAAGAAGAAAATGAGGTATGGAAAATCAGGCCCCATGTACTTTTTCTTTTCTTTTCTTTTCTTTTGAAAAAAAGGAGGCCCCATATGTATTAACTGGTCCTTCTGGAGGTTTAGCAAGCCTTGTTTGTGCCGTAAATGAATGTTTTACCATGTTAAACCACAATATACAATGTAAAAAAAATGTCGTGTTGATTTTTGCATGTGTTTAATAGGGAGAAGATATTCTTGATAATATTCTATGATTTGCATTGGCAAATTTTATAGTAGGCTCTAAAGGTGCACCAACTAAAGGTCAGTGTGTACCAACTAAAGGTCAGTGTCTCCAAATTCAGCTCATAATACACAAGCCATGACATCATTTCTGGGAGCAATTCTCATCCATCATTAATACCATTTGACTCCTAAAGTCTCATTCCAATCATTGAATGATTGAAGTGGAAACACACGTACATCCTCATTCCAAGCTATACGCTCAAAGTAGACACACATATGCTCTTCACCTTTCGTATTACTACAAAAGGCAGTAAGAGCGGCCTCGTGCAAACCTCATCCTGACCATGCCTTAGACCTGCATGTCAAGGTTGGTCAGCCCATGCGAGTGGGAAGACCGGCCTGCTGATTATAAACAACTGATGGCATAAGTATCTAGTAGTGCACTTGTTGTGCTCAGTAAATAAAAGAACAAGTCAACAAAGATCAATTTCATTAATCAGAAAAAGGAAATACATGTAAAGAAATACAATGCAAAAGACATACATGAAAAAATTTCCACTTCCTCAGGAGACATTAGCCCGCTTTAATCCCATCTGCCTAATATGCCTTCGAAAGTCTCTTCTATACAACAGGCTTTGTCATGGGATCAGCTAACATTTCTGCGAAGGGAACATACTCAAGCACTTCTCTATCTTTCACTTGTTTTCGCATAAGATGGAATTGACGCTTAATGTGCTTCGACCTCTTGTGAAACTTAGGTTGTTTTGCAAGATCAATAACTGAAGTATTGGGTATCTTTAACCCACGAGGATCTTTGACACTAGGGTGAATACCAGTAGCTCTCAGGAACCTCATTTACCCTAACACCTTGCATTGTTCTACAGCTTGCAATATATTCTGCTTCCATGATGGATAGAGCCATCGCAGATTGCTTGTTACTGCTCCACGTAACCTGCGTCACTTCTTAAGATGAAAACACAGTCTGAGGTAGATTTACTGTCATCAAAATCATTTCTCCATGAAGCATCTGAATATGCTTTTATCCTCAAGTTTGCAATTTTGAATGAGAGCATTAAACCCTTTGTGCCTACAAAGATATCTCAAAATGTGTTTTGTAGCTCGCCAATGGGGACACCCTGGATTACTCTGAAACAGAGTCACAAAGCTAATGATGGAGTCAATTGTGTGCTAGAATCACTTTCCCAGTTTTCATGGAAGGTGGCAAAGTACAAGCAATGCTATTACTTGCTCATTACCGGTCAATACCCAACCAGCCAAGTGCAACTCGCCTATCATATTCTCCACCTTGTTAATACGGTCTCTCATCTTTCAACCATTTAGCATTCTGATTGCAAGCCTAAACTTCTCCACACTGATTGGGTCCAAGATCATTGGCAACATGCAACCAAATACTTCTTTACAAAATCACTATTCAACAAATTCCCTTCCATTGAATTGGTTATGATCGTCTGATCAAGGCAAGTAACTGAAGTACCATCTGGTGCATTCCGATCCAATCATGCGGCTGATCATGCGAGCCGCAGCAAAATTTACAGTCATCAAGTAATTAAATTAGGTTTGATTTAAAAATGAACCATTCATTATTATTTTTTGTCATGGTTTAGTTTAATTATGTTTAACCATTGAGTGAAACTGCATTGGACGATTTTAAATCGTGATATTAGCATAATATCTCAATAACGTAATAAATTGTTATACTTAAAAATAAATTGTCTAAAAATAATAGAAAATTAGAAATAATATTACAACAATAACACTATAATAGCAACAATGGAAAATGATGTTTTTCAACAATCGGAACATCCTATAGACTGGCTCAAGTCAAGTCCAATCAGATTGAAGACTTTTAAAACCTTGATATGTAGAGCATAACTGTCAAATTTGTTTCGGAATTCATTCCAATTTTATCTCAATGGTGAAACCTTCCAACGTTTCGATTGTTTTAGTTTTTTGTTTCGAAATAACGGCATAAAATTTTAAAAAATATAATAAAATATGAAGGCAATAAAAATATAAGCAGCTTATAAATACGTTAAAATTTAACCCTTAGAGGTTGATTTGATGGTAAAAAACTCTGTCTTTTTGTGCAAAAGTCTTGGGATCAAGTCCTCTCAACACAGAAAACAGATCACTCCCTATTGTTATGTATCCGACGTGTGGATTGAGAGATTTACACATGTCCCAAAACACTTGCATACTTTGGTCTTCAAAAAATGTTAAAATTAATTGTTTTCATTATTTTACATTGATCTACATAAATAAAAACATAAATTATCATTAAATAACTACTCACATTTGTGATTTGAATTCATACAAATGTAATAATCAAATACTAATTTGAATTTTACTCTAATAAAAATTAAATACAAATTGAGTTTAGGAAAAAAATCCAAAAAAATACCCAAGTAAATGTGAATTCTCGTTCTATGCAAACCCGAAGGTCAAAAAAAAATTAGGCACACTGGCTCCATTTCATTCCTTTTCTCTAATTTTCTTCATACACATTAAAAGTAAACTATATGAATTGAAAATATACATCATGAATCACAATTGGACCAAATTTCATCTCCAAATTAAATTTCTAGTCTCTTGATCTTAGTGATCAAAGTCACTAGACTTTCTTGAGTTATAGACACCTGATAATTTTGACCACTAAAATTAAGTGGTTATAAACTGAATTTTAGATTCAAATTTTATTCTAATGTAGTTCATAAATTCTTTTTCATTTGAATAATTGAATTTTACATTCATATCCTTTTTTCTTTTTCTTTTTAAATCTGAAAACTCGTAAAGCGGAACGGGCCATTTCAGCTGGGTTAGACCTGAACAAAGCCCAATAGAAGAACTAAAACTCCTGGGTTACATTTTCCACTCAGATCTGGAATGTTCTGTTCTGTTCTTTTCATTCGGAACAGAACAAAAATGACAGGCAGAATGTAGCGTGTTGACATTGTTGACCACTCAAGGGTGGGGCCTGCGATATGATGTATGTTTATCATTCGATAAGGAGAGCAATGTTTTTTTTTTGGGACACTTTTTAAATACTAAAATACCCTTCATTTTAAAAGGTAACAAATGTAGTTTTGTCTGCTATAAATGTCTTTTGAATTAAAAAGGGGCATTTTTATATTCCAAAAATATGATATTCCAATAATGGAAAACACTGGTCCCCCAATTGATGGCAGAAACAATAAGAGATCAAAGTGTTAAGACTGTATTCCTTGACAATAATCATCAACAGCAGTGCACAAACATTAGCCCAATAACTTGTCTCTATCTCTTTATTTCTAACAGGAATTCTAGGAAAGTAGGAATCCATATTAGACCTGGCAATAGATTGGGACGGGTCTTATTCGATCTGATTCTATTTTGGATCTTATTAAGTGGGTTAAGACAGTTGGATCTATTTTGAGTCCCAATCGGGTTGCGTTCAAGTCATGTTACATATTTACCTGAATAATGAGACTTTTCTAGTGTAATTCACACCAAGATCAAACTTTAAATGAGTGTAAACCTCATATGATTGGAAGTGTTTCATATACACATAGAATAGTCAAGTCAGTTGGATCTACCTATTTATGATGTTCAAGTCAGGTTAGACCAAGTCTACCATTTATTAAACAGATTGAATTGGGTCAACTCATTTATAACATGGGTCGGGTTGTATAATTGGGTCTAATCACAAAAAATCTATATAGAAATACGCAGTCCGGATAGGCGTGGAGATTCTATAATCCACCAAATTGTGGGATTTGAGGCATAAATGCATCCACCAACCATTCTGAGACAATGAGGCCAATGCATGGATTCTCATCAGCCACCAGAGTATATCCAAATAAAACAATTTTATCATTCAAATCCATTTGAAAACAAAACCTTAAGCCAAACAAATCATCATTCTAACCGTCACAATAGTAATTTCTTTGTCTATATGGGATCAGCTTTTTGAGTTCCACACAGATAGTTTCATTGATAATGCATTTTTTGTTTTCACTAATTATGATTTTCAGAACAAACATCCAAAATATCATACAAAAGATTTTGAAAATACAAATGCTGGGAAGAGTTAAATACGGAATAGTAGTGCTAAAAGAAGGGGGTTCTCATAAGAAATTCATTGAAAGGTGATGAAACTAAGAACCTTCGAGGCCCACTTAACACATTTTTGTAACTGTGATTAGAGTTTACAGATTATTTATTACTTCACCTCAGAGCAGTTGTTCTGACCCACTGGCTCTTTTAAGCAACTTGATATTGCCATAACAGCAGCTTCAATAGATGCATCTTCACCCTGTTTCATACATGAAAAGCCCACCCCACTTTTAACAGTTCCGTCAAAGGAAACTCACTGGCTGCATTTATTTCCTTGCAACTTTGGCAAAGGATTTATTTTTATTTATCTTTATTTTTTAGGGTGCATGTTCTCTTCATGTGGAAGAATTCCTAAAATTAGGGGTGGCAGTGTTTGACCCAAACTGAATTAAAAAGTTCTAGGTTAGTGTCGTATGAATCTTGAGAAAAAATTAAGTTGACGTGAGTGGACTAGAACTGAAATAAAATCCAGGTAGGGTTGGTTTGAGGGATTCTAGACCAGAAACCAACATGACCTGATTAAGCACCATTCAAGTTCCCTTTTTTTTATATCCAATGGTTTTAGCTTATGTACCCCACCTTAACTTCAAAATCTTAATCTCATAGGTTCCATTTCCTGTAGCTCATGGCCCCCACATGAAATGGAAATCCTCTTATCTTTCATTTGCTATTAAAAATATTTTTTTTTATCTCCTTTTTTTTTTTTTTTTTTCAAATTATCAATTTTTACAGAAATTTGGGGTTGGGTTGGGTTGACGTAGGAATAAAAAACTTGAGTTGGGTCAAGCATAAAATCTCTTACTACCAATAGCCAACCCGACCTAAACCCAACCCATTTCCACCCCTACCTTAAATGGCTATGAGCTCAATGACATAAGGAAGCTAGCCACCATGGCCCAACTACGTATGAAGCAAAGAGTAACAGTAGAATGCAACATGTACCTTTTCTTTCCAGTAAAATATATTTCCATACTTCCCAGCCAAGCGACTCCAGAAGCTTCGAGGTACATCCAAATCTACTGAAGCACCAACATTGAAGTTCAAGATATTACCTATGCCAAAACACCATAAACTTGAGTTCTCTTCACGTTTCAGTTTTCATGGAAGTAACCACTTTGCTAATTATTTATTTCCAAAACAGTCCAATTCTAAGGTTGAGACTGCTCTGAAAGACCAATCAAATTATCATTTTGGATTATGCATTTCCTGTGACAAGTTACAGTGATACAGAATGGGAAATCTCATTGTGAATGTATTCTTAGAGAAAGAAGTAAGTTGTACAACAAGGAAATGCACAATAAAATAGTATTGCTATACATGGTTGTGAACTACTACTTTTTGAGAAATAACAAAATATTATTGATAGAAAAATCAAAACATACAAAGGACTAAGGTCGAATGAGGAAATGGGCCAAAGCCAAATAGGAAGAAACTTAAAACATGAGAAAAACACAACAAAACATCAGATACAATGAAGCACATAACTAGATAAATCTTCCCAGCTACCATTGAGCTGGTTCACCAAAAAGCCATTAAAGGTTTTGATCTTGAGCATTGCCACTTCCATAGACACTGCAAATAAAAAATTCCTTCTCACACTCCAACCAAATGGACCAAGCAACAGCCAGTGGTACTACTTTCCTAAGGACTTGGCTTCACTTTTGGAATGGACCCAATCCCTAACACAAGAACGCTAGGGGGCAAAATCCAACAAATAGAAAACAAAAAAATGAAATAATAACAAATAGTACCATATATGGTTGCAAATTGCAACAAGTTGTTTCTTGGGATGTGGTAGGCATTGGGTTTTGCAAGGGTACTATGTTTCATACTGTTTTTTTTCTTAAATAAAATAGAATGGATTATAAGTTATCCACCATTAATGATACTGTGTGTTTTTTTCCTTTCCACACAGAAGATGCCTTCCATCATCTTAACCCTTCTTTTGCTTCACTTGTTAAGTCAAAATGCTTATCTTATCTAAGAAATCAAGGGGTTCCTACATGGAATCTAGCACCCTGCTATAAACAAGCCTACTCTCCATTGAATCTGTAGAAAAGAATATGTCTTTATGTTTAACAATTGCTTACTCAACTAGGCATGAAAGCATTATTTATCCTCTTAACAATTCTTGTTGCATGGTAACTCAGAATTTTGAACTAATTGTCATGGCATAAATTGTTGTTTTGATGTCTTGTATTGTGTGGTGATCTAGGTCATTTGGCAAACCCCAATTGGGGGTTTTGAGGTGAAGCCCCTGAGCCCAAAAAAAATTGAGGCGTAAGGGTATACTTTTTTACTTGATGTCATCCATATATTGTATCTTTGAGGGGTTTCTAAGGTAATGGGATTCATTTGTATTGAAAGAGGTGTGAGGAAGAGAGATTGTAACTTTATTATTGAAGATAATGAAAATGCTCCGATCTCAACATGGCAAAGGCAACTAGGCACACTGCCAAACCATGTAAATATCGTCTTTTGTGTGAATGCTTGCATCTTTACTGCATCATGGTTTCTTTGTTTTCAACATAAATAGCCTAGAAAATCCAACAGAGGTTCATAGTTGTAAAAGATAGATAAATAAATGAATATGGTTTTTACCAAATGTAGGGTCTGCAACAAAGACGATAGTCCTGTCATCAACTTGCCAAAAGTCCCTTATTGCTAATCCTGAAACAAAAGGACTCTAATGATAGAGCAAAGAACTTATGAAGGGGAATGGAGTTCAAAATTGGACCATGCAAAAGTCAATGAAGATTCAAGCTTTAAATCACCTGGTGTGTCAGGATAGTTTTGTGCCAGAACTCTAAGCTTGAATCCAGTCTCCTCCTCAATATCAGCAATCTCTTGGGTAATTCGGTTCTCCTGAAGACAACCCAACACACAAAGTATGCAAATATTAATATATATACATTATATATATATATATATAGAAGGCACAAACTACATCTCCTTTAACACACTTGGTGAAACACATTTAAAGTACTTCACATTTTCAAAGCTTTAACAATACAAGATGACACAAGGCAAGCAGAAAATGTAACAAAAATCTAGATTCAGTCTTGCAATTGTATTTTTTTAATATACGTGATATGATCTTTGGGGTCTGGGGATTGGTAACCATGTTAAATAAAATACATCCTCTATCTAAATACACATATGTACCATTTTTTTTTTTTTCAAAATTAAGTTTGTAAAAATTTGATATATACCACTAAAATAATTGGCCAAGCTTGAAGCTCTTCAGTTTAATCCAAAACCTTCTATTTTCAAGTTCAGCCATTCATTTTGTTGGTTCTACATCAGATGGGTAGGATCTTTTTTTGGAATATATTTTGATACTATTTAGAAAGCATTCTATTTGACATGGTTAGTAGGCCCCAAAAGTTACACCATATGTCTAATTAAAAAAAATTGATTTTCAGTACCAAAGATAGTGATCAAATGCAGCATCAAATCCAGACTCAAAAAATAAGTAACAGATTTCAATGAAGGCAATAAAGATAATGTAGTAATGGCATGTGTGTCTTACAATGTTATTGAAACATATGATATACATATCTAGTTGAATATGCCTAATGAACTGATGCAGATTAATTAACTTATCACAGAAGGATGGGATGTTTCAGTAGATAACTTTGAAATGCATTTACATAAGCATATTAATACACAAAAATCATTTGTGTGTAGAAGTGCTGATATTCTTACTCTTTTATGTTAGTTTCCTTAATCACGTGACCTTCAGCAAACTTGGAGATTATTGAAATAAAATATACCACTGGTCTTGTGAGTGAATATAGTTAGGATAAATTTCAGTTTTTACAATCTTCTCACATACTACTGGACTTGTGAGTGAATATGTTTAGGATAATCTCCTGTATCTGCATTCTTCTCCCCGAATGAAATGATAAGCATTCTCAATATGTTGATAACAAGTATGATAAATGTGACCCTAAGAAACTTTAGGACACTGTCACAGTATGATAGCAAGGCAAGGACAAAATCAAAGTTCAGAAAGATCATCATGAAATCTGTGACTTCAACAATGGTAGCAGTTAATTACCAGCATCGATCTTCCACGTCAGATGGAGCCACTGTGCATTGTGTCACCATAAATCGATTATGACAAATTAAAACAGAATATCCAATCATACATATCACCAAATCAGTCATACGATTAATTCAATCAATATTAATAAAGTACTAGGTGTCAGAAAGATTACCAGGGGAGGAATATTAAAGCCAATAATGGACAATAGTGGAAACACTTAATACAATCACCTGTCAACCTGCATATGAGAGTCTCTTGGGGCAAAAGGGAACTGATACATGTAATCAACAAAATACATGCTCATGTGAAGGTCAAGTAGTAGAGGCCCTTATAATATAAAGAATCTGAAAAAAAAAAAATTTCCTAAAATGGTTTGCATTTTTACACAAAATGTCGAAGTAAACAAGGTGAGCCAATTTATAAATTTGATTGTAAACACCATCAATAAAGTGGAAAGCAACAAATTTTAGGAGCCAAGATCTTTGTAATCTACAAAAATAACACAACTTCAGAAATGAAGCAATGATTTACATTTAAGGTCACAGCGTTTCATAATACAAAGAATCTAAAAAAAGAAAAACAATCCTGAAACAGTTTACATTTTTTGTACTAAATGTTAAATACATACCATTACCCCATCAATTAAGTGGAAGTTTTGTTAAATCCCTCAACTCATCATATAAAGAGGTCAAGATCTTTGTAACCTACAAAATATCACTACTTAAGAAATGAAATAATAGTTTACATTTACGGTAATAGATTTTTAAAGTCTTAGATCAATAGAACACTTATTGTTCTATGCATTTCTCAAGCTTCACTTGTGCATTTTTTTTTCTGTTTCCCACTATACAAAACCCAATCAGTTGAATAACAACCCAAGATTTTAAGTTGAGGCAAATTGTTGATTTGTCATTTGACCGAGTCATAGATTGGAGGAAGAAATGGCAGGCAATAGTATGTTTACATGTATTGGGAAACTGAAGAGCTACTACTGGCATTCTTAAACAGTCTTATATTCAGGGGTGTTCCATGGGTACAGTGTCATATTACCAAAAGAGCAGTCATTTTAGAATTTATTATATACTTTTAAGTTTCCAGTTAAAATAAAAATTAATTTGATTTCTCATGTCGATTCCTTGATTCCCATATTCACTTCATGGACAACGGAATTGCATCCAAGTCCTGATATGGAAAATTTTGGTTGCAGCATGATAAGAAAGGAAGAAAATTCTGTTTTTCTACAGGTGGATACTTGCATTGAGACGGCAGTAAACACTGCCTGTTTCCCACATACCATAAAGGACACTAAAATCCTCACTCTCATCTCCGACTGGCTTTATTGCTAGAGAAATTATTGTTGTAGAAGTGTTAAGTGCGTACATCTTTATATGATCAATACACTCTCTCCAATTCCCCCAGATTTCTTTGTTGTGTCAAGGAACATTGTGTTATTACTAGCTTCTGGTACCGTAGGTTCTTTTTTAGTCACTTGTAAGCATGGAACTTCAGTCATGAAGGCTCTACCATGAGCTGAAATGAATTGCATGCGACTGTCAAAATTTCAATCTAAGAATTTAATGAATGGTTCATGCTAAGTGCCTCAATTGCAATTTGCCTCAAATTAAGTATCTCAATTAATTTGAGGCAAATTGTCACAGATTGCCCAAGTAAAAGTCAAAACACTTGCCTGTGATATATCAATTACAATCATGGCATGTAAATAAAACAACTTCAAGTGATTAACAAACATTAAAGTGATGTATTAAGAATTGCAAGAACCAATCATACCTGTCCTGTAGAAAGGAACCCAGCGACATCAATAACTGGAGTAAACTCTTTAGGGAGCAATTCAGGTTTGTTAACACCAACTTTTGCATCAGCATTTCCAAGTCCTACAGGTGTTTGTTAATGAGAGCTTTCACTAAATTCTTAACTGTGGCTGAACATAATATAAGTGTCACTGCCAACTTATCTACATGTTGCATAATTAAATAAAGATTCATCAATAATGATAGTAACATTTGAGAGACAAAAATGCAGAATATGATGTTATTTGTATACAGCTAGGCAACGAGATGGAATATGTTATGCTGATTTATGTTTGCACATGTTGGATTATAAGTGTCATGAGGTTCCCCAGAATACCTTAGCGCATAAGGTATTTTTGTAATATTATACTCATCACCATCTATGTATCTTATCTTTGAGGGAATTCTACCATTATGGGAATTTATTTGGACTAAGAGAGGCATGAGGAAGAGAGCATTGTGATCCTATTATTGATTATAGTGAAATTTCTCCCATCTCATCATGGATATAGGCACACCGTCAAACCATGTAAATCTTATGTATTTCTAATGTGATTGCTGCATCATGGTTTCTTTGTCCGAAAGGGCTTTTTTGGTTGAAATGATTAAAATTGATGCAATATATGTGTTAAAAGGAGCACAAAGCAGAACTCCATCATCATCATCACCCAATATCCCATCTATTTAGAGTCGGCTTTATGAGTTCTTCTCCTCAAATTTACCCTATCATAAACCATAGAATTGAGCACGAGAAGAAGAATAAGAAGAAGCTTAATAACTAAAAGAAAAAAAAAATCAAAAGATGAAGGAAAGAAAAGGGAGGAATTATCCATTGGTGAACTGAATTATTGCAACTGGTGAACTAATTTTTTTTATATTTGCCAAATTTTCTCCCTTGTAGTCATTATTATCCCAAGATTTAGAATTATATGTCATATGAATGGAGCTTTTTAGTCTTTGAAATCATACTTAGAATGATTTGTTCAAGTAGAATTTTACCACACTATCTGTACACGTGTAGATTTTCCAAACCAATATATCATCATCTACAATAAGTCTTATAGAAGGTCAGTCCTCTGGCTCCCAATAAACTAGTACACGATAGACACATTTTTTAACCAGTTCATTATGAACCGAAGAACTAAATTTTTTTGGAGTTCATATTTGTAACGATTTTCTCCTTTGTACTCGTTATTATCTAACGGATTGGATTTGTATGTAATTTGGACCCATTTCAAGATACACTTACCATTGAATTATAAAGCCGTACTTCAAATGATTTCTTCAAGTTGAATTTTGGCAAACATCCTAAACAAGTAGAATCCTTCAAACTAATTTATCATCAGTATCTAAAACAAGCTTTATAAAAAGTTGATCCTCCATTTCAATACCAACTGGTTCGCAAGAAGTGCAACATTTTGAAAAAAAAAGGGGAAGATTATAGAAAGCAGAGGCAGTGTACATAGTTAAATACCAGTCAGCGACAATCCAAGAGCCAGAGCAGTGGATAAGGCGAAATTCAGCGATTTGGAGGAGAAATTGTCGACTCTTCTCTTGAAATCGAGAGAATTTGAGAAAATAGGAGAATTTGAAGAGAGCGAAATCTGTTTTCTGGGGAAGGAGAGGAAGGATAAGGATATCTTGATGGACAGAGGAAGGAGTTGAAACGCCATGCAAATGACTTCAAAGGTTCAAAGGAAAAAACAGAGAGCCGACGAAATCTCACGAAACAGCGGTATTATAGAGTTTCTCCTGTTACAGTGTTGCCGCTGTTAATATAGCCGACTAGATCTCTACGTTATTGAGTACGACGAAATCTCTACATTATATAATAAACCGGTTTTATTTTAAACTTAGGAACTATTTTTTTATTATACTAAATTTATATCATTTCTCTTTTTCATACTTGTTATAGTATGAGAACTAGATTTATAATGGATATGAATATTTTTTTAGAAAAACTCACTATTAAATTAAATATATATTATCTGTTTAAATTTTATTAACTTTAAAACTATATATTAAATATATTTTTAATTTATTTTAATATAAATTCTATTCATTAAGATTTTTACAATAATTTACTTTCATCGTTAAAATATGCTCTAGAAAAGCTAACCTCTTAATTTACAAAGTTTACAATGCAGGTGATGCCAATACAGAGGCATATACCAAAACTCTAACCAGACGAACTGAGTCAAAATTTGTAGTTACTCAGATTTAATTTTACTAATATATTGTTAAGTTAAATATATTAATATAATGTAGGGATTTTTGTATTTTAATAACACATATTTCAGCTTTAGATCTTTTTCATATTTTATTTTAAAATTTTTAAACCACATTGTATTCACAATATATATTAATGTTATATTTTTACATAATTAAAAAAAACTATTATGAGAAAGAGATTTCACTTAGACATCTTTATTTATTTAACTATTTAAATAAAATAAATGTTTGATAGAGAACTCTATTATCAGTCTATTTTAATTATTTTGTATCAAGTAGTTTTATATGTAATAAGTCTAATCTTTATTAAATTATTAGATTACCGACTATTTCTTTAATTTTTTAAGGATCACTGGACTCCACATTACTGTCAAGTATCATGTAGTTTAAGTAATAGAGCTCATTTTAAATACATTTTAATTTAAAAAAAAATAATTAGAAATGCACTTAAATTTAATTGTGATTCCATTCTTGAAGACAATCCTCTGTTTAGATAGGGAGAAAGTTCTTCAAAAATTTGTCTTAGGTTAAAGGATTTTTTAAATAAGGGTTTTTTATATTTTATTTGATAATTTTAACGAAAAAAATGTACAACATGAATACTATTTTTTTCCTTTTTTCTCCTTTTCAAACAAATTGTGACTTGGGACATATAAAAAAGAAAAAGTGAATTTCATCCTTTTTACAAATATTAAATAAAAAAATTCTATATATCTCCATCATTTTTTTCAAATAAGAGAAAATCTAAAACTATGACACCCTATGCTCCACTGACATAAATGTTTAATTTTAATTGTATAATAAAATAATAGAGTATAATATCTTTGATAGAGAACATAAGCACAATAGTTTTTAAATAAATCAACCGTGTTTAGAGATCCTTTTTCATTTAACCCGATCGAATCTCAACCGTTAAATTTAATTTTTTTTTAAACGAAACTAGCATGTGCAGCAGCACAATTGGAAGAGTCACGGTTCCTTCGTGACTTTAGGGTGTAAATCTAAGTCACGTCTCTCCCTTTCACTTTGGAGATAGGAGTTTTCCTTTGTCAAAGTCACGCTAGAATTTTTCCGGGAGAGCTATGCGCCTGCACGCTACAGTTTTCCGGGAGATCTACCCGCCTTCTCTCGTTTCGTCTCTCCGCTCCTTTTTATTCCTCCAGGTCTCTTTCTCTATCTCTCTTGAATTTTAAGCGAAAGAGATTATAAAAATGATAATAATTTGAAAGGACCCAAAAGGAAGCATCCTCCAGTTCTCTCATCTGTCTCATTTTTAATTTGGGTTTATTTTTTTAAGAAAATAAATATGGGTTGAGATCTTTTCGGGGGTTATTGGGCACATGATATGATAATTTGTTGAGTGGTTGGATTGTATTCTAGTCTGTACCAAGAAATGGATGGCAGTTGTCAACTCTTTTGCTAGTTCTGATGGTGGGTCATACAATCTTGCACCAACATTGATATTCAAATCACTACTCCCTTCTTTTCTGTTTTGGATTTAAATTTTTTGTCCAAGTTCTGAATCAGTTGCCTTTTCTTTCCTCTTGGTTTTTTTTTTTTTTTTTGTTTATTGACAGAGACACCCTTATTTTTAATAGAGGCATGCTCTACTCAAAATGACAAATATTAAAGACAGTTGTGTCTTTGCATATTTAAAATTGAGTAGTTTTTTACCAATCAAGTTCTTGTGACTCTTAGAATAAAAAATAATGGTGCTTCTATCATTAGCTTTTTTTTTTTTTTTTCCTTTTTTTTGTTTTGCCTTTTTTTTTCGAAAAGAGGGGTGGGGGTTGCATACTTCACAGAGACAATCAGTTACCTTTTTCTGACACAGAGTACATGAATGTTCACCCCCAATTTGATCATATTAGTATTGTAATTTTGTCCTTGAAAATCCAAATTTTATAAGTTATTGACCTTGTTAAGCCCATCTCACAAATCCAGTGTGATTAGATAGGGGAATCTTGACACTCTCTTTCCATTCATGTGATTCTTGACACACTGAACTTGATCATGTTGAAAGTTTGAAACCTAGCTTCTCCGTGGTTAGCAAGAATTGCAGTCAATGTTTGATCAATGAAACGGCATTAATTCACATCCCTTCAAATTTATGGTTAGTTCTTAACACTCTATCAAGAGTCTATAGTTATTTCTTTATTTTTCAATTTTGTTAACTTTCCTTAATGGGTTCAGTTCCTTCTTGAAGGTTAGAGAGGGCTTTGCCATGTCTAAACTCATTGAGCAAACTTCAATCTCAAGATCTGCTTGTCATATCATGTGGACTTCAGAGTTTGCAATTTTCTTGATCAAGTGACTTCTCTGTACATAACAACCCACAACTAAATGGTTTGATCCTTCTCCTACCCAAACAAATAAAGAAAAAAGAAAAGAAAAGAAAAGAAAAGGTTTGATCCTTCAGCTGTATTTAGACAACCCCACTTTGGTGGTTCCATCCATCCATTGCTTGCTTTATCAATCAAGTATTTCTCTTTCTCTTAAAGTTTTAGTGTCTTTTGACATTAATTTGAATATTTTGGTTCTCTGGGGGCTCAATCTTGGTATATTTTCAATGGTTGATTGAGTTTTTTGTATCTTCCTTTCATAGATGTATAGATTTAAATGTTCTATTATGTAATGATTTTCAGTATCGATGTGGGTTAATATGTATTACTATATATAGCAGTTTATTAATTACTATGGTGGGGTGGTTATGTCCAGCAATCTATCCTGTTTCAGATACTGATTTTAACATGTACTTTTGAACAGGTTATGCATTCTGTATCAAGTTAAGAAAGATTCTTTATAACCTATCCATTGATGGAAGAAGAAAAGGCAGGCTATGTTGAAGGAGATTGTTCAATGGTAAACTCCAGGAGTAAGGAACAAACAATTGAAAGTAATCTAGATGCATGTGTAGCACCTGCTGTTGGGATGGAATTTGAATCTGATGAAGAGGCTCTAATATTCTTTAACTCCTATGCAGAGAGAGTGGGATTTGAAACAAGAATAAGGGCATCTAAGAAATCCAAGGGATGGGGGAAGTCTTTTGTGCATTTTTGTTGCAGAAGGGAAGGCTTTAAAAGAACCAATGGGGCTACAAATACTAAAAGACCAGATTTAAGATGTGGGTGTTCGGCAGGGATGAAGGTCAAGTTAGCTGATTCTGGAAAATGGAAAGTTTTTAAGGTTAATCTTCAGCACAATCATTTAGTTAATCCAGCTGAATTAAAATACTTTAGGTCACAAAAATGTATGAACAATGGAGCTAAGAAACGATTGAAATTTGGTGGAAAAACTGGCCAAAAAGTGCACAAGACATACCAAGAATGTGATACAAATGCAGGACATGGACATATGACATTTATTGTATCAGATTATCAAAATCATTTGCACAGTGATGGACAATTGGAGCAAGCAGCCATTAGCACCGTGGATGAGGAACAACCAAGTGAAAGTGATCTAAATGCATCTATAACTCCTACAGTAGGCATGGAGTTCGAATCAGATGAAGAGGCTTTTAGATTCTTTAACTCTTATGCAAATTGGGCAGGATTTAAAACAAGAATAAGAGCATCACAAAAATCCAAGAGACTTGGAAAGTGGTTTGTGCATTTTTGTTGCAAAAGAGAAGGTTTTAAAAGAGCCAATGGGAATGTACGTGCTGCAAGACCAGATATAAGATGCGGATGTCCAGCAGGCATGAAGGTCAGGTTGACTGAGTCTGGAAAATGGAAAGTACTTGAAGTTAATCTTCAGCATAATCATTTACTTGGTCCAACTGAAGCATGGTGCTTTATATCACGTAAGCATTTAGATAATGGAGTTAAGACAAGATTGAAACTAGGTGTAAAAACTGCCCAACTAGCAGAGAAAACTTTCCAAGAATATGTTACAGATCAAAGACAACTGGAGCATCTAGCAATAGCTGAAAGACATTATCAAAATAATGTTTTTAAGGTTAGGAAATTGGAACTTTACGAAGGAGATGTGGAAGCGATGAACAAATTCTTTAGTCAAATGCAAGTGAGGAATTCAAACTTCTTCTACATGGTGGACTACACTGAAGATGGCCATTTGAGAAATGTATTTTGGGTTGATGCGAGGTCTCGAGCAGACTATGAGTATTTTGGTGATACAATCGTATTTGACACCACATACTTGACAAATTATAGACTAAAACTCTCTCTTTTTGTTGGGGCAAACCATCATGGACAACTGGTGTTGCTAGGATGTGGGTTGCTAGAAGGTGAGACAAAAGATTCGTTTGTTTGGTTGTTTAAAGCATGGTTACTTGCTATGTCAGGTCATGCTCCAAATGCCATAATAACTGACCAGTCTGAGGCCATACAAGCAGCAGTCAATGAGGTGTTCCCAATTTCTAGACACCGTCTTTGTCTGTGGTGTATAATGAAAAGAATTCCAGAGAAATTCTCAACGTTGGTTGATTATGAATCTATCAAAGATTGTTTCGAGAAAGTTGTGTATGATTCATTGAAGGTCGATGAATTTGAGCAGCATTGGAATGAAATGATAACCCGGTACAAGCTTCACTCCAACAAATGGTTGAGGACATTATACTGGTTGAGGGAGAAATGGGTTCCAGTTTATCTGAAACATACATTTTGGGCAGGACTGTCGACTATGAAGCATATTGAGAACATGAATTCATTTTTTGATGAATATGTCAATTCAAGAACTTGCTTGAAGGAATTTGTTGAGCAATATGAGTTGGTGTTACAAAAGAAGCGTGAGAATGAATCCTTGCTTGATGCCTCCAACTTGAATTTGCAGACAACTTTGTGGACGCATCACCACTTTGAAATTCAGCTTGCTCCTATTTACACGAGTGGCATATTTAAAAAATTCCAAGAAGAGGTTAGTAGTGCACTTTCTCATTGTTATGATCCCACAGTAGTGCATGTTGAGGGGGCAATCAAGAAATATATGGTGAAGGAGAGGATTGCTGACAAGGATGGTAACCAGTTAGCACCAAAGGAGTATGAGGTCTGTTACAATAAGAATAACATGGAAGTTACTTGCATTTGCAATTTGTTTCATTTTGAGGGTTATTTGTGTAGGCATGCTTTATACACATTAATCCATCATGGTGTTGATAAGATCCCATCCCAATACATTATATCACGCTGGAGAAAAGACTTTAAGCGTCAACGCTCTTTGGAGTATGGCTCTCTGTCAATTGGTAACTTTGTCCATTGTTTTGATGTTTTACATCGGAGAGTTACTCAATTTATTGAGGAGGGGGCAATATCTGAACAGGGTTGCTCTGTTGCTCTACAACTTCTTGAAGAGGGATTGGAAAAGATTCACGTTGCAAATGTTTGTCCTTGTAGTGATGACACTAACCGGCATAAAAGATGTCTGTTGCATGAAGAACATATGGGCGACCACAGCAGTGATGTTGACAGTACCATTGTCTGTAGTAATATTAGTGGTGATGTTCCCAACGGTCTCCAAGAAGTTGATCCTAATGTGCATGAAAGAACAGGCCAAATAGAGCAGAGCGGATTTTTTCCTAAAGGGGAGCAAGTGGCTGAATCCAAACAAAAGAAGGTATGCATATGTATACTTTTTAATATTCGGATTAATTATATTTAATATTCGTTTAAGTTTCATGTTGTTTAATGTTTTGTAGCTTCGAACTGCAGCCAACATGCCAACTGTTAGCAACGCTGGTGCAACAATTGGGCCTCTGGTTACTCCAATATCTCCAAATCTTCTCAGCCAGGGTTCTACATTAGAGAGCATGCAACAAACGGTTAGAAGTTCTCATATCCCATACAATGTAGCATCTATGCATCTTATCTTTTTCATCTAAGGTTTTCTCTTCTTTTTTTGATCTATTTGTAGGAAGTCCATCAGGGGGGAGGACAAACACAAATCACACGTGTAGGAGGGGAAATCCACATGTGGGGCATGTATCGGAAATTTGGTGAGCATTTCCTTTGTTTGTTCATGAGTGTTATAAACACTAAAATACATTTTCATGCACATTCATATAAGGATTTTCTTAACATACTCCAACTAGATGAACCATGTTATCATTCACCAAATGCAATTGGATGTGTTTCTCATCCATCTAAATTGTAAAAATCTAGCTACCACTTGGATAGGCCAAATGCCTAAATTTGTACTGATATGGCCTTTAATGTATAATTGAAGAGCCTTTTCATGGTACCTTTTCAAAAACTTCTTTGCAAACAAGAAGCAAATGCTTTCTGATTTTATGCTACTACTCTTGGTAAAACACTCATCTAGGTTAGGGCTTTATCTTAATCATAGTAAAAACTCACCTCCTGTATCTTCTTGATGTAATAAAAATCCAAACGAACTTTTGAGTTCAAATTAATGATAAAATTTTGCAAATAAATAATGCCAAATACCAGATTCAGATTCAACAAATCAAATATCATATGCTTTTTATTAATCACCCAATCATGGAACGGATAATCTAATCGTTAGGAATATGTGTGTATGTATTTGTTTCAATTTACAACCCATAAATGGCTTCTTGGTTTTGAACATGGAGATCATGCAACTATGCACTAACAACACATGTTTGGGTGCTCAGATAACCATTTGCAATAAACCTCAATTCTTAAGGTTTAATTGATAATCCAATACCACCATCAATGTATTTTGACAAAACAAAAAAAACACCGTTGAATAGAGTTGTACCTATCTATGTAAATGAAGTATCTTATCAATGAATTGTCAATGTCTTGATGCTCACAATCTTATGTAGACTAGATTTGATGAAATAGATCTGGATTATGCAGTTGTTGGTGTTAATATAGATTTCATGTCTAGATCTGCATTAACATTGGTGTAGATCAAGCCTCAATCTCACAAGATGGTTTAGATTCCATCTTCCACCCATGGATGCAGTAGCCAAGAAAAGGACAAAGGTGCTCACATCACCGATATTCTTCTTCTTTTCAAAAGAAACAACAACTCTCCTCTCCAATGCGTTTTACATTAGCTTTTATGACTACTCAATCAAAATAAGAACCATGATTTCCTTGCATTCTATCTAATCACCTAAAATAAGAGCAGATTTCTATAGCTAACAGTTTCATAAATGTGGACTCTTAATTCACTAACATAAACTTCTAAACCAAGAAAATAATAAAATGTTCTTTCCAATAATTTTTTTTTTTTTGCATAGCATAAGTATCCCCACCCCATATTGGAGGTGAGACTAATCCCATAGATACACGAAGCCACCCGCAATCCTCGTGTATCAGATAAATCTGGGAGGAGTCGAACCCAAGATCTCTAGTCTAATCCTAAAAACTTGGACCAACTGTGCTTTTGATGGGCCAGCAAATGGCTCATGGCCCACTTTTTTAGGCTTTGTCTTTTGAGCTTCGCTTCAAACAAGTACAGCCCAGATTTAATACACTTGAGCCCATTTTAACCTTCTTTTAAGTTACTCCTGCATCACACCTCTCCATATGCAGGTTGTAGCCATACTTTTCCATATCTGTCTTTCAAAATTAACTCCTTCAAACAAAGGCCAAGCCCATCCTTCTATTGAATGTTGTGTCTTTAAAGAAGTCTACGATTCCTCCACCAAGTTCCTATTGAAGTATATATAAAGAAATACTTTAGAGGTGTTCCATGCTTGCACAATTGACTAACTTTTATTTATTTTTTTATTTTGGTTAAATTAGCTTTAGTCAAATCCCTTGACCAAGGACTTGTTCAAATCATTGTCAAAACTAGTCTAAATTGTGATGTTTAGGGTGGCTAGCCCGGAAGCATGAAGGCCTAAAATACCAACTTGAGAAAAAAAGGCTTGAGCATTAATTAATTCTAATCATGATCAGGCTCAAGCTCAATTTTGAGCCCCTTCTATAATTGGGTTGGACTTAGGCTTATACATGCTAAGGTTCGAAAGCTCGAGAGCTCAATTTGTATAAATATAGTTATATATTGTAGAATGTAGTAAAAGAGTGTGCTTCCATGTTGTGCACATGCTAAATACCAACTTTAGTTCCTCTAGCTAAACTCCAAACTATACTTAAAATTTCTTAAGTCAAAAAGGTGGAAAGCCATCGATCTACTTGGTTGTTTATCGGCCTTGGGCTTCCATTGGGCTTGTTGGGTTGGTCAAGCTTGAGCTTCGTCAAATTCTTTAAACCCGTGTCAAGCTTGGTTTGTCCTTATGTTAAATGGACTTGGCTGGGTATAGCATGGACCAGCCTGAGCTTGTCCCATTGTCATCCCTAGTAATGTTAGCATGACATCAAAAAATTGATTAAAAAAAAGAATAAATTTCAAAAACTGTAAAGAAAATAAAAAACTTTTATGCTAAAATTCTTATTCTTCATTATCAATGTTCAAGCAATTGTGTATATATATATATATATATATATATATATTATAACTTCAAATTGCCATTAGAAGTTCTAAAAACAATTTCAGAAAGTATGACTCACTATACCATTTGCTAGAGTCAAGCGATGATCAATCTAGTCCCACCATACATTCTTCCTTTTTTGAATCGTCAAACATTCCAATTTTACACCAAACCTGATGCATGACAAAGGATAGGGTAACCCTAAAATGCCTAATGCAATTATGATGCAACAAAATAAATGTGAACTATCCTAAATGAGGCTGAAATTAAGATCAATTAACAAAACATTTACCGAATACAAATCATTTGTCAACACCTAAGCAGCTCGTAGAATCCAATATATGCAAATATATGACAGTCTAGACCAAGTTATAATTCGCAATGTGACCTCTCAAGATGTCGGGTTTATTGGGCTTTAAGGTAACATAGGCCTTTCACCAAGATGGGGCTGCAATGTAGAAGGATCTTGGGCTGAGGGATTTGGTTAAGAGAGGTTTTGGGGCAGCAAAATGGGACTAAAGAGGGCTGTGTGGAGATTATATGGGAGTTGAATGGACTGTAGAGTGAGTATGGGTGAAAGGGAAGGTCTAAAGGGACCCTTAGGAAGTGCAGAGGGCTGTTTTAGGGGAAAACAGAAGGTGTAGGGGGTGATTAGAGGGCAGACAAAGGTAGGGGAAGGGGTTTGGGTGAGGGATGAAGCCAGGGGATGGGTGTAGGGTCAATGGCGAAAGCCCAGAAGTCACTGGTATGTGTTTGAGGCTCAGGCGAAGGTTACAGGGATTGTTGGAGGGTTCGGCTGCAAGGGTTATGGGTTTTAGGTGGTCACGGCAGTAATGGGTGTAGCTCAACTGGTTAACCTCCCAACTTTGTCAAGATGCAGTATTTGAAGTCTAGTTGATGAAAGAGGTTGAGTCCCATACTTTCAGATGCATTTGATAGACTCTTGGTGCTATTACTTTCATCAATGAAAACTATAATGAGCTTAATACTAATATGCTCACTAAAGTAAGATCTCTAACAACAAAATATTGTACTTTGATGTGCTTTAATGCATTGTTGTGATTGTCATTTTAATGAGGAAAATAGTTGCAATTTTATCAATTAAGTTTTCAGTGACTTGGAAATTATTCTACAGTCTAATAGATGCAACATGCCATTTTGTTATGATTGGGTCATGTATGTGAATTAGTAAATTATTGATGCCTAAGGTTATTATCAATCTAAACTATGACAACTCTGTATTATCTTGCTATCTCTGTGGAGACATCAGAGGCCTGGTGTAGGATCATTTGGATTCATCTTATTACTCTACGCTGTCTTGGTCAAACCAACAATCCTCTCAAAACACAAAGTATGCCTTTGCTGATTGATTGAAAATCTGTTCATAGCTGCAGCTCACTGTAGGGATGCTCGAAGGCAATACCTCCTTGCTGCTCGAAAGACTAAAGCACAACCATGCACCATGGTGGGGCATGGAGTCTCTGGTACCCCAGATCCACAAGCTCCACGATGCTCAGCTGCAAACACTGCTGATCAAATGCAAGGGCCAAGAAAATCAAGCTGCCAAACCAGCTTGCCAAATTCTACTCGCTAAATCTGATGTTGTGGACAAACAGATCTCCAATTTAGATCCATGATCAACTGAGGACGGACACTATAGATCAACAGGGAACTTGTTCTATGCTACTGGAGTTGCATTCACTTGCTAGACATAGGGTTGCAGTTACTTTGTGGCCTCTTGTAATATGTACTTAGTTTAATTAGAATAGCATTTTATATTCTTTGCATTCTATGTTCTACACCCCCTACCAATGAGTCCTGAACAACTTATTTGCTTTTGGTTGGAAGTTGAATTGACCAAATGGAGCATTAGATATGTTGGTATTCTTGCATTTGTAAATTTAGAATCCAAGATGGCAAACAATCAATTCTACCTACATGAGTCCTGAAAGTTTTCTTATTTAATAATATTCTCTTGTTACCGGTCCAAAAAAAATTCTTCCTACATCACTTTGATTCATCATTCCAAAAAAAAAGAAGGAAAAGAAAAAAACCCGAAATCAGTTTGGTCAAAACCACTTTTTCTTGGATAAGGTCTTCTCAATGACCATTTGGTTCCATCTCTGAACTAGTTTTCTATGATAAAGTATCTAGACAATGGAGGACAGTCACCATGTAAACATTATGAGTTAAATGGAATGAAAGATTGTCATGCCTCCAAATGTGAAATGATAAAATACAATGGGTTGAGCCTAACATGACTCTCATGGCTGTTTGATACCAATGCATTAGAAGTTGGAACCTATTCAAATTAATGTCCAAACAATAGGATGATGATGCAACCTTGAGCACTGTCACTAGACAAGAACGAAGGCATCTGCACTGGAAAGCAGAAGCATCAGTTAGATTCAATCGCACCTGTCACTTGTAAGGATTGTGTACTGTCACCCAGCTACTTGCTGATGGCAAGATTGAGGAGGACCTGACTGAAAAAAAAAAACTTGGGCAAAGCTCTGTCTTTGAAATCCTCAAGTCGCACTCAAGCCAAACCATGCAGTGGCCAAAGGTACCATGTTCCAAAGGTACATCCCACCTTTCATTCTTCTTTCCTTGTACCAGTTTCATTCTTTGCCAAATCCCTGTTTGGCATTTAGGCACGTACCATGGTCGAATGGTGGAAATGGCCTAATTAGACCACATAATCCAATGATGCTTGGCCCTGCTGCAACTTGGCTTGAAATATTTTCAAGGCATGGAAATCATTCATATGAGTAGGCATTGTACAAAGAAACTGGAACCATCAACATAAATTATTATTTATTAGTGCTAATCTAGTGTTGTCCATCCCTTTTCGAGTGGAACTCATTTGAGATTATTGGATTGAGTCAACCGATTTAGTACTGTTTTAAAAATTGAATTGAACTATCTTAAGATTGTTTTTTTTTCAAAAAATATTATGATTTTTATTTATTTTATCTTTTTATATTCTCGATTTTTCATTGTTTTTTATTAGGTTGTAATATGATTTTCAATGTTTCGTATTTTGTTACTAATTTATATTTAAAATATGAATGTATTATGTTATTTTGATGTTATACCAACATTAAGGCTCAAATGATTAAAAGCAGTTTGACTCAATGATTGAACTTAAATAAACCAAACTGTGAAAAAATTTATTTTAATTAACAGTTCGATTTTAAAACATTGATTCAATAAAAGGTTCTTGTTAGATGAAAGCCAAGTTAGGTTTAGCTTTTAATCAATGGCTCAAGTTGGATCAATCCATTTAAACATGGTTGGATACTCAAATCAAGTTGATTCATTTAATTGTGGGTTAGAACCAGTTGGGTCAATCCATTTAATCTTGATTAGATTGGTTTAATTCATTAAATAAATGAATTACTTTAATTAACTTATGTTTAATCATGTCATGGCAACATGTTTAATAAATAGGTCGATTTAGGTACACTGTGATCAAGACGTATAAGATTAATTTTTAACTCATCTCATATTTCAATCCTCTTAACTTGCCCATAATTTAGTCCATTTTTTAAAGGAAAGTGATTTGTGCACCCCCCCATTTTACCCATGGTGCACTCCTACAATTTTTTTTTTCCAATTTTGCCCTCCACCCACCTTTTCTCCATTTCCATCATTTTTTAGGTGGGGGGCAAAATTGGAAAAAACAAGTGAAAGAGTGCACCATGGGTAAAATGGGGGGTGCACAAATAATTTCCCTTTTTTAAATCTAAGGTCATTTTTAAATCACACCAACCTATTTTGATTGATTTAAATTGAGTAATGATTCAAACTGTATAATTCAATAGACAATTGGATTTATATATATTGTCTTGTCACGTATCAAGAAAAAGGCATTCAAAAAAAGGAGTCACATACTCATTCTAATGAGTTCAAAGAACTGATTTGGATACTGATAGTTTTTCTTAAATGGGACACAATATCTATTTTACACTTTATTTTCCTATAGTAAATTAATAATATTCTTTTTTTATTATTTTATTTTTAATTTATCATAATAAAATAAAGAACAAGATAAATCCAGTATCCCATTTAAAGAAAGTACCAATGCTACATTAATCCTTAAAAATTAGGCCTCAAAAGGTTATTGAATAAACATATCAAAAGGATATATATATATATATAATTTGAATAATTTGGTTTGATTAAATTATACAAAGGTTGAGTTAGTTCGACCTGCATTAACATAAAGTTTTTAATTCATATTTGAAATGAGTTAGATCAACTCGTTGAATGTAACCTAAGTTGCACCCTAATTGGGCCTTATAAAACGGTTAATTCACACCCAAGACCCAAGTCCCAAGTCCAACCACTTCACAACGTATTAACTCAGAGATCCACTAAGAAGAAAAGATTGGAAAAGGGGGAGAGAGAGAAGGGAGAGAAGATGATGGGAGGAGGAATGAAGAGGTATGTACTGAGGCTGTTCATGTCCCTGAAATACATAACAGCGAACGTCGTAGACAGGAACAACGGTAGGATTGTGGTGTCGGCGTCCACCGTCGAACACGCACTTAAGGCTTCCATGGAGTGCGGCCGTACCTGCAATGCCAAGGCTGCTGCTGCCGTTGGTGAGGTACTCGCCATGCGCCTCAAGGTCGAGGGCCTCTCCCAATCCCATCCCCATCCATGCCAACGTCCAAAAGGAGATCGAAAAGAAGGGCTTTAAGAACCGTACCAAGGTCTGGGCCGTCGTCAATGCCCTCAAATCCAACGGCGTCAATCTCGTCAACAACGACGACGACCATCACCATCACCATGACAACGACGACTACCGTCATCACTCTCGCTGACGACACACATATTCATACATAAATATACACAGAGAGAGAGAGAGAGAGAGAGAGAGAGAGAGAGATTGCTTTGCAGCAGCAGCAGCAGCCCTCCTTTGGTTCTTTTTCCCTTTTCCTCTTTTTGTGCGCGCCATCTGCTCGATGAGATGCGTCACAGAATTGTTGAACCAAAGAGTTCCACATATGTTGAGTTGATCGAGTGAGGATTCGTCGGTGCTGTATGTAATTTTTTAACTACTTAATATATTACATTTTAGGTTAATTAATTATGAGAAAGATGATGAAATAGGTTAATGCTTCTTCATTAACGAGCAAAGCGACCCTTGAATTCTTAATACCGAGTACCAATAGGTCATATAACTAGTTAACATCCAACTTCTTTGCAATTGATTTTTAATCGGGAAGCGAAAGTCTTGAGTTCAATTCATATTCAAACTTACTTCTCATTCTCATGGAGTTACTCCTCATTGACTTAAGTGATATTCTCATAGCTCAAGGGATTAATCTCACGTCCAATTTGGAGTGAAGATATCTATATTAAAAAAAAAATCTTAAAAGCTAACACTCTTGAAATTTTTTAGATAGTTGCTCTTTTACGCAGATAGCTTACTCTATTTCATTATATTCCATCCATTTTCCAATTAACTGAATTTAATTTTTTGTGGTGTTGAAAAAGATTGTACCTTTGACATAGAAGACAAAACTTCTAATTTAGGTGTTTCCATATTCTTGTCAGATTTTCTACTTTCTCACTCGTTTGGTGTTTTTCTAATTTTAAGGGGAAAAAAGAACCATTCATTTTGCATCCAACAGATGAGACATTCACTTCTTTTTAGTTACTCTATGGTTTCAAGACCAATGCAACAGTTTGCTGGCAATCATTATTTGGAGACAAAGAAACAAATAAATTGATAATTTGTATAAAGTTTGTATCAATTAAAAGAGCATTTAGGAGACGATCTAATTTCTTTAATTCCACTTCTACCTCTGAAATAGGTCTCACTAGAATTTTCTACCTCTAGCCTGAGATTCTTCGTGTCAATTCTTGTATAAACAAGCTCCTTTCCAGTTTGCGTTTTGGATGATGGGCTCTATATCAAATAAATATTAAACACCCATGTAATTGATATACCAAATCCATTTCTACATCAGATGGATATAGGGTTGCATTTTTAGTATTACCTGAAAACCCAGTCACCAAAAGTTTGTACTCCTAAATCATTTATACAGAAATTGCACCAAATCAAGACTGACAGGCATAATTCATTGTATTGCCCAATACATATCTGTTGTTTTTTAAACCACGAATGCAATGATAGGCTGCCTAATCAAGTGCTATTTAGCAACTTGTAAAGACCATGATCAATCGCAATTCAGTCATGGATTCAAATTGTATAGCTGTGGCCTTCTGAAGAGGGCACATCACAATACAAAATGTCAATTGGAAGTTCACAACTGAGCTGAGACATCCCCCTCTTTTCCTAGGGTCAAAGAGGTCTCAAAAGGAAATAACATGAAAACAACAATACACCACATCTCAACTGTAGATCATTGATGGGTATTCATCAAATCAGTTGGTCGATTGGTCTATATGATCAAACATTAGCATGTTCAATGACACTAGCTTTGCCGCTAAAACATCACAAAAAAAGAAACAAGGGAAAAAGGAAAAAGAAAAAAAAAATTAAAGCAAGGTAACCAAAGAAAACGAGTTTGAAGGCCACAACAACATAGCTTAAATTGCTGGAAGAAGCTTGCATTCTAGTTTCTTAATTGCCAAGGCAGCAAATGCAATCTGTGTGCCAACCATGGTATTTGTTTCCTTTCTACAGGTAAATTTACAAAACCAGGAGAAACTCTCTCTACCTCTCATGGATCACCGAATCAGGACAAACATTTCACTGAAACCAAAACTGCAACCGTCACAACTGCGAACACCATGAATACAAATAAATACACAACTGCGATCTGGCAAGAGATCTGGGAAACTCACAAAACCTGTAATTTCAGGAAATTTAGAAAAATGATATCTGACCATATCTACGCTGTTCCCCCTTTTTTGCTGTGATACAGTTATCATGTATCTAAGCAACATTATCCATGAAGGTCTCGAGCACAGTATAACCATTGACTATTTTGGTTGTTCCAACAATCAAATCATATGCCATTCCTTCCTGCAACAGAGAGAATGTAGGCTCTAGTAATAACCAGTTCTCAGAAAATATAAAAATGTGGTTATGTGTTCAAGTCCATGTGTGTGTGTGTGTGTGTGTGAGAGAGAGAGAGAGAGAGCAGTTTCACCATTTTTTATAAATAAATATAAAAAAGAACAATGATAAGAAAGTTCGCAAAGAAAATAAAATTACCTGTGCAGTGAGAAAACGAAGAGCAGAAATTTCTGCAAATGTAACTCCTCCAATAAAGACAACCAATACTATGGAACGACGTCCATCTGCTACCCTGTTGAAATTTCAATAATGTGATGCAGCTTCAAATTTCTGCCTACTAGTGTTGCATCAATATGTAATAAAAATGTTTTATATTTCATAAGAAATTTGTGAGCTACAAATTTCTTTTGACTTACCGGTTTGAGTATCTGAGTCCATTACAATCATATGATGGTATGGAGCAAATTCATTAAGAACTATTAGTTCATAGGTTTTAGAGGATTGGATTTTCTTTAAGGGTCTTGACCAAATGTTTTCAGCCTAACACACTGGAAATGGGTCTTGATCAAGATGACTTTTGCCGGCATCATTCCTTGAACCCCTCTCTTCATGTTGGATTAAAGATACACCACCTACAAGGGTAATGAGAAGAGTTTTACCCGAAAATTTTAGTTTTTCTTTAATTTTGAAAAAAAAAATCTAGTTTTTCTTTTCACTTATGTTGAATAGAGCAGATTGCAACTTCAATGGAATACAAAAATAAAAAAATCAATTATTTTATCCATCTGAAAAATCCACCATATTTCTAAATGCTATTGGGATAAAAATCTGACAAATGGTGTCCAAGCTCGAAGCAAAATGGATTTCCATATCTCTCAGTCTCTATTGGAAAGTAGTTCTACCCTTGGATTAACATACTGGAGTCACTAAAAATCTTATCAAAGACAACCAAAACATACTTTCAACTATAAAAGACAAAGTTCCTCTAATCAATTTAGACCATCAATAACATGGCCATTGGAATACTCATCTCTGTGAGAATATAATTCCATTAAAAAATTGCAGCATACCAAACAGCCCATAATTCATTATTAGCCCATGCATGGTCTGGCCAACATATAATGCGTCACGACTGTTATATCAATTGGAAGAATATTTTTGTTTTATTTTTTATTTTTTTGAAATAGAAAACAAATTGAAGTGAACTGATGGCTCCAAATCTAACTGGGAAAGTCAATTATTTTATCACTTTCACCATTTCAGCATGTTCTAGAGATAACTATAACAGTGGTATAGCTTACATATCCTTGCCTGGATAACCAAATAAATAGTTGCTACAACTAATTCAACAACATCGACCTATCTCTATTAATTGAAGAACAATGTAAATCATACTACATAATTCTAGTAAGAATTACCTTGAAATCATCCTCTAATTCATTTTCCGAAATCACTGTCCACAATCACATCCAACGCAATTGATCAAGTGCTACTCCATCTCCGTTACTCAAAAAAAAGGGGGGGGGGTGGAGTTCATCTGCAACATCAAATTCCAACCCTTCATTTTACAGTGCTTCACCAAAATGAGCAATCCTTGTATTGATTTTGGTAAAGTAAATCCCTCCTCTAATTGACATCATTTCACCTTTTTAGATTGTCTCTACATAATTGATCCGCTTCATAATCATTTCAGAAAATTCCACAATTTCGATATTTTTGATATTTTATTGACACTTGATGGATAGAGCTATTTTGCTTGTTAAAAAGAAATAAAATTGGAAAGTTGTGGCTAGATTTAGATTAATTTAAGGGCAACATTATTGGAGTTGCTATTTCTACATTATGTTCAACGATTAGGGCGATGCATTGACAGCATAACTTTGTTACACATTTTCATACTAAAAAACTGTTATTCTGTCCAGGTAAAAATGAAAGCACTTCACTTCGCCCCAGCCTGTTCTTATGCCACCCCCTTCTCTCTCTCTCTCCTCCCCCGCCGCACCATCCCCCCCCCCCCCCCCCCCCCCCTCTCCCTTCTTTTGTCAAAAAATGATAAGGTAGACTTTGTATGAATTAAAAACTAAAAGTACTCTCTAAATTCTAGCACCAACCTGAAATACATATAATTGTTTAGATCCACTCAATGATTTGAACTAAACAAACTCATTTAGCCAATCTTCTAGCACAGTATTACCCAATATAATAAAAAAGCTATCTCACAAGATTCAGATGAAAATTTTAGGATCAGAAGCATACTTGTCAATGTTGCTAGAAGCCCCATGTATTGTTTCTGATGAAGAACTCCTTGGATATCCACCCTATAGTCATAAAATATGGGACTAGTAGAAGTGTTGAATAGGAGTTGAATCGTTCATGGCAAAGTGATTACAACATAGAGAATGTGCACTTACCCTCTTCAATTCTGTATGCGGCCCCGGCAATAGCTTTAAGATCTCTTCAATAGCACGCCTGAAAATCAATTTTGTCAAAATAAAATAGTCTCGAGGTGTCACACTGTCGACGCCAAGCACATCATAGTCATAATGATATATATATACGATGCAACCATAGCCACTGACGAAGGCTATTATAAGCATTGACATGAGTTAGGCATTATAGCACATTTCCAAACATCTTTTAACGCCCAGCAAATAAATGCAATCACTTTTATTTTCAAAAGAGTCGGTTTAAAGAGTATCAAGTAGGCTAGCTTCAACCTCAGTATCAGCAAAAAGCATGCGGTTTAGACAATAAAATACAGAAAAAACAATTCTGTCTATTATTGGATCAGTTCAGAAGGCAGGATGCCAAGGTCACATTTATAGGTACAATTGATACTTGTACAGAGCCAGTCTATTTGCCTTTTGACCACCTACCTGCGCATCAGTAGCCCCTCGTGCGTCCATTGTTTCTTTCCCTTTATGCTCCACCAAGTGATGGCCCAAAACATTCAAATGGGGAGTAGAGAGGTTACTTGCAAAATCACAATGTCTATTCTAAAGCATATAGATAAGATATTACAATCTCAAATTCTAAAACGTTTTTATAGACAATATGGACAGTGCAAAATCTCTACTGGGTTGTAGTTGAAACAGTTTGGTTAAGATGGAGCAGATTAAGCCTGACAGAAACAAAAGGCAGGTATCATACAATGTGCAGATTCCAGTTTAAAATAAAACAGAATGAGAGTAGCTTGCTCTGTACAATAATAAGCATGAGTTTTAACCTTGTGCAGAAAAACTCACCATCCAGATCTAACTGCATGTTGAACAAGACGAATGCTAAGAGGTGCATATCCAGAGAAGACATATGCAATATCATTTGGGCTGTACCATAAAAACACAATTATATGTTAGCATTTGAGCTGTACTCTTCAGATTTCAAACCCGATGCAACAAAAAATGGCCAGTACCCCAATATAGAGTGCACGATGGAATGCTTGAACCATTAAAGAAGTGATACGTTCAGTGTCCCAGATTTGTACATATGTTACTTAAGTTGCTGCATCTAATAAATGTAAACAACATTTTTATTTTCTAAAAAGAAAGAGGTAAAAGCAAATGCATGTGCAAAGTCTAAATATCATGTTAAGTTATCAACAATGAAATTCTTCCTTCTTTAAACTAATAGACCATCTACATACTGAATAATTTGACAATGATAGCAGCCAGTTATAGAAATGATAACAGTTTGACATCAAGTCACTTTCCCCTAGGCAAAATCGCCCATGAGCAACAATATCCCTGGGGCATGTGGGCGCGACAAGGGAGGGAGAGGGAGAGAGAAGGAGGGGGGGGGGGGGGGGGGGGTTGTGTTCCAACGTACGATAATGGGTGGTTTTAAAAGGTACTTTCTGGATGATATTTCTAATAAAAAATCAGGTCAATTGGATTTGAAAAATGATGATTTTCAAGGCCTCAAAGATCAACGGTTAAAATGAGATCAATTTGGAATACATTTTTAATCCAACAGTGAGATCAACTTGAAATAAATACAAATTAGGTAAGAATCCAATTCACGGAGGGTAGATGGGTGTGAGAAGAGGAAGTAGTGATTTTGGCCCCGGTAGGCCCCATATGGGGCCTAGAGGCATTTGCTGCCCATGGGCAACAACCCAGGTGAAAACTGATTGTTTGACATCAACACAACTTTAACCTTGTTTTACTTTTCCATAAACTTTGAACAATTGAACAAGTATAGGCATCAAATAAAGAAGACAATACATATAACTAGTAATTCAACTTATGATTATATTTGGTTCAAATGTTAATTTTGCATTTAGCTACTTCTTTATAACCAAACCAAATTGATGAAGGCTAGGATCAATTTTAAGGCCTACTTAGGTCTTCAACAATTAAAAAAGAACAAATTCGAATTTGCAAAAAAGCCCAAAAATTTGGAAAGTTCCTCGAATAGTCAATTTTTGAAATGCCAAAGGGGATAATTAATAGGCTCAGACAACTATTCAGAAACTTCCTATGGGGCAACAATGCCGACATGAGGAAAGTGCACTTTGTTGGGTGGTCAGAGGTAATTAAACCCAAGTCCGAAGGGGGGCTAGGTGTAGCGCCGTGAGGTTGGAGAAACCACACACTTTTTGTGTAAATGGAGTAGGAGATTTGGGAGAGAAAGAGAGGCATTGTGAAGGAAAGTTCTCGTGGCTCGGTATGGGGCAGAGAACAAGGGAGATTGGAGTCTTTCAGATAATGTGGAAAGAAGTGGCTCCTCTCTTTTGAAAGCCTGGTGGCAAATAGGTAAAGGTAAAGGCAAAGTGGGTATACTCTTTAAAGAGAAACAAAGAATACTCGTTGGAAAGGGAGAAAGAACATACTTTTGGTCCGATCTATAGGTAGGAGATAGACCCTTGAAAGAAGTTTTTCCTAGATTGTTTCAAGCAGCAAGGGATAAGAAAGCAAGGATAGTAGATTACTACTTAGTTGAGGAGGAAGTCACTAGATGGGTGATTGACTTCAGGAGAAACCAAGGGACTTTGAGCTTGAAAGTCTAGGCAAGCTTAGGGCTTTGCTAGGTGATGTCCCAATATTTAGGGAAAAGGAGGATGAATATATTTGGACCGGCGAGTCTTCTAGCCTTTACACTGTCAAGGTACGGCTAGATTTAGCATTAAAAGATGAAAACAATGTATACCCTCCTCGAGTTGCAGCATGGGCAGGAGTGGCACCACCAAGGATTCAGACATTTGTGTGGTACTCGCTCAAAAAAAAAGATTCTTTCTAGAGAGGAACTGAGTAAAAGAGGTATTTTGTCTACTGAGGACGATTATCACGCATTCTTTGTGGTCACTAGGAAGAAGTCATGGATCATTTACTCAGAAGTTGCAAAGTTGTTAGAACCTTATGGTCTAGATTTGCCTCTTTGATAGGAGTATCGTGGGTCTTCGACAATTCTTTCATAGATATGGTGCAGAGTTGGGTAATTTTGAGGGTTGGTTCAAAGGCGAAGGCTGCTTGGTTCACCATGCCAACAGCTATCCTCTGGTCAATTTGGAAGGAGAGGAACACAAGGATCTTTGAGAATAGGAAAGCAAAGGTAGAGAACATCTACCAGTCGTCTAAATGGAGATTGTGTGTCTGAATTGCTGCTAACGAAGATTTTAAGGTACACAAGATGTTTTTATAGGTCCTAGGAGGGCTATATTATGGTATCATGAGTAAAAATCAAAAGGAGATTAGAAAGGAAAAGAGTGGTCTCCGTTCTATGCAGGGTACTTTCAAATTTAATGTAGATGGAGCCTCAAAGGGAAAACCAGGACTAGCAGGGATAGGAGGGGTTTTGTGCAATTTTTCAGGGTCTTTCTCTTTAGTTTTCTTAGAATCAATGGCCATGAGGGAATCAAATGACGTTGAACTTTTAGACGTTAGGAGAGCTTTGGTACTATGGGAGGGTTTTGGTCAAGGAAAGTTAGTCACTGAGGGAGATTCATGAGACTGCGATCAAATGAGTTAAGGGATCTAACCGGCCTTCATGGAAACTAGTGTCAGTAGCCAGGGAAATTAATACACTATGCTATGGGAAGGATGCTTCTTTCTCCCTGATAAAGAGATCAACAAATGGAGTCGCGGATTCCTTAGTAAAATGGCGAGTGGATCAAGGTGAAGATGAGGTTTTCTCCCTATGAGCTAAGGGATGAGATCTTCACTTTCAAGGCTTTTTGTAATCATGGCATCATGTGTTTCATTTTGTTTTTATGTATATAGTTTTTTTTCACTTCGGTACAAGTCTCTTACACCAACTTTGTAATCTTTTCATTATTAATATATTTTTTACCTTGTTACATTTCAAAAAAAATAAAAATCATTCTTCCTTTCCAACGCCAAATGAAAAATTACCCCAATTCTAGGCAAACTCAAACTTAATTGAAAAAGTAATCACCTAATCTCGATTTCTCTCCAAAAAAAAAAACAAGAAAATGATCAAATCTCACTGGGAAAATCGACACCTTGAGAAATCCACCAATGAAACCCGGATTCTAATGAACTAGAATCAAAATTTGATGAATTAAAATTAAAACTTGCAAACTGAAAATACCATTCAAATCTAAAATATTTTTGCAGAATTTTAACAGTTTGCTTACACAAAGTTAAATTTAATTTCAACAAAAATGAAACTAGAATTCAAAAGAAAACAGAAACAAGCTTACTTGTACCAAAAGACCAAGTTGACTCTTCTCTTCAATTCGATAACTCAACTTCGAAGGGATGCAAAGGATGATTACAGTGGTCATCCATGCCTCTAATTTATAGAGGTTCATGGTTGGAAAAATAGAAATAATAACAAAAATACAGTTTCCCGTCACTCTCTGACATCTGATGACAAAACTGGTCGTTACTTTGTCTACATATATCGCAATTGCATAAATTTTGGTTTGTTGGAAACGTTAATCCATAAGCTCCAATGAATTCAATTTTATAAAAATCCAATATCGCTTGGTACCTAAAAATGCCTGCAAAGTTGCACATTTTCTGCCAGTCCCTGAGTGACATGTGTTTTAACTAAAAATTAAAATGAAATAAAATCATAATCTAATTCTGCTACGGAATAATTTGCTGGGAAACCTTGTGGTCCTCTTTGTGGTCCATGTGGTCCTCATTGCTAAAAGGGTCTTCAAGAGAGAATAGAAAGGAGGTGGAAGGAATCTTCTTTTGCATGTGCTCTCCCGAAACAAGGTAGAGTTTAACTTCATGGTGATTTAATGTGATTCTATGGTGTGGAAAGCAAGCTATGGATGGATTAACTAAAAGAGAGTTCCCTGCAACCATACAAATGAAAAGGAGAGTCCCGGTTTTTTTTAAAATATTTCATTACAGATTAATTGCTGGGTTGAGTCTTGGAAGTCCTTGGTATGACTCAGTTGAATCAGTCATCCTGAAAAATTATTAGGTTTTTGAACAATGCTACAAAGTAGCCAGCAGGAGATGTCATATGGTGGACACCAAAATCCTTATGATGGTGCAGAAAATTTCCATTTTTTCTTAGAATTTACATGCAGAAACATATGAAGGGCAGAAATTATCATCCCAAACTTAATGGTTGAACCCACTGACAAAAGCATCAAGATAGATAAATGATTTCAAGAAAAAGGAGTGATTACTCGGCAGTGTCAGTATCATCAACAACGAGTTGTAGAGCACGTTTGATCGTTAGCCAATTACTTTTGGATTCCTGCAAGGGAAAAGATATCAGTAAAAGCAATTGATTATGAGGACAAGAAATAAGACCTTGTAAATATAAAGTTAGAAGACGGGATAAAAAGGGTGGGGTAGGGGGGCCCAAAGAGACACAGACACTGCGATGAGAAAGTTCAATTTCACTGTATGTCAGGTGTTGTTGCTTCACCTGTTTCTTAAACAATCCAGCCTTTTCCAGATTATACAGAGTGTGCACGTGCTCAAATCCATAGCTATGAAGAATCTCCCTCCTGCATTGGAGAATATGTAGAGAGTTATATATTTAGAAGTATGTGTGACTATACCACTTTTAAAATCCCAAAAAAAAAAGGTACTACATTCACATAATAACCAACAAATGGGAGAAGCTCTTGCCTAACAACAACAATTATTTCTGATATCAACAACCAATAAGAGATGTCGACGTACATACATCCACATGTACCTAAGATTTTCTGTATGTATAAAAGAAAACCTCAGGTACATGTGCATGTATCTACATGCTTTTTCTTATTAGTTGGTGAAATGGTTGATCTAGGCAGCAACCAATATGATTACTTGCAAATGGTTGATGTAGACTGCACCCAGTTTTAATACCCAAGGCCCACCTATGATTAATCCAACTCTTACATAAGCCTATTCCCTTATGAATTGTCATGACTAAAGTTTATATCCATTGAACTAATATGCAACATTAGATAGGAGATGGCCCTTCAAATACCATTGACATTCAGGCTAATTTAAATCATAGCTTAGGATTATCAGATAGAGGTGATTTTATTATTTTCTACGTGGTAGATGAAGGTGATCCCATCCATGCCCTCCTTCCTAATTGGAATGCACCCAGGTGAGCTCAGTAACTAGTATGGAGAGAGACTCACACTAGGTTGCAGGGTATAACACTGCACACCCCAATGTGGGCTGACTTCATGTCATGTGGATAACATGGTTGCAAAGGTTCATGCTTGAACATAGTGCCTACAAACAATCACCTTGATTGGTTCACTGAAGCCTCTCTTGAAGGACATAAAATTGGAACATTTTATTCAAACACTTTTTCACCCAACTTAGAAAGGGATTTTAAGAGGAACTCAGAATGGGTTAAAATTGGGTAGAGAACCACTCACAAGGGTAGATAGGTGTGGGAGGATTAGGAGCACGTGAGCCCCACCTGGGGTGGATGGGGTGTCACGATCTGAGAGAAAGAGAGAGAGACTGCAATGATCGGGTGGGTCCGGTTTTAATAAACCCAACCCTAACCCATGTCACAACACATTGAAACTGACCAGACCCGACCCGAATTAAAAACCCGATTTAGTCAACCCAACCCGATCCGAGTTTGTAACACCCTCAACCCGACGTTAGCCCGACCCAACCCGAGTTGCAGGCCTACTTCTACTCGTTGCTGTATAGTCATTAGATTTCTAAATGAAAAACCCATTTCAGATTCTTGAGTTTTCAAACAAAGCTTGGATGTATTGGGAAGAAAACAGTCAAGCTGAAAGTGAGAAAGTGACAAGATTTTAAATCAAAATGGAGATGTAAGTTTTCACTCAAATGACAAAATCAAACAATACCCATTTAGAGATTTCTGCTCTAACTCCAAACAATGGGAACATACTACTTTTTCATCTCACTGAGCTCAAGAAGCTCTAAAAATCCAACAGACCACCTATTTCAATACAGAAAACCCAACATTTCTACATAAAGAACCATCCAGGCATTGGAAACGGAAAAAAGAAGAAGAAATAGTCAGAGATTTCAAATGGAAAGAGAATACCACTAAAAATCCGAGCTTCCAACGGCAGTTTGGCATAGATTTTCTTCTCCAAAAGGGGGGCTGCTGATGAGCTCATAGAAGGTTTTGGCCATAACATGGGTCGAGTGACAGACTGCATATTGTTGCCCAACTAAAGAAGTGGGATTTGAAAAGTGGGTTGGATGTCTCTCCCCATGTGAGGTGGGACCCAACTAAAGAAGTGGGATTTGAAAACAGAAGGTTAGGGCGGCAGACAAAGGCCAGTGGGCATCACTTTGACAAATGCTGAAGAGGTTGAAAATATTATAAGCCATGATAAACAGGAGAACAGTTCTCCTTCGTTCTCTGAGCCTCGCGTCGGGTCGGGTTGAGATTTAAAGACTTCAACCCGACCCGAATTTCCTGCGGGTTTTTCTTTTGTCAACCCAACCCGACCCTATGGCCCGACCCTTGTAACCCGACCCGCATGATTTCTCGGGTCAGGTCATGCGGATCAGGCCAAAACCCAACCCGAGTTGCAGCCCTAATTAAAAGTATCAAAGTTAAAAAAATGGATTTGAAGTGTTTTGAACTTCATATCTAAATTTCAGAAAGAAAATTAATGAAGGTATATAATGAAAGAACAATTTTCATCAAGGCAGGCCAACCAGTTGCCACATAATCCATAGGTTGAGTATCATTCCCCACTACAAAGTAGATAAAGTCACTGCTTTAGACTACAAGCATGAACGCTTAAGCCTTCATCTAGAGACAATGATCTTAAAATACACTTTTGGAATGCATGTCACCAGACACCTCCATCACGTAAGGCAACTAGGGTAGTGGCTAGCTCTCCAAACTTTCAATCTTTCAAATTATTTCTTAATCACTAAACTTCAGCACCCTACATGGGGCCTAATTATGCCCCATATGAATGATCCACTGGATAGATCTCAATGAACATGATACGCAAGAAAATCATGCCAATTCAATCATAGAAGCCATGATTTAGTTTTTAGGCTCATCTAATGTTAATGGACACAAAAAGATAAACACCATTTGATGGTCATTGAAGATGAACACCATAAAAAGCACATGATCCAATCTTAGAAACCATGCCTTTTAAGCTCTCGCAATTTTGAGGACTTTGAATTATTTTTTGAATCTCTAATATTCACACAACTATTTTCGTGTTGGTTCAAAAAAAATGGAAAATTAAAAAAAAAAAAGGATCACACCTTTTCATCGTCAATTTTGATTTGTGGGGCCACCATACCCATACTTTCTTTGGGATATCATTATTTTACATCTTTGATTACTGATGCTTCACAAATAGACATTGATCTGTTTGATGAAAACAAGAGAAGTTCTTGCCCTTTTTTAACCATTCCATAATTAGCTTTGTAATCAATTTAATATCAATATTCAGGACATTATGCATGCAAGGGAATACTTTTCTCAGGCTCTTTTGCTTCACAACATGGAACTGATTCAGAACACTCTTGCCCATAGACTAACAAATTAAGTACCCAAGAAAATCAGTTGACATCTTCATTAAATTGATTAAGGTCCCCATTCCTTGGTCACTTAAATTACCACATCATGTTTTATTGGATGCCATTTTTCAACTACAAGCTTTTGTATCAATCTTAACCTAACATAATGCTCCCTTATGTAATGCTGTTCAATATTTCATATAACATCATTTTGTGACTAAATTAGGCATTCAGCTGTGTATCTTATCTGTACAAGACTAACCCATCCAAAGTAAACTCCATCACCCATGCTGTAGAATGTATTTTTCTTAGGTATATCGAACTCAAAAAGATTAAACATGCTTTGATCCACTCACTCAAAAATGTGATTGCTATTAAAGTCAAGTCGTACAAACTTATGAAGATCTTCCATTATTTTTAGCAAAGATTTTTTTTGAAATGGTAATTACATTAATAGGAAAACGGCACCAGAGGTGCCAAAAAAAAAAAAAAAAGAACACGGCAAAGGAAAATCAGAAAGGCCCAAACCCCTTACACCCAACAATAAAAACCCACTAAAACAAAATAACTAAATATTAAAACAGAATAATGCACTCTTTCCAAGCTCGCAAGATGTCGTTCATGGAAAAATCTTGGAATTCCTCAAGAGAAGAGGCTCGAGCAGCACGTTTGGCCTTAATCCTCCTACAAACATCTAGGGGGCTTTCTACACAGTTCGTGAACACCCTATTGTTGCGTTCCCAACAAAGGCTCCACATGGTGGCGAAAAGAACAAGATACCACCACTCCAAACATCTAGAGGAAAGGTTAGAAAACTCCAAAGCAAAAGAAAGTTGGGCAACTGAAGAGAGCATAGACCACTAGATATCAAACAAGTCCAAGACAAAGCTCCAGGCTGATGAAGAAAAGGGATAATGAATGAGTAGATGATCTACATCTTCAGAGGCCTACAGGCAAAAAGGACAAGCACTAACCAAAACTCTTACCTCTTATGCAAATTGTCTTGGGTGAGGATTTTCCCCAATCTCTCCAAAAAAAAAAACTGATGGCACGAGGCAGAGCTTTGGAAGACCAGATGGTTGGATCCACTATGGGACAGAATCACACTGGTTGCTCCAAACATAAAGGGACAAGAAAAAGGCAAAAGAATCAGGCCACCGAAGCAGGGAATCATCCTCCGAGACACGATCCAAGCAATACTGAGAAGAAGAAGAAGATGTGAAAAGTCCTCTGTTTCCGCATCAGTCAGATTCCAGCAAAGGTGGATATCCCACACAAACTAGTTACTAGACACAAAGTAGAAACTAGGGATGTAACCATCAAGAGAGAGAGATAAGCAGTAGAGGGAAGGGAACCGAGTAGCAAAGATGGAGGACATAATATGACAAAGTTCAAGGGAAAAACATAGTTTTGTTTTTCAAACCCCTATTCTTGACCCCTATCCTATTTTTGCACATCACAAAAACACAGACCTCAGGACCATCCACAATTACGTGGGAACTGAAAGTTCATGCAATTACTCAAAAGCGATCATAAACACAGGAGGTGGTGTCCTCCTATTGAGGGTTGGCTGAAATTTAATATTGATGGGACTGCTAGAGGGAAACTTGGTCCAGGAGGGTAAGGAGCTAGTATAGGACCATAGGGGTATATTAAGGCTTTTATCCTAGGGCCATTGGGTATTAGAGACTCAAATGGAATGGAATTATTGGCTATTTGAAAGGTAGTTAAGGTTTGGAAGGAAATGGACTCAAAGAAGTTAGTAGTTGAAAGGGATTTAAAGAATGCAATAGGGTGGGCTAGTGGCAGGCGTTCTACTCCTTGGAAGTTGATCCTGATAGTTAGGGATATCAGGAAAATCATTGGGAAGTAGTACATCATCTTCAGGCATGCCAAACAATCGGCTAACAGAGTGACTGATTTTTTGGCGATAACTAGGGTCGGTAGGTTCCAACTTATTGTCAGATCATTGTCATGAAGTATTTCTGAGTTCTATTATGTCACAGTATAATCCTATTGTATTCTGCCTTTATACTTTTTTGGCAATAAAATTTCTGTTACCCCCTTCCACCCCACCCTCAAAAAAAAAAAAACAAATACTCAAATGATATGAACCTGAACTCTTTACCAGTCACAAATCATGCACCTCCCGCTGTAGGTAATAGTTTGTCATTCTCTTTCTTGAAGCCCCAGATCTGTTCAATGTATGAGAACGGAACTCATAATTGCACAGCTCATCCTATTGATTATTCCATTCCTTACTGGTCTTTAACCATTCACAGATCATTTGTTAATGGTACGTTTCTATGTCCATTCCTAAAAGTCTGAAAGTAGAACTTCAACCACCCATCATGCTGAAGTCAAATGGAGGATGAGCTGTTTGCTGTGAAATCTAATCATACTTGTGATCTAACCAACTTACCTGACAAGAAGCAACAGTAGGGGCCTATCAAGAAGGAAGCAACAGTAGGGTGCAGTGGTCTATTCCTTCCCAAGTATCATTCTGATAGGTGTCCAATTTGATTTAAAACCCATTGGAGGCAAAGGGCTTCACATAGATATTCAGTATCAACTTTTTATCCTATATTAAAGTTGAACTCTGTTCATGTGATCATCTATCTATGACCACATAAAGGATCATCTCTTATATCAGATTGACATTTTAAAAAAAAATTGACATGGAAATCTTCATAATGGTGAGGTATATATGACACTCCCACCTGGGTCTGTTCGTAAGGGAAAACAAGTCTACACGCTTAAAATGACTGTACATGGTTTGAGAAGTTCAATAATGCTCCACAAAATATCAGTCATCAAATCATCCAATGTATGTCATAAAGGTTAATAGAAGAGTTACTGTGTGAATTTCATGTCAATGATAGTGGGTGGTGACAATTATGCTATCCTCGGGTTGAAAAAACATTTTGGAAAGCCAGTTGATAGAAAGGATCTGGATCTGATACAACACTTTCTGGGTGTTGAGGTTTCAAGATCTAAGCATAAAAAATTTCTAACTCATATAAAATGTGTCGAATTTACTCCAAGCTACATGAACTTTAGGAGTAAAAGTAACTGATGCACCACTTCTGACCAATCATAACTCCATCCAACTTATGGAGCTCCTCAAGCACACTTATGACATATACTGCAACAAGCCTAAAGGAGAAGAGAGAAGGTAGATCAACATAACAGACAAGAAGAGAATATTAATCTTACCTCAAGTAGTCAAAGTTCTTCTTTGTTAGCCCGGAATTGGTTATAGAAAACAACACAAGTAGGCGTAATACATTGAGAATGGGCTCCTGCTTATGGATCATTTCTTCAATGTACTCAAAACATCTACATCATTCAATCATGTTAGTTCACTAATAGGAATGGGGAAAATATCTTGAACTGATTAAAATTAAGGATATACAAGATAAAACCCTTGATAAGAAGTGATAGAAACAGAATAGAACTTCAAGGCATTAACAGGTTCAACCAAATTGCTATGTTGCTGCTTCTCTTTTACTACATTTAAGGGAAAAAATCTGACAATTAGCAAGAAACACAGAGGCCAATTAATGATTGAACTTACATATCATAACTCTGGCCCTCAATGATTGTGTGCTCTATGTCAAGTCGACCAAGGAATGATGGCTTAGATGTGAATGTAGACAAATGGGCAGCGAGGTTTATGTGCCTCTGAAGCAACAATTAACAGTGCAATACAATACAGCAACCATATGTGCTTTAGCTAAAAAGGAAAAGTTGGAAAAATAGAAAATGTTTCAAGTAGCAGTAGCTGCAGCAGCAACAAAAGCAGAATTCACTTACAGTCATTTCTGGTAATGAGTTAAGTTTTTTGACAAAATCCTTCAGCTCAGATACTGTTTGTGTCTGTATGCATCAAATAGCAACAAATCGATATGCATTTAAGAGAACTGTACCATTGAAATCAACAAAAGAGACTAGTTTATAGAAGACTTCAATGAATCAATATGTATCAGAGTTGATAAAGAGAGGGGAGGGAGGAACAATCCTCCAAAGCCCAAGCAATTCCCCAACGAAAAGAACAACAACAACAAGAGTAGTAGGAGTATTAGTAATTAAATAAATAATAATAAAAATTAAAAACCCCACTCCCACCTTTTTTTCTCTCTTTCCATCAACAAAAACTAATACACAACAACAAAACAAAGCATAACCTCCTTTAAAGAACTTGCATGTAATTTTTTCAAAAACATACAATGATGATCTAAATCATCCAGAATAACTAATCAATTTACCATTTCGCTAGTTGTGTAGAAAGTGTTCCCTAGATGTCACAGACATAGTTGTCAATTCTGTTTTGGAGGCTGTCTTGGGTGCCTCCAGAATATATATGGGACAGTCCAAAATAGGTAGCTGATGATAGCCAAAGTCGTAACTGCAAGCGATCTGAAACCCAACTAGTGAAGTTGGTCGGAAATCACACTTCCTTGAACCCTCAACTACATGAAGATTTAAGACTGGAATTTTTCAATTGAATCAAGGATCTCAATGATAAAGACCCTAAAGATCCAAATTCTCACTCTTATTCTAGAAAGAAAGAGATGGCTCTAATTTTACAGGGATAAATTGATAATCGATTTAACCAGTGAAATTAGATGTTTTAAGAAATCAATACAAATATGGAATTGTGATTCCGAATGCAAATGGTTAATGTAATTAATCAAATCCTCAAAATTAAAAGCAAACTAAGAACCAAAATGCATGCATGAAACTAAATCTGGCACTAAATTGAACTCAAAGAACCTTCAAATGAATTAATTTGGTTGTGGAATTTAATTTTAATCAAGAAATTGGACAATGCGAGACATCCACCATGCAATCATAAACTAACACTTAAATTAAAATTAATTCAAACACAAACATAAATTAAAATTCAAAATAAACCCAAACAAGGCTCACCAAGACTTGAACAGGCCCAACAAGCTCAAAGCTTCAAATTTAGTTCAAATCCAAATTGTCCCATTACAATACTCGACCCACGTATTTATAGGCCCAAACACCACTAAAAAACAGGAAAAAAAAAAAAAGAACAAAAAACTTCCAAGAAGGTTGGCCGCATGCCCAGACCCTGCAGAATTGGGCTTTATTGCTAACTTCAGGCCCATCCAATGGTTGGCTGCCATTTGGTTTTTGGAATTTAAAAAAAAAAAAAAACAGAAAAAATAAAATATTATATGTTGTAGATCTGATGAAATCATCCTCAAATCGCAACCCTTTATTTTGAAACACTGAATTGTAAAACAGTTGCTAAATCCAGGCCCAAATCATCCACAAGCCCTCGCTGTTTTCTGCAGTGAATAACAGCCATTAAATCAGATTTTTTGCGGTTTTCAAAGCCCAAAATTCTTCCATAAACCCAGCCTAGAATCAGGCCCAACGTCCCACCTGATTATTTTCTATTCCGGGCTTTCTATTTCAGTCCCAAGCAGGCCCAAACACGCAGGCCTGCTATTCATGCAAGATTCTTGTCCATGTAGGCGTCTTAGGTGGCGTGGCATTCACATGGGCATTGACATGGTAGCTGACATGGATTTCGGATGCCCACTGTGTTGACAACAAACAATCCTGAAATCATGGGCTTTTGAAGCCCAAAACATCACAAAACAGGCCCAGGCCCTTAGTTGGTCCAAATGGGCTTCATTCTTGGTGCAAATGGGTCCATTAGGTTGCATTTAAGGCCCTCTCTTTCCTCCATCAACTCTTCGGGCGATTCAGGTCAAAAATTCAGCAATTAAGTCATATGGGCCCTATTCTTGTCTAATGGGCCTTCCCCGATCTGGTCCAGTTCAATGGATCTTTTGATGACTGCATCAGGTGTGCAGCATTGGGCTTTATTGCTAACTTCAGGGACATCCAATGGTTGGCCGCCATCTGGAAATTTTATATCAGTTTTTGGCAGTAAAAAAGCATAAAAAAAAAAAAATTACTATCTGCTGTAGATATGGGCAAAATCAATCTCAAATCGCAGCCCTTTATTTTGAAAAGCTGCCTTGTAAAACAGTTGTTAAATCTATGCCCAGAATCAGGCCCAAATCATCCACACTCTCTTGCTGTTTTCTACAGTGAACAACAGCCATTAATTCAGCCTTGTTGCTGTTTTCAAAGCCCAAAATCCGTCCATAAACCAAGCCTAGAATCAGGCCCAACGTCCCAGATGATTACTTTCTATTCTGGACTTTTTATTTTGGTCCCAAGCAGGCCCAAACGCCAAGGCTTGCTATTCTTGCAAGATTCTTGTCCATGTAGGTATCCTAGGTGGCATACACATGGGCACTGATGTGGCAGCTGACATGGAATTCGTATGCCCAATGTGTTGGCAGAAAACGAGCCTGAAATCAAAAGCCCAAAACATTGCCAAACAAGCCCAGGTACATGGCTGGTCCAAATGGGCTTCATTCTTGGTGCAAGTGAGTCCATTAGATTGCATTTGAGGCCCTCTCGTCCCTCCAACTCTACGTCAATTTGGGTCGAAAATTCAGCAAATAAGGTCATATGGGCCCCATTCTTGTCTAACGGGCCTTCCCCGATCTCGCCTGGTTCAATTGATCTTTTGACGGCCGCATCAGCGACAATAAAAATGATTTTTTTTGAAAAGGAAGTGAAACTCTAAAAACAATATATTTGCAGCATTTGACATGGTTCTTACTCCAGAAAATCAAATATCCACTCCCACATTGATATAATGTTGAAGTAACATCTATTTCTATCAAGTTATAACAAACATATTCTGGATTTGGATCAATCCACTTCCACATCCCAGTCTAAATGGATGCAAAACTCAAATGCTTTTTCGGTGGAATTGTAATATTGACCCATACCCACAATTTTTGTTGTTGTGGAAATGACCACCTTCTTCATGTTCCAAGGACACTCACAAAATTTGGATGTAAACTTATATTTCAAAACTTAAGCAGACCAAACTTTTAAATCAATGCATTTACTTCAAATCGGATGCTTTAGGTAATCAAATTATCAAATGTCATTTCCATTCCTAGCTAAGCCCAAAGAGAACTTGACCAAGTTGAAGTTACAGGTGGAAAATAATAGGATGAGAGAGAGAGACTAACAAAACAAAATGTGCAAAGTTGTGTTACTTCCAGTGAATGATGAAGGCAGGCCACGAATGAATCATAAGGGGCTTTGGGCCTGATCAATGATCCATCTCAATCCAAGGAATGCTCTGACTTACAGATTGACAATCCGAGGCATGGGTTAAAAGATGCAAGATGTGACCCAACTATGATGGCCTAATGACTGCAAGCTCAAACCCGAACTGAAGAGCCATGTGTTAGCTTTCCAATGCAAATTATGAATTGACAATTGGGTGTATGGATCAAAAAGATACAAGTTGTGGCTCACTCATGGTGGCCCGATGACCAAAAGGTTAAGTGTGTGTCAAAGATCCACATGTTAGCTTTCTATTGCAACTTATAGATTGACGATCGGGTGTTTGGATCAAAAGAATAGATTCACCCCAAAATAACATATACAAACTAAGAAATCTCACAGAAGCCGCAATTGCCGAACCCACATCTTGAAAGCTCCAATTTGTTCTAGTATGTAAATAAATTGCAAATATGGTCCGAGAAGTAAATGCCCAAGTTTCCTTGGGGTTCAACTCCCATAAGACCCCCATGCCTCATTAGCCCATATTGCTCCTGAAAGATCACCTATATAAGCTAAGGCCCACATATGATTGCACAATCACCACAAGTTCAAGGCCGTGCCAAAGATTTGTGTTGGCTTTCCAACGTGACTTGTGGATCATTGATCAAACACATGGAACGCACATTATGGTTCATCGACCAGATGAATGATCAAAATACATTGTGTGGGGGCCACATATATCAAATAATTGATGCCCACATGCCATCGCAAAGATCTTAAATAGCTCTTATGCAACTAATAGATCGCCAATCTGATACAAGGACCAAAGGATGTGGGTACAGCCCACAGAGAAGAAGCAGGACGGACGTGCAGCCCAGTTGAGCCTCACCTCTTGCCACATTTTTCTAATAGTTTTTTATCCTCTCTCGCACATGCTCTTGTGCCTATAATCACCCTAATACTTGGGGATGGAAAGGACCCTTTAGAAAGGGGTTCTCTCAAGGATTAACTGCATCCTTGTGTGCTTTAAGCAAACTTTGAGAGAATTCAAGAGGCATCGACTTCAAGTCTGTAACTATCTTTCACAAAAAAAAAAAAAAAAAGAGAGAAAGAAAAGTCTGTAATAGAGAAACTGGAGTTTGAAATTCATAAACTGCAAGCCTGCAAATGAGCAATCTTGGAGTTTGAAATTTCATTTTATTTTTTTGAAATGGTATCTTTATTAAAAGGCACAAGGAGCACCACAAAGCACAAAGAGCAAACTTAGGGGCCTAGCTGTAGGACTGGATGTCTCATTTGCTCACGCCAGCCGCTCAGCAAATGGTGTGGCAAATTTCTTTGCTAAAAATGGGATCAACAATTCGGCTTCAAGGGTCTTTTATATTTGAGATTGGGGCCTAGGGGTTTTCACTTTGTCTTTTTCGGTTCTTGTTTGTTGTATTTCTTTTTGTTGCTTTGCGGTTTTGGTCTAGCCCTTTTAGACCATTTTTGCTTTTGTTTTCCTCCCAGATGATGTTTTGTACTCTCTCCTTCCTTTAATGAAATTTCTATGTTACCTCTCAAAAAAAAAGGGCACAAAGAGCAAACGAAACAGGGAAACATGCAAAAAAGGAAAAAGGAAAGTTCAAGAAGACTAACTGAAAAACATTAAATGAAACCAGTACACTCTTTCCAAGCTCTACATATGTCAGAAATTGGAGTTTGAAATTCATAGAGAGTCTGTTATTGTACAGACTTAAGTTTGAAATTGTCAAGCTTTAATTGGGCAGGCTTGGAGTTTAATTACATAATTTGGGCTTGTAAGTAGGCAAGCTCAAAGGTTTCATTATATACTTCTAGGCATCTTGGAGGATGAATCAATGCTTCAACATCCCTACCATAGGGTTGATTATTGGAGATTGGACATTGCACATCTCAAGAGTTCTATGAATTTCTCCAACAAGTGGAACAAGTCCTGTGAACCCCACACCAAGATTGATCCAAATTTATAAATTAATCATAAATGGGATCTCTAGTGGATTAAGCCGAAAAGGATCCACTAAAGAACGCCTACACTCAAGACATCATTTTTGAAAATCTATGGATTTTGTGTCTTGATAGCTTACAGTAGTTGTCACTTCTGTATAATCCTGTTTCATTGATGTTGCCTTTTGCCGCAGAACCTGCAATCACAATAGACAATAATAGGAAATAAAGCCGTCGTAAGGAAATAATTGAAAGTAGATATGAAAAGTGTTTTCCACAAAGAGGATTATGAAAATGGTGATGTAGGAAACATTAGCAACCTGAGCAACAACTTCAAAGTTGAGATCCCGGATCTCCTTGAATAATTTATCACTGGAACATACACCAACAAACAATACAAAGTTAGATGTGACTTATCTGCATAAGGATGACCTTCCATGCAACTTCACAAAGTACAAATGGTAAATGAAAATCCTTCAGCCTAAAGAACTCAATTTCCATCGACACTAGTTATTTCCAAGTAATGTTTATGCAAAAAGGGCCGAGTTAAGGACAAGCGCATGGAGAATCCAAATTTTCATGGCCAGAATAATAGTGGACTTCGCACTTTCTCTTTTACTTAAGTCATTTCTCTGAAGCCAACTGCTGGTATGGTGAAGATGTTTTTGTTATGACCAAGGTGTCCAGGCCACATAGAGTACCCGACTAATCCTTTGGGCATGTGCAAGCCTCCTTACCCACATACACCGGGTAACTCTACGGGGAGTGGCCTTTTGGAGTGAAGTGGGAATGGAACTCAAGACGCCTGCTTCCTGAGGCAAGTGTATGGTGAACATGTTTACATGGGTTTTTGCTAAAATTGCATCTCTCCATCCAAGGCCGTAGTTTCATCTCTTATTTCAAATGACCCCTTGCTTGGAGTTGAAAATAAATCCAAATAGTTTTGTATTATCTTGACAAATGGGCAAGAGTAGATTTGCCCATTCATGCCATTTTCAGTTTTGCACCTCATCCTTTGTATTTAATTCAGACCAATATTTGGGAACTTGATCCTGGCACAGCTTCTTCTGGGAATTTGTACACGGTTTACCTTATTTTTTTAATCCACTTATGAATATATTCGACGTTCTCACTACTTAAAGCTGATTTCAAAAATCATGTGGAGCTTCAAGTGTACTACATCACTTCCGCAGCCCAACTTTTGGATGTTTTTACGAAAGGTCTCCCTACTAAGTGATTTCAGATCTCAAAAAGCAATCTGCAGGTTGTCAAAAACATGGCGGATTCTACCTTCCCATATAACAGATTCAATCACAACTAATTGTACCTTATATTTCTTATAAATTTAGATACATCTTAGCTCCCTATAGTGTGCAAGTCTCAGATCATTTCCCTAGTTTCCTACAGTTAATGCTAACTTGTAACTTCTATAGTTAAAATTAGCTTAAACCTGCTATAAGCAATCATCGTCAACAGAGCCACAACCTATCTGTCCAGGCTTGGCTTTGTCAGTTTCTTTCTAGTTAAGGCTTTAGCAGTATTTTCTGAAATTCTAAAACTATCTGAACTAAAAATGTACATTTAGATTTTAATAATGCAAGACAAAAATGAAACTTAAAGACAGATATGTGAACAGCTAAAAAAGAAGCTACAAGGGATCAAGAAACAAGGATATAAAGATAAAAGAATTTAGTAAACCTGAATCCAAATCCAAACTAGAGTGTAAATGATCCAAGATGAGATGTACCAGGGCCAACTTGAGCATGGCCTGAATGATTTTGAACCCGAGCCATGTCAAGCCGAGATAAGGCCAGCTTGAGTTTGGCTTGAATGTTTGTCAAGTCAAACTTGCCTAACCCCTCAAGCTCAAGTCAACTCAAGTCAAAGTTGAGTTTGGCTTGTAGCTAATAGAGCACTCAAACTCACGTTTGCTTAGAAATCAAGATGAGGGTAGTTCTTTTGTTCACTTAAAGCTTGATTCTTGCTAATTGCCCTATTGCCCGGAGCTTATGGATAAATCTTGCTAACCTTTTGGATGTTCCATGGGTCTTTGATAGAACATGTGATGGGTTAATAGGGCCGTGGTTTCTCTCAAGACTTAAACCTAGATTGAAAGCAGCATGGAACACGATTCGACGCTGCTGTCTTGTGGACCCTTTGGAAGGAGAGAAATTACAGAATATTTGAAGGAAAATCGACTGAGGTTAGTGCAGAGGGCTAAATGGAGGTTGTACGTTTGGGTAATGAGTTCAAGGGACTCAAACCCATTGATTTCCTCTCGTCGTGGGAAGGGTGCATGAGTGGTTAGCATATGAAACAAAGAATTTTTGTCGTTTGGGCTCCTCCTCAACAATATGTCATGAAATTCAATATAGATGAAGCTTCTAGGGGAAAACCGGGTCAAGCAGGGATAGGAGGTGTTCTTAGGAACCACAATGGCCTAACATCCTTAGTTTTCACAAAGTCAGTAGGGATCAGGGATTCAAATAAGGCCAAACTCCTCAGTATTAAGAGAGCTTTGACCATATGGTCAGTGTATGGGCATGGTAAGTTAGTGATAAAAGGAGATTCAACAAATGCAATCAAATGAGCTATGAGGTTGAAGCGACCTCCCTGGAGATTGATTACCGCAGCTAGGGAGATTAGGACTCTAGCTTCGGGACTTGATGTATCCTTTAACCAAGTCAGCCGAACAGCCAATGGTATGGCAGATTTCTTTGCAAAAAATGGATTCGACAACACAACTTCAGGCGTGTTTTTTCAATGAGATAGGAGGGACTTTAGCATGGATGGGGCCATGATGATTGTATTTGATTTATGGATGTTTTGTTGTTGTGCTTTTATTCTATTTTGCATTTTTCTTTTTCGCTCTATTCCTTCGAGACCCTTTTCTCATTTGATGTATTTGTATCTTTTTCTTCTATTAATATAATTCTTACTGTTACCTCTCAAAAAAAAAAAAACATGAGCTTGATTCAAGATCAATTCAAGCAATATAAAATATATTAAAAATATAGTGATACTCACTGTACAATTTCAATACATATACATCCATGCAAACATGCATATATACTATACAAACATGAAGTGAGAAAAACTCAAGCTTGAACTCGAGTGAGATCCTAAATAAACCAAGCTCAAGCTGAGCATAGAGCAGGCCTAGCTTGTGCTTGGCTTGTTTATTCATGAGCAAAGCTCAAGCTTGAGTTTACATGAGCCAAGGCAAACAAGATCTAGCTTGAGTATGCCTTGTTTATTCATGAGCCAACCTTCAAATCAAGTTTTAATAAGTTGAGCTAGCAATGAGCTATCTTGGCTTGTTTACAGACTGATCCAATCTGCGGTGTCAAATCTAAATCCAACTTGAAGATAGATGCACATTCACATCTACGTCCAGATGGGTACACCTAAATCCACATCTGAATCCAACTCATGATCTGGATTCAGATTTGGAAGCTTTTCTCTTAGTTTTTATACTGCATCACATTACATTGATAACCTCCTCATTAATATCATTTACATCTTGACCATTCGTGTTAATGGGTCATGGGATCCAAATCTGGTCAAAGTGAATCCATATTCAAAAGCCAAATTGGATATTGAGTAAGGAGGCAGATTTGGATCCAAAAATTTAAAACATTTAAAATTTCCATACAAAACCTATTTATTTCAGGTCAAAAGCTTCAGCTTTTCAGATTATTGGGCACTTTTTTCAAGGTTTTGGATATCCATTTATATCCCTATCAAAGAGAATAGTGGAATATAGAAGAGTGTCACATCCAGGAATGAACCGCTCCAATCAAGCTCGAAGAAAATCAGCCCTTGAAATGCCCCCAAACTCCTCTTAGTAGTAGCCCAGGATATAATTTTCTTTCACCCAAATCACAACTAAAAAAAAACACTTGTTGTTATTTCCAAGTGCACCAAAACACTGCCAGTAGAATAAGTTTACATGAAAGCTCAGAATAGCCCCTAAGAAAGTCACAGATGAATCAACTCATCAACCACCACAGGCATAACCCACTAGATCTTGAACATAACCAAAAGGAAAGACCAGACTTCTGACGCAAAAAGGCAATGGATAAGTGTTTGTCTCACACTAATAGCCATTTGAAATCACAGAAAACCCATTAACAATGATTTGCACCATCTGAGAATGAGTAGGAATCAATTCCATGTCAACCATCTAACAAATGCCCAAGATATAAGGGGAAATCCCAAACAAAAGAAAGGGGCACACCATAAGGTAAGCACTATTTCCTTCACACCAAAAATGAAAAAGATCGCAGAGAAAAGGAACAAAGGGATCCGACCACCAAACTGAGGTCATCGCCATGAGGAAAAATGGAGAAAGAATGTATCCCCTGAAGAGGGCTAAAGATCTTCCACTTTTTCATCCAAAAGATTATGATGAAGCCTTGGGCACAAAACAACGAAACCCCAAGACTCAAATTCGCATGCACCATAGAATCACAATTCACCACCACCACCCAAAGAGTCAGAAGGAGGTGATAATCACCATGCAATTCCTTTTTTTTTTCCAGAACCTAACATGCATACTTGATTTAATTTGGTAAATAATGCATCAATTGAAAAGTTGCCCTTCAGATCATGGGTTTTGGTGGCAAGTGGTGAAGATGGATGGATGAATGTGTTTCCTCTGTCCACTTTTCTATCATGGTTAATGGGTCTCCTAAGGACTTCTTATGAAGTTCTAGGGATCTTAGGCAGGGTGATCCCCTTTCTCCAGCTCTCTTCATCACCATTGCTAAAGCCCTCGGTATTCTCGTCTCTAAATCCATTGAACTAAGCATCATCAAAGGTTTTCAAATTAACAACTTAGTTTTCGAGTTTCATAATTGCTTGTCGACAATACTATATTCTTTGCAAAGCTAGTGAAGACTTCATCATGACCTTAGATCTCTCCTAAGATGTTTTGAGTTGGCCCCTGGGCTCCCTATCATTCTAACCAAGAGTGAATAGTTTGGTATCCTTGTTAGCCTTATCAACCTCAACTCCCTTGATAACCTTTTTGGTTGTCAGGCTAGCATCTTCAATCCACCTGGGCCTTCCACTCTATATAGCCATCCCCCTCACTCTTTATGGGGGCCTATTACTAAGAAGCTTCATAAGTGCCTCATCTTGGAGAGAAAAGTACTTCCTCTTTGGACGTAGAATCACACTTTCAAAATCTTTCCTCTTCTCTCTTCCCATCTACTTCCTTGCAACCTACAAGTGCCGCAAGAGTGTTGAAGATGCCCTTGAGAAAATTGAGTGTTGAGTGTGATAAAGATAATAAAACAAGCTCATCTGGTTGATTGGAATTAGGTCTACCTCCCCATTAAAGATGGCAGCTTTGGGGTTAGACCAATCGTGGAGGTGAGTGAAGCCCTTCTTGCTAACTGGTTTTGGAGACTTGGGACTCTGCTCCCTGGAAATCCTTACTTCTAAAGAAATACAATATAGCTAAAGATGGGTGGCAGGCGGATACAAATCCTAGGAGACCATTTGACATGTGGAGAATGATATGTGTTTGTGTTTGATAAGCTCAAGCTTGGCAACCACATTTATGTTGGCAACGGTTCTAGAGTGGCTCCATGGAAAGATATTTGGTGCGTCAATACTTTTCTTGCCACCTAATTTCCTTTTCTTTTCACATTGCTTCTTCCCCGCATGCTTCTGTTGTAGAGTACCACATGAGGTTTTGGGAGAGCAAATTGTTTGGACCATCAACTTTAGAAGGAACCTTTCTAATGAAGAAATTGATGATTTCACTAGATTGCATCTCCTTTTGAGTGAATCCTACCTCCATTAGTCAGAGTGTGATTCTTGGACTTGATAGCCTGATCCATCCAGATCTTTCTCAGTTAAATCCTTCTTTGATTGGAGGAGTACGCACTATTTGATCCCAGTTGTCAACCCTATCACCTGGTCTGTCAATGTGCCTCCTCGTGTGGTGAGTTTCTTTTGGATTGGATCTTGGGATTGGGCAAAATCCTTACTTGTGAGAATCTTCGCAAACAACATCATATCTCGGTTAGTTCTTGTCCTCTTTATTTCATTCTAAGAAACATTTTGACCACATATTCCTTCACTACCCTTTCTCCTCATGAGTCGAGAACTGCACCATTGAGCTCTGTCATTAGATGGGTCATGCCATCTTTGGTTGCTCTTTTATCCAATGCATGGATGTTCTGTAGAGGACTGTCGAGGTTCTACTTTGCTTGTCGCCTTGCTCTATCTGCCAACATCTGAAGTCTCTGGTGTAAAGTGTAACAACTGAGCCTTCAGAAACAAGATCAAATCCCATGCAGTAGTTTCTGGTAGAGTTTTTTTTGAAATGGTTCATATATAAATACTAAAAAAAAGCACAAGCAGTGCGAATACAAGAAGGGAAAAGAAAGAAAAAGCCAAACACCAACTACAACAGGGCAGCGAACAAAGTTATCCCCAGGCCAAAAAGGAAAAACAGATTAAGCAAGGTCAACACATTCTTTCCAGGCGCGCACTAAGTTAGACATGGAGATATTCCTGAAAACATGGAGAGAAGTAGCCCAAGAAGCACACTTGGAAATCACGCGTCTAGCAACCCGATCACTAGGCTCTGCAGTATCTCTGAAAATCCGATTGTTGCGTTCCCACCAAAGGCCCCAAATAGTGGCAAAAAGAGATGAGTGCCCAGTTTCTGGTAGAGTTAAAGGGAAATCATTGCTTTGGCTTCTTTGATGGAGGAGTTTCATGGTGTTTCTTCTTCAGATCTCCACTCAGACTGGAAAGAATCCATTGGCATTGGATGGTGGTTGTTCTTTCTTATTTTGAGTTCTGTTGTTGGATTGTAGTGTTGAGCTCCATTGTTTGTTTCCTTTGCTTGAGGCTCCTTCTTGTGGCATGTTTGTTCTACCTCTTGAGCACTTCTTGTGCCCTTTTTTAATATAGTCCCATTTCTCAAAAAATGAAAAAAATAAAACCATAAACATTTGAATAGACATGCTCCACTCATTGACCTCCAGCAAAATGAGAATATTTTCGTATAATAACACATTTCAAAATTGCAACCTTCCCTTGATCCAACCTCTAATGCCATTTGCTTAAGAGCACTTGATTCAAATGGGCCTAATCCCAAAACAAACATCCTCAGTAGTAAAAGAAAACATGATGCCAATTCACAAAATGGTCTTTTCACTTATCTCCAGTACCTCCCAATGAAGCCTTATTGGAATTTTTTCCCAACTTCTCTGCAATGATAGCAAAGCAATTGAAGGCTGACAAACACTAATTTAACCCAAGTGATCTAACCACCAAAGAGTAAGCATTTACCCTTCCATGAAGCACCACTTATCAAAGCACTTCACCACCAAATCCTAAAACCATTGCCAGGCTTGCCAAAAAGGGCAGAACGAAACCAGATCCTTTAAGAAAATCAAAGTTTGCAGCAGAACCACCGGTAATAAAAGTGAATGATATTTTATTCAAACTGAAAATAAAAAAAAAAAAATCTTGTAGATTGTAACATACCTAGAGTTAAGTGGAACCTTTATCTTTTTCCCATCTTGTTGACCACTTATAACAGATGCATCAAGCTCCACAGAACCATTATTGACCCGCAAAAACTGCAATAAAACCATCAAAGATAAGGACATAATAGTAGAACGAAAAGAAAATACAAAATAGAAGACCATGAACCTTCATACTAAACTGCACACCAATACTCTCAAGAAACAAAGCATCAAAATATCTTCAGAAGAAATGGAATTGTTTTAACCTTTCAAAAAAAAATAGAAATGGAATTGTTTTAAGGATAAAAAAAGGCTAAACCCAATCGTGTATTGGACTTCCTAAATGGGCTGCAGTACTGCTACTCACTTTCAAGAGTTCAAGAGTGGCTTGGCAATCTCGCTTTCTTTCTTTTTTTATTTTTATTTTTTGAGAGAAAGGGGGGTTGGGTTTGAGGTTATGACCCAAGAACATTAACATTTGGAGAACTAGATGACAGATCACAACAGAAGGTTTGCCAGGCTGTAGTAAGCATGCATAATAAAGAAGTTTCCTACTTTCCACGTGCATCAAACTAGTAAATAACAAGCTCAAACAAAATGTTGAACTGAAAATGAATTAATCAAGGCACATCCTGCTACAAACCTAGGTTTCATAAACAGATATGAATTATGAATCAGCCCTGAGTTCGTAAGAGCATACCTCATCTAGCAGCCCTTCATATGTTAATTGAGAGCACATGGGTGTAACCATGTCCACCTACAGCCAAAGAAAATGAAATCAGATAAACATTGCAAAAACATTGTAGTGATGATTTGTCAAATGGAGGCAAAAGACAGCTAGAACAAATTAAAAGCTATTCGGGGAAGAAAGAAGTGAAATGGGAAAAGGCAATCCCAAATACAAAAGGTTCACCATTCAAGCAATAAAATACAGTAATAAATCACATCAATTGGCAATAGAAAGAAATTATGTAATACACATATCCAATAGCCCAGGCCCAAGACTCTAGTTTAACAGATACCAAATTCTGAGCCCTACTGTTAAGGATCTGGATATGAATTTGAATCCAGGCTTTTTAAAAATATCCTCATTTACTTGATGCTATTGAATTGTGTGGTGATATGATAGCGGGCTGGTATTCAGATGTATCTTATGATGTATGTTAGAAGGAAAATAGGAAAAAGGAAGAAAATAATGGAAAATAAGGGAAGAAAAGAGAGATAAATTGTCTGTATTGTATTTCTTGTGTTTAATCAAAAGATGATACACGTATATATAGAATACAGAGAGCCAACCAAGGCGAGCAAAAAAGGAAAGGAAGATCGGTTACAATCAATATAATCTAAAGGTCAAATGCACATGTAAATGGCGAAAGTTGGTGTTCATTTACAAAGTCCAGCTTTGGAAATTTTTTCATCTCATCAGCCTTGGGTGTTTGGGGAGTAGGGGTCTCCTTTTGGATCCTGTGTTGGGTGAATTTTTTTATGCATCTTTTCTTTTATTTGATGTTTTTATTTTCTTCTTTTTTTTGTTTCTTTCCTTCTTATTAGCTCTAGGTATATATCTCCTATACTCGGATCCTCTTCTTGTATTCTCTTCTCGTTTTAATAGAAGTTAGTCGTTAATGTTTAAAAAAAATGTGAAATTACTACAACATTTACAACAATGTACACTTTGTGACTTGGGGACAAATTGAATCGTTTCAAATGTATCAATTATTAAATGAATGATTTCTGAAGAAGAAAAAGTGTATAAATTGAAACTATAGAAAGCCTTCAGAACTTCATAGTTCTAAATGCTTCTTTAAGCAAACTAAAGCAATATATCAGTTTCATCACTCATCACAATATGAAAGAAAAAAATAGACATCGCCTAATTACCTCCCTATCTAGCAATATAAGTGTATTTATCTCTGGTACTGCCATCTGAAAAACCACAACAATTATTAGAGTATGATCATAATTTTACGTAACTAGATTAGAAACTGGAAACTGAAAGTCAGATACAAAGGGAGAGGTTTGGAATAATGCAGTATTACATCTGTTGAGTTAACTGGCTCCTCCACTTGCATGCGGTTTAGAATATCAGCAACCCTTGTTGACCCTTTCCCTTTAGCTCTCACATTTGGTATCATTCCGAAGGAAAACTGAGTGATATATAAAGCAATCTATAAATAGGGAAGAAGTAATAATAGATAAATAGTGAAATACATAATAGATACTTAGCAAAGTGCAAGACACGCACATTTTTTACAACTTGCCATAAGAATCACACTCAAGTAAACAAAGTAGTGCTAGGGCAAGATTCATGGTAATCCTCGCAACCTTGACATCCCAAACAAGTATTGAGGAGCCAAAAGTTCTAGCAACTTTAAGACAACCCCCCATCCTCACCCCAAAATTAAATAATAAGCATAAAAAAGAAGAAGAAAAAAACCTCTACATTGAAGCATTGATACATCTGTATTACTGCATATAAAACCAATAACTTCTACAAAGTGATACAAGAAGGTATAAGAGGAAAAAAGGCTTTATTAGATTGATTAGACCTCCATCCATTTAAGTATGTAAATTATTCAACAACAATAAAAATAATAAACGACAGTTTACAGCAGAACCCAATGTTTCTGTTCTTGTTACAAGAAAAATAAATCCATAAATTCTCAAGTATTTCATAGGCTAAATGATGAAAAATGATTTGCAGGAAGTGTCATTATCATCATCAAAGCTTTCTAAGTTCTACTTTTATTAAACTTTTAGTGGTGTATATGGTCCAAAAAACAGTGTATATGGTACAAAAAACAATTGCAGTGAGATAGTACTAATTGGTGAATGAAATTCAGGACAGTATCCTTAAAATTGTTAGAAAGACAAACGACTGCTTCATTTACATCATGAAATATTTTAGCTTGAGTTCTGCTAGTAACTCAGTAAATGTTTCATGTGACAAATGTTACCAACCTCAAGCTTATGAATGGCTTTTGCAATATGCCAAAGAGAACTAGTATCACCATCAACCGAGCATTCCTGTCCAGTACAAAGCACTAGATTTCAGATATGACAATTTTGAAGGGGGAAAATCAGCATGTAGAAGACACTGCAGCATACTGCATACTCTATAGGCCAGGTCATGTTCAAAAGAAATAACATCCTCATCCAACGGAATCATGTACAGAGGGAATTCCCCTATAGTCAGCATGCGATGAACGTTCTCCTCCTCAAATATCTGCAAAAATCAATGAATTATTATTATTTATTTCTGGCTCTGAAGCTTAAGATATCCCCTAGACAAGACATTCAAAATTAGTATGTCCATCCCTGATACTGAATTAAGTTCGGGAAACATTACTATCAGAAAAAGGAAATGAACTGCTGACTGGAAATACAACCTAAAGAGTACTCAGGATTTCAAAAAATGCATATAACAGGTTGGCAAGCCAAATTTTTAGTAGAATTGATAAAATTAAAAATAAAAAAAAGTTGTTAATTAATCAGTGAAACAAGAACTGCAATTAAAAAAGATGTATGTAGAAAATAGTGTGGTGGGGCCAGATTTTCTCAAGGTCTTTAAAGAATTCTGTGACAATGCTGTCTTAAATAAAGGCCTTAAGAACTCCTTCGTCACCCTCATACCAAAAGTGATGGCCCGTCCAAACTGACCCACTTTAGACCAATCAGTCTAATTGGATGTGCCTATAAACTCGTTGCGAAGGTTTTGGCAGAAAGATTGTAAGAGGTCCTAACCGAGATTATCGAGGAATCTCAAGGCGCCTTTGTTGAGGATCGACAGATCCTTGATGGTGTGCTTGTCACAAATGAGTTAACCCACATGCACCTTAAGGATAGGAAACCCGGTTTGTTCTTCAAAACAGATATGGAAAAGGCCTCGATTATGTTGATTGGTCTTTGTGAGTTACCTTTTCAACAAGATGAGCTTTGGACATAAGTGGAAGAAGTGGATGAAATCTTGTGTAGAGGATGCCACTTACTCCATCCTGGTAAATGGCTCACCAACTACACCTATAGTAGCCAATAGGGGCCTCAAGCAAGGGGACCCATTGTCCCCCTTCATTTTCCCTTTGGTGGGTGAAAGGCTTGAACAGGTTGATTGAAAAGGTTAGGGATCTAAGCATCCTTTTAGAGGGTTTCAGGCCTCGATTCAAGGACCGGTAGTAACACATTTGCAATTTACAGATGATACTTTGTTCTTTTGCGAACCATCCATAGAAGAAATTACTAGTTTTAAGGCAATACTCAGATGCTTCGAGCTGGTGTCAGTGATGTGTGTAAATTTAGAAAAGAGTAAGAGCCAGGGTGGAGGAACATACATTGAAGAGAATGGTGGATCTGGTTGGGTGTTCCGCAGGGAAATTGCCCTTTAAAGATTAGACAGATGGGGCGAGAATATTTATTGTTGGGTGGGAGGCTCACTCTTATCAAATCGGTACTTATGAACCTTCCCACCTATTACATGTCCATATTTCAAATTCCCAAAGGAATCTCAAGAAAATTGGAACAGTGTTTTAGGAGATTCCTGTGGAGCAACAAACAGGATAAAAGGAAGGTTCATCTAGTATCATGACCTAAAGTGACCAAACCTAAGAAGCAAGGTGACCTTGGAATAGTCTCCCTTCAGTTAAGGAATCAAGCGTCATTATGTAAGTGGAATTGGAGGTTGGAAAAGAAAGGGAAGCGTTATGGGGAAGAGTTATAACTGCTAGATATGGAAAGGGATGGCTCTCAGATTGTGAAAAGATGGTGGAAGTTAGGAAAGGGGGATGGCCGGGTGGGTAGTGCAATCAAAGAAAATATGGGACTCTTGGTGGAGAATGGAGACAAAACCCTCTTCTGGAAGGACACGTGGCTCAGGGAAAGACCTTCGAGGAATGTCTTCCCTAGATTGTATAGGGTGGCAAGGGATAAGGATGCAATTGTGAGCGATTGGTATAGGTTGGAGGAAGGTTGAGCTCAGTGGCATTTTGATTTTAGAAGGCACCTTAGGAACTTCGAACATGAAAGTTAAAAAGGTTTGCAAACCCTATTGGGGGACTTCCCTTTGTCCATTGAGGAGGAAGACGAATTAATTTGGATGGGGAAATCTTCTGGATCCTTTCAGTCAGATCAATTGTGGTGAGGGTTAGTAACTTAAGTGATGAGGCTACCCTACCTTGCTTAGCATGGAGGAACCACCCCCCAACACACCCCCCCACCCACACGCCCACCCACGAGAGTAATAGGCCTTTATGTGGAGTGTGCTACAAGGGAAGACACTTACCATAGCAACTTTAAGGAGGGTTTTACTCGACTCGGAAGATGACCTCCAGTGCCCCTTATGCAGCCAAATGGAGGAAGAGGTGGATCACCTCTTTTTAAAGTGCCCTGTTGCGGGGGGTCAATTGTGGAAAACTTTCCTTAATCTCATGGGAATATTGTGGGTACTCGACAATACCTACAATGGGGTCATGCGCTCGTGGTCCATTTCACACCTTGACCCAAGGAGGAAGATGGCTTGGAATACAATTCCCGCAGCAATCCTCTGGATTATTTGGAAGGAGAGGAATGTAGAAAAATTTCAATCAAAGGAGTTGGAGGCCACAGAGTTATTCCAAAAGGCCAAATGGAGACAGAGTTATTCCAGAGGCCAAATGGAGATTGTGCACTTGGCTTTTATCAGGGAAAGACTTCAAAGGATCCAAGAAAACAGATTTCTATCAGACATGGGAGGGTTCTATGTTGGGCGTCCCTAAAAAGAATAAGAAGTTGACCACCTGGACTCCCCCACAACAAGAGTTCTTCAAGTTCAATGTGGATAGAGCAGCTAGGGGAAAATCAGGCCCTGCAGGAATTAGCAGAGTCTTGTGCGACCACACTGGGAAGCCTTTGGTCGTATTCTTAGAGTTGATAGGTAGGAGAGAATCGAATGAGGCGGAACTTTTCTGCATTAGGAAAGCCTTGACTATTTGCAACTCCTTAGGGTTGAGCAAACTAGTTATCGAAAGCGGCTCAGCAAATGTAGTCAAATAGGTATCATGAGTGAAGAAGCTGACAACAGTGGTTAGGGAGATTAAAGCTCTACTTACCGGCCGAGAAATTTTGTTTTCTCAAGTTAGCAGATCGGTCAACGGAGTTGCAAACTTCTTTGCAAAACAAGGCGTTGATTCAACAATCCAGGGTGTCTACCATCTATGATTCACAGGGATAGTGTTTTTGAGATGTCTTTCTCTAATAATTATGGCCTTTGGTTTTCTTGATGTATGTGATAGTGTGGGGCAGATGACTCTGTACTTCTCTTTTCTTTCTTTTTCTTAGGTTCACACCTCCTGAACCCATGTTTCTCTTTTATACTCCTAAGTATATTCATGCTTATTTTAATGAAATTATTTTTGTTACTGCTCAAAAAAAAATTGCTCAAGAAAATTTATTCTATATATTTAATCTTAAGAAACAAGATCTAACATAATATTACAGTAGAAATTTTTCAAGTTATTAACAATAGATTAATAAAAAATGACTGCTTCAAAATTTTCATCCTAAGCACAAACAATACTTAGTTGATCTCCATCCTGAAGATCCCTTCATTGGCTAATACGTAATATAACGCCTAGGGGCTTCATAGATCAAAGTACATGCACCTCAGTGATAAAAAGGGCCAGATTCTTTACTCTCTTTCCACCAGAGCCCACTGGGATAAAGAAACATGTTGACTTCTGTTCAGGAATGCTTATGCACATACTCGCACAGTGTACTGTTGTAAAATACAGTGTGCTTTAGCACATTTTACACATTGTATATGACAGTTGACCTTTTGATTGTGATTCAATGTAATTTATTCTTTTTCCGTTTTTGTTAGCCATAATTGGCACTATGTGATCTATATATTCATGTATTTTTCTACTAAATAACACAAATTTCTAAAGCAACAGTTCTTTCTCATACTGTCACCATTGTCCACTTCTGCTCTTCTTCAATTTTCTCCAAATCATCTTCATCATCTTCTAGATATTGCTAGTGGAAAGATGAAACATTACACTCTTGAATTGAATGAAAATACTTTCCTTGAATCACATCAAAAACCTATATATTTTAATCAGTTCCAAAACTTGTGAGAATATTATTAGCTTATTCTGTATTAGCAGAATGACAAATCCAAGACAGTGAAGCACAGTTGATGATAAGATGTCATGTAGCCAAAAATCTCACCTTCTCACAAACAACTGTGCGACGAGGGACAAAATAAACAAAATATTCCCTTTGATGTCCCTTAGAAACGTCATGCTTTATATTTGAAGAAATGAGCTTCACCAAATTAAGTTGTGAGCGGACTAGGTAAAGTATTTTTGTATATTCTGTTTGAATAGGTTCTGCAGAAAGATGTCTTAAATCCACTCCAGGTTCCTGTCAACAAGAACAGGGCTTTAAAAAGTCAGAATTTTAAATAAGCAATCAAACCTGAAAGAAATTAAAAGTAATGGATACCGCATCAAGGCAAATAAAAAGCATGTTGCAGAATAATACTCACAACGATATAGCACTCAATGAATACAAATGTCTCAGCAAATAAAAAGTTGTTTCTTGAAGCAAACTAAACTGTGCCAACATCAATGCAAAAGAGAATACTGGATAGGCTTTGCTTCCTTTTTTTCTTTTTCTAGGCATACCCATATCCTCTTAGCCACTTGGCTCGTCTGAAAATAGAACAACAGATGCTCCATAGCATGTACTCCCAGTCGCTTAATTGACAAAGGCACATAGTACAACAGGTCACAGAGGCACAGTGACACAGTTTAATACTTTTCCACTGCAACACATTGTAGGATGCCCTAAGCTGCTAGGCTGATCTAAATAGATAGTATAACAACAAAGAAAGATTTCACCGAAAACTCACCAGAAGGATTGGACCACCACATCATAAAGTCCTAATAGAGGAAAATATGAGTGCTTCTGAGAAAATGGAGGAGAGAAGTCTTCTAATCTAACAGGTTTCTACAAAACCAGGTATCACACGCAATCTAATCAGTAGTGGAGGCACAATAATCTGCAACTAAGGCTTCCGCAGAAAGAGAGAGACGAAACAAAGAAGGGAAAAGAGTTGCTAAAGGGAGGTGCCACACCAATGTTCAGTCCAGAAGCAAACGTAGTTACCTCAGCCACCTTTGAAATGGATGCCTTTCTTGAGCTTCTCAACACAAGCACAGATAGCGCTCCACATGCCAGATGCTTCCCTCAAAGTTGGTTTTATATCCCAACCTAAATTGTCGATATTGTACTTCACAATCAACAGATTTCCAAGGGGCCTCCATCCAAGCTAAGCCTCCAAAGCCATTTAAAAGTATTGCCTCATTAACATCTTTGATGGGCCTAACTCCAAGACCCCTAGCTTCAATAAGAAGGCACACATGATGCGAAGAAACTCAATAGCCCTTCTTTTTTATCAGGAGTATCTCCTAAAAGAAAGTCTCTCTCTCAATCTTTTACAAGGTATCTACAACCCTCCTAAGGCATTCGAAGGCTGAAAGAAAGTAGATAGGAAGAGCTGAAAGAACTGATTTGAGAAGAGTAATTCTTTCTCCAAGAGATATATTTTCCTCTCCACGAAATGAGTTGCTGAATTTGTTAATAATAGGCTACCAAAGAGAACTATAAGGAGGCCCTATGCACAAGGAAAGCCACAATAGATCTAAGGGAGAGAAACAGGATAGCACTAATACTTGTTTTATAAATCACCCTTTTTAAGTGAAGGGGGACTAATAGGCTACCAAAGAGAACTATAAGGAGGCCCTATGCACAAGGAAAGCCACAATAGATCTAAGGGAGAGAAACAGGATAGCACTAATACTTGTTTTATAAATCACCCTTTTTAAGTGAAGGGGGACTCTGCTCCCATTTTATTAGAAATATCTAGGTGCAGTCCTCCATGGGATTCTATCATAGATCTTAAATATTTGAACCTATCACAGTTAACAACTAGGTCGTTATCTATTTGGACCAAATCACCCTCTCTATCTTATGTTCCACTAAAGCTCCACGGAAAATATTCAGTCTTACTTCTACTAATTTGTAGACTATTTGACTCTTTAAGGTTTTCTCCTCCAAGATTCCAATTTGCTACTTAGTTGGTGTCTCCTTTAGTTAATTAACATCATATCATCGGCAAAAAGCATACACCACAGCATTTCGTCTTGGCTTCTCGATGTTAAGTTGCTTTTGTCTAGCAAAGAGTTTAGTGGCCTGAGACTTGCAGACCTCTTATCATCTTGGGAGGATTGTATGAAAGAGTTTAGAAGGAAAGTGAAGCCTAAAGATCAATGGAAACCTCCAGAACAGAATGTTAAGAAGTTCAATGTGGATGGGGCTGCTAGGGGAAAACCAGGGCCAGTCGGGATTGGCGGGGTGCTTAGGGATCAAGAGGGGACCGCATCCATTGTCTTCAATGAGTCGGTAGAAATACGCGATTCTAATGAGGCAGAAATCCTTAGCATTAGGAGAGCTTTGTACATCTGGAAAATTTATGGGCAAAGCAAACTCATTATTGAGGGGGATTCGGCAAATGCACTCAAATGGGCTAAGGGACAAAGATGTCCACCCTGGAAATTGATCACTTTGGTAAGGGAGATTAGGGAGTTGGCCTTGAGGATGAATGTATCTTTTGTCCAAATCGGCCGAGCAGTGAATGGAGTGGCAGGTTTTTTTGCCAAGCATGGAGTCTTCAACCTTTTCTCAAATGTTTTCCTTCTTTGATTTTGGAGGATCTTTTGATCTTGTTTTATTGTATTTTCAGTTCTTTCTTGTCCTTTCCTCCTTCTGTATTTTGTTTGGGTCTATCCCTTTTAGACCATTTTTGCCTTCCTGCACTTGCTCTGTTTTTCTAATTTATTTTATTTTTACTACTCAAAAAAAAAAAGTGGTCCATAATCATTCAAAGATTATATGTTCCTTAAATGTTAAAAGTGGATATGCAACTCAATCCAGATTAAGAAAGAATTATTTTTTTATTAAAAAGGAAAATTTCGGTGTTCATGTGCAAACTAGTGCAAGACATGCCTATTAGAGAAAACACAATAACTAGAGAAGATTTTAATCGACAAGTACGGGATAGGAGCTTGTGACACATTTCTTTTTTTTTTTTTTGAATGGTTCATATATTAATATATAAAGAGCACCAGCGGTGCTAATACATAAAAGAGAAATCAAAAAGCCACTAGTACAGGTAAAGCTTGTGACACATGTCATAAGTGTTCATTCTGTAACCTAAAAGGATGTGGATTCAAATCATGTGCCTTTTCAAGAAAATAATGATGATGATGGTGGTGGTGATAGTGACAATGACAATAGGAGTAAAAATATGGATTTAAAAGTGTGCATGGAAAGGTACAGTTTAGGGTAAGGAATGAGATGAGGAAAACATCTCACTGTTCAACCAACATTACAAGAGAGATTCTTTGAGTTGGTTTCCATAAACAAATGTGATCAAGAGAAAGATAAATCAACAAACCATGTATACCTAGTTAAAAAAATTTCAATATGAGTCGCCCATCTTAAGCATCCTATGCATCCAAGCTTCACAATGCCTTTTGCCAAGTTGACAGGGGCCAAAAGAAAAACACACTGACATCCTCACTCTAATACATGTGATTAACAAAGTGGAGCCCTAAAACACCAACCCCTTGTTCCTGGACTCATTAATTCCATTCATCTAAGACTGTTGTAATCTTCTCAAGAGAAATAGAAATATTTCCAAGCATGTGTGCTGGTCTTTTGAGTTTGTGAGAGTTTGGCCTTTGCATCTACTGAGACAGTGAGAGTTAGGATGACTTGAGTGACAATTGTGGGTGTCGTTCGATTGCCCCAGAGGAGATTCTAGTGAGTGTAACTCTATCTATTCTAGATTTATGTCAACAGCCTAAATGCATGATCATCACGAAGATGGAACTATCTCAAAAAGGATATCAACATTATGAATCAAAGAGTATCCTAGCATTCAAAGGGTGGAGTTTATAATAGAGTACCGAACCAACAACAAGAAATGAGAAGAACGTCATAGCATTTTATCAACCTCTTACAATATGGATAGTTAGCCACTCGATAAAGAAGATTGGACTAAAAATCCAAACAAGAACATCTATTTCACCCTCCTCGGATTTCCCATACACCACATTCAGAATAAACGATTTGGGTGATCAAACAACATAAATTGTGGTTTGCTAGCAAAGTTATGTCCATTGCTCTCAACACTGCCAATTAGAAGAATAACGGCACATTCAACCACCAATCCCTAGGGACAAATTTTCACGACATTAGGAGGACCCAGAACAAAGAACGACAGAGAACGGACCAAGAAAGCATAAAAAGCGACAATTCCTAGTGATAGATTAGATACGGTGCTAAGGCATAAAATGGTGCGAATTCTAGCAAATAAAAATGTGGGGGGGGGGGGGGGGCCGCGGTGTGTGGCGGGAAGAGGCATGCCTTGAGAAGAGATGTCTGGACGATGAGCCCGAGGGAGCCGCTGAGCTTTGGATCGATGATAATACACTTGTTTCCGCGAACCTAACAGAGCAAAAGAACGAAATATGAAGAAGTGGGAAAACAACAATAAATTAAACAAGCAAATCAGTGATTTTAGAAAAGAAGAAGAAGTGGGGTGATAAGAGGAAATAGGTGAGAAGGAACTGACGCTTTTGAGAATGTTGAGAAGATCTTTCTGGGACTGCTCTCTGCCTTGCACAAAAGAGAAGAGAATGAAAAATAAACATCGAGATTTTGTAATGGAAATGGATAATATGTACATAAACTACGCACCTGAGGGAAGAAAAGTTGAGAGGAGCGTTTTCTAAATTAGGAATCTGAGCCATTGAAGAGGAGGAAGGAAGAAAGAGACGGAAATATGGAGCTTATTTCCTCTCTCTATTCATCGATGAAAGGAGTGAGGCAGTGGAACTAAAAAACGGCAGAAAAATAAAATAAAATAAAAACTCCGTTACCCGTCCTGGCCTGAAAGTCTGAAACAAACAATGGAATTTATTTGGGATAATGAAGAGGATCTCAATAGGCCCATTCATTGAAGAAAAAATTGGATGAGTTGAATCAAATTTGAGTCAATTCAGACTAGAGCCCACATTGCAACTGGAGGATCTGAATTTAGATCAGTCAGAATCTAATTATTTTGAATTAGGATCAAGTGTTAAAAATAAATAAGGATCCAAATGGGCATTTGAGCTTTCGGGTCCTTTCTTCATTCACATTTTTTCTCCTTTTTCCTCTTTGCTAACTATCCTAATATTGCTGATGGGCCATATTAAAAAAGGAAAAAAGAAAAAAGAAAAAAGAAAATCAAGTCATGGTTGAGATGAGTTGAGTTGAAAGCTTAATTCCAACCCATTTTCCTCTATTTTATTTCTGATTTCTATCCTAATATCACTTTTAAAGATGACAAAAGCTTGTCCACACATGATATATATGTAATTCTAAGTTCAGTTTAGAGATGTAGAAGTGAATGCATATTAGGATTTAAATTGAGCTTAGAGTTGAATGATTAGGATTTATAATTGTTCAAATTAAATATCTAGATTTTTAATTAAGGTATCACAATATATTATCTAAAATAAATATATGATGGGCACTCAAGTTTAATTTGTGTTGGAGCATAAATTTGGGCTTTCAGGTCTGGTTGGACTCTTAAAAATTAGGAGCTATTTTTTAGCCCAAATTGAACTTGGGTCCTAGCCCAGTGAATCCAAGTTTTAACTTTACAAGTTGGTCTGAGCTGGTGTAGGGTCAATCCAACCCAAGTTGTTCCCCTACTCAGTACTAGCTTATTAACTTTGGTCACTAATTTTTAATTCAATTTATTTCTTGACTGACCAATGGCTTAACTCATTTTAAAGTCTTCATCCTTTTTTAATTCAAGTCAACCAATTCAAGCCAAGTTAAATCAAGTCAAGATTCAATTCATATAATTAAATAAATAATTAGCATATATGTATTACTCCATTGCCTTGTTTCAAAGAAAAAGGAATTCATATTTCATAGATATTGGTTTCCAAAAGACAAACACTTTGAGGGGTTACTTGTCATCTTATTTGTCACATCATCTCAATCCATGGCATGTCTTTTAGATTTGTGAAGTGGACAAAAATTTCACATCGATTAATTTGATAAATCAATAACTTTATAAAATATTTGAAGCACCTTCTTATCAATGACTAGCTTTTTGAAAGTGAGTTCTACTTTGAGAATTTTATTAAGTCATGATTTTTTTAAATGGTATTAAGTAGGTTCCACGTGCAACTATAGAACCCAAATCTAAAATTTCTACGCACAACCAAAAGAGTGCACGTTTCACTTTTCATGCATGATTCGATGAGTGGATAGAAAGGGTTATCCCAACTAATAAGGGAAAATCTCATGACACTCTCATCAATGATAAAATTTCGGCCATAATCTAAGGGAACTACAGAATAATAATAAGTCATTGAGTTGGACAAATACAACGTATAAAGAATATATCTAGCTGAGTAAAGGATACATTTAATCCTTGATGGGAGTTTCACGAGATTTTTTTCTCCATTGCCATGCACCAAAGAGGAGACTTGTTTCATTCTGTTGAGAAGCTAAAGGTTGCCGCCACCTTCATCATATACTCTGCGGCAACCCTCCTCCGTTTGTGGGCTATCGACAACCACTCTCCGTCCTTCAGCAATCGGCAACCTATGTCTGTCCATTATTTGGTGACTAAAAACTTTCAATCCATTTCAGCCCATCCATTTTGCATCCATTTTCGGCTTACTTTTGCACTTGAAAAGTACTCACTTCTGTACCTAAAATCTGTCCACATTTACACTTGAAAACTGCTCGCGTTTTCATCTGAAATCTTTGAAAGATTTGCAGAAAAAAAACTGTTCACTTTGCAGTTTACACCATCAAAACAACTCACTTTATGGACTAACATTTGCATGTGAAAACAGTCCACCTTTGCACCTTGGATTTGTTCTACACCTGAAAAAAGCCCATCTTCGCACCATGATAATAGCTCACGTCCTGAAACCAGTCCATTTCTACACCTGAAAAGGCCCACTTTTGGACTAGACCATTTCAAGCCCAGAAAGTAGTCCACTTCTTGGCCCCAAAACAAGCCCAATTTCTAGCGCCAAAGAAGCCCACTTTCTAGCTCCAAACAAGCTCCATCCTGCACCACAGCACCAGTCTACTTTAGATTCAAAAGCAGTCCACTTTAGGTTCCAAAATTAAACCACTTTAGGCCCCAAATGGGCCCACTTATGCACTGTCCATTTCGGCTCCAAAATCAACCCTATTTGAGACATCAAAAAAGACCTATTTCGAGCCTATTTTAGAATCTCATTTCAACACTTCATATCACCTTATTTCACTCCTCAATCCTCGTTCAGACTTCATTCAACCCTCACATCAACACCATCCATTCATCATTATCTATTCACAGCTTCAGCACATGCACCATTCAAGCTTCTGGAAGATGGACGAGGACTTGGAGAGAAGAAGATGACGAGATTATGAGAAGAGACTTGTTCATTTAAAATCTAAGAAAGTCTGCAGAAGTTGGTCTTAAAAGTTCAGTTGCTCTGATAAATCATACATCATAGTAAGAATCGGGTTCATTATATATTTAGAAGAATGGGATGGATGAATGTCTTATTATGTGGATTATTAAATTATTATATTCATTGATTTTCAGTATAAAAAATAAAGTCATTGAATACATATTATAACTATTATAATTAACCCAATAACGAAAATAGATCAAATAAGCACAACAATGAAAAAATAATTTAAAATTTTAAAGTTAAGAAAAAAAAATTATGATTTAAATAGCCCAGTGGTCACATGAGAAGAAAATTAGACGGAGGTGCAGGAACGGCATTGTAATTTTATAACATGTCATGGATGGCGTGTTAAGCAACATTCTCTTCATCCATGTGCAAGCATGACGTGGCATGACAACGGCCTTCTTTATGTCAACATTTCCTTGTTCCCTTTCGGACGACCACGACCAGGACGATGGACACATGGACATGAACATGGCCATGGACATACATACATACATATGGCCATGAACATACATACAAAGAGAACCGCCATGTTGTAACGATTCCATCACATCAGATCATCATGGCCGACTCTGCTTGTCAAAACCTATCATCATGGCCGACTCTGCTTGTCAAAACGTGGCTGACGTGTCCCATTATTTCATCCACTCCTTATCTTTTTTATAACTGTATCAGCCAAAATTTCGGCAAATTTCGATTGGTTTCACGGACATGGCCAATCTAAACTTCTTACAAATTTTGACCTAAAAATTTGATTTCTATGGGATGATTACTTATCTTTTTTAGAACTATACCAGCCAAAATTTCGGCAAATTTTGATGGTTTCACCGACATGGTCAATCTAAACTTTTTACAAACTTTGACCTAAAATTTGATTTCTGGGATGATTCGGTCTAAAAATATTTAACACATAAAATATATATTGACTGATACTTAATATTTTTAAAATTATAAATATATTTTAGTTGATACATATTGTATATGAGTGATTTGATGATGTATGCCCAATGCTAGTTTGACATCAAGGGTGAAAAAATCAGCGTGGCCGATATGTATATCGGTCGAGATATCGGCTAATAAATTTTTATCTCCTATTTTTTTTTTTTAAATATCAGTAGTTTTTATTAATTTTTCTCTCAATTAAAAAATATAAAATATGGAAAAGGAAACTAGTTTTTTCAAAAAAAAAAAATTGAAAACATAAATATCGGTTGATATCGACCAATATTTCGACTTGGGCCCACTACCATTTTTATTTTATTTTTAAAAAAAAACCAATATTAATCATATCGGACTGATATATCACCAATATATCGCCCGAGAAGTAGTTTGTACAACCGATGTAGATCAGCACTGAAAAACGGATATATATCGACATACATTTTATATTGGCCGATATCTGTACTCTAGCTGAGATATTATCAACACCATTACGTCACGTATTGCTAATAAAATACGTATCATTAATATATTGATTTTTTATTTGAATTATGTGTAGAAAAAAAATGAGAAACCCAGTGTAAAACCTCTAGGGGTGATATCCACTGCCTTAGAGCACACTAGATGAGGTCATAGAGGTTCAAATCTAGCACCTCTCACTTCTTAAAGCAGGAAATTACCAGTTGAAGTACATCCATATGAGTTTTTTTTAGTACTGTTCCAGTTCAAACATCCTTAACTTTGGAGTTCCGATGAGATCAGTGCAATAGTAGTGATATGATTGCACCAATAAATATACAGATATTCGACCACAATTTCAGAGAGATTTAACTAAAGGCAAAAAAATTCAACCACAATTTCAAACCCACATTAATTTATTCATGGCAAGGTTGGGTCCTAGAAGGTTAGGAAGTAGGAACACGAGTGAGTTGGTGGACAAGCGAATACTTTTCAATGAAGGGATTTGCATGTGCTCAAGCCTTCAGCCATAGTCAGACCGGTTTGGTTGAATCCTAAGAAAAGAATTTCAACTCATATTTTCAACAAAGCTGAAATTTTAAACATCCAAATTGTCTTGTTAAAAATAAAATAAGAATAAAATTGTTGAATTAGATACAGGCCGAAATTGAAAGTACTTGGCTCATTAAGGACAAAATTATTGTATATGGAAGAATTTTTCTCCCTAAGTTGAATCTGCGAAGGGAAGGAGAGTCAAATAAGTTATCATTGTAGAACTTTTCACCTCCATCAGTAGTAGAGGATCTCTATTTTTACTTGGATTCATTTAACTTAAGAAAAGTAAGAGAAAGTAGAAAGTTTTATTTGAGTAACTTTTTTGATAATTTCTTGATAAATAAAATAATATTTAAGAGAACATTATATCATCTTATCACTTTTTCTACTCGAGAGAAATATCATTTATACCATAATTCTTATTAAAATTCATCTTCGTAAAATCTACTCATTTACAAACCCTTATGTCTTCTTTATAACTTTCTCATCATCTAAATGTAACACTGCATTGCAACTTTAAAAGTCATTAATTTGTAACATGAATGCTAGATCTAAAAAAGTCCCACATTGCTAGTTACATTAGGAATTCTCTGTTATATAAGTGACAGCCTTCGTCCTTTTAGTATGAGGCCTTTTTGAAACAACAACCAACTGAAAGTCGTGTGGGGTCATGTGTGAGATTTAAAGCGGACAATATCATACTAGTGGGACAGATCGTTATCTAAGCTGTAAATAATCCAATCTAATATGTTAATTGCAGATTTAGAGTATCTTAATAGTTTATAATCTTTGACCTGACACGTGACAAATTCATGAGAAGGAAATGTTTTTTTAGATGATTAATGATTTAAAACATTTGTATGGAGTTGGATGAATAGATTTTATTCCATGGAAAGTGAATTAATCTTGTGGCTGTTCACGATTGCTTCAGAATTTAGTCAATGTGGTTGAGTCATCTTCACTTCAAAGAAAATATTACTGAACCCATTGAAAGTAACTCAAAGTATGCAGTGCCTTAACCAAAGTACATGTATTCAATGAAAAATTTAAACACAATAATTTTCTAAAGAAATATGTAGATACCTTATTAGATATCTGTGTAACAATTTTTGTACTGGAGTTTATGTATGCACATAATTGTTATTATAATTGAAATGATTTTCTTTAAGAAAATGATAAGTTCATCATATATTGAGCTTCACGTCATTAGATAATATGATTTAAGAGAAACCCTTCGATTCAATCATCATAATTATGTGAGACTCGCTATAAAAATCGATAATTTACAGTAATTAAATTTTCAAAGTTTAAAATCATAATGCCAAAACGGTCAAATGTTAGCTGAATTTCGTCCACATATTATCTTTATCATTTTCTAAATGTTTCAGTTAAAGAAATTAAATTTTTATAAGAGGAGGTACTTAAGAGTTGGATTTTCAGTTGGGTAATGGGTCAAGTCAAAAATCGCCACCCATACTCAAAAGTCAAAACTTCTGTTGTCCATTTCAAGTAAGCAATTGATTTAACAGTTTGTAGACATTGTCCCAGGCGAAGTTCTCGAACCAGAAACCAGTAGATTTCATCATTCCAAGCCCAAGAAGAAGAAGAGAGCATGGGATTGTTTGGGCCCTATTTAAGATTTTTCTTGAAGGAATTGGGTTGGACTCGGGACATTACTAGGCCCAACATGAGAAACATCTGGGTCGATATGAAGTTTAGTCTCAGCATCCAAATCCAGTCTGAATTTGAGACCCAGAATCCTAATTGGTGGGGTTCAGATAAAAGACCGAAGGCCTATTGAATGTGATACGATGATGATGTGATGATATATTCTTCATATTCATGTATAAATTATATATAGGCATAACCCATGACCCAATCCAGACACAACAGAAATGGGCCTGAGTCGGGTCTTTTTGTTTTTGTAAGTCTGGATCTTGAAACAAAGATTCAATTAGGTGCCTACATGGGATTGTAACAGTTTGAATTCAAATGAAGATCCAAAATTGCAAATGACATTTTAGAATCCAAATATGAATCCGAACTCTACATGGGCTGATTGGAATCTGAATCTGAAGAAAAATGCGCTGCTTAGAGTATGATGGATAAAATGTAGAGCCCACCAGATATAGACTTTTGGACAACCATGGGCTGGGGCAGATTCTTTTGGACCGGTGTGTCTCGTCGAGACATGAGGAAATTCTCTCATATCCGTAGATAGATTTATCATGTTAGCAGCTTTGTTATCTCAAAATTTTAAATTTTAAGACTAACTTATATGATTATAATTTATAAATCTTTATTATTCATGGCCATTAAATTCATGTTGTTCAGTGTTATGATAACTGTCTTTATCCTTTCTTTCAAAATAAAATTTGATCCAAACTGCGAGGGAAGAAAACTTTCAGCCAAACACCACAACCTAGCAACCTATCTGTGTCAAAACCCACATACCTTTGTTGGGTATTCTATTTTTATACCTAACAATTGGTGTTTATACCATGTAAATGATGTGTGAGTTATAACTTTGTCATGTCTAAAGAATATCGGTTGTGGGTCCGACCGATATCATGATCGATACGAAAATTTGACTGAAATCTTGATTTAGCCAAAATTTTCGACCCTGATTTGAACATTATAATTTATAAGTAAGGGACAGATGATAGTATGAATATATATATCTAAACGGTTGCAGAGGGTTCTAAGAATTAAGATTAGAATATTTTGATGACGGTTGTGAAATCACAAGTAGTTGAAATTCCTTGTTGATAACAATAACAATGATATAATAATACAAGTTAAGATAAAGATTAAAACGTCAAACCTCGTCTCAATCATTAAAACGTCACTACGTGCGTAGTGGATACCATCTTTCCCCTTTGTTTTCCACTTCAACATCCCTCCCTACTTTCTTTTTTTCCATTATCATATTGTAAATTGAAAATAAAAAATTGAGTTTCGTAATAGAATTTGCATTTGTTTTCTTTCTTCAAATCCAGAGTCTTCCAAACTCAAATGGCATGAGATGACGTGGACAGGCATGAAATGAATAAATGTTTGTCATGTTTCTTAGTCAATGAACAGTAATTAATGATTTGCACTTTCGTTGGTATAACTAATCCATCATATATATGATAAATTTCCATACTAATAATACACTCGAGCACTGGTATTTTTTTAATATCGATACTGTGACATGTTCTTTAGTATATCACGCCTCACTAAGTGTGCGTCTTGGGCTATCTCTCTTTTTGAGTTTCAGAATATCTTCATGTCCAACATTTTACGTGTTTGAAAAGAATGTGATCTTTGTGGTTTTTTTTGTCTTTTACTCTCTTTTTTGAAGCTTTTTGGTTTCTTCTTTTTCTTTATTACACCTCTTGTGCCTTTATTATTAATACATGAACCATTTCAAAAAAAAGACTCTAAAGGTGGTGTTTAATATTTTTAATTTTTTAACATTACAAAGAGAAGAAAAAATGGTGTATCATAAAAGAGTAGACCAGCCCGTTTGGTCTCATCCAGACTGATATCCTGTTGATACTAGGACTATAATAATATCTAGACTGATACATATCAACATATGTCCTAAACTTAGATAAAAATAATAAATGTCACCATATACATATCATATCAATATAAATTGTTGTCCCTCCAACACTTGGCTGAGAATCAATGGTTTTCAGAAATTTTAAGATGATGCCATATGACAAACAAATGACAAAAGTGTTCTGCCGACTCTCAAATTAACTTATTTTCAATACAATTGATTCAAAGCCGCCCATCAAATAAATGGTTAGAAAATAATTATTAGCATTACAAGTTAGGGCTAATGTATCCAAGAATTTCAACACAATGAATTGAATTGCATGTAAAGCTCAGGTATTTTGATGAGTTATGTTAATAGAGAGTGAAATCTTTTCTAAGATCAAAATGATTAGATGGTTTAATAGATCATTATTATCACTATTAACAAGATTAAAATGAGATCTATTGACTCTCATTCTAACTTTTGACTCTTCAAGATCAAAATGAAGTTATTGAATAAATATTTTTATCCATAACATTGAATCTAATAGTGAAGACGCATCAAATAGGACATAAATTTAAAATGACTCAAGCGTAAAACTCATGCACTCATATAGATATTTCTTACTTTCACCTCTTAAATCACTTTAATGACTTGAAATTATAGTGACTTATTAAGTTTTTATGTGTGGAAAGGTGACAGGAAAATCTGCCTCACTTTCTTTGAAAGAGAGAAAAATTATCTTCATTCATTGTCTTAGATAATGGGATCACTGTCAAAAGCTGGAATCGACCAATTGTATGATGCAATATCTTATCTCCCTATCTGTATGTCTCTATGTGTATGTAATGTATTGTATCTATAATTTTAAAATAAATTACTGCTAAACATGCAACCTTGATTCATGAATCATGAGTAATGACAACCTCATTTTTATTGGCACCATTACTAATAATATCCCTCCCATACTGCCACATCAAGGAATGAGACCTAATGGTTTAACCATTAATCAATCAATAATTAAAACTTTAAACCATCATCAGCATTCCAATAGTAGCAATTGTTATTGCTAATGCCTTGTCCATTCCTTAATTTTTTTTGTAATTATAGTCCACACCTCACCTTGTGAGAGGGGCAAATGGCTAAACAACATTTTGTTTTTACTAAAAGGACAAAACCCATGAAAAGCCCCTTTTCTTTTCTAAATCAGAATTACTTTGAGTTTGATCATGACAGTATATGCCTAGAAGGGCTTAGAGAGTAGAGTTCAATATATATTTGGAAAATATTTTTAAAATTTATAAAAAATAATTTTTATTGAATTTAAAAAGTCATAATTCAAGCTCCAAAATGAAACTGCCAACTTTTGAAATCGAATAACAGGGTTCGATCAAATTGTAATCCTCATCCATGTTGGTAAGATTTCACAGTTTCTTACTAAACTCATGTGATAGATAAATTCTTAAATACTAGAGTGATAGAAAATGTGGGTCAGAATCACCCAATTTTACTTTTGGGACACCCTGGTCGAATGATGTCTATGGGTGTCCCAGCAAATCTTACCTTCTCTGTTCTCTCCATCAAATTATGTTTGTTGTGGGACCCACATGGTTCATTTATGTGGGACCCATAATGGATAGTTGGGTTTTGGGTTGGCAGACCTACCACAACAGTCGAACTGCACTATAATTCATAGAGTTTAAGAAAGAAAGAGAGAGCGGTGGGGCAGTATTCGAATATTGGATTATGCATTTGTGTGTGGTGGTGGTGGTTAACCCTGTCTTCTCTTATCTTAGTTTGGGTCAGCTTCGTTCAACAAATGTCCACCTACCATTTTCATTTCTTAATCAATGATTCTCATTACCACATGATGAGTGGGCCTCTCTCTCTCTTTCTATATATATATATATATATACCCTAATATTCCAAATTCATTCACACCCACAATACATGTGGCACATGGAAAAACCAAAATCACAACTACACAATGATAAATTGCTGATTTGCACTTGCTTCTCACTGCATTTTTTTATTTTGAACCATTTAAATAAGGGTCACAATTTCTTCTTCAATTTGAAAAATCCATGTATAAGTAATTTATCTCTATAAAATTGAAAGTGATTTGACTCAAATTGAATTTTTAGTGCCCATGTAATGCAATCCTCATATCAGAAGATTTTTAGTGCCCATGTAATGAATATTATGTTTTTAGATTTTGTAAAAGCATTAAATCTATCATTACCATTTATAGATTATAAAAAAATATATATTTAAATAGAAAGTTTTATAAAATTTATTACACTCTTTTCAATTTAATTTATCCAAAGGTTTTAGAGATGTGAAGAGATAGATGTATGTATCTTCAATTTTAAAAAATAAAAAACATTTTGGTGAGATCATATTTTGCCATTTTTACAAATTACAATTGTCATGAGGGCATGGGATGATTACTCCCATGGGGCATTGAGAAATTGGTGGATTCAAAATTTCAAAGCTGTGAATTAAAGATTGAAAATGATTCCAACAACACGATGGCCCACTATGTTGACTGGTGAGAGGGATTGAAGCATGTGCCCACATGTGTGCCAGCTGCTTTGAAACCCATCACCACTTGCAAAGAAGGAACTGAGAACCATGTCCGCTCCTTCTCATCTCTGTCTAATGATTATAACGGTGGAGAAGAAAACAAGAAGAAGATTCAATGTATTTGTAGGGCAAGCCATACAATCTATTATTCATTCCGTTCAATTTTAGTTGTCTCATTTGAAGTATTTGTATTTTTAAAAAAATCTCTAAATAACGCTAGTACTCTATGTATCTAATTCATTTTCAGACACAATTATTTTGAAGATAATTTAAAATTCATATAAAACAACTAATTTGAAAAAGTATTATTATGCATGAGATAAACAAATACAAATTCCATAATTCTAGCCCCTTCTTTTATGACCAATCAAATGCAGTCTTCTCTCTCAAAAAAGACAAGTCTACAGCCGCCTGCACCAACTTTCCTTTCCTTCGTGGGGTTCAAGTTTTCAGATCGTAGTCAATCTGATATACATATATGGATGTTTAAAACGTATCTCAGACTTTTCAACCAAATGTTGAAATCTTATTCATTTATTTAAGTTTAAGCTAATCAAAATAGAAATGATTGAATTGCATGAACATGAGCTTAAGATGAAAATGAGTTTCATAATAATTTAGCTTTGGAGTTCACCCAAGTTCATAACTCATTCTAACATGGCATTATCTTTTAGAAGGCAGGAGTTTTAGTGAACTTCTCATTTTACCTCAATTCATCTGCAGAAATTGGTTCACTTTTCAATGAATCAGTTCACTCATCGGTGCACCGGACATGTCAACCTATTCATTGAAAAGTGAACAGATTTCTATAGAGGAAAAGTGAGAAATCTAAAAAACTCAGTGCCTCTTAAAAGATAATGTCCGTATTATAAATTTCTTACTTACTTGAAGATATGACGTAGAGATGAAGTCTCTAAAGTTAAACTTTATTAGAAAGTGATGGAGAGGATACAATAATTTAGAAACACAAAATCTTATCTGGATTTTACAACACCCTCTCTTTTCAACTTCTCACAAGAAAAGACTAAATTAATAAATAAAGTTAAAAAAAGTCACAAATGATAGGATCAGCATCTCCCTCCCATCCCCTGTATCTTTCATTCAACTAAACCCAACCTTTTCAAGCCCTTTTCTTTAATTGTAGAAACTTTGTTTCTTCGCACACTTCATGTTTTCTTTTCTGATTGTTAGGTAGAAACATTAGAATACTGTCTCCTATCTTCTTCTTCTTCATGTTTTCCTCTTGTCTTTTGCTTCATTTTTAATAAATAACTTGTGGTAGGCAGAGGACAACAAAAGGTGAGACTCTTTACTCTTTAATGCTGCCCGAGTGAGCTCTACGTTAGTATTTATACGTTAGAAACGAAGAAGAGTTATTAAAGCGGGGGAAAAGGGAGAGAGGAATAATCTTTTCAAAAGTTTGTAAGAGAAAAGTTTCATTTACTTGAGTTTAATAGTTTTAAGTTTAAAGTGATGTTGATTTTTATATATTCAATGTGAGTAATAATATGCTTGAAAATTCTTTGAATCAATAAAGTCATGTTTCAAATATCACAAAGATTTATTATATTAAAAATTAATTTAAAATTATCAATTATAATTTTTCATATTTTATACCTATTTTATAATTGCAATATTTTTAAAATTGAACCAATTATAATTTAAACCAAAGTATTTATCCAATCCTTGATTGAGCTGATTAGATACCATATTATAATGTGTTTGTGTATATTCTATAAGGGAAAGTCTAACAGATGTCTAGACTTAAAAGTAAGGATATTACGATAAGTCATGAGAATAGTGGATTCCATATTGTGATAAAAATAAAATAAAAATAGATAGATGAATATGTTATAACATAGACTATCGAGCATTCATAAATATAACACATTATAATCAATCCAATAATGAGAATATAGCAAATGGATATCAATTAAAATTAAATACAAAATATTTTTTACCATATTAAATTTATTATTAAATGAGTTTCACATAGTTTAGCTCATTTACTAAAAAAAAAAAGTGGCGAGGGAGGTCAAGGTGCAGTTAAACTGGTTTTGACCGTCAAAGCTTTGACAGGAACTTGACTCTTTTGACATAATTTTACTGGTTTTAAACTTCTGACCGGTTGGGCACCTAATTGACTAAGCCGGGCCAAGGAAGGAGACCAAACTAGTTCGAACAGCCAATTTGATCAAAATCTAGAATTAGGTCATCTACCACTTTAACTTGTTACTTTTTGAGAATTGAAAAAAAAATAAAATGAATGATTTAGATGGAAATTGATCCGTGCACGTTGCATTCATTAATATCAGACACATCTTATGATAAATTGCACTTATTTTATTTTACTTTATTTTTTATTTCATTATAATAAATTAACATTCAATTCAATTTCAATTCTATATATATTTTAATTGTTCTAAAAGTAAATATAATTTTTTGAAATATTTATCTAAGTAATCTTTGCCGTTAATTTTAACATACGGTTGAAATTGAAATAATAAAATCATGAGTTAAAATGATCAAATAGATTTTAAATTTTAAAAGTAAAATATTTAAGTAATTCAGTGTACGTATTTTATGTTAATAATTAGTTCAAGAGAAAGGAAAGTCATTCTCTCAAAATCAATTATCCCCATTTCGATCATCCAATTAATAGGCTGAGCTACCAATTTGGACCACCCAATAATTGAGTCACCTTTACAAGTGGGCCACTCCCAAAGTCATAATAAAGGAAGATGGTTCATATGAAGACATGAAGTTAACAATGGCTAAATAAAAACTTTATACTTGTGTCACTGAGTGGGGATCGATTGGACTATTAACACGGTTACAATCATATCATACAAAAGTTTAACATATTTGAAATTTTATCTTTTTTATCTGCATATTCTCAGTTAAGTGATGAACAAAATATACTAATATTTATTGATAAAAAAATATCATTTCTTTTAGATTTATTAGTATGTCCACAATTATTTTTTAATTTTTTACATGGGTAATGATACTATGATACAGCTATCAAAAAAAATTATTTGAAGATGTTAAATTCGTCCTTCCATAAAATTAATTTTTATGAGAAGTTACTTGTTGAAAAGAAAATAGATAATTAATACAGATAGATTTGGTAGATAGTTGTACAGTATTCTATACTAGGATAAAAATGTACAAGAGCTACTTGTCCCTTTCTGAAGATGGAATCTGTGGAAAAATAAGAGAAACGACGAATGCATGGTCTAAACAGAAGAAGAGGTACAGTGCAGAGTGGGTTTCCATTTGTAATCTTTATGGGTATTTTTTAAACAAATTCATTTTAGTCATTTCAGAGACTAAGGTCGTGGATTTACGTATGGAAAACTCATATATAGATTATAGACAATTAGAGAATTGTAATCTTAAAAACTATATTTAGAATGATTTTTTTTTTCAAATTGAATTTTATTACAATTTCTATTAAGTGTAAATCTATCAAATAAACTAATTCTCATTATCTAGTATAAATGCTATGAAAACTTAAGTCATAGGTTCACCATGAACCAGCTTTGTTAATTGTTATTGCGAAGCTTCTGCACCTAATTAGTAGTATTTTATTTTTAACCAACATGTGAGCATGTGACGGTGACACCCAACATGTAGGGATTATCAGAGAGGTAAACTCAGTCATGCAGTGAGTGGCGATTTAGTAAAGTAATGGTCTGTGTCACTGTGGGGGCCAGTAATGTTCAATTCAAGCATTGATCTATTATTTTATCTTTCAGAATTCAACTCACCCTTCAACTTCCAAGATGTAAAACATTAGGCCATCAAACAGTCAATGGGTGTCACTCTCCCAATGAATCAGACGAGGATACCTCAAAATTGTTAAAAAATAAACTTTCCAAAGCATTGGTTACACCATACTTACATGAAATTGGTGTTTTACTATATAATTGGATCTAATATATTAGAGAAAATAAATTTAATCAGAGATATGAGAGTCGACTCTTTCAAAAATAAGTACGCAAACATTACCTAGCAAAATAGAATGAAGGAACGAATTCACCATTACTCATCCAAACAAATCCCAATTTTACAATAGACAAAGAAGAAAGGGCAAAATTGAACTCAACCAACCGACAACAGATTGGAGAAACATCCATTCACAGAACAGAAGAGAGCCGGCAAAGCAGCTCTCATTTCGTCGTCTTCTCTCTGTCATCATAGAAGTAGCAGCCTATTCTATTCATTCTTTTAATCTATTCTCTCTCTATCTCATCACAGATCCACCACCAACTCCACCACCCCCCTATTTTCTATCTTTATTATCATTTCTACCTCTCCTATGTACCTTTGTGAACATTTCCATCTTCTTCTCTAATCTTTCTTTTTTCTTTTAGAAATTTCTTTATTTACATTTTTCATTTTCAGACCTTAAACCCACTTCACAGTCACATGATGGAGCAAGCATTTGGATTCTCGTCGCTGAAAATTTGAGGGGCATGGACATTCTCGATTGTGTACCCGAAGCCTGAATACCCAGAATACCCGTAATGGTCCATTTTGTTCACCTCTGCCTTGCCGCCGCCATCTTCTTTCTTGCCTTCGCCACCACCTTCTTTCTCTTTCTTTTCACCGCCACCACCTTCTTTCTCTTTCTTTTCACCTCCACCGCCACCTTTCTCTTTCTTGTCACCTCCACCGCCACCGTCTTTGCCCTTCTTGTCACCTCCATCGTCCTTCTTCGGTGGCACGATCTCGGCAGTCCGCTTGAGCTTCTCTTTGAGGTAGCCTGGGAGAGCCTTAACGTCCATTGTTCCACGGACGGTGACAAGGTCCTTCTGTGGATCTATTGCCACGTGTTCCACCCCTGCCATGATTAACGACAACATGGAGCCATTTTCGTTTCTTAGTATAACAAAAATATTTAAAGGAATATTTATATGCAACTATTTTCTTATGAAAATTGCTTTCTTAAACGATTTTATTTTAATAAAAAATAAAATTTATAGATTTCATTTTTTCATGTATATTAATTTATTTAGTTTAGTCTGATAAAAAATCTATAATAATTTATAAATAAATTCTTTTCATTTTAGGTGAGAGATACAAGTTATAACTCGATTGTAACTAATTTTAAAGGATGATAGTAATAATGACAATGATCATAATTTATATCTATATTAATTTTTTACTTAAAATGATAGTATTATATAATAAGTATAATTAGTTTGTATTTTAAGTGATGAGACATTGTTTAAATTTGATCAAGTAATTAAATTATAGAAACTACATTTAGTTAAATTGAATTAACACCAGGATTCTAAGTCATGGAATGATTTATAAGTTTGATTAAATTGACATGAGACAAAGGTTGAATTGATTGAGTGATGAATTGGACAATAAATCAAATCAATTGGAAAATGGAATCACAAATTAGATCATAGATCAAATCATGAATCGTGTTTGAGTTGGGTCCTAGGTCACAGATCGGATTGGACTATGGTTAGTCCATGAATTGGAAATTTACATTGAAATCTACAATCTGTAAAAGTTATTTTCCAACTCCTCTTTTGAAAATTCATTTTCACCCCTTTGTGAAAATAACCAAACTTCAAAAATGATTTTCCATAGACAATTCCAATGCATAAATCATTTTACATTTTCATAAAAAAATATTACTTACAAATATGCCCTCATTACGTAAATTAAAATATGTTAAATCAATATCATTGAACAATACACATGCACACCATTATACATAATCCCGAATGCAGTACGTGTACATGCATATAGCATTTGATGTGAAGAATTTTACACGGATTTAAAATTCGGTATAAGCCGATTCAATTTGTATCGACCGATATTCATACTCTTCACTCAAAAGTCTTCTTTAGTACGATTGGTAAATAGTTACACAACTAAAGTCCCCAAAAAAAAAAAAAAAAAAAAAAACAACCTACCGAATTCTAAATAGTTAGATAAGATACATAGTTAGGACAAGTAACATGTCGGTAGGATACTCTAAACAAATAATAGTGACTTGAAGCTGTGCATTCTTCATTGGTGCCCTAGGGCCACTTGACCATTCCATCCTACTACTATTATTATGAGAATCAAAATGGACATAACCATAATTTTACTGACTCCGACATTGACCTTGTATAGATTAATTTTTTATTTCAAATTTTATTTCTTAATTTATGGTAATAAATTAAAAAATCAAATAAAGAAATAAAAGGATGTGATGTGAATCAATAAGCCATTGTTATGTTTCTTCAATCTAATTACATACTAAACTAAGAAAAAAAATATTAATTTATGACTTGACATAATAAGTCTCTCACATTGATGTATAATTGAATGCGGACATCAAATGGGTCCCACACGATTACGACCACCATAAATGCAGCTGCCCTCGAGCTTATCAAACCCCCCACACGTACAGCCACACGTGCGAGAGCTGATAAAGGGCCCTGGTTCTCTGTGGTAAAATTAATGAGGGGCAACGAGAGAATATTCTCTCATGGAAATAAATTTCAGGAATAGCAGCGAAGGGGCATTAATTAAATCAAAATTCAGAACACATATTTTACCGAACCTATTGATTAATAGACGTGGATATTAATTAAGAAAGAGTAAAAAAATGGAATTAATTAAATGATGTCTTAATTAGCTTGAAAACGCACCTTTCGTCTTGGAAACGATCCTGCGAATCTTCTGGATGCATCCCTCGCAATGCAACCGTATCTTCAGAACCACCGTCGTCACCGCAGCCTGTTTAAAAATAATTAATCAAAACCTAATAAAGTAAGAAGGTTGGGGTAATCAGGAAATAGAAATTGCAAAAGTTTAGGTGGACTGTCTGTCTACTTGCAAAATCCATTTAATTATAAAATTCCAACCACTGATAATATAGTTTTATTCATTAAATTAACATCAAAATCACAAAAGATGTGTTTTACACTTAAATTAATTATATTATAACACTCAAAAATCAAAAGCAAATACGTTCTAAAACATCAAATTTTCGTCTGTTTCATGGTCTCTCAGTTCAAATTTCAGACAAAAAAATTAAATCTATTAATCTACATTGAGACGGAAAATTTTTTGTTGATTAAAATTCTTTTTATAACACGGTTAAACTAATCTATGGACAGCAGAAACATATGCAGGCCTCTACTTTAATCTTAAAAATTTAAATTAACTGGACTACGTGTGAATATAATTGAGATTTGTAACAGAACTCAGTTAATTTTTTAATAAACCACGTCCATAATTTTCCTTAATTTATTCCCGGGAGTCTTCATCTACTTACTACCAGAGAGGTTTAATTCTAACATCCGCCATCTGACAACAGGTTAACGCACTCAAATCACGCTCACGAGTCGTGAGTCGTGAGTCGTGTGTCTTGACTCACCTCTTTGGGTTTCTTGTCTTCGCCTTTTTTCGCCTTGTCGTCGGTCTTCTTCTCACCGCCGCCGCCTCCGTCCTTGGAGTCCTTTTTGGGGATGGGGGAGACGAGGACGACCTTCTTCTTCGTCTTGATTTCCACTCTCTCTCGAAGTTTCTCTGGATCCACCTTCCCGATCACCGTCAGCTTGTTGTTGGTGAAATCTCCCTTCACCTCCTGCACACCTGAGATAATCAACCACAAAAATCCAGATAAGGCATATTCGTCATTTTAGTACACAAAAAGAAAAAGAAAGAAAGAAAAATCGCCCCATTGGCCATTGCATAACATGGCAGAAGAAGAAAAAAACAGAAAATGGGCGTCGAAGGCACGGCTCAAAGTTCAATGAGATCAGATGGAGTTTAACGTGCGCCTGGGTGCGCCTGGTGTTTGCTATCGTGCGCTGCCCAACCCGGAAAAAAAAGGCAGAGATTGGTATTCCCGAGCAAAAAGGAGGGAAGCAAAAAAATGAGTGTAATGGGAGCCTTTTTCCGGCTTTTTTTTTTGTCCGTTTTATTTCGTATGAAGTAGAAAACAACAACAACAAAAAAAATGAAAAAAAAAAAAAAAAAACTGAAGAAAAATATGGAGAAAATGCTTTCTGCGCTTTGTAGAACTTGGAGATGGAGAGAAAGAGAGAGAAAAACATCACGCAGATCCATAAGACTGAAAGTCGAAAACCGAAAAAATGAGAGAGAGAGGGAATGGGAACATACCGTCGAAGCCCTTGACAGATGCCTTGACCTTCTTGGCACAACCTTCGCAATGCATGTCGACCTTGAGCACCACCGTAATTGGGCCTTCCTCCTTCTTTCCTCCCTCTCCCTTCTTCTCTCCCTTCTTCTCTCCCTCCTTCTACATCCATCAATCAAAAACCAGTAAAAAAAAGAGCGTGTTATTTCATTTTCCATTAAAAAGTAACATATTACACTAGAAATGTAAATGAATCTGAGAAAGAAGGAAGGAATGAACTATGAAGTGATAGCAATCCTCACCTCGCCCATCTCTGTAACTCTCACTTGGAAATTGGAAAATGGAAAATGGAAAAGCAAAAGCCGGTTGGGAATGTAGAAAACGAGTATTGAAGAGAGAAAAATGTCGGGGGGGCGTTGGAGAATAAATAGGCGAGAAAGCTGTGGTTACTTGTTTACATGTATGTATGTATGCCTACATCCATGTCATGTCATGTGGCCTCTCTTGATATTTGTTGAAATCTGTAGAGAGAGAGAGTGCCGCGGGGTTGGACTTGGACCGTAATGGATGGCAGTGTGAGCGGGCCCGCCGGTTTCTTTGACCATATTGTGATCCGGGCTGTTACTGGCGAGCGTAGCGCGGAGGACGGAACGGCACGTGTCTCATCTAATGGACTATGCGGATTTGGGTTCATGGACTTCACGACAGGCCCAATTACATCTCTCTTCCCCATTAGAAAATTTAGAACCACAATAAGTAGACATAATAGAGTAGAGTTCACTGGGCCTATGTTTAGATCAAATCAAATCAGTCCTTATTTTCTATTTTCTTAACCACTAAAATTAAACCTTCCAAATGAAAACATAGATTTGATGAAATATATTGGATTTAAATTTCTATTCAATATTAAATTATTAGTCAGTCAATTCTAGTATTTAAAATCATTAGGTATTCTTAAATTTTAAAAATATATAGTGGTTTGGAGATCAAGCGCTTATAAAATTTTGGATTGAAACTTCATGTATTTGTAGTTCATTAAGTTGACATTCAATTTTTATATTTATTTTATAACATCTTCAATATAATACATTCCTATATTTTACTTGAGCTTTTTTTACCTTTTTATTTTGAATTTTCGTGTGAGAAATTGGAGAAAATCCAACGTGAAATTTCAAAGGTGATACCTACTGCCTTCAAGACATAACAGATGAGCTTACGAAGACTTAAACCTTATATCTCTCACTTATTAAAATGGGAGATTACCAGTTGGGTCACACCCATATGGGCACCTCTCACTTTTCTTCATACTTGATCATCTTTAGGGGTTCACATCTTCTTTTAGACTATGTTTGGATGAGATCGATGTATTCTCATTCATTTAATAATTGTAGAAGAACAATGTGAACATTGAATTCTTCATAAGAATAAGGCCATGTTTTAGAGTTTAGACCATTTGTCTCTCAAATGTCTCTCTTTTAAGATGTATAATTTTTTTTAAAAAATATTTTTTATTTAAAAATATACTTTTACTTGGAGGTCATGAACAAGAGGCCTGAACCAAAAATGATTAGGGGGGGTGAATATAATGGTATTTAATTTTGCAACCAATTAAAAAAACATTATTTTGTGAAGCATCATTCATTTTTATAATTTTAGATAAAGCTGCTGAGTAATTCAATTAGGCACAATTTCTTCGATTGCTAACCTTCATGGTTCTGTTTTTAATTCAAGTAAAATCGGATGCTCATGGCCAGCCACATAATCAATCATCAACACATTATGAATTTTAAATGGAAAAAGGACCAAAATAAATAAATCAAAATTTCACTTTTGTAATGTGAAAATCGATGGATTATTCTAGATTTGTGTGAAATTATTGAATTTTAGACTAATTGGTGTGATTTGGGCTTTATTTTTCAAGTTCAACAGTGTTAATTATATACTTTTATTGAGATGTAAAAGGGGTGAGATGGAGGGATGCCAGACCCAATGCAGACTTCAATTGTTCAACTTAAATTGGTTTGAATTTTCAAAGGAACATTGTTGTTATCCATTCAGTCTTAACATGTTATTTTTTATTGAAGAGGTTGACAATTTTGCTGAAGATATATGGGTCACTTTCAATTGGAAAATTGTGAAGCCGCCCTTTCTAAGTTAAAAGTTGGGCTATTTCATATTGTGGGTTCTGGTTGAAAAATCGATTTGGTCCAGATTTTTTCTCTTTCCTCATTTTTTTTCTTTGAAAATCTCAGTGATTTTTTTCTTAAAAATCATTTAAAAAATAAAAGACTGTTTTTTTTTTAAAATTAAAAAATATAAATATCGGTCGAGATATCTACCGGACTCACAACCGATATTTTTTTTTTAAAAAAAAAGAAATCAACTGAGATCTCGATCATATCGGCCAATTTTTTTTTTATCTGGCCGATACTTAATTGCATCAGCCGAATTTTATACACCTGGTTCTATTGGCACTTCAATGAATATACTTTTTAATCATACTTATTTGTTTTTCATGAATTGAATCTTCATTTAATTTTAAAAATACATCTAAAATTAAGCTGATTTTTAAATCTTCGATAATGATAGCTTTTCAAATCTAATTAGATTTGATTCTTTTTCTTTTATACCAAGTATCATTTTGAAAATATAAGGTGGACCGGTCTTGGGTCCTAAAGTGGGCTGGTTCCCAGGCCTGTATGAGACTTGTTTGTGGGGCCTAAATTGGGCTGGTTTTAGACCTAAGGTGGGTTGGTTTTGGGGCTTGTAATGGACTGATTTAGGGCTTAGAAATGGGCTGGCTTCTGGCGCGAAAAGGGTCAGGTTTCTAAGTGCACAAGTGGGTCGTTTTTACGAAAAACAAATATGGGCAAAAAACTGGTTGTCTATAATTAAATAAGAAAAAATATGAATTGAAAGAATAATAAAAGTACAACGAGCTTCCATTCTCTTTCTCTTTGAAAGGAAGGGAGATGATGAGCTAACCACTCTCTCCTCCTTTCCTTTACTGCTGCTTTCCTTTTATCTTTCTGTGTCTGTGGGGTGGGAAAAAGATGAAAGACTTGTCGAAACCAAAATCTTAAATAATTTGCTTTCACTTGAAAGAAAATTATTTGTCTTATTATGAATAAATACTACATGTTATTCATCAAGTGTTTTTTTTTTTTTTTTCATCTTAAATATGTGCCTCCTTATAAAAATACCAAGCTACAAATATTTATATTTAAATCATATAATCTTTTGTTCTGAATTCAATCATAAAAGTTACTGTCCAAATAAACATTAATTTTTTTATTACCTCAATTTACTTCTGTATTTAAACCTTTGATGCCACTTTCTATTAATATATTAACCGTTTAAAAAAGCTCTCTGAATTGTATGTTTTTGGAGAATTAATACACCTTCATGACTTTACTAGAAATGGATAATTTGTGAGGCCGACGAAGCTTGGGTCGGTCCAAAGAGTTCAGAGACCAGAGTCCGCTCCCACTTTCTCAGCCACACAACTCAAGTCTGAAGTCTGAAGGGGAAGGAAAGGGAAGAGAAGAGAAGAGAAGGGAAGAGAAGGGAGCAACGAGTAAATGAGAAACCAAGCACACAAGCACTGATAACTCTGAGAAATGCGTCCCAACGCCTCTCTCCTTCACATGTTTCGTCCCCTTCGTCTCAACTTTTCCTTCAACAATGTCTCCAACCCCTTCTTCTCTCTTCCCCCAAATCGCTCCTCTATTTCCCTTCGCTCTTTCTCCCTCCCTTCTTCAAATCCCCAACTCAACGCCTCCACTGCTCCCACCCAAGGTACTCTTTCTTTTTTCCTCTTCTTCATCGTCTTCTTCTTTCGCTGCTATAGGTATTTATTTCCAGTACTCCCAATCTGTTCCCAGACAAGGAAGCTGGGCGCTCTGGTGCGCTGATTGCGTCTCCTGCCGTGGACAACCAGACGTCTATTGATGTAAACCCTCCGAGGGGAACCCGAGATTTCCCGCCTGAAGAAATGCGTCTTCGCAGCTGGCTCTTTAACCACTTTAGAGAGGTACTTTCTACTGATTTATTCGTCCACGCAGATTATTTGCTGGGTTTCCACTATTTTGGTTGCAACATTTCATGTAAGCGAACTGTAGCAGCGCCCGCCAAATCAGCTGGCCTCTTAAAATTGAATTCCTGCGACTTTGGCATATTTTTGTTACTATCTTCACGTACTGTGTTGAACATAGGTTGCTAGGTTGTTTGCATTCGAAGAGGTTGATTTTCCAGTGCTCGAGTCTGAAGCCCTCTTTGTTAGAAAAGCTGGGGATGAGATTACAGAGCAGGTATTCATTGGACTTCTTTATCATTACTATTATTTAGTACTGTTTTTTAATATCGGCGGTGCACTATCATCACTGAAAATTCTGCTTGCACTGCATTTCCATTGAAAAAGTGTAAGACTCTGCTTCAGTATGTCATTCATGCTTCCATAGGTCTATCCATGACTTACAAATTTCATTTAAATGCCAACAATCCCTCAATTTTCAATAGGCATAGAACATCATGATAGGGCCATAAACTCATAATTGTTAAAAACTAAAATTATATTGGATAAGGAAATAGTAAATGTTATAAAGGCATATCCTTTTCAATTTGGATGAAGAGGACCGATAAAAAGGATTTTTGGATTTTGATAGATGAATTGGAGCAAGAGGAGAGGGAGGTGATTGAAATATGGACAGAAGGGATTAAAAAAGAACATGATTGATTGTAGAGTCAAGAGCGACAGAAGATATTGGTTTATGGTAGAGTAGAAATGAAGAACAGAAGTAAAAAAAGTTCAAACTTAGTAGATGGGAAAGTTGCGATAATATGGGAGGAGAATAAATCCTTTATTTTGCACTGTTCTTTGATATGGCAATGGCTAATATGTAGTTTGAGAAGAAAGAAGAGCACCTTGTGACTTTTAAAGTTAGGCATGATAAGTTACGAATAAATACTTTTTACTAAGGTGTAGGGAAAGGATGCTTTGTAGAGATTGTAAATTCATTTTATGAGAAAGCCTTAGAACAAAATGTAAGCTAGTCATTTTGGATTTTTTAGATCTGGTCCAACGATGGTGTCACCCGTGCATACCGTCCCTTGAACCCACCATGGTAGTTGGGCCTTCGGAGAATCATTTCGTGCACTGAAATTTGAATTCAAGTACCATCCAATAAAGCTTGAATTCAAAATTTCAATTATGGTGCAATAATTGATCTTAATAGTGCTTCTGAATTAAAATTTCAATTTTGATGCAATTTATATCCTAGCCTTGATAATGTCCTAGTCTTGATGAGTTCTAGATCAGATTTAAATTTGAATGTGGTTCATTTAGTCACTTGGTTTTAATTAGTAAAAAACCACCCAAATGTATTTCTTTTTGTCCAAGTCAAGTTATATATAGGTCCTCTATTCAAACTTAAAACAATTGGAAATGGAGGTTGATGTGAATCTATGAGCTTTTCTTTGGTTGGTGATGAGTGATGGCTTTAGCTCCTGTAGTAGGTGTTGGCTCCTTCTAGTCCTTGGCAACTCCAATGGTAACCTAGGTGCTAACTTCGAGGCAAGTTATCCCATTTTTTATTTCTTTTTTTATTTTTTCCATTCTCAAGTCACCCTCTAAACCTGAATCTATCTCTAAGTCAGTTCCATCTTAGATCAGCAGCATTCACTTATTTTTTTCCTCATAGTTTAGTTTAGTTTTTTATTAAATGACAACTTACATTAAAGGGACAAGAAGTGCACAAAAAAGTATACAAACAAAAAACAGGGCCCAGATAACCCCCGTGAACGCCAAAAGTAAGCAAGGAAAAAAAGAAGAAAGCAAGAAACCAGAAAAAGAAAAGAAGGAAAAATCCCATCTAAATCCTCACAATTTCTTAGTCCCTCAAAACCTTAAACCTCAGCCTAAATCCTATTTACATCCCAAACTACTTGTTCGGTGCAAGTATTTGCACTTCGCATCTTTAAGGCGATCATGCATCAGATTGGTAATTAGAGCCAAGGACCAACCACCATGTCTATAACAAGTGGTAGGTCTTATCATGGAAGAGTCAATTGACAGTCATCAATGTGAGTTACTCATTCAATGACATAATAATTATCTTCCTTGACTTGATGAGTGACTTGTTTGGGAGTGTGAGGGCGCTACCTTCTCAAACGTCTATCAATCCTAATCCAAATCATAATGGGGAAGAAATTCCTAATGAGCCAAGTGTGGAGATGATTTGGACAACAAATATAAATGGCCATGAGCAACCAGCGATGTTTGTGAATGTAGCTTGTTATGCTTTTATTTAACTATGATTACTTATGAAGTTATAATACTTCTCTCAAGTTTATTCCTATAAAATGTATAGCTTAAACACTAAGTTGTATGCTTTGATGTCTTTAACTGTTATTATGCTTTTCTCAAGTTTGGTCCTTCTATAACCTGTAGCTCAAATTTTTATGCTTTTTTTTTTTGACTCTTGTAATAGAAATACAGAATTGTTGTTTCCATCTTATTCTGTTTTCACTCTTTTCTTTTTGGCTCCCTTTCAGTTGTACAATTTTGAAGATAAGGGAGGTCGCCGTGTTGCTTTGAGGCCTGAGCTTACACCCTCTCTGGCACGATTAGTGATACAAAAAGGGTAACTCCCAAATGCCAATGCATTTATTTCCTTCATTTCATTTCAGATACAACTATCATTCACAGACACATATTTTCTTGCAGCAGATGGTGCTATAATTTTATTATATTTATCTATTTGTATTTGGATATAAAACCCATGTTGTTATTAGTGCACCCCCAAATGCCAATGCATTTATTTTCACCATTTCATTGCAGATACAAATAAATAGTTTACTATTCACTTCTTTTCTCTTTATTTTAGCAGATGGTGCATAGTTTCATATATTTACCAGTTTGTATTTGGATGTAAAACCCATGGCGATACTAGGCGTTGAGTTTCAGAATTTGATACTTTTCTTTTCTTTCCATGTTCAGAAAATCAGTCTCCCTTCCACTGAAATGGTTTGCTATAGGACAGTGTTGGCGTTATGAGCGGACAACAAGAGGACGGCGTCGTGAGCACTATCAATGGAATATGGATATCATCGGTGTTTCTGGAGTTGCTGTACGTTCTAGTGAAGCTTTTGTGCACTGCCAATTCCAGAAGACAATTTTGTTATATGTCTATATTAAAAGATGCCTTTTTTTAAAAATAAAATATGCTGTTTCTTATGTAATAAAAAAAGCTGTTTCTTATGCGTATAACTTGTAGAGGTGTAGATGAGTCGTGTCATGCTAGGCTGGACATGAATTCTAACATAATAGATCTATACACCCAAAAGTAAAGGAAAAGCTCGTAGAGTAACATAAAACTCCTTACCCCATACACCCCAATCCCCAAACACAAGGCGGTAATGTAGTCTACATGACTTGATTGTTTATATAGTCTACATCTATTTGTTATTCCATAAATTTTCAAATATGCAAGTCCTCCTTAGGCCAACAACACTTTGGAGAAGAAATGATAATCAGATCTGAAAGTAACGACATGGATAACTTTTCTTAAATTTTTTAAGTAGAAAAAATATGACAAACCATAACCTCTATGGTGACTGGAACTGTTCATCTTCTGCATGGAGGATGACGGCATAGCTAACAACTCATTCTATTTAAAATCCTCAGGTTTCTGTTCTCTTGGATTTATGACAAGGGAAACAATCATATACTGATGAATGACGCATTATTATGGTTTGGTTCTCACTGTGGGGTCACATGGGCTATATTTTATAAATCAGAACCTAATATGACCCATCTCTCATGAATTTATATATGCTCTTTCATCAGGTTATCTTCAAGTGGGGACCCTATCTTTGAATGGCTCATACTAGAGCCAATAGAATTTCATTGCCTCACAATTAATTCACCAATAGGTAGGGCCCAAGAATGAGACTTGCTAGTGCCAATACACCAATCCTTGGGAGGGATTGTCAGTGAAAGTTATGAAAGGTGGGTCCCATATGACCTCACATCTGAAAATGGAACCATTATATGATCATTCCCTTATTATAGTTCAAATTATTTTTATTTGCGATTTTTTCTGAAAGGCATTTACTATGTTTCCCTGTACAGGTACTGGATAACTTATGTTCTTTTGGTTGCATATTTGTTGTTTTTTGTTGCATGGAGTTGCATTCTTTTGCAGGCTTTGGTTGTATCTTATAATTTTTCTTTTTTATTCTACTTGTGGTAGGCTGAAGCAGAGCTTATTTTTTCGATTGTCACCTTATTTAAGCGGCTAGGGCTCACAGAATTGGATGTGGGATTCAAAGTTTCTAGCCGAAAGGTTTATATTCTAAGCGGTTCTTCTCTCTGATCTCAAATTGGGACAACAAGAGGTTCTTGATAAGTCTTTCATATTGATTGTTTTTAATCTTACCCATCCTTGTTTCTGCTATCAAGGAATGTGCTTACTGTTTTTGTATTTGTAAAATGTTCGTATACTGTTGGATCTACATAATTTAGAGAAGACAGTTACTTTATAATTTACGTTAGCCATTATATTGGGAATGCAATTCATGGTCTGGTGATTAGTTTGGTAAGGTAAGCTTCAAAAAGTCTGGGAATTTACAGTAAATGAGCAATCTATGAATGATATATCCTGCTAGATCCTGAAAGTGCATTTGAATTTTTTTAAAGAAGATGAGTAATTAATACACACATATATTTATTTTTATGTATAACGTGGTAGGAGGACTTTCTTGGCTGTTAGAATTATGTAAATCTATTGTAAACCTTTCTCAATACTTCTCAAAACCATGTATTTGAATGTCATCATCAAAGTGAGTGGCTTCCATTTCTTGTAGCGCTGGGAAGAAGGATAGTAATGATCTTGCAATCATTGAGCCTTGTGGAGCTGCCTCTGGGGCATGGCATGCCAAACAAGAAGGCATTTATGTGTAGACTTTTAATAAATAGAATGAGTAAAAGATAATATTCCTAGAAGATAGTGCCGATTTTGCTATAAAGTCCTTCGGAAACTTTCATTGGAGCATGGCATGCAAGCCAAAAGACTTGCTTACGTGTAGACATTTTTTTTTTTATGAAAGATAACTTCATTAATTCAAAAGAGAGAACAAAGAACAAAACAGACGGAGACATTTAAAAAGCAGAAAATATAAGTAAAAGATAATATTCCTAGAAGATGGTACTGATCTTGCTTTAGAGCCCTTGTGAAGCTTCCTCTAGGACAATGGCATGCAAACCAGAAGACATGCTTACGTGTAGGCATTTAAAAAAAGAAATTAAAGTAAAAGATAATATTCCTAGAATCATCTCTATCTCTATCTCTCTCTAAAAAATGAAGTCCTAGAATCATCATTTGTTAGGCTCAGTTAGAAAATTCATCTTTTGTTGTTTAATGGAAATAGTTCAATAATGTTCGATGAATCCCTGTTTTCCTATATCCACTTTTATGTGTTTAAAGTACTGATCCGTTGATTCTTAGTCCAAGACAGTGAATGAGATTGAATAAGAAAAGTTTCATTCATTAGTTTATAGAGAAATTTTGAAGGTGTTTTCTTGAAGTGTGGTGGTAAACATAAAATTGAGTTATTGTAGATTGAGCTGTTAGTTTGTTCTTGAGATGGATGAATCATTCTTCATGTGGTTGTAGACTTTTCTAGGGGAAAGCATCAGTTAATATGATTCAATGATATGTTTTATGGTGGATAAAATTGAGCCAAGACTGCCCGAAAAGTGTAGTTGACATCCTAGAAAAGATCGAGAGAGACTTCCTCTTGGGTGATTTAAAATACTGCAAAGGCCTAATGAGGACGTCCATGATGGCTATTGGGTCTATCGGAGATTTCAGAAGTGACATCTTGCAACTGCCGGATTGTTATAGTTGGGAGATGACCACTAGATTTAGTGGCACCTGATCATCTTGATTTGAGCGTTGGATCTGCTTCACTGATCTGTGTAGTTTTTGCTTGGATGATCTGATCTGATCGTCCATTTTCTTCAAATAAAAAATTGGAGCTATTTGATCATTCCGTCGAGATTGGTTTGATCCTAGCCATTCAAATTGGTTCTACCTGATTTGAGCCAGTCATCAGCCTTGTTTGGTTTGGTAGATGATATAGAGATTTTTTTTTTTTTAAATTTTGACCAAGGACTTCGTTTAGTGTAATAATTTATTTGATGGTTGTAATTGCACACACGTGTGAAGTTTAGGCTTCTTAAGGTTTTCTTATAAATACATATATAGTCTTATTTTGAGATAGAATACAATTGAAAGAATTTCTGCATACTCTTATCTTGAAGACGGTGGTGTGACTATCAATCCTTTGGTGTGACTCCAAGGAAAACAAAGTAAACTATCCTTTTTTCTCCTCTGTCTTCTCTCTTCTTCCTTTTTTCCTTTTTCTCCTTATTTCCTCTCCTCCTATTCTTCCTTCCATTTTCTCAGATTTTAGGAACCCTAAACAACCCAAAAACCCAAAACAAGCCTTATTTGACCCAAACTAAGGCTAGACATGGAATTAGGGGAGTGCCCTTGGCTGATAAACACCCGGTCGTACAGAGGTCCGTATGGCCAAATGGACAACGGTCCTTCCTTGCGGTGCCCTTTTGACCCCTTTTACCTTCTGTTGCAGTCCCAAACCCTGCTGTGAAATTTTTGTGTGAAAACCCCCAAAGTTCTCTATTTAGGACCTATTTCGAGTGTGATTTTAAGTGGGGCCTGATTCTTCTGACAGAAATGTTTTCTTTATCTTGTGAGGGAATCTTTTGATCATAAATTAAATCAACTTTTTTTAAAAGTTAACTTCATTAATCAAGAAAAAAAAGGACATCAACAAAAGGGTGCAAGGACAAAACGCAAGTAACCCGAGGAAAAAAAACCAACATTATTAATATATTAATCATTCCAAAAAAAAAAAAAAAACCAACATGAGAAAACATCCTCAAAATTATATCAAATTGTTCATAATCATCGAAGATAGAGTAACACCTTGACGAGCTAGCTCATTGGCCTCTGAATTTGCCAGAGCCTAAGACACCGAATATCCGTAAGACACCATGGAATGGCAAATCATGTCAATTTTATCTAAATAACACCAAGGAAAAGAGCCCCTACAACCCAACTGACAACATTTTTAGAATCACCTTCTAAGATACTCCCAATTGCTCTAATTCTTCCAACGCCAAAACACACCTCCACAAAGCATCTAACTCTGCATCTAACACAGAACCATTGTGTAGAGTACACACAAAATATAACATAGATCCACCAAATCCATTCCGAATAATTCCTCCATATCTTGCTATACCAGCCTCTTGCACACAACTTCCATCAAAATTAAGTTTAAGAAGACTGCCACAGGAGGAGACCAAGCCACTGATCTAATCGGAGCTAACTGAGGCAAGAAATGCTCCATTGAATTCCAAGCTCGACAGATATCTGATATCATAACTCCTCGGAATTTTTCAGAACCTACTATCCACCAAGCTACTCTGCACTTAATAATTTCAACAAGTTGAGTAACAGAGGATGATTGACAATTGAAAAAAGAAGCATCAAATCTACAATGCACCAAAAGATGATTGACAAACTCCTCATCAGCCAAACACAAAGGGCAAGCGTTAACAATGAGCACACGACGCACCCGCAAGTTATTTATAGTCAGAATTTTTCCAGACCAGCAAACCATCCAAACATCTTCACTTTACTAGAAAATTTGAAGGATGCCAAAAAGCACTTTAATAGAAAATTTGAAGGATGCCAAATAGCACTTTAATAGAAAATTTGAAGGATGCCAAATAGGAGAGAAGATCAAGGAACAACATTTATGAAATTGAGCATAGAAAGTTGGAAATATCTAGATTCACAGCATATACAACTGAGCACAGAAAATTGGAGACATCCTCAGTTTAAATTCTGAGAATTATATATTTGTTTTCTGGGTTGATGCTTTGTTAAGGTATTTTTGTTTATGTATTTTGATGTGATATGGTATGTGTTTGTTTTAATTACTTACCTTACTCTACATTTATATAGTATCCCTTCCAGTGGATGCAACCAGTACTTTTTCTATTTAGAGTAGTTTTTTGCCATTCCCTAACTGACCTCTTGTTTACCAGTTTTACATACTGTATTCAAGTGATGTTTTAAGTTATTTGACTCTGCATTTGAACAGTTCTCCAGGTGATTCATTCCACCAGCAAAGTTCTACTGTCTTTAATATGATTTCTTGTTACCTTCAGGTTTTACTAGCAGTGTTGCAGTGCTATTCTATACCTGAGAGTTTATTTGGCGAAGTTTGTGTTATCATTGACAAGGTTAGTTAAAATACTTTTGCTTAGTGTAGTGATTGAAGATTGCTTGTAATTCCTCATTCTAGATGTTGTGAATAATCTTGAACTAGAACTCTTTGGCATCCTATACTGTAAGAATAAGGTGCATGTATGCCCCTGCCCCCCATCAAGACACACACATGCGCTTTGGGACTCAATAAGAAAAGAAAAACTAAGAACTAAGCTTGATAATGAAAATGAAAAAAATAAAATGGTAAATAACAATTCAATACATGCAATTCAGGTGTTTCTTATCAAATCTATGATGTAGTTATCATGTACTGTCGCATTTCTCCACTAGACACCCATCCAACTATTAGTACCCTTAGATCAAGTAAAAAAAATATGTAGAGGCTAGATAGGACTTGTAACCTGTTCATCTTGGTGTCCTTATTTTATCAGCTAATAATTTAGAAGGTGTTCTATTCTATCAAAAAGATAATTTAGAAAATCTTGATAAGATTGACTGCTTTAAAGATAAGGAATAGAGTTGTAGGTTTGTTTTTGGTGAATTGAAAAGATTTGGACTCCCTTTTAGCTGTCATGCCACCCTTTGATGGAGAGAAGCACCACGTGTTAGCTCCTTGTCACTCCACAAACACCCCATATCCTTATAATATATAGTATATGGTAAAAGAAACTGTGAAATTTATTGGAAAGTTGAAATCAAAATTTATTACCTTTTCATTTTCAAAAGAAAAAATTATTGAATTTTTAAAGTATAATCCAAAGAGTGATAAAAAATTTAGTGCATGAAGCAAAACTGAATTAATTGAAGAAGGATAAGAAATTCTCTAATAACAATGGGCAAAAATTAAAATCATCCATAAAAAATGTGTACAAATTAAAAACCAAAAATTAAAGTGCAATAGCTATCAAAAGTGTTTTAAAAGTAAAACATGGCTCAAATAATGTTAGAATAATTAAGAGAATTATCATTCAAAAGATAATTAAAACAGTTGAAATTTAAAAGCTTTGTTGGTTTCCTGCCCCTTCATGTAGGGTGACATTTTTTCATGACATCTATCCAACCATTACATACTTGTATTTTGAGTCAATGATATATGTAGGCTAGATGGGACCCACTCATCTTGGAGTTGTAATTTATCAAATAAATAATTTAGGAAATGTTATGAGATTGTTTGCATGGACTATAAGAAAAAATTGTCCAAAAATATCTGAAAAATAGGAAAAAAAGTTGTAGAGTTAGTTTTGGTGAGTCAGAAGGATTTGGACTCTCCCATTTGATAGGCTGCCTCATCACTTCTCTAAATGGAGAATGCTCCATTTGTCAGCTGCTTGTCTTTTTTTTTTTTTAAACATTATGTGATATGCTATCATGGAGATCTACACAATGCATTGGGCACATAGAAAATAAAATGTTAGAAAAAAATAGTCAATAGATTTGAGAATGAAAATATTAAAATGATAAAGGTAAAGTGCAGTTAAATAAAAATTTAAATATTTTTAGTAACTAATTGATGTAGTTTTCACTTTTTTTTTTCAAAAGTGTCTTTAGTAAATTTTGAAATAAAATACATGTATATAGAATCTAGAAGGTTTAAAAGAACCTAAAACCTCAAAAAAAAAAAAAAAATTCCCTAAGAATTAAAAAAGTTATTGCAATAGAATATACTTAAAAACAATTAAGAAAAACTTTAAACAAGTGGGCAAGTATCAAGCCACCTTGAAGTATCTAATTCCCTAATCTGATTGATTCTCACTATTATATTAGAATTCATCCCAAAGAATTTGTTATTGAGTACAAAACTTACGGTTCATAGTATGATGGCTTATAGTGAGGAGAGATGTCCCTATGCAAACTTGGGCGTGGGGTGATATTGCATGTTGCATAGGGTGGGGTCTACCAATAGTGAAGTGGATCCATTAGAGGGGTCTATGTTTGAATAGGTAGCCCAAGAAGTCACATTAGATAAATCATACCATGTTTTTAAAGGCTACAAAAACTAATGGATTAAGGAAAAAGGTAAATCTTCACTTGAGCATGGGCTTACAGTGCACACTCCATTCACATCCTTATGTGGGGCCTACTTAAGCTCATTTGATGGGTCCATGGGAAAAGTCTATGCTTGGATATGGGATGCACAAAATCACCTTGATTGAATCGATGAAACCATGTTTTTTAAGCCCTTGAAATTTGGCTACTTTAAATTATTTTTTAATCTCTAAACTTTTGTGGCTTCTAAAAACATGGCCTCATTTATTGAACCAAAGTGATTTTGGAGGGCTCATATTCAAGCATAGACCTTTCTTGGCCAAAGTGGGCTTCCCTGGGGAGGGGTGCTTGATGTATTACCCTACGTTTGTTTGTGGTAACACTACTCAAACAAGTTAAAGTGATGAATTTTTGGTGAGTTTAAAAATATGATTGGATTGATCCTAGTTATGGTCACCAAGTATTGTTATTATGATATAATTGGCAAGAGGTAATATCTGGATATTTTCAAATTTATAGATTCTTATCAAGATATTATTACGAAATGGTTCAAAATATAAAATAATTTAAAAACAAGAGCATATATTAAAATATATAATTGAACGTTGAGAATGTTAAATTGAAAGTGTATAGAGATTTTAGGCCACTATTAGGATTTTATTGTGATGTTGTTAGGATATTAGTGTCAATATCATGATCAAGGTTGTCAAAATCGAATCATATCGTGAATCGGTCTAGGGGTGTGAATCGTAAATCGTGGAATCGTAAGATTCATAACATGCAACTTAACTACATCACCTTTATTTCATATACATAGGTCTTGTGAATCATAAATAGAAAAATGAATAGAAAAAGAGAAGAAATGAAAAGAGAATAGAAGAACTATCAAGAGACGGAAGACAGAAAAACAGAGGAAGACGACGAGGATAGAAGAAGAAAAACGAAAGCAAAGAAAGAAAAGAGAAGAAGAAGAAGAAAAACGAAAGCGTAAAAAGAAAAGAGAAGAAGATTTTCATAAGAAGAGAAGAAGAAGAAGAAAACGAAAGCATAGAAAGAAAAGAGAAGAAGAAGAAGAAAACGAAAGTAGAGGAAGAAAAGAGAAGAAGATTTTCATAAGAAAAGAAGAAGAAGAAGAAAAACGAAAGCAGAGAAAGAAATGTTAGGTCTGTGGAGCCTGATTGTTAGATATTTACTGGTGTTCCCATCCCTGCTGGCTCGTTCTAGGGGTCGAGCTCCCTGCTCAGCTCACTGGGGGTCAAAGGGTGGCAAAGGCGCCCCCCGAGCCGAATTTTTTAATGAAGGTGAAGAGTCTTTTTTGCTTTCTATGCAAACTCGATAGAAGAGTTATACTTAAATAGGTGTCATGCAAAAAATTAGGCTTTATCTTTCCAAAATTTCTTTATTTTTTCAAAAAAAATTGTCTTTTGCTCTTCCTCTCCTTCTCTCGTATGAATCGTACGAGTCTAAGATTCATACGGGTCGGAGTCTAAGATTCATACGAGTCGACTCGTACGATTCACGATTTAGGTAAAAATCGCACTGTTTTTTGAAGAGTTTGATACTTACTGCGAGTCGAATCGTGATACCCAACGATTCGATTCATATCACACTATTCGACTCGCGAATCATGCGATTTTGACAACCTTGATCATGATATTATATTTTGGAAATTTCAAAAGAATTATCAGAGATATGTGTTCACTGTGATGCAATCTAGGTGATTTTGGTGAAACATATACTTAAATAAGGGCCTTTCAATGGACTCGTAACCATCACCATTTTTGGGCCACACCGCTAGTGCACATAAAATGTGAATTACAAGGGGGGTACTAAGGTGAATGTTTGTCTATAATGATTTTATAGTGATAATATTTGGCTCTGAAAGTATCATATATTATATGCAATAGTATGTGGGATCAACAATTGATGAGAGTGTGCCTCAAAAACAATTACAAATTGTTAATATTCTTTATTTTTATTAAACAATGAATTTAGTCATGTTATAAAGTTGGCACCTAAAAATAGGCAGAATATATCTAAAAATAGCTAAAAAATAGTAAAAGATATTATTGACAATAAAAATATCAAAATAATATATAGATACATATGTATGTATGTATAACAATGATCAATCACAAATTGAACTGCATGGTAGTCCATGCACACCTTTTCATTGGGCCTACTAGGGACCACGTAGATGGGTTGATTGGAAAGCTAGATGCTTGAATATGGGACATATCAAAATCATCTAGATTGGATTGTGTAAGCCAAGTTTTTAATTGCCCAATATGTGGATAATTTTAGTTAGTTTTGAATTTGACTTTATGTGGGGTTTGAATTGAATATTGGAATGGGGTCAAATTGGGCAAGAATCTACATGAGGGGTAGGTGGTATTGGGTGTTGGGTGGAAAGGGCTTAAGTGTATCTGAGGGTGGGCGTCACAAAATTTCTTTGCATGAGCACCATTATACTAGTTTGCAGGTGATTATTTTCACACATCCACACATTTGCATATGGCACACCCCCTTTTATGGGTTCTATTGAGCTCACTTGGTGTCCATCTAAAGGTCCTCTATTTTTAGTAGGCCCTCGGCGTTAGAATTGACACCTAGTATTGGAAATGACGTTAGGACGGTAAACCGCTCTCCACCATTGGAAGTGACATTAGGACCATGACTCCCTTCACCATTGGAAGTGACATTGGAATAGCAAATTGTTACTGGTAGCCATTTGTATGTGTGAAAATATATCAACATCATGTAGATGCATGAGAGAATTGGAGCATAGGTGAGTAAATCAAGTATGTCAATGTTGTGAAAATTGAATTGTATCGTAAAATCATTATATGTCTTGAACATTTAATCGTTTATCGTAAACTGTAAAATTCATAACTGTTTACCCTAAAAAATATTTAATATATAAGTAACATAAGAATATCAATAAGGTAATAGTGTGAGCAATTCTCCAACTTTCTTTCAATAATAAGTGAATATTACACAATTAATTCATTGGAGCTCAAATTTTAATGTTCCAACTTTCAGAAGTATAATATAATCCAAGTATATTGTGAAAAGTCAATAATGAACTAAAAAACCTCCAAAAATCAAAAGATCCTAAATGTCCAACAACTCAAGCCTTAAAACCCATTAAAACAAAAAGTTTCGTTCTTTGGCATTTCAAATAACCCCATAATTGTATTATTTAAAAGAATCGTAAGATTTATTAATAGGTGGGATCATTTCTTTTATCATATCGAATGAATCGTAAGACACGCATCGTGTATCATAAGATTTTAACAATAATACTATGACTTAAAATATAGCATTCCTTTGTCCTTATGTGGTCGGTACATCTTTGCTTTTGTGAGAGGTCTTGTTTCAATGAATGGTCTAGGCCCAAGAAAAAGCCATTTTGGTGTCGATACGAAGTTGATTTTTTTTGAAACAATGACAAACTTTCATTTATATAAAATAACCAGTACATTCACAAAATATTAGTACTTTATTGAACACATGGATGAGGGTAGGAATGGGGCGGGGCTCAAGCTTTGCCACTCTTGAGCTTGAGTATCAAGTAAAAAAGCATGAGTTTGGCCCGAGCTTGATGAGCGCAATTGAAATCCTGAACCTGAATATGACCCAATTGAAGCCCGAGCCCAAATATGAACTTGAAAATGAGTATTATTGTATAAATTGTTTGGTTTAAAATAATAGACAATGAATAAGTTGAGTTTTCTGTGAAGCATGGTTTTTAATTGTTATCTAAATATTAAATTATTAGAAACATATTATGTAAATTGTAAAAAAGAGATAATTAGGTCAAACCAGGTACAATTCTTTTCTATTTTTAATTTTTAGTAGAATAATGAAAATCCATCGGATGGATTGAAAGTGAACTGAATGTTTTACATTTGAACCAAATTTTATCTCAAAACTCAAATTGAGAGTTGCTTGAGTTTAGTGGTCAAAGTCTCCAGGTGTCATTAGAAAAGGACACTTGCTGATTTTGACGACAATGATTAAGTGGCTTCCATTTGAATTTTTGAAGAACTTTAGTCTACATGCTGGTAATATAGTAGTGACCTTTCAATCCAACTGTTTGGACTTTGGATTTTGATTATTTTTAAAAAATTAATAGAAAAGAAAAAAAGTTCAAGGTGTTACATGCAACCTCATGTCCCTAATAGATACATCATTATATATTTTAATAGGTCTATATAATAGAGCTGCGCTTAGGCTTTCAGGCTGGCACACGTATACCCCTCAAGCTCGGCTTGATTAAATATTGGGCTTTATTTTTTGTCCAAGCGTGGCCATATTATAAATCTTGAATTTTTTTGCTCAAGCCCACCTTTTCTTGGGCTGTGTTTGGGCTTTTGGGCCCAATTACCATCGCTATACATGGACGAGCGTGATCTGTACAATATCCTATAACATCACTAAAGCAACCATACGTTCATATCTTGCCTCTGTACTTCCTTTTCAGCCATTAAAAAGTCTGCCGCATTGTTTTTGGACTCTCTTACATATTTAGGTCACTTATAAACCATTGGCCATTGCACATCTTCCTAACAGTCCAGGACTATCATCAAGATCTTCAAGATGTTTCTTTCCTTCAGCCCAAGCAACTTTATCAAGTTTAATTATTGGTGAGGGTTACTTGTTCAAAGCAGGCTGAGATTTTCTTGAGTTATGTGACACATAATCTGTTCTTCCTATATATATATATATTATTTTTTTTTGTCAAAATTCTGAATCACTTTAGATTTTTTTTTTGTAATGTTGTGTAAAAGTATACATTGGTTTAGCTATTTCTTTCCATTAATTACAGATGGAGAAGATTCCCATGGAAGAGATTGAGAAAAAATTGACGCTAATTGGGATCTCATCAGAAGCTATTAAGGGATTGGTGCAAATTCTGTCCCTCAAATCGTTGTCTAAGTTAGAAGGTCAGCTGTTACCAATTCCTGTTTAATGGTCATGTTTCCTGTAGTGCTTTTTTTTTTTTTTCTAACAATGCTTTGAGAAAATGATTATATACAAGAAATAGTAATATAGGTTTGGATGCAGCTCGGTACAATCTGCAGCAGGGCCAAGTAGTCATTAAGGTGGATATTGGGTCGAATTTTCTTTTACATGAATTACAACTTGCCTGGATATTATTATGCACGGAGAGATATTAAATACTGGATTAATGTGTTGTCACTTTTTACCTTGGTGTAAAGATACTTCCAATTCAATAGTAGATTCACTCCAATTGTTATTTTTTTGGTTGAAAGTTTATCATAATCAATGAAGACATTTTTCCTTTCTATTTGGGGTTGGTACTCATAATTTGGTGCAATTATACCAACATTAATGCACTAGATCCAATCAATACTCATAACTGGAGTTGGAATATTGTTTTTCTTGGGCTACCTCCCTATTTGATGCATGTATGTCTCTAACCTACAATCTTTATGGTTACAACACTCCTTTGAGTTCTGGTGGTAGAAAAGGTCTCTACGCCCCCTTCACGGCGTCAAATTCTCCCTTACAGCACAGCTTGGTCCCCTTGGGAGAAGCGGATCCCATGGCTGAGGGTCCATCATCAGTGCCCTTGTTGGTTGTCCAGTTGGGTGTGATTGTAACTGACCTAGGAGGTGATGACTCAAGTCACTCTAGTTCTGTTGCTGCTGAGTCCCTCTCACCGTCCCTAGCTCAAGTGTCCTATCAATCTTCTTTCATCAATTGGATGGAGAAATTCGAAGTTGACATTGAGTATCAAATTATCCCTTCTAATCGCATTTTCTTGTCGACAGGTAATTTGTCCAACCTGTTATGGGTCAACCATTGATCTCCTGACTAAGTTGATCATCGAATGGTTGAGGTTGGGCAAAAGATGAGTTTAATAGCTAACGATCAAGGAGGTCTCCTCCTCGCATATCTCACCAAAATCTGAGCTTCGACAGTCTCCTTTTGAAGGTTTCCAAATGGAAAGACAACTTATAGAGAACTTAACAGGTTGTGTTCAACAGTCAATTATAATCGTCAAAAGGAGAAAGCAACAGGCCAATCTTCGGGTGCTGATAGTCACGTCCAGGTGGTGGCTTCAGGTTCTCCATTAAGATTCTTTCTTGGAATGTCAGGGGTCTTAGAGACTCATCAAAAGAGCAACAATAAAGAATTTCATCAAGTCTCTTAAGCTTGACATCACCTGCTTCTAAGAATCAAAGGTGGAGGAACGTTTTGACATGATTATTCAATCTTTTTTGGGGTGGGCGAAGGCATAGCTTAGAGGCTAAGACTTCTCAAGGCACCTCTGGAGGTAGCATCATCTGCTGGGATCTAGGTAAATTCAATAAGTTAGATTACCACACTGGTGAGTTTTCCCTTTCTATTGACTCGGAAGATCGCATCTCAGCTTAGGTTGGTCTTTTAGCTTCTGTTTACAATCCTTGTGATGATTCGAGAAAGCCTAACCTTCCTATGAAGGATTCAGTCTCTTAGCAGCAAGTGGTGTGACCATTGGAGTATTTGTGGGGACGTCAACATCATTAGGTTCCCTCATGAAAGAATGGGTGTTATTAGATCCTCAACCATTATGTGCCAATTCTCTGATTGCAATTCTGGCTTCTGCTTACGGGATCTTCCACTTTTGGAGGTGAATTCACGTGGTCCAACAGACAATATAGGTCTAGTCTCTCTTGCATTGGTAGATTCCTCGTATCAATAGAGTGGTTGGAGATTCTTCTTGATTCCCATGTGACTGTTTTCCCTTGGCTCATATTTGATCATTGGCCTTTGGTGCTCAACTCGTTCGAGGAATCTTGGGGGACCTCTCCTTTTCGCCTTGAACTTTCTTGGCTTAAAAAAAAAAGGCTTTAAAGATCTTTTGCAGGGTGGTGGGCTGAGTGTAATCCTATTGGTATTAAAGGTTCTTGAAGGGGAAATTGAAAAATTGGCGTCACCTTGTCATGACCCGAATTTTGAGACGTGAGATAAAAGGGGATTTAAATAATAATAAATATTCTTCTCTATTTTGGCATGAAATTTCTACCGAAGTTCTGGCAGTCTCCTGTATATTTTGGACGTTTCCAAAATATTCTAGGGGCTACCAGCCACTATAGAGAGAAGCCACCTAAACTGGGAACAATACCTACAGACAGGCCTCAAAGAAGGCTCTAGGATACACACTCATCAAAATCACCAGTAACAATCTGCTGTCTCAAGACTCCACGTTTTGCCAATGCTTCCGTTTCTCCATTAATTTCCCTAGGACTGCCGACAATTTGCATGATGCCTATTATCTCCTCTATTTTGTTTGCAATCGTCCACAGACTGAGTCTCCTTTCTTAGTCCAACTGATCATATACTTGGAATCCTCTTCAATGATTTGAGGAAGTAAGTTCTTTTCTTTTGCAAGCTTTAAACCCCATATAAGAGACAATGCTTCCGCTTCCTAAGCAAAACACAAACCAGTAGGATCGGAAAGGGAAAGGAGCAGTTCATTCTAATCATTCTTTAGAACTACCCTCAATACCAACAAGGCCAGGGGTCTCCGATGCACTGCCATCATTGGGGGAGGCTGCCACAAAACTCTCATGGAGGGAGGGCACTGAATATCATTAATAATATACCATCAATTTCTGATAATGTCTTCTGCTAAATAGGATTTAAATTCTGGAAGCATTACTGCCCATGAAGCACACCTCCATTTAATCAGCTGGCCCATCTCCTCAACAGGTTTCCTTTATTCACATATCTTTTTTTCCAGCCATATGGACCACTTGGTTGCCACCCAACTGATTTTCCAGAGAACGTGGCCTTTCTCCATAAGCTGGCAAAATTGCCAGCTCATTTGGTGTTTCATAGGCGAGCTTGCAAGAACCCAGCCCATGTTCCATAAAGGACATGAGAGCAGAAAGTGGGGTGAATTTTCCTCCTCCTTTAAACATCAACCATTGACCAGCATCATTTTGCTTCTCCTTGTGAGGTGGTTGACTGTGAGTATCCTATCCTGACAGGCAGCCCAACAAAAAGAGCACATTTAGAAGGTGATTTGACAGCCAAATAGCCTTCAATGGACTGCTACCAATTCTCCCATTTGTTAAAAAAGCGAAAAAGGAATTCAATGAAAAATTGCCCTTACTCTCCGGCTTCGGGATTGGATGATCTGATCTTCTGAGCTGGGTAAATCTGGTGAAGAGTTTGAATCAGTGTAAAGAGATCCACTTCTTCCCAGTCATTTAGCCTTCATCTGAACAGGGGACACCAGACACCGTGTCAATCTGGTGAACAAAACATTCTGAAATCAATGCATCCTGGTTTGTGGCAATTGGAGACAGAGCATGGAATTGAATGCATAAAGGCTCCCGCTGCACCCAGCAGTCCTTCCAGAATAATATCTTATTCCCTTGTCCAACTCTAAAGCTGATATTTGCATAAAAAGATTCCACAATTGACTACCCCTTCCAAAATTCAGAGGTGTTTCTCAGGGATCTGACGATTCTCCAACCGTCCTATCTACCTGGTATTTCTCAGAGATAATGGACTTCCACTGGCCCTCAAATTCCTCTCCTAAGCGCCATGGCCATTTTAACCAACAGGGAAGGTTTACTGTCTTCACATGTCTGATACCCAGGCCCCCCAGATTGGTTGGAAGGAAGACCTTTCCCCAGCTCACCGAATAGTATTTTTGCAAGTTATCTGTTTTAGTGCCTTAACAGTAACTGGTGTTACTATATTAGCATCCTACCCTGAATTTTCATATTCATTTACTTTTGGTGGTTGAAATTTAAGTTCTGAATTTGTTTCTAGTTGACTACTGGCAATCACGTGTCTAAATTTCCATGTCATGACGCAATATACTTGTTTATAGTTGCATTGCTTCTCTGCAAATGGTCAGAGAATTGTGAATTTCAATGATATTCTTATATTCCTGTCAAAAAATAAAAAAATATTCTTACATTCTGCATGCAGAGCTACTTGGAGCTGCTGGAGATGCTGTCGCCGACGTGAAACAGCTGTTTTCACTTGCTGAACAATATGGTTATTCTCAATGGATTCATTTTGATGCATCTGTTGTCCGTGGCCTTTCCTACTACACAGGAATAGTTTTTGAGGTTAGATTTGACATCCAAATCTTTAATTCTTTGATGCAGCCTAGGTCTCTTCTGAAGACTACAACACAAGATCGAAGGTTTCTATACAGATACCCTTCTCCCAAAATATGAATGCAATATGAAAATCACAGGAGGAAGTATGCCTTACCTGGGAGTGGAACTTATGGGCCTCTTCTCTCTAAGATGTTCAAATCTACTGACTTCAATCAAAATCACCAAAACCAAAAAAAATGTACTGGCCATATGCCTTTAGTATTTATATGTTCTATTGCATCACATAAAATTTAACCAATGCGAGACTGATTAAAATCCTTTTTGCCCTAGTACTACTATCATAAAATTGGCTTTAACTACTTCAATTTCCAATTAGTGTTGGATTTGCACAAACTTGAACTCACTGAATACGTAGTTGATTAAGCATCCCATGGATCCAATCTCATTTCATTTGAGCATCATATTACACCCAGAATGTGACAATTACTTGAAAGTATGAAAATCAACTGAAACTTATTTTGAATAGTCTAAAAAATGGTATGCTGTACTGGTGGACCATGGGTTCCATGTGTGTGCATTTTTCTACACCATACATTAGTTTTGAGCAAACATTACTCAATATTTAAAATGCGGTAAAACATCTATTGTTGTATTTAACTCTCTCTCTCTCTCTCTCTCTCTCCTCATCTCCCAACCCCCCCCCAGCCCCAGCCAGGTCCTATTGGATTTATGCATTGAAGTAACATTATGTCTCTTCTTTGATTGGTTGGTGGCTTTAAATGGGAACAAGATTGCTTAGATTTGAGATTTTAAACCTGATTTTGAAAACAAGAAGTTGGTTCCTTTTGAGGCTAGGTAGGTAGTAAAAATAAAGTTAGAGACTGGTTCTTTGTTGATTAGGCCTTGGGAAGACAATGGGTGACTAGATCCTCCACATTGAAAATGTTGCTAATTCCCATGTTTGGTAGAAGCTATAGAACATATGCATTGGCACTGATCTTTCGAAGTATCTTGAAAGGTCTATTGTGCACCATTACTATGTCACCCTTTTACTCCTGACACCTTCAATGTACATCTGCAAAAGGCTTGTAATATTCATTGACAACAAAAAGTTCTCTTCTTATATCAACATGCAAATCATGGATATGTTGTGAAAATGACTCTACAAATTTAGATGGCCTATATGCAGGAGAAACATGAATAAGATCTATGGACATCCTAGGTTTATAACCCTTAACAACTTCAAATGGACTCGGACTAGTGGATCGGTTGACTGAGCTATTGTAAGCAAATTTGGCCATGGAGAGAATTGAATCCCAATTTTCTCATTGTCCCCAATAAGACAACACAACAAGTTACCTAGACTTCGATTGACCACTTCAGTTTGTCTATTGGTTTGCGGATGGTAAGTAGAAGAAAATTGTAGCTTTGTCCCCATCATTGTCCATAAGATTTTCCAAAACTAACTCATAAATTTGACATCCCTATCATAAACAATGGTTTTAGGGAGCCCATGATGTCTGACAATCTCCTTAAAGAACATTTTTGCCACTGCCATGGCATCATACGTTTTTAAGGAAGAAAATGAGCCATTTAAGAAAATCTGTCAACTACCATAAAGATGGAATCATGACCACGAGAAGTCCTAAGAAGAACCAAAACAAAATCCATACTAAGATCTTGCCATGGTGCATGTGGGATGGGAAGTGGGGTGTACAACCCTGTGTTTTTCAAATTGCCAAAGGAATAATAAGGAAGATAGATTAGTTATTTAGGATTTTCCTATGGGTTGATTAGATGGATAGGAAGAGGGACTTGGTAAGTTGGTCCGAAGTCACCAAGCCTCAATCTAAGGGTGGCCTAGAGATTGTACCCTTGGAAATCAAGAACCAAGCTCTATTATGCAAATGGAGTTGGAGGTTTGGAACGAAGAAGAACGCTCGTGGACAAGGGTGTTGGCTACTAGATACGACCTTCAAGATATTGGACGGTGGGTTTTGGGGGAAAATATGGAAAAGCACGGCTCCCAGATAGTAAAGGTGATGGAGATTAGGTAGGGGAGGAAGCCGGGTGGGTTGTATCTCTTGGGATAAATTAAGGTTGCTGGTTGGAAAAATAGATAGACCCTATTTTGGAGAGACTTATGGATCGGAGAAAGATGCTTGAAAGACGTCCACCATAGGCTATACAGGATTACTATAGAGTGAGAAATAGTACCGTCTCTTGGCAATTGGATTTTCGTATAAATTTGAGGGTTTTCGAACATGATAGTCTCGACGAGCTGAAAGCTTTGTTAGGGGAATTCCCTTTGTCCACGGAGGAAAAGGATGAGTTGTTATGGGTTGGGACTCTTTGGAGCCTTTTCAATCAAGTCAATGACTAATTTGTCTCTTAATCAACAGAACAAGGGGGGTCCTATATCGTACCTAGCTTGGAAAGCCCCTAAGGGTACAAACTTTCCTATGGTGTGCACTGGAAGGGAAGGTGCTTTCCAAAATGGCCCTCAACAGAAGAGGACTGCTCAATTCAGATGACAATCTACATTGCACACTATGTGGCCATACGGAGGACATCAATCATTTGTTCGCCGAATGCCCAATGACCAAAAAACTGTAGTAAGTTTTGCGAACTTGTTGGGAGTATCATGGGTATTCGAGAGGACTTGTTACGGAATTGTCCAATCTTGTCTCATCCAACGTCTCAGCCCTACGATGAAAGCGGTTTGGAACACCATTCCAGTGGCTGTCTTATGGTCTGTGTGGATAGAAAGAAAGTTCAGGATCTTTGAGAACAAGGAGTCAGAGGAGAGCAACTTTGCCTGCGTTTGGACAAGGGGTAGAGGGGTGAAAATGAGGTTAACCCTCGTTTACCCCATTTGGTACGAAGCGAAGAGGCAAGAAACTCCCAACTTTCTCCTCCCCAGCACAAATCTGAAAACCCCTTCACTGCAAGAGGTAATCACTTTACCTCCTCCTTAAGGTAAGTTTTTTTCCTTCTTATACCTTTTCCACTATAATTACCAAACAAGATAAGGGAAACCCCTGCAAAATTTACTTCTCATCCAAACACTTCCTTTCTTCAAAAAGCAAAATGGAGGCTTCGTACACCTCCTAGGAGGGTTGCCTAGATAGAGGGCTGAGGAAGATCAAAGTTCAAGCCTTCCCCCCCTCCCTCTTCGTCCTCCTCCTCCTCCTCCTCCTGAACCTAGTATCCACAAATTTAATGATGATAGGGAAGCAAGGGGAAAACTGGGTCCGGTAGGTATAGGTGGATTGCTTCGCAACTGCAATGGTAGGACATTCATAGTTTTTTCCGAGCCAATAGGACGAAATGATTCAAATGAGGCCGAACTTATTTGTATTAGGAAAGCTTTGTCTGTATGGTCTTCGTTGGGAGGGGGGAAACTAATCATTGAAGGGTACTCGACAAACATGATCAAGTTGGCAAAGGGGCTAAAAAGCCCTCCTTGGAAAATGATCACAATAATGAGGGAGATTAGGGCCCTTTGCTTGGGTCGCGAGATTTCTTTTGCATTAGTCAGGAGATCAGCAAATGGAGTAGCTGACTTCTTTGCAAAGAACATGGTGGATTCCATGACTACTAGCGTGTTCTACCTTAGAGAGCTCCTTTATCGGGTGGAGATTCACTGATCATATTACATAATGTTTTGATATGTGGATAGATGTATTTTTCCCTTAACTTCCCTGACATCGTTTTGGTTTAAATCTTTTAGACCCAACGCTGCTGTCTTATATACCTAAACTTTTCATTAATATATTTTTTTCTTGGTTACCACTCAAACAAAATAAAAAGAACTCATCATTTATGTCTGTTGTTTTACTTTGTTACTCCTTGAAATAGAATCTATAAAATGATTCAAGCGTTGCATTTTGTTTCTCATATAGTGTCTTTAATTTGTCCAGGGATTTGACAGGCAGGGAAATTTGCGTGCCATTTGCGGTGGAGGACGGTATGATCGACTACTTTCTACCTTTGGAAGTGATGACATCCCAGCCTGTGGATTTGGATTTGGAGATGCTGTTATTATGGAAGTAAGATGGTCTCTATATGCCTCTGTTCCATTCTTCACTGAAAAACAATAGAAATGAATACTTTAGCCCCCCTTCCTCTCTCTCTCTCTCGATAACAAGAGACTCCTTTTGCTGTTATATGGGCTACAGGTTAAATGATAAGTTTCTTCTAACATGATAAACTTTGTGGTATTCCCTCTCGCTGGACTCATTGTGATGTAGGACACACATGAAAGGACCCACTTCTATTTAGTTTTTATTTACTTATTTATTTAATTAGCAAGTTGTTTTGTTTTGAAATAGTCAGTAAGTTTCCTAGTTTGTGTGGGATTCTAATCCTGTCAGGATCAAGTCTAGCTTAGATTTCCTTGTTTCGTTTTTTTTTTTTATATAAAGCTGTGTATGGGAACGGGAGTAAGACACTCGATGAAAATGGAATAAGAAAAAACAGAAATTATTATTATTTTTTATCTTCTCTCTTTCTTCTTTTCCTGCCTTGGCTGCAGGCGTTTCTTCTCTTTCCCTGTCTCAGAGAAGACAACAGGGACTGGTCCGTTGACTATCAATCCTACATCGCATTGGCCCAAGTTGATCAACATGATAAACTTTATGGTATTCTCTCTCTATGGACTCATTGGCCCAAGTTGATCACTCAGCTGAGGGCAGAGGGCAGAGCTCTCTCTGTGGACTCATTGGCCCAAGTTGATCACTCAGCTGAGGGCAGAGGGCATCTTATGTAGTTTTGTGGGCCTCGCAACTCTTCTTTAGTGGGTTCCCGGTGTTTAATATGTCTCTACATTTTATCCTAGATCATTATATAGATTTCTTGTTTATTTTTCCTTGATGAATAATGCACTGAGGTTGGGTTGCTGCAGCTGCTGAAGGATAAAGGGCTTCTCCCTGGACTGAACCATACAGTAGATGACATTGTATTCCCATTGGATCAGGAGCTTCAAGGACCAGCCGCCATGATAGCATCCACCCTCAGACAAAAGGGCCGAAATGTTGACCTTGTTTTGGAAAACAAACGCCTCAAATGGTATGCAGAAGTCATTACACTAACAAATGTTAACTAAATGAAGGAAATAAGATACAATTGTGGAGCCTGATTAGCATTTCCATTATTATATTTCAGCATGAGGTTACAAGTAGGGATGGCAATGGGCTGGGGTTTGGCTGGGCTTGTGCTGTGCCGAGCTTGAGCTTAACATGGGCTTGGAACATATGCTGACAAATAAGCCTGAATGAAATAGAAAGATACCATTATTTTGGTATTTACAAAAATATATGCAAGAAAAAAGAATCCAACAAAGATAATGATTTAGAAAGTTTTAATGGTGGAAAAATTAATAACAAATTTCAAAGAGGAGGAATAAAATAAGAAATTTTCTAGAGATAAAAAAGTCAGATTTGGAAATCTCAAAATAGAAAAGAAAGGGTGAGTCTAAAAAATTGGAAGATATGAAAGAAGGCAAACATTGAAAAATCAAATCTGGAGAAGGTAGCCAAAAAAATTCTAGAAAAGATGTGAAATTAAATGAGAAGGTCCCTGTAAAAATGGAAGAAATAAGAAAAAAAAATCCTCAAAAACTCATCTGAAAATAGAAGGGAAAACAGAGATTCAGAGGGTATGGGGGGAGAGAGCCAGATCTGGGAAAATAAAGATGAGAAAAATATTGAAATTAGATCATAAAGAAAATGAAAAAAGGGTGGTGTCACTTATTCTGAACCTTTTGGTAGATTCAGTGTGAGGTGACCCAGTTTGATTAAAAAAGAAAAATTGAGATATAGAATGACATTCTTGTTCTCTTTGCCATTGCCAAGTGCAAAGAAATCATGTTTAAAAAGTAAAAATAGAAAAGAGATATGAAGACACACAGAGTGTGTGCCATGGCACCCTTGAAAGAGAGTTGGAGTGAAACAAAATGCCTCCTCCCTGTTTCCTTTTTGGTTTTAATTTTATGTTTATGCAGAAGTTCTATCCTTTCTATAGTCTAAATTTTTAAATATTAGCATGAAATTTAACTAGGGTGTATACATAAGTTATATATCAGTTAGATTTCGAGCCAGGCTTTGTGTCGATGTCCCCAGCCCAATTTTTAAACAGGCTTCGCTTTTGAGTTCGAGTGCAAACTTGAATGGCTATAAGGCTCAAAAATAAGGATCAAACTCTTTTTTGTAGGCTGAACTCTTCAGGTTTATGGGCTAACTTGCCATCCCTAGTTACAAGTGCTGGAATATACTTTGGTGAATACTGGTCAAGTCCAAAATTTGGTTTAGATTTGTGTACCAGAATGTTAGCCAATATCTCCATCCTGGTACAAGATTTTGTACTATGTAAGTTACAAAACTTTACCCCAATGTACACCTTATTATCATTCTGATGAAAATCTCACGTACAAATCACTCCCATCAGCTCCTAGCTTTCTGTAAAGTCCACTAAGGCTTTTTTTAATGATGAAGTACTCCAAGACCCCCCACCTCTCTCCCGAGTACGAGGACATTGGATAAACTCCGGATGCATGCAAGTCGCGTGCATCACATTACTACGGGACTCGAACCTGGGACCTTAAAGTCCGCTACATTATTTGCCAATTTCTTTTATTGTAGTGCCTACCCAATTTTATACTTCCAATTTTTGAAATGTCCTTCCTAATCTGTCATTTGTATTCACCATCAGTATGGCCATCAATGTGATGTGTATTTCCATTGAAAAAATCCGATGTACGTATTTTGGCCTTTTGAGGTCTACACGTTCATTAAACTCAATCAAACTGCATATCCTCCTCCACCAATCTATCATAGTCATTTATGTTATCTTTAAAATATTAGTGGTGGTTGATACCACGTGTTCTCTACCTACAGGCTGCACAATCAAGTGGGATTTCTGCCCAACCTTTTTTTTATATAGATTTACTGTTTTGCATAAAAGTGAGTTGTAGGCATTGTGCGAAGCTAGAACATAACAGAGATGGAATTTGAACTGTACAAATAAAAATATCCATGTGACAAGGTATTAATGTCTTGCCCAATACATAGGCATGACAGATGAATATAGAACAATTTTAGTAAGGAATAGGAATTGCTGATAGTTTCTCCCATGTGACTGATAAATTTTGATATCTAACTTTTTTTTTTTTTTTTGAGACCCAGGGAAATCTCGAGCCCTCCTTGGCGGTCTGTAGTCATGTTACCAAGATGTGCTTACGCCTCGCCCTCCTAAACCCCTGGGGAGGACACCCCACACCCACATAGAGTGCCCCTAGGTTAACACCACCAGGGATTGAACCTGTTACCTCTCACTGAAAGTAGTGGGAGGCAACCAGTTGAGATATCCAGTGTTGTGTGGTGATCATATTGAGCATTTCATTCATGTATTTAATGATGAACCTATGCCGCTAATATATATCACTGATAGGCCTGTTTCAAAAAAAGAAACTGATAGGCCTGTTCATGAGCTTAGTTTGGACCGGGCTTTATTAAAAAATGCCTGAGTCCATTTATATCTATCAAAGACTGAGCCTATTCGAAACCTGTTGGGCTTTTAAAGTCAAAGCCCCTGCTTGCCTTTTAAAGCCCATTTATTCTTCATGTGGCACCTCCATTTTTTTTAATGTTATGTAAATTAAAAGTCTAACTGTACAAATTGAAAGTATCTTTAAGTATATACCATTAGTTAAAATTTCTTTCCCAAATTCAATTCTAGCTACTTGATAGTCAAAGTTGGCAAATATTTTTGAAAAGATGATAGCTTGGTAATTTACCATTAAGATCGAATGCCTGCAAATTGATCTTTGAGATTGCATTTTAAATATTTTCGATTTTTAACTATTCTTTACAGCTTGATTTTCAATTTATAAAACAGAATAAAAATATATATAAAAAGATAAATGGGCTTGAAAGTTCGGCGGGACTCAACGGGCTTTAAATAGAAGTCCAAGTCTAGTTTGTCAGACAAAAAATTTCTCCGAGCCCATTTATTTAGATCGGGAACACCCCTGATCACTGACCACTATGGCAATGTATTATGCACATCATTTGTGATGGGTACCACTGTACCAGTAAGAAACCATGATCTACATCATGTTACTTTATAAATTCTTTATCTGATCATTGTTTACAATTCTTTACTATGTTCTCTCTTCCAGGGTCTTTAAGCATGCTGAGCGGATAAATGCAAGCCGGCTCATCTTAGTAGGGGACTCTGAGTGGCAGCGTGGTATGGTTCGTGTAAAGATCCTCTCTACGAGAGAAGAGCGCGACATCAAACTTGATGAACTAGAGTGATAAGTTATTGTCCCTTTTTCTTTCTTGTTGCATTTTATTCTTTGAAATTCTTTCGACAAGGATTAGTTTTGTTGTCAAATCCAATTAAGAAAAGAGATCAATTTAGTTGTCAATCCCCTCCGGCTTTGGATCTTTTATGTTGCAGTCAATCCTGTTCAGTAGTTAAGAAGGGTTTTCTCATTATCAGCAAATGCCTGTGTATACATTGTTAATCTGAACTCTTCATCTAGGACTATTCGGGGATCAACTAGAGACAGGCCTCTGTGGGCCGTAATTGACTGATGACAATCCCAATTCAAGAATTCAAGGCCAGCTTGGGTTTAAAATGTAGAACCCACTCAAAAACCCCCCTTACAACCCCACCTACGAAGAGCACATAAAAGCTCTACTGCAAGTCCCATCCTGAAATTGTGAGAGGGGAAGCCTATAAAGGACCCTTAAATGCTTTACGATAAGTCTCGTCTGAAACCATCAGAAGAGGGGGAGAATCTATAAAGAGCCCACAAAACATACCAACTAGTTTGATCCTGAAACCGTGAGAAGATGAAGTCTACAAACAGCCCATAAAAGCTTGCCCATGAGTCTCATCCTGATGCCATCAAAACTGGGGGAGAAAACATGCATGTATTTTTTTACGGTTTGTGAAACTATTGGATTTTCTCGTTGGATGGATCAAATGAGAGGGGTGTGATAAACTTTATAGATTCTCTAATCAAGTTCTTGTGATTTGATTCATCCAATACTGGATCCAAATATCCAACAGTTCGACAAGATCTAAAAGGATACATATATATGTATTTAGAAATTAATGAATAGCTTAAATTTTTAAGAGATAAGACACTACATGTCTCAAATGACATTATTTGCTATCATCCTTGTCATTAAGATGATAGCATTGGGAGTATCCACTAGCATCCATTTTTTTGCCCCTTTTTCCTTTTGGTCACACCCATGTTTGGCAATTGTAATAGCATTTGAGGCAGATGGATCCATCATTCGCTGACCACACTAGTCATTTGGTGGGCTCCATGCTTAAATATATAGATAAATATTGCATTAAGCGCCATATGAATGACCATTTCACTAATTACATTAGGATAGGTATCAACTAAAGAGTCATGGTTACCGTAGAACAAAATTAAGGGAAGTGATAGACAAGGATTTGACGTTTTTATAATAACAGACAATGGTGTTCTTTTCCACCACTTGAATGATAATAAGTGAACAAAATGATATATCTCCTCTTATGAAAAAAACTTCCTTATCAATTTTCTGAAACTAAAAGGTTTTTTCACTTATTTAATAAAAATACTGATTTGATCTAAACTCACTCAATAAAATGGATTGAGTTCGAGTTAAAGATTTACATAATTTCACTTCCCAATTTAGAACAAAAATTCAACTCAATCTTGAAAATAGGATTTTTTTTTTTTTTTTGAATTTACCATAGAAAATCCAGCGTAAAACTTCTACAAGTGATATTCACTGCTCTTAAGGCACCTCAGGTAAGGTCATGGGGGCTTGAACCTGGCAACTCCTGCTTTCTGAGGAAGGAGATCACCAGTTGAGCTATTGAATTTAGTATTTCAAGAAATTTAATAAATATATTAATTTATTTTAAACTTATTTAATAAATAAGTTAGATTTAAATTGAGGAGCTAAGTAGATGTCCAACCCAATTTCGACTCTTGGGTTGATTTCTAAACGTTGCTCAAAATTGATATTTCAAACCCTAGAGCGGCCAAAAACTTATTGGTCAACATATCACGTTTTTCACCCATATTGGCCCTAAGATTTTTTATTTAAATTCTCAGTAATTAAAACTTTGACAATAGTAGTCGGCAACTTCTGTTTTTATTGGTGTCTTCATTGCTGCTCCTTCCATAGACAGTTATGGTATTTATGAACCTGTTTTAAATCTCTATTTTATGGCAATTATATTATCTCCAGTGCCATTATTCCTACTTTTGGTTTGCATTTTTACCCGATCTGGTAAACAACATTAGTTGATTGATGGTTATACAACAATGGTCTTTATGAGGTAATTATTCTACACTTTTTAATTGGGTTGTGAATGTGAACTTAGTTTTCGCTAGCATATGGATCATATATATATATATATATATGGATGGTACTTTCAACTTTATGATTCATTTGCGCTAATATCAATTTTATTAAAATTTAAAAAATACAATACCTTTCTCATTTCAATAGAAATTAATTTTTTTTTTTGCCTAAACTCAATTATTAGATTTAGGACTGTTCATGGGGAGTTTTTTTAGGCTAAAGTCCAAGTTCAATCTTTTGGATAGATGAAAATCCAAGGCAATTCATTAGAGCGTATTTGTTGGTTAACAAATTTAAACGAAGTCAGTCTAAGGGGATTACATTTTATATATCACACTTAATATAATGATAATAAATGAATATTATTTATAAATCAAATATACAGTTGATTAAATAGGCTAAAGAATCAGATAGATTTTCACCGAATTCACCCAATTTAATAAATAGTTGAACAATGAACTTGATCTTCACCCGTCTTTCAAGTACATGTGACTTGAATCTGACTTGGAATGCATTTGAGCCATTATTGGTAAATTCTATTTTGAATCTATTGCCTTTGAAATGAAATGCTTCACCATTTTCATTCTTTTAAAAGCATGTATGTGGGACGATATACTAAATTTTAAAAATTAAAGAATTATATATAAAACAAATTTTAAAAATATAAAATAAAATAAAAAACAAAAAATAGTAAATCATATAATTATAAAATAAATTATAATTTTTGATGAACTAAAAAGTGATTAATTATGTTTATTTGAATGAAATACAAATATTGTTTTATCGAAATGCACATGTTTTGTCTATTCTATTCAAAATAAATTAAAATAAAGACTGATCAAATTACAAAAGTGAGTATTTCATTATCCCGTGGGAGTGTAGGACGTCACCCGAAGGGGGATTTAGTAGGACCAATGTCATAAAAGCCGGACCGAACCACTGTCGAACCCGCGGTTCAACCGAAACAGAGGCAGTTGCGGTTCGGTTCTGGTTGGGAATCGGTTGTGGGTCAAAACTAGTCAAAGCTGCGGTTTTCTACGGTTTTCACTCACAAACCGTGAGCCGCGGACCGCGGCTCACAAAATTTGAAATTTTTTTTTTAAATTTTTTTCCTTTCAAAATAATATTAGAAAATATATATGTTTGAAATATAAATGTTTATTACCGTTTCTATCCCATATCTTTCACCGCTTTGATATATTATTCAGAGTTTAAATGTTATTTTTAATATTTATATTAATGTTTATATGTAATCTTTATATTATATTACTACTTGACCGACTTTGACCTGTGGTTGAATCCGGTTAAACTCAAAATGTCTCGAAGAGGGTTCCTTAGACGGTCCGATTCTGATAACATTGAGTAGGACTGCTCGAGGTTCTTCCTCTCCGTCACAAAAAAGAAAAGTAAAAGAAGTGAGTATTTCATTTTAGAATATGTCCAATCAGGATAAAATTAAAAATTATGACTTGAAACCATATTCAACCTTATATAATTAATGGGCAAACACGTGCGGGAGCAACGTGCCTTTGGTGCTAACTTTCTAGTCGGTTTTTATTTATTTTGTTCGCGTGCATATCTCATGAGTCTCTTCTCATAACATTGAGTAGAAATGCTCGAGGTTCTTCCCTTCCGTCGTAAAAAAGAGAAGTAAAAGAAGTGAGTATTTTAGTTTAGAATCATGTCCAATCAGAATAAAATTAAAAATTATGACTTGATACCATATTCAACCTTATGTAATTAATGGGCAAACACGTGCGGGAGCAACCTGTGTTTCGTGCTAAGTTTCTAATCGGTTTTTATTTATTTTGTTCGCGCGCATATCTCATGAGTCTCTTCTCTCTCCTTGAGTCACTCTTTCTCTCGTCTTTTGTAGCTGTTGCCGTTTTCTCCTATTTTGCTGCTGTTTCATCCAATCTCTTCTTCGTTTTTATTTCTTCCTTCCAACTGAGATTTCTTCTTCAGAATACTAGAGAAGAGAAGAAATCTCTCTCTTCCTCTGTCTGCAATCGCATCTCCGCATCTAGATATTTCTTCTTCCCTCGTTTCCTTCAGGCAGGCACAATAAGCCCCTTCTAAATTCCTATCTCATACTTTTATTTACTGACAATGGATGGGACATATGCTGAGAGAATGCAGAGTATGAGATCGAATAAGGGATTCTCTCATCATTCCTTATTTATTAGCTTTTATTATTGATTAACATTGAATATATGGCTTATATTTATGTATGACGTGAAGAAGAAGTGGGGCATTTATTTTTGGATTTCTTAGGGATTTTTTTAGTTTCTGATTTTATATTTTCAGGGCTTAGAGTAAACGATGGTCTACTGTTGATACTCCCTTGTGCGTTTAATTGCGTGTATCGATGCCCAGAGCCACCTGCTTCCTCAATTCTGCCGCTTCCCCAGGTCTCTACTTCTTTATTTTCTTCTTTCTTGGTTCCCCCATATCAAGGATGGATTCAATATCTTTCTTTGTCGTCATCCGATCATCTGATGGATGATGCCCTAGACATCACTGTTTTTGTTCTGTTCTCATTTGATCTGCCTGTGCAGGCCACGGAAAGATGCACTTTTGGGATCATGAAATCAGGGAGTTTTACGGGGCATCATCCGTCCAACCATTGTTATTGAATTGAATTGAAATGGAGCTCTGGGCCCTTTACTTCCGTGTCAAGGTGGTTGTTGTCTGATCATGTGTTTTGTTCTTTTTATCTTGTGCATTGGCAGGAATGGGAACTGGGGGAAACCATCAGGAGAATGGGCCAGCAAGTATATCAAGGGGAGGTCACCTGTCCTGGGGGACATCAACGTTCTCTGGGCAATCCATGTCAACCAGTGGCAGCGCTGGGTCTCCGTCAAGCAGGAGTGAGCCAGTGACGGCAACCCCAGCTGCCAGTGAAAGCACATTAGTACGATTGAATCATATTGATGCTCATGGAGATGATGCTGGATCACAAGGGGCAGTTGGGTCAGTTATTATCTCTTGAACTCTTTTTAATACCTTTTTTGTGTGTCTGCAATTTGATTTTTCAAGAGAGAATTGAGGAGATTTGAGTTGATGAAGAGCTTAAAAGTGGTTAAAAATGATTATACTCTTATACACTCTGAGATGATTGCATGGAACTTAAGTGAAATTGCAACAATGCTCGATTGAAGTGATCATAAGACTTCTCTTTGGCTAGCAACCACACAGGAAGAAGCTTCCTCCTTTCGGCCTGGAGCTTTTTATTCAATTTGTCTTCTTGGATGGCTTTGAAACATACCGACATTTCTTTCATAAAAATCTTAATTGTTGTTAATCACCGTCATAATACATCATCATATCATAATGAATGAATTCTGCTATCAATCCATTTGGGTTTAGCTTTTACATTGAATCCTTAATCCTATACGAAAGCTAGGTACTCCATGACCCATGTCCTTTCTTAGTGCTTCATTCCACATCTCTACTGGTTTTCCCTTTCTCCTAGTGTTTTGCTTTTAAAACTCTTCAATTTTTAACAGTGATAACTATTTGATATTTTGGGTATGTGTTCAAGCCATCTTAAGTGAAATTCCATTTTTATTCTACTGGTTCATCCTTCACGCTGAAGATTAGCTATAACTGTCGATTTTCAGTCACTACTTATTTTTTGAAGTAGCAATGTGGCAAACTAGATGAATCATTTGGGCCAGTAGAAAATAGTTCCTACCTAAAAAGTTGCTGAACAAAATGAAATATCATTTTTCCCTCGAGTATGATAATTCATCATCATCTTTTCTTTTTCCCTCCTCTCTTCATAGTGAATGTTTTGTGGGCAAAATTGAGCAAAAACTTGTTGGTTGTCTTTGATTTGGGAAAACTGGGAGAAAATGACATTTTTCTTACATGGAAATTGTTGTGGTATGTTGTGCATAATAGCTCAAGGTTGGATCTCTGAATGCCTGTTGCCTTGGTGTACTTGTAGGCTCTATGGTCATGGAAATGGAAGAACTTTCTTGGAAAGTAATTGTTTTTTGAAAAAAAATAGAAACGGGTTTGGCCATTTTCTTTGTTGAAATTATTATTTTTCAAGAGTACTTATGCATTAAATGGGCCAAGATTTCTCTTTTGGGTTTCATTTTTCTTCTTTAATTATTTATAGTAGAGCAAACTAGAAAACACTCTGATGAATTTCCATCCATATACACTCATAAGTTAGGGCCACCTATAATCAATTCAAATCGTCGAATTACCTTTTCCTTGAAAAATTCAAATCAGGCCATTGTCTAAGCCCATTCAATTGATTTTTTCCATTTGTTTGAATGCCCCAAATTGAACTTTGGAACAGTTTAGAATTTGGAGGCCAAAAATCTAGGTTAGGATGATTTGATGTGGCATATTGTGACCAATATTCTACTTCAAACGCTTTACTAGCCATCCATCCTATCTTCTGACCTGCTTTTTACATGGCTCGTTAGAAGTCACTGAGTGTAAAAAATCATGTCTTGTAGAACTGCTCCTTTACCCAAATGGAGGGATGGCTTCATTTGTTATGGTGGGAATGTGGAGGAAAGCCAATGTAGGGCGATGTGATCAATGAGAACCACACGATTAAAGAGGCATTTTTGTTAGGCTGCATTTATAATATATACAGATTTGAATGTTGATCAACAAAGAAAATTGGAAGAAGATTAAAATCATGTGTAAAAAGAAAAGTTAGACATGGGAATGAGTGCATGAGAAAGAGCCTGAAGGGTAATAAGTAGAGATGGTGTTGGTGCTTACATAGAAGGCTGATAGAGCATTATCTCAAAGAATTAAGAGGTTTTAAGAAACTAGAAGAAGAGACCACTAGTATTTGATTGAAGTGGAAAGAAAAAACATACTAGATTACGGAGTGGCAGTGAATGTTATTGTTGTTAGGGTTGAGCATAAAAGGTACCAAAGGATAACTTTCTAAGATGGACTTTGATGATTAATGAATGAATGGATTGTTTTGGTGCAATAAAAAAGTGGACAAGCCACTCCATCCTTTAGAGCATTCCTCCACCTATTCATTGAGAAAACTGGCCTATAAATTCGCTGTTCAACGGTTGATAGAGAGAGATCATGCCAAGCTTATGGAGCTTATCTAAAGGAATGTTAAAGTTGCCAATAATAACTTGAGCTTGTGCATTTGGATCTCTCAAGTTTAACATTGTTGTGAAGGGGAGGGAGGGAGGGAGAGATATGATACCAAGCTAAGGGATCATATTAGGGTAAGCGAGCTTATCCTAAGGGGTGTTTTAGTTGTTCCAACAACTAAATTCCAATTTGTGTATTTAGGTCTCCTTAAGGTTTAGTTTTATTGTAAAGGAGTAGAGAACAAGTTTGCCATTGTTGGAACTAGTCTCTTTTATTCTATTTGTCAATCTCCACCATATCAATAAACACTTCTCCTTTGGCTAAACATCTCCAATTGGTGCATTTTGTGCAAAGATGAATTAGAAGCCCCGAAACTTTTCTTCACTATCTTACAAAAGGTCTTTCTCATTGTTCATTTGTTTGGAATGATTGAATGGATCATGTCTACTGAGTCTGATGTTGTGGTTGAAACATGGAATGGTGGTCTATTTTAGGGGGCACTTTGGGAACCTTTTGATGTTTCTTTTTTTTGGGGTGGTGATTTGGTCAATGTCAAATAAGACAAACCCCTCCAATAAAATCAAAGTTGATCAGGTTTCTATTGTTAGATGCTTGAAAATCTCAATTTTGCCCCCCCTATTCTTTAATCATTCCTATCATATTAAAGATGGGAGGCATTGAAAGATGTTCCTTGCCATTTTTCGTTCGAGCATAGTAGTGAGAGAGAAAATGTTCAGGTTGTAGAGTTCTTTAGCAAATCATGGTTGAGGTTTATCCCATGTGTGACATTGATCCCATCGTTGACAGTGTTCCTATGGTTGAGGTTTATCCCATGTGTGACATTGACCTCATGGTTGACAGTGTTCCCATGGTTGGTATAGATCCGTGATAGATGAGATCTATTTTACTGATGAGCCCAGGATTGAGTAATTAGAATGTCTTGATGTGACATCATGAATAGTACAAAGTTAGTGCCATGAAATAAATGAATTGAGAACTACGCAAGATCTGATGTCCATTGGAGTACGTAGGCAAGCTGATAATTTAGTTCTATCAAATCAAGGGTCCAATAAGTCCTAGGATCCGTAGGGATCTCGCAACACGTGTAGGTGTCATGTATTTGGACTATGAGTTTTGCATGCTTCAGAGTTAAAAAAAAAAAAAAAAAATTATTGTCTCACTTGTCTGTTGGGTCGGGCCGTGACAGTTTCTTTCCTTTGCAGCCATATAAGTATCACTTGTTTACAATGGTTGGTATTGCTTTGATAATGCATAGTACATAAACATGATTTATCTTTCCTTTTTCTATTGCTAAGAAGATGAACCTATTTCACTAAATTTTTCAGCCATGAAGCAGGACATTGTTTGCATCTCTTTAGATATAAATTATATAATGGAGTGAAAAACTATCATTTTAATGAATAAATCAGAATTCTTTACCACTTAGAGCCACCACCTTTTCGTAATGTTAACAAAGCATTAATTTCTGAACAGTGGTCGTAAGAAAAAAAGAGGTGCAAGGGCAGTTGGTGGTGATAAGGGTGGTAGGGGACTCCGCCAATTCAGCATGAAAGGTCTCAGTTTGCTCAACTGCATTTACTTCTCTATCTGTTTGCTTGTATTTGTTTTTTTATCATAAAAGTGTGCAATGTTGTTAAAGGGAGGCTGGACACTTTTTCATCTGCATGAGAAATTTGCATGGTGATCTTAAATTGTGTTTGGTTGCTGACGTATATTTCTACCATGTATTTTGTTACTCTAGTATGTGAGAAAGTGGAAAGCAAAGGGGAGAACCACCTACAATGAGGTCAGCTGCCTTTTTATAAATTCTCTTTCTTCAGAAATACCTTTTGCACATCTTTTTTGTGTTCTTCAACAACAGTTTGGCGACCTTATCATCACTGCTTGGTCGATGAATTCAGTTTCTGATCATTGATTGCATGTCTACAAATTAGTTAGTCATTGTGGTGTTACATTTCAAGGTTTTGTGTAGTTAGAGGGAGTTTTATGTCAATAACGTATTTTGTTGGTATAGCAATCTTACACTGGTACTTTTGTACCTTTCTCTTGTTGGAATGGAATTTTTAACAATGAAGGGAAAAAAGTAGAAGTGATTCAATGCTTGTTTTATAGCATAATTTAGTTGAATTAATTTGAGATTGAAGATTCTGACCATTGATGCATGTCAAATTGATGCAGGATAGAGGATAGAGTAATCCTAAATGCCTAATGTGGTTATGAAAAGATTGAAAGGGATGAGAATATAGTACCCTAAATCTAACATGGACTAAAAATTAAAGGTCCAAATTAATAAGTGCAATAAACCAATATAAATTTACCAAACCAAATTAAGGAAGAGTAGTGGTAACAGGAAGTGAAATGGGCGGATCTGGGACGTGTTTTGGATGATCTGGGACGGCTTTGGGACAGGTCGGGACGGATCTGGGATGATTCTAGGGCGGTAACAATATGGTTCTTTGGAGGGATGAAAAAAAAAGGAAAAGAGAGAAAGAAGAAAGAGAGATAAGAGATGAGAGAGATATAGAAGAGTATTTGGATAGAGGAAGGCTTCTTACCTTCTTGTTCTTGGAGATTTCTCACCTCCGTGGCTTCTCACCAATTCCTTTCGCAAGAGACAAGTTTTGCAGAGAAAACTTCAAAGCTTCTTTCATTAATCATCAATCATTCCACCCTAATGAGGGTTTACACATATTTATAATAAAATACAAAGCAAATGACCAAAAAGCCCTCAAATGAAAAAAAATCTAAAATACCCTTAAATAATAAAACAAATTATATCAAAACCCCAGTCAAATAAATCAAATAAACTAGTCAAATGATAATCTAATCCAATATTCCTAAATCAAATCCAATGGAATCCAATGCTCCACATCACAAACTTAGCTAGTCGCGTATGATAATTCCCTGTAAGTAGATTGGGATGAAGGTGGTGGCCCATCCAGTGGTTCCATACCTGCTTCCTGCACTGTCAAGATTTGCCTGGACTTGAAGAACCAGCTCTGCTACTGCATTATTGTGTTCTACTCCAAGTCTGGGCCCATTTGCAGGCTCCTTGGGTAAGACAACATCTTTCATGATGAAGAAACCAGTCCAATTGCAGTTAGAGTTGTGCCCATTGGTGAGCACATTCATTGGCCCATGAGAAGAAAGTCCAGTTGAAGAAAAGCTGCAGAACTGTTCAGTTGTTCAATTGGACCAAGCGTCCCCCCAATAAAAAAATTATTATGCACATGGTGGATAGCTTCTTGCCTGATTTCAATGACAGCGAATTTAGAAGTATCAAAATCATTAGAAGTTTCCAAAGCAGTCGATGAATCTGCTGACAGCTAGGAGAGAACAGTCCAAAATTTTCCTTGATTAATTCCAGCTTTATTTGCCAAGTTGTTGGCTAGATTTAAAGGAGTTTCAAAAGTTTTTCTAATTCATTTTCTGAAGATCTGCTGGCTAGGTTTGGATGGATAATTAATTTTTTGAGAATCTGCTATATAGGATCTGTCAACTGATGATGAAAGAACCACCAAAGCATTGGTGTCACCTTCCTTAGTGGCACTGCGTTGAATTTGTCCAACTAAGACATAGAAAATACTATCGCCAAATATAAGATCCACAGTTTCTTGAAACAATGGATTCCTTTGAAAAGAATTTCTGCAATTCTCAGTAATTCTAAAGATTTTGCTGGCTATGCTTAGATGTCTAATAGATTCTGGAGAATCTTCTATACAGGATCTGCTACACAGGATCTGTCAACTGGCGATGAAAGAGCCACCACAGCATTGGCATCATTTTCCTTGGCAGCACTTTTTTGAATTGTTCAACTAAGACATGGAAAATACCATCACCGAATATACAATCCACAGTTACTTAAATACAATGGATCCCTTGAAAAAAGATTTTCTGCAATTGCCAGTAATTCTGAAGACTTGCTAGCTTTGGATGATTACTAGATTTTTGAGAATCTGTGACATAGGATCTGTCAATTGACTGATGAAGAGCCACCACAGCATTGGTGTCCTCTTCCTTATCAGCACTGAATTGAATTTGTTCAACTAAAGCATGGAAAATACCATCACCAAATATAAGACCCAGTGTCTTGAATACAATGGATCTGTTTGAAAAGATTTTCTGCAATTGTCATTAGTTCTGAAATTTTGCTGTCTAAGATGTCTAACAGATTTTTGAGGATCTGCATGTAGGATCTGTCAACTGATGATGAAAGAGCCACCACAGCATTGCATTTATCTTTCTTGGGAGCACTGCATTGAATTTGTTCAACTTACACATGGAAAATACCTTCATGAAATATAAGATCTGCAGTTTCTTGAATATAAATATCCCTTGGAAAAGAGTTTCTGCATTTGCCATTAATTTTGATTTGGCAAAGCCACAATTTGGACATACTTTTTTTTATTGTACCAAAGAAGATAATCTCTTCGCCTATTGATGTCATAATTGATTGGAAGTTTGGCAACTGTAGTCTGGCACACTGGATTGCCATAGATCATTGCTGATGACTTTTACTAATAAAAAGGACCAAGCATATTCTAATTCATTGACAAGATCCAACCAGCGTTCTCTGAAGTGAGTAGACCACCATATCTGATTGCAGTAGTGTCTTAGAATAATGTCAGTTGATGCTCAAAAAGGCGAAAATGGCCCCAATTTTATAAATCCATGACCAAAATGTATTATCTTGTGATCTGGATTTTATCTAACACAAGACAGTGTCATAGAATATCCTTTAGTTTAAGAATCTATTGTCCAAATATCCACAAGTCACTTTTCTTATATTGGAAATCAGGAAGCAGGTATCATCAGTATTCTTACTAGGATCAAGATTAGAGGTCTGAATCTATGAGTGTTGAGCTTTTGGAGGCTCTTTTTTCCTCAAAAAATAGAACATTTTTGAGAATTTAGAAACATATTTCGATTATTCACAGGGATCCATAACTTTTTCTTTTATCTCTTTGCATGTGGACCAAGTTTAGCCATATTACTTACCTTTTAAAGCCTTACTTCCCTCTAAAGCTATATTCTTTTTCTCGGCTTGGTCAATCTAAGCAGGCAATGAGCAAGCAAGGACAAGTCTTTCGATTGAATTTGTTGCACAACTCCAAATCATGTAGAGGCATCACTGGATATTGGGTGGGATGAGCATTTGATTACTTCTTTTGGAGAACATATCAATCCCATTACTTTGATTTCTTGGCCCAACCAGTCTTGAGTACAGTAGCCTTCTTCTTAGGGTGACCCTAACTCAAACAATTAGATCATTCTTTAGTGAAAATGGTGGGAAAAAAACTGTTTTTTTTTTAAAAACGCTTTCTCCGATCCTAAATCAGTAGCATCTCTTTTTATAGCTTTTCTAAGCCTACTTATTTTCTATCTTTTTCATCATCAAAGCCCTTCCCATCTTTCTGAGCTATATATTTATTTTTTTAACTCTATGAAAAAAATCATATTCGCAGTAATTTCACAACAAACTATGTCCTTTTTACCACTTCTCTCAACTTTTCAGAGGCTTTTCCTAATTCCTTCCATGTAACCCTTCAGTTCGTCATACTAGGGTTGTGTCTAGTCTTCTATATATGTTTCTGAGCCATCTTAAATGGTGCTTTGTTTTCCACGAATCCTTGATAACACTCACTTATCATCATTGACCTTTTGAACTATCCCACCACTATTTTCTCAAATGTTATGTTTTTTTTTTCTTTGTACTCTCGAACAGATTTTTGGTTACCCATTTAACAAGGCTCCTAATTGGGACAACATCCTTTTTGATGAAGGGAGATAAAATTTTGTTAAACAATAAAAATGGCTTAAATTTTCCAGATCCACTCAAAAGGTGGATGGAGGATGATGAAAAAGTCTTAAATTGAAATTGTAGGGCATTTTGTCATTTAACAAAACATATTGTCCCTTTACAATATAGGATTGAGTCCCAATTAGGGGCCTTCAATAATAGTTTTTTTTTAATAACATGGGTGTCCCCACTCTATGTGGAGGTGAGACTAATCCCATGGATAGACAAATCGCCTGCGAGCCTCATGTATTGGGTTACCCCGAGAAGAGTTGAACTTGAGACCTCTAGTCTATTCCTAGAAACTCAAGCCAATTGATCTACCTGGTCAGGCTGGCCTTTAATAATACCTTCCATTTGAACCCCAGTTCATTAGAATTAAAGTCTCGTGACTTGTAACTGTTGGGGTCTGGGAATTCTAGGTTGCATAAAATTGGTCTCACAGATGTGCCAGAAATTAGATCACCATCCTTGCTTCTTCTTTTTTTACATTGTAGAAAGTGGTCACTCCTAATTGAGGCACTTTTCATTGTCTAAGATTCACGGTCAAGCTTATATCATCTTTGTCTTCATTGTTTGCCTTATCAGAGAAAACTATGCCTGCATTTTCTACTTTGTTATACTTTCCTGTAGTACTGTGATCTATTCTGAGCTCTTTAAATTATCCTCAGGTTGCAGACGAGCTTGTTGCAGAGTTCGCAGATCCAAGCAGCAGTCTTGCATCTCCAGATCAGGTAAGAATCAATGTTCTTCTAAATCAGGCCAAGGCATTGAATTCTCTCTCTTTCTATCTGCTGTGATGGCAAGGCCAAACAGTACTTAATTTGTTCTTTTGTTGAGCAGCAACAGTATGATGAAAAAAATATACGGCGTAGGGTCTATGATGCCCTCAATGTTCTCATGGCAATGGATATTATATCAAAAGATAAAAAAGAAATACAATGGAAGGGTTTGCCGCGCACTAGCCTGAATGATATTGAAGAGTTAAAGGTTTGTTCTCGCTGCATTTCTGATATCTATTGGAATTTGTTCCCTATAGTAGATGTTATTACTCTTCTATAATTCTACTTCCTTCTCTCATTTATCCGAATAATGAAAGTCAAGGATTCATTCTTTTATCTATAATTTCTGTTTTCCAATGCTCTGTTCCATGTAAATGTATTTATCTCAGGCAGAACGTATTGGACTGAGACACAGGGTTGAAAAGAAAGGTGCATATTTGCAAGAACTGGAGGAACAAGTATGACTTCTTTCTTTTATTTTTGCATTGCCGTTGAATCTTACATTAAGATTTTTCTTTTTTAAGTCCTACATTAAGATTTTTCTTGACAACATGGTCTCCTTCATTTTGGCCATACTGAATGATAATCATCATTTTGCAATTGGCCTTCTTTTTCATCTGTTCCCCATAGTGAAGAAAACATTTCTAGACTGATTTTCTGTCTAGCTAACATCTTTCGTTTTTCCATGACTGTTACCTCTCAAAGTACATAGGTCTTCAAAACCTGGTTCAACGGAATGAACAGTTGTATGGCTCAGGAAATGCTCCTTCAAGTGGAGTGGCTTTACCTTTTATTCTTGTCCAGGTAAATTGCTTCATGATTTTTTTATAACCTTTTGGCAGCTTAATTATTTAGTTATTTTTTTCATCTTCTTGTTAACAAGAAAATAAATTTGGAGAAGAGGAAATTAAATCATTTTATTCTCTTAATTTCATATTTGTCAATTTCGTTTAGGATGCTATTTCGGTTTGCCTCTAAAACAGAATGCTTTAGCGTTTTAGTTGTTTCAGCGTTTTGTTTTGGAAATTACGTTATCACAATTGAAATTTTTAAAAATTATATAAGGAAAGTAAGAAGTAGAGGAATTATATAATAAAGGATAAAAAAATAATAATTTGAAATTAAAGTTAACAAAATAGTAAATTATATTAAAATCCTAGAGTTGGAAAAAATAAATTACTAATGAATCAAAAAGAAAAAGTGGTTAAATTAAGAAGAAGAAGAAGAAGAAGAAAAGGCATATCTGTTTGGTCGAAACACAATACATTTTTTCGCCAAAACACACTTGTTTTGTTTGTTTCAGCTGAAACAAACTAAAATAGAGACACAAAAATTGTAAGAAAGTGATACATGAGGCTTATAGGTGGTTTCATGCATCTACGGGGTTAGTCTCACCTCCAATATGGACTGGAGATACCCATGATATTCAAAAAAAAAAAATGCAAGAGGGTGTTTTGTTTTCGATCTTGTTGAAATGAAATGAAATTGATAACTATGGTCTTTTTACCAAAAACATAGCACCTATTTTTTTTGAATGGTAACATAGCACCTATTCAGCAAAGAAGGAATAACATAAATTGCTAGAGGTTTGTACTCCTGGAGTTAAAACTGATGCAAATGTAAGTGTTTCCCTCTACTTTACAGTCCACCTCAAACTGTCATAGAGTATTGATCATCCCAATTTTTCTAATAGTATACTGTAATTGGCATTTTGGAAGATGATCCCTTTATAAACACATCTGCAAGATGACCTTTGATTTGATATTTGTTTTACAAACGAGGCCCATTCTAAACTTTACATGAACAGAATAGCAATCAGCCTCAAGTAAGTCTAATGCATTGATCAAACATAAGACTTGTGAATATTAAATGCATCTTGATTATTAAATTTCATTTTCATTGGCCCAGTCTAAACTTTAGATGAACAGAATAGCAATCCACCACAAGTATGTCTTAGGCATTGATCAAACATAACATTTGTGAATATATTAAATGCATCTTTGATTATAAAATCTCATTTTCATTGTTACATCAATTGAGGACTCCTAATTCTCATTGAGCCTTGGATATTGCATTTGCAATTGAAGTTTGGCACTTATGTTGCATCTCCTGTGCAATGTGCTTTAGTCAAATGCTGCCAATCATTGGCTCCTATCCTTGTACATTAAACTAGACAATTATAGGCAATCAAGAGTCTTGTGCCTGTTAGATTTCAAGATAACCTTTGAAAGCATCAGTTGGATGTTTTCTTCAATTCATCTTGGAAGGAGTGGATTTTGGGCAAAAATGGAGAGGCTGGATTATTGAATGTGTTTGAATAGCATTGTTTTTTTATTGTGATCTACAAGTCTTTCAAGCAGTTCATAAAAAGTTCCAGAGGCCTTCGGTTAATCTACTAACTCCCTTCTTGTGATTGTTGTGGATGCATCGAATATCCTCTTCTCTATAATGATGCAGTAATAACTGTTATGCAGTACACTCATCACAGTATCTGATTTTGTGATGCTAACAAACTTCAAATCATGAATCTGCAAGTGATGTCATGTTTGATCCAGATTAGTGTCAGGGCTTGAGATTTTTCAGAAGAGAGAGACGTTGAGAATAAATGATGTGCAAGAAGAATTTTCGTCTTTTGCCAATCTATTTGGGTGCTAGCCTGACACCTACCTATCATTGTCTTTTCTATCTCAAAACAAATGATAAGTAATCTCTCATGAAGTATCTTTCTCCTCACAAGATTCATTCTTGTTAGCACTTCTTCTATAATAGGCTGCACACTCAAGGCTGCCACCCTCGGCAGAGAAATCCCCACATGGACAAAAGGCTTGGTGTGGATGGACTGAACTCAATGCCCTAAGTAGAAAATTTGATTGTGTAATCTCCTGTGGGTTTCAAATCCAAAATTGGAAAAGAGAATATCCTCTTCATCCCTAAAAATGAAAATATCATTTAGGGTATGGCATAGTCTTGTTCCTCGCGACATCCTAAAAGGTTAAGACCCAATAATATTATGAACCTTGAACTCATCACACACACACTCCTTTGCCTTCTTGTTGACAACAAAATAGATTTGGAAATGACTCTTTTAGTTGCATACCTACCCGCCCAACCAAACATAATCTCTCCATGCAAACTCATTTCCCTTTCCTTCCCCACGCTAAACTTGAAGCTCCTTTGAAACACTTCACCTACCCCTCAATAGCCCATCCCTATTTCAATGAGGCAATTACATGGATCAAGAGATGATGGTATTTCTCCTTAGAAAATACTCCCAAAGAGTACAAGTGAGAAAACTCCATGTATGTGACATGTTTGACCTTTGGTACTTTTGTATCTTGTGTATTTCAGTTGGCAGGTCTCTCCTTTTTTTTCTTTGTGGGCTGTGGGTGCCTAGAAGTAAGTAGTGGAAATTATCAATGGAAGGAAATTTTAATTTGGGAGGATGCCTAGAAGGAATTAGTGGTGAAAATTATCAATAAAGGGAAGTCTTAAATTTCAGCAAGAGGACTGTGAAGTCCATGGGGCATTGTAGTCTTGTGATAGCACAAAGATTTTTTTCTTGTTTGTCTCCTTTTTTGGTTCTTCCTCTTTTTTTTTGGAGGGGTGATATGAGGACGTCATGGGACGCCAACAAAGAAGGATGCATCGAAATCTAGATTTTACCTCATCATAGTTGGATGATGAATTTTTGCACAATATTTTCATATCTGACCATAGATAGAGGCAGATCCAATCATGGATAGCCCATATTGCACATAGATCTGTGATTAGATTGCTTGGAAGGCCTGATCTGGCTATTCATTTCATCAAATCGGGTTTTGTCCGATGGATCATGGTTGGCTTGATCTGAACTGTTTGGAGTTGTGATAGTAGTTGATTTGGGAACTTTATTTATTGTTTGTTTTATTTTATTTGATTATGAACGTTATGGAATGTAATAAATTAATTTGAATGGCTTGTATTGTTCGCACATGTATGTGTCCCTAGGGTTTCTTAGGTTTTTCTTATAAATATTTGTAAATACTCACTATTTCACAATTACAATTGAAAAAAAAAAAAATTGCATACTCTTTGAGAAGATTGGTGGTGTGACTCCATCTCTCCTTTGGTTTGACTCCAAGGAAATCAGGTGATTTCTTTCCTTTATCCTCCTAGTCTCTTCTTCTCCTTCAACTTTTCTCCAGTTTTCCTCCATTTTTGGAACCCTAAACAACCCGAAAATCCCAAATAAACCCAAATCTAACTAACCATGTCCAGATCTGGGCTTTGTAGGCCTCCATGACCCGGACCTCACTTGGTCGTATGACCATACAGACTGCTGTATGGACGTCCGTAAGATTATAGGACATGGTCATTTTTGCCCCTTTTTGACTTATTTTGCATCCTGACCTGGTTCGCTATCCTGTAACCAACTTTTTGTGTGCAGAAAACCTCCAAACAACCCTTTTCTTAGACCTATTTCAAGTGTTTTTGGGTTTGGATTCAAGTAGGGGATTTTTAATTGAGAATATTTTCTTTTTTCACTTGTGTGGGGAATTTTAGATATCTTGAATCTGATCTTAAAATATTTAGAGCTCTAATCTCGATTTGTGATTACTTCTAGAGTTTAATATGTTTATATGCCATGGATCTCCTTAGTTCTTTTGATTTTGTGATGTTATTTGCTTAGGAACTTGTTTTAATCATTGATTACAGAATTCTAACTTCTTAAATTAGAGTTTCCATTGCATATTGTGAGCATATAGCAATAGTTATTGTTTAGATTCCCCATTTTCTTTCATTGCAATCTTGGATCTTGGGTTTTCAATGTCATAGCCTCAATTTATGGCACACTTCACTTTTGTCCCGCGTCATATATGGTATCAGAGCTTGTCTCGCATCAGGAGAAGAGAGAAAAGGAGGAGGAGGGGGGCAGATCAAGTGAAAAGTAGTTAAATAAGGCAGTACTATTGCTATTAAGGAGGCATTGAGGATGCTCAAAAGGACTTTTGCAATTTCTTCAGGAAGTATGGTAGTTAAGATTTAACTAATACATTTTTTATGAATGGTTATGAAATTTTATTGAAATTAGAGTGAAAAAAAATACAGAAAAAGGACAATACTATCCAACATTTTCCTTGCAAATTCAAACCCTGAATAGTCCTACACCAATAACTAACTCCTATTCATTCCTCCTTTTTCTTTTTATTTTTAGTCCCACACCTTTTAGTAAGCCACTGAATGACAACCTCTGCATGATCCCTTCTTAAAATCTCGACCAAATTAAATACCATCTTCTAAAGATGTTACCCCTTTCTAAAATCTCTTGAATTTTCCTTGCATTCCTTTACACCTTCAAAATTAATTAAGCCATTAACTAAATCATCTAGATGGTTACCTTCCATCATCGAACCATGTCCCTCAATGAGAACAAACTCCTTCATCTTCTTCTAGCCCAAGTTACAATTGACACCCAGGGCCCAAAACCCATCTGCATCTTATTGCCATGCGAATTAGAAAAGCCACTCGGCCCAGGCCCACTTGAGGAAGAGAGAATTGAGTCTCTCCCTTGACTATCAATGCCCAACACTATTTGCCCCCTCCCTTCTTTCGAATTTAAAACACAAAGTCTTGCCCATCCTGTGATTTATTGGAGGCCGAAATGGAAGCCCAACAGACTCCATCCTCCTCTGAATCCCCTTTCTCTCCAACTCTATCCTCGAAGTCCCTTCACAATTGATGAAGCACCCTCCATTAAACGTGCTGCAATAGAACTCCATTATTGTGGGAAGTGAGCAAAGGTTGGTTAGGGTGCTCAAAATCAACATTCTACGAACATGCCCTCTTGAGTGGTGGATGCAATAAAAAGGTTTCCCAAGAGTTGCAATAGCATCAATAAATGTGGGTATATAACGATTGTGAAAACCTGTTGGTTTTAAGAAACTATCAAGTGAAGGATAACAATAGCTTGTTTTTATTATTAAACTAATTGGCTAAGGAGAAGGCAAAAGGCATTAGTTGATAGAAACTATGAAGCAAGGGATAATGATAGCTTGTTTTTATTATTACACTAATTGGCTAAGGAGAAGGAGAAAAGTATTAGTTGATAGAATATATGAAGCAATGGATAACAATAGCTTCTTTTTCTCATATGTACTGAGTGGGTGGGGATAAGGTAAGGTTCTAGTGAAAGGTTCATATTATGATCATAAATCCCAATCCAACCTGACAATGCAACTTGAAGTGTCAAAAAGGGTGTGTTTCAAGGGGGTAGGTGTATGTGTGCTTTTTTTTTGGAAGAGAGAGAGAGAGGAGGGGTGGTGTGCAGGTTTGCAATCCTAGCCTTGATTTTGCCAATAGCTAATGCATACTTTGAGAAGAAAAGAAATCCATGTGAGATTTAAAATTGAATCTAATAGGATGAAAATAGACTGCCTTTTGCTTAGGCATAGAGGAAATCAGTTCGCGTGGATTGCAAATTCATCCCAAGGCACACTTACCACAAAACACAGTTAAATGTTCAGGATGTTTATAGTTTATACTAACAGCTGGATGACCAATAAGAAATTGATGGCGGTGTTGGTATTCAGTGACACACAAATGCATACCTTCACATGTTTTATAAAATGAAAATTAATAAACCTGTAATGATGATAGACAATGCTCGATGGTGTTAAATAATTGCTTGGGTATGAATGTCTAACCAAGCTTTGGATTTGAAGTACACTGTATTTCTTAATTTCTTATTCTTTGATCACCTTGATTTGTTATCAGTCAAGAAATCTTACCTCCTACAGTTTTTCACCCTCTTGCATCAATTTCTTTAATTTTGAGTCAATGGAACCCTCTTATGATACGAGTCTTGTAACACAAATGGTAAGAGCTAATTGTTGCAGCCTAACGGTTGTGTTCAAGTCCCACGGGTGTCGGATAGGCAATCGGCTCATGGAAAACAATTTACCAAATCCAAATATAAATTGTCAACCTCAGAGTTATGGGTAAATGTCTTGAAGATAATGATGAGAGGTAGCAAGGATTCCTACTATTCCCAGCTTAATAGGGACTATAACTCAGTTTGCCAAACAGACTAGTTTCCTAGTAGGGTTTTTTTTTAACCTTGGAATCCTATTTTCCTTGAACTTTGTAAAAGGAATGTCATGGTGCTGAATCCATTTCAAAAAGAAAATGCTGCATATAAAAAATAATAAAATATTATGCTGCTTGGACTTGATAGGCCCCATGGTGATTGACTAAGTGGTGGAGAAGACTACTTATTTAGCAGTCTCCTACTCAGTCAACAATCACTATATATTTTAAATGATTTTTAGAGAAAAACAATAACATTGTGCCTGCAACTACTCTTGGATTCAACCATTATCTGAAAACTCACAAGTGCACCTTCTGTGGGAAGTGAAAAAAACACTTCTGCACCAAATTCTGTTGGCTTTAATAGATTAAATGAAATAATTAACGTAGATCATGGTGGTCTTACATAACGCATTTTCATATGCACCTATGCAAAAAGCATAACAAACGTAATGCATTCATGTTACAGACACGTCCACATGCGACTGTTGAAGTAGAAATTTCAGAAGATATGCAGTTGGTGCATTTTGACTTCAACAGGTAAGCCTATGAACTTATATATACATAAATAAATAATATATATATATATATATATATATGTATATATATATATATATATATATATACATTACAGAGGGTAAAAGATACAAGTACTGAGAGGCTTTTAATTGGACACTAGTCTTTTTTATAAGGAGACATCATATATTGTTGAATAAAAAAAATGCCGTACAATTTCAATATACATTCAAAGGATGAAAGAAGGTCCACTAAATTGAAATTGAAGGGCATTTTTATCATTTAACAAAACGTAGTGTCCCCTAATCAAAAAGGATGGGGCCCTTGCACAAATCTATATACATCTATAATTTGTATTGGCCAAGCACTCTGTACAAGTAGGGGGCCATCTTTAAGTGCTCTTGATCATCCTGTTATGATCCATCATCGATAGAATGCTTAAAAAACCTCCTAGTAATACCACCCCTGCCATAGAAAATTTGCCTTGCAAGTTTGCAGTTGAAAAGAAAGAGCCCATTGACTTTGTTGACTACTACTGAGACACATTCTACAGACACGATGTGGATTCTTGGCATTACATGGTGGATTATGATACCTGGGCTACAAAATGGCAGCATATCCATTTGATATTGTATCTGCATCTCTTTATCCATGGGGTGCCAATGCTATATCTGGGCATCATGGCCAATGGATGACATTTTGCACCTGTGTCTATCCAAAGTTGGCTGAAGAAGATGAGTAAATTTGGTTATTAAATGATGGGCCCACATTAAAAAAATGCTTATTCTCCATTGTAACTCATGTGGCCCGTGCATTGTATAGTATTAATTGTCTCCCTTTCATAATGGCGATGACCTACAGATGCTGCTAGAGTGGTAAGAACATGTGTAAATTGCTATCTATTGTACCAATAGTAATTCACATACAATGTCTGGTTTTTAGCAGTTTAGCCTTTTGGCCCACCTCTCTTGAGCACCAGTGAACTTAGGATAGATTATATGTTCTTGAATGATCTCTTTATTGGATTCATTTTTTCTGCCATCTCCAATGTCTGCAAATGCCAATTACAGCACCCCTTTTGAGCTTCATGATGACGCATATGTTCTCAAAGCGATGAGGTTTTGTGAAAGCCAAAACAATGATGGTACTCACGAATCTGCCGTCGATGGAGGTGAAAGTTCCAGCATGGTCACCATGTATCAGCAGCACATACCACATCCTCCACAGTCCAATCCCATGGATAAGCGGCCCATTTCTCCTCCTGTCCCTGGTATCCTGAAAGCACGTGTCAAGCATGAACAGTAGCAAAGCTTCTGAGTCTTATCTCAAGGCAATCACTGCTCATCTTTTTGGCACACTTGTAAATTAATTTGGAGAAGTGACAAAGGTCCCTGAGGATCACGTCTATGCTCCACTTGATTGCTCGCAAATTAGATTAAGGGAACTGAAGTGCACCCCATTTTGGGTCTAGTGTGGCAATATCATTATGATATTTTGTTCCATTACTTCAGAAGCGAGTCTTAGTAATGTAACCATGCTTCATATTCTTTCTGTTATAATAGTAACATTGAAATTCTATTATTGCAAACGTTGTAGTTTGAACTTCTATCCATACATAAAGCATAATGGCATAGGCAAATCGGTGTATGGTGTCAAGATCTATCTGGTACTAGAAAGAGTAGAGGAGATAATGAACAGGAATTATCCCAGTAGGTGGACTGAATCTTCCTAGGGTGTGATGGAACTTTCTCATTTTCTCCATCATCATTGAAGTCATTTATTCCATGTATCTAGAGTTGACAGTGAAACTTATAATGGAACCAGCATGTCTATGGCACAGGCAATGGCTGCTGATTTTTCTGAAAGGCAAACCCTAATAAACAGTGTGGTTTGATACAAGTTACAACCTGCCCTAGTATTTTGTTATGCATGGGTTCTTATCTGAGCTGAGACATGGGCCCAACATTGTTGTTTCCCTTGAATACATTGGTCATTTTCAGACAGGAAGATGAAGTGGTCCACCCGTTTCACTCCTTTTGTGTTCCCATATTTATCACCTACTCTTTTGACCGTTTATATATTCGGATATGTGATCGGTCATATTTAAAACTTAAAATGAGTTCTAACCTATGTTTCGATGGATGGATAGATTATTATTATGGGAACTATCAAATAATTGAAAATTGGACTCGTTGGAACATCTCAAAGTTATATTCTTTTGAAGAAAAATAAACTATTGAATGAACATTTTTATTTATCATGGTCAATTCAGGGATATAGATATATCAAATAGACATAAATTTCAATTGAAATTTAAATCTAAGAAAATAAAAAAGGTTTGACATGAGCACGCCTGGGTCATTTGTCTTTTTTCCAAGTATTATTATCAAGGGAAGTGCACTAGCAATTTGTAGGCAGCGCACCCACCCCCATTGGGGTGAAGAGAAAGGAGCCATAGGAAGCTCTCCAAGCAAGGGTGAATATAAACACTAATTCTATTTTAATGTTCGTAATTTATGATTAAATATGGTTTTAAAACTTATATCGGTGTATTTTTGGTCCTTAAATTTTTTGAATTGTGATAGATTGATGTTGGTCAATTAGGCCTCTCGTGGCTTTGATCTAGAAAAAATAAATGTATATGAATGTAGATAAAAGCCATGTACTCAATGAGTATAATTAGTAAAATGGGATGTATAGGATTTCGTCGCAGATTTTGCATCAATTTATAAGTTGTGACTCAAGAAATCTAATTCTCTATTTGGTGTTATTATACGTTATACAGTCAACCACTCTATTATCTTTCATGTCCTTGTCAATTCTCTCCATTATTATGATAGATGCATAACTGGGATGCATTTTCTTTAGTAAAGCCTAAATCCTGGGGGATTATTGTAGTTTTCAAATGAAGAAGAAAAAAAGAAAAAGATTTCCATTCAATCTCTCTTGACCCATTTCTGAAACAGTTAAAATGTAAGTGATGCATTATTGTGTTGCAGGTCCACGATTCAAGTTGTTGAAATTGAGAGACGAAACAGTAATTTAAACATAATTCAAGTTAATGTTGCAACTGAATTTGAAGCTTGATTGTTTGATGTTCTCCTAAATTTGAAAATTGTGAAATAAAACTGAATTTTGAGAGACGTATGATTGAGACTTTCATCTTTCTCTGTTGAACACGACATTTGACTGTTGTCCTCTCTCAAAAATCAAACGTGGGACAGATGCAGAGGAAGACTCTTGGCAAATAAGCGTTTTTGAGCTGCTGCTGCCGTAATAAGGACTTTTTAACATTTTATGATCAGTAAGAAGGGCTAAGCTCCAGACTCCAGACTCCAGACTCCAGTCTGTCTTTGGTCTTATTATGTCATGCTCGCGTAATGATTTAAGAATAATTTTTTTTTCTTACAATTTAGATTAAGTTTGACTTATATCTATTTGATCTATTCTTTAATTGTTAAATTGATTATAATAGATAAAGAAAGTTATTAAAAAAATATTTTTTATTTTTAAAATTTTAAGGAATAAGATGGGTCTTATGGATTTTATTTTAAAGAGTAAACAATCGTCTGTCTGGTATTTATGATAATCTATCTTTCATATTTTTCACAACATAGGATCTACAATCTAACATCATCATCCATTGAAATAAATTTTGATGTCTGGTGTGTGGTAAGTGGTAACGACAAATGCTATAAAATTTGATGGATATGGAGGATGACAACGGGTCCACACACCACACCACTTGGGAATTGTGGGTTAGGTAGGAAGGACTAATAGTTGTAGTAAGTAGCCTTTAGTACTAACATGAATGGGTGGCTGAAATAAGGCTAGAGGCATCGACTTCACAGCCAGAGTCACAAGAAGATATTAAACAGACACCTACCTTCCTTGTCACCCGCCGCTAACATGTTACGACCCTTCTACGTTAAAACATGTGGCATTTGTTGTTGTACTTTCATTTTTAATTAATAGCGGCATAAGTGTTAGAACAATCATAAGCAGAAATATATAGGCTGTTTAGACACTCGATTTCTCTATTAACAGATATCTTATTTTAAAAATTCAGATGAAATTATTATTTTACTATTTTTTATTAAATTAAAAATATTTCATTTTTCATTTGTTCCAACAATCTCTTTTTCTTATTTTCCTATTCATCATCGGACGATTATTTGTGAAAAAGATATTCGTTCGGACAGTCTTCATCGTCATGTATTTGGATCTATACAGATTGAGAGAAAGAAATTAGAGATCCCTTGCTTTTTTGCCTTTTTGGGTGGCATTGTGCCGTAAAAAACCCGGCTTTCTGAGTTTTGATCAGTGCCCATTTCCCATTTTCTTCTTCTTTCTTCTTCCTCGCTGTCAAATGACTCACCTGTCTCTTTCTGCATCCTTCACATATCTGGTTCTTGTGTTTTTCTGGCCATCTGTCAAATTTAGATGCTGAGAGTGAAACAAGTGTCTGTTTCTTTCTCTACTCAGTTACTATTTTTGTCTCTGATTTTTGGGGGAAAAGAAAGAATTTAATGCCCAGACCAGTTCAATAGCAATTCTCTGCAGTATTTCGGAAGAGGGTTCTTGATGCGGACATATGCGGGTGTGATTCAAATTTTAATTTTGATTCAGGTGGGTGCACAAGCAATTTGACAGGTCCGGGGTCCGAGTCAAATGATCGAAAATTATATCTTCGATCCAGGCGGGTATCCGAGTGGAAATTTGAAGATAGATCATGGACTTTAATTCAATAGTATATTTCAGCCCGATTCCAAAATAAAGCAGGCCCATTGCTTGTCATGCCCAATAAGCCAAGCTTTGGCCCAATATAACATGCCCATTGATTCAATGACCGGTACACGCTTCATGCAGTGGGTTGAAGAGTCCTATCCCGATTAAGATTGGGTTGTCCATCGTTGGAAACTTGGTGTATTTAAGATATTTTAATAGTAGTTGCTTAATTAGTCCTATTTTATTTAGAACTACATGTTTTAGATTAAGAGTTCTTAATTAGATATGACTCTTATTTAGTGAGTGTTTATTATTAGAAGTTCCTAATTAGATAGGACTCTTATTTAGTAGGTGTTTATTATTAGGAGTTCCTAATTAGATAGGACTCTTATTTAATAGGTGTCTTTATTTAAGGAATTGTAATAGCTAGTTTTGGAGGAGATTATTTTGATCAATAAAATTGTTATTTTTTTTAGCAAAACGAATGACTGTTTTGTGAAGATTTAAGTGCAAAACGAAGGACTGTTTTGTAAAGATTGAAGGGTTATTCAAGATATTATTCAAACTTCCGCTGTAATTCGAGGTTGGGTATTCTTAATCCTACCTATCGTACATCAGTTCTTTAATTCTTGATTGAATGAGGTAGGAGAACTCCTTCTCTGTATTTTTTTCCATCTGGGTTACTTGCTTTTTGCTCCCCAGTAAAAGAAAGAACAGATTTTTATCTCATAAACAAGAAAAGAGTTATTTAGAGAAACAAAAACAAGATTAGATTTTTAGAGAAGCAAGCAGTTCTCTGCAGAATTTGGGAAGAGGGTTCTTTACTTCTTGATTGAATTAGTTGCGGAGTAGGTCCTTTCGTCAATTGCTGTTTTCATTTGGGTTCCTCAATATTTGGTCATCTGTGGAAGGTTGAATAGCCTTTTTTTTTTTCATCTCATAAGCAAGAGAAGGAGTGGGTTTACAGAGACAAAGATTGTAATTTTATTATCAAGATGAGGGATTTTCCTTCCTGTTTTGGTGAGAGTGGAGTCAAGTTGCATACTCTTCATCTGGAGCTAGCAAAACTGCCCAGAATTTGGTTACCTGCATCTACCGCGGTAGGTTATGTGGTCGTTCTTGTATTATTACAGTTACATGGAACAAGAATGGATGATTCAACCAACCAGTGCCTCTGTGAAGTCAAGACCGTTGAACGAATCTCTTTTCGACTGAAATTACGGGTCGAAAATTCGGCCGACATCTACTTTTTTTTTTTTGGAAAAAATTATTTAAAAAAATAAAAAAAAAATTAAAAAAAATATAAATATCGGCTTAGATATCGAATAGGTCAATGCTGATATTTATTTATTTTAAAATAAAAAATAAAAATCGACCGATATTCGGCTGAGATCTCGGCCGATTTTTTTATCTCAATCCGATATGCATCGTATCGACTAAGATTTTGACCCCTGACTAAAATAATCGTTCCGACAGTGAATAAGAAAATGAAGAGAAGAAGGCCGTTCCATTGAAATAATCGTTCGGACGATGAGACCGTCCGAACGAACGAAAAATGAAGTGGACGTGCATTCGGACAATGAGGTTTTACTTTTTTTAAAAACATAAGGATAAAATGGTAATTTCAGTTAAATTTTTGAAATCGGATGTCTAGATGGCCACCTGGTTAAGTATATATGGATGGGAGAATGTTGGATGTCTAAACATCAATTATTATAATTTTTAAGTTAAATTATAATTTTTTTATAAGTTTATAAATTTAAAAGTTTTAAAAATCTAAAATTACTAGAGTAAGATAGTTAAATAAATGTAAAATTCTGTTCATCTATCAACTTGCTTTGTAAGTTTAAAAAATGCATTAACTAATATAAATGCCTGATCCATTTTCTGATCCATTTTGAAATTTGCTAAAAACTTTATTTTGAAAAAGACAACATAAAAATTTTAAGAATGTGAAAAAGATATAAAATAATGAAAATCTAACATAAATTTATACAAAATGACATTCAAATAAAAAATCAAAAAATTATGGGTTAATACATTTGAGTTGCCATGAGAAATATATTAAAATTAAAATCTAAAACAAATATGTTAAAAAGGAAGGAATAATATACAGTTTTTTATATATAAAAAAAAAACCATCAATATGTCTTCTCCTCTTGTGTATGAGGGAAAAAATACACTCTGGAGTAGTCTGGACGAGAGCTGAGGAAGAAATCACAGCAGCAATAAAATTTAGAGGGGATTGGTGTAACAGTTAAGAAACTTACCTCATGAAAGAAGGTCTTGAGTTTGATTTACGCTCAAACTCTTCTAGGCCACTCTCTATTAGATTACTCCTCATCAACTTAACCAGTATGGGTATTGAGAAGTTTACACTTGATTGTGGGATTAATCTCACCTCCACCTCCAATATAAGGTGGAAGTAACCATGTTTCAGAAAAAAATCAGCAGCAACAAGGAAGCAGTGAGACAAAAACTTATATTAAAAGGGATTTAGTCTCTCTCATGTTGCATTTTTCATTTTTTTTCCAAAGAGGAAAAAGTGTCACAAGAAAGCACAGAAGAGTGCAATTTCCTTGGTTGCGGGCGAAACATCCCGAATCCGACTGGAAGAGGTTGAGAATTTCAATTTGTCTAGAAGACTTTCACATAATTAAGGTGTGTTTTATAACTCGCAGATTCTAATATGAAAGATTTTAAATTTAAGAGACTAGAAGAAAAATCTATTCCAACTCATTTTATTAGTTTGATTTTAGTAAGAAGAGGGAGAGATTGTTCCTCACTAGAATAAAAAAAAAGTATGTGAAGATTGAAACAGAGATTATTAACTGAATAAACACAATCAAGAGATAGAGTCACTTATATTGGAACTAGTCTAGTTTGGACGTATGGTGTATAGGATTCTTATGTATATCCTTCCTTCCCTCACTCTTCCACTCTTCTCCTTCTGCTCTTTCTGATGTGACCCGTTGCCTTTGGATAAAATATTTCATTAAAAAGGAAAAGAGCTTAGAGAGAGAGAGAGAGAGAGAGAGAGAGAGGAGAGAGAGATAAGAGGTATGAGTCCCCGTGTCAGAGATTGAGCCGAAGAGTCTATAACATGGGCAGAGTCCTACGTTGAAAATACCTTGAGATGACTCTGAGTTATAAACAAACTTATTATTTAAGGAGAAGTGAATAAAGGCAAAGCAATTTTTATTTACGGATCTAATGTGTATTATGTTTCCTTGAGTAAGCAGTTGTCACTCACACCTGGGATTCCAACTCTCAATTTCATGGGTGGCTCTCCCATCTTAGCCTTGTCACTTATCTCATTCAACTTGGATCAATTCTGTCTATCACAATCACACTCATACAAGGATGTCCTTGTCTTACCATCTATGCTTCCTACCAATTCCATTCTTCAAATCGGAATAGTTTCTCTTTTGAAATGGTTGCAACGATTATAGCAAAATATCTTGCTCTACTTTACACTATTCTCCCACTTTTCAGACTTTGGTCACCATCCACTCCTCCAAATACTAAACAACAACGTATGTATAGTCTTTTGTTAGATTAGATCGAGAAGATGGACCCACCACACATGACCATATCTAAATAACCTATTATATTCTTGTCCATTTTGAAAAAAAAAAACCTTAAAAGATTTGTTTAGCAACCCATTTTACTATAAAGAATAAGATTAACCTTAATATGAGACTAGGTATTTAAAAATATATTTCATTTTCTTCATTCAAAATATTGTTTAATAAAATTTATAAAGAAGGATAATTTTTTTTAAAAGTTATTATTTCACCATTCTGCCTATTAAAACAAAACAACCCCTGAAAAACATGTTGGTGAGTTGAATCCAAATCCTAAATCCGTGGGCCTCTCTTGAAAGCAACAACCACCCTCCCCAATTCAGCGACATTCTGACACGTGGCCAACATATAAATGGAAGAAGATTTACAAGGTAAAAGGTGGACCACACCCAACAAATTTAGATACTTTGGGTGCTCAATTTTTAATCAACTTTATATAAATAAATACATTAATAATATAATTGAATAAAAAACTCTTGTATTTGATTATGATAGTTTTTATAAAGGAGTTATAAAAAGCCAACAATTATTTTTTAAAGTTTATGATTACAATATTGGAGATAACCAAAATCTATTATTTTATAATATTATATATATATATATATGCTCGATTTTTATACACTCGGAATTTCTTTCTCTACACATCCGATTCTGTATTCAGGTGGTAAATTACCACGATACCCTTGCATTTTAATTCGTTCGAACGAATGCCCAGTTTATTTTGGCATTCGAGGCATTCATTCGAATGAATACATGCATACCCCCGCAATTTTGATTCATTCAAATGAATGCTTTGTATAAATTTAATTCATTCGAATGAATCGAGTGAACAGTTACGCACATTACTGTTCACCCGTTCATTCGAATGAACCGATGGAATGAATCGAGTGAACAGTAACTTTTTAAAAAAATTTAAAGTCATTTTTTAAGCACTGTGTATTTTTAAAATTTCTCAAATTAAATATCCGGACTAATTACGATAATCTGATAAAAATACTTTAAGACTTCAAGGTCTTTTGACACTCCTAAATATTTAAAATACAGTATTTTACAAACTGTTGATCCGACCCAGATGGTATGCTTGAGTTAGTTTAATTTAAAAAAAAAAAAACAGTCGCGTTCTGGGTCCACCCTTCGGGTCGGGGCGTGACAAACGTGCAGTTACTGTTCACTCGATTTATTCGAATGAATTAAATTTATACGGGATATTCGTTCGAACGAATCAAAATTGGGAGAGTATGCATGTATTCATTCGAACGAATGCCAAAATTAATTGCACATTCGTTCGAACGAAATTAAAATGCAGGGGTATCGTGATAATTTGCCACTCACATCTAAAATCAAATTTGTAGAGGCAGAAATTCCGAGTGTATAAAAATCGAACATATATATATATATATATATATAATCGACTCCACTCTACTCTTCTCCAAGTATAATTTTAAATTTTGATACATATGTCATTTGGCTGGCGTGGAAACTGGAAAGTAGACAGGCTTGTGCCTGTCAGTCAAGTGTGAAGAGATGGGAGGGTAGGGCCGTGAGAGGAGGGGATCCACCATCCACCATCCACCATCCACCATCCACCCCACCATTCGTCTTAATTGTGGCCGTTGGAACTTGAACATATTATTCATATCTCTCTGTCTCTGTCTCTGCTCCTACTTACACTACACCTGCCAGCTAATATTCATATTTATACGTACACGATAAGAATCCACTGTTTTTATTTAAATATTGATATTCAAAAACCGATATGTCACTCATTTTGCTATTCTGATTTTTATAGTTTCATAATCATTCTTTCAAGAGAAAATGTCATTATAGAGCAACAAAATCAGGAAAATGAAAAAGAATCTCTTTTTCTGATAAAACACTCATGTCTTAATCAAAATCCTTTTAATTTTGAAATTTTAAGCAAGTGGAGGAGTTGGACCGAGTGCTAGAGAGAGATTGATGAAATGGGAGTCACACTGCCACACATCAGTCACATTCAACTTGACAAAGAAAGTCATCCCATGTCCGAGAAAAATACCTATTCTGGATATCTGATATCGTCGATATTGAAATATCAGTCCATCCCTGATATTAATATACAATTTCTGCTTATAATAATTGAATCAGAAAACAATTCAGTCATCACAGTATTTTCATCCATGATTAAAGTAATAAGAGAATATCGACAGGAGTGGAAAGGTGAAAGATGAACTTGGTACAGTAGCCAGGAAATTATAATATTTTATTGAAAGTAAAGGAGAAAGAGATAGAGTGAGAAAGTTAGCTTTATAGGAAAATTAAAGAGACGCCACTGAGGCCACGCGCCCCAATGGTCGTGTCAAGCGGATCCCAGTCCGCAGCGCGAAGCCATTGGTCCACCTCATCCTGCTCCACGTGCCTCCCTCATTTCTATCACATGGCCATGACGGACACGCGCGAAAACGCATAAGAGATAAGACAGTGACCTCTCCTTCTCTCTTTCTTCTGTTCCTCCAAATCTGCATATGAAACAGAAATCTGCCTGCCTGGCCCTCCCTCTCTCTCTCTCTCTCTCTCTCCTGTGACTGACTGAGTGACTAACTTCATTCATTCCCATTACTCTATTAGTATAAACTATAAAGGGAAGGGCAGCTCGTTCCTTATTTTTGTGCCTAATCTCTTCCTCACTCTCTGCAACTTGTATGAAAATGAATGTCTCTTCTCCTTTCACCAGATTCGGCTGTTGTTGCTGGGATGCTGTGTATATCTGCATTTGCACCTGCACCTGTAACTCTACCCATTTTCCTTACTCATTTCTCTTCAACTTTTTTCAGTCATGCGGGAAAGATGCAGGTGCAGGTGTAGGTGCAGACAAACACCAACTCGGCTTCTCTTGCTTCCTTACACTTATCTGCTTTCTGCTTTCTGCTTTCGTCAAAGGTAACGACGATGACATCCATGCTTTTCCGACTAATTACTTTCCTCTTCTTCTCTTTCTAGCTGTATTTCTGGCATGGGTTTTGCAAGCTTTAATTTGGAAGTATGTTCTCTCTTTCATGGTGACATGAATAAATAGATAAAGAGTTCTTTTCCTCATTTTTATAGATATGTGAACTAGGGTTTTTAGCTCAAACCTAGTTCTAGGGATGATTTTAGTACGGCACAAAAACCCCATCAAGACCCACATGGAAGATTTTAGAATAAACGAGAGAGCTCTCTCTCTCTCTCCCTCTCTCCCTCTCCCAGTTCTTGACTCCAAAACACGAAATGTAGAGACCTGCTCGTAATTCCTTAGGTTTGCTACTAATTCTAGGAATGCATTTCATTACTATCCAATATGTGGAGAATTGGGTTATCAAGTCAATTTTATGACAAAATTTACAAGTTTTATTTGAAGTTAACATTTAAAAAAGAATTACAATCTCAAATAAATATGATAAACAACTTTGAAAAAATCATCACTATGGCTTTTTAGAAAAGAACCAAACAGATTCTTATCAAAGCAGTCTTGTGTAGCTTTCACTCACTTTCAAGTCTAATTCTAGTATTAATTGTTTCTACAATTTATTTTAAATAGGATTAAACCACTTAAGAGTTATAAAAAAAAAATTATGTGTATGACAATCTTCCATTTTTAATTTTCTCTAGAGGACCTCACTTTTCTTTGCCCTAATCCAAACAATGCCCATTTCTCATGTTAACTTTTGCTCATAATCAATTTTGGAGGAATTTTTTTGCTCAAAATCCTCCAAATATTAGTCTTAGCCTTGAGTACATATTTATGAACTAGACAATTGTCAAGATTAATGTACCATACTTACTTGCCTTCTTATATGAAACTGCTTGGTCCAATGTTTGTGAACTTGGCACAATCAAAGTTATTCATTGGGTCTCAGCATCTAGGTTAAACATAGATCAATCTACTTAACTAGTTTAAACACAAACAAAAGCAAAATACAATTATAAGAAGGAATAGCTAAACTAGCTTCATTGACCACATTATGAATAGTTTGTTGGGTTTGTCCAATTCATTGATGGTGGAGTCAACATGATAGTAAAGGCAAAGGAAAGGGTTTTTGTGTGGTAAAATGCAAGGCAAAAGGTCAATAAAGCCTGTTGGAACCTATCTTTAAGCAATGGTGGTATTTATTACCTCCCATATTTCACAAGAGTTGGTGCGTGAGCTGTAGTCAACGCTTCTGTGGAAAGAAAAGAGGAAATTTAAGGTACCCACGGGATATTTTTTTTTTTAATTTAGAGTGAAATTATCATTTATTCTTGTTCTTATGATCTGTATTTAAATCAGGGTAGAAAAATCGGCCGGGTTGAGATCCTGGTCGATTTTTCATATCGGCTGATATATCAGTTCGGCTGATATATCGGCTGAATTTTTTCTCTCTCCTACCAGTTTTTTTTAAAAAAAAAAAATTCAAAAAAATTACAGTAAATGCATATAATTATGGACTTATTGAATATGTAACTTTTTCATAAAATATCGGACATTTACATCTTCTAATATATTTTTGAAGTTACGATAACTGAAAAATTATATAATTAGTAATAAAATTGTGAAAATTACCAAGGAAAAGGATATAAATGAGGAAAATTTGTATAAATAATTTCATAATTTATTTTCTTAGTTAATGAGTGTTATTTTAAGTTAGGATATCCATAGGGTGTGTCGAAAACACAATATTTTACAAATAAGGGTATCCCTAAGGTGTGCCGAAAACACATTTAGGAAAGTCAAAAGACCTTGAAGTCTTAAAGTATTTTTATCAGGTTATCGTAATTAGTCCGGATATTCAATTTGAGAAATTTTGAAAATACACAGTGCTTAAAAAATAACTTTAAAGTTTTAAAGGAGATTTTATTACTTAATACGCTATGCACATTATTTTTTAAGCATCGTGTATTTTTAAAATTTCTCAAATTGAATATCCGGACTAATTACGATAACTTGATAAATATATTTTAAGACTTTAAAGTCTTTTGACACTCCTCAATGTGTTTTCGGCATACCTTAGGGATACCTTTATTTGTAAAATACTGTATTTTAAATATTTAAGTGTGTCAAAAGACCTTTAAGTCTTAAAATATTTTTATCAGGTTATCGTAATTAGTCTGGATATTCATTTTGAGAAATTTTAGAAATACAAAGTGCTTAAAAAGTAACTTTAAAGTTTTAAAGGATATTTTATTATTTAATCACTATGAATGGATACCCTAAAAATATTAGATGGTAAATATAATATTAAATTATTACAATAAGATAAATAAAAGAAAATATTATAATTTTTACTTTCTATTTAAAACAAAATGTTATTACAAGTAATTTTTTGAAAAAATATTAGGTTACACATGTAAGCTTTTTAGTAAGCTCACTTGAGTTACTTGTTCACTTACAAACCCTAATGCTCTTCTTTTTGATACCCTTCTTCTCTTGCCCTTTCTTTGCTAAACCCTAACCTGCCGCCGCTCTCTGTTTTTCCGATCAACGAAGAAGAAAAAGAAGAGAAAGGTAAGCGGTAGCGATTTTTTTTCTTCAATCTTTTCTCCATATTTTATTTTCTCTCTTTCCATTCTTTCTAGTCCGATATTTCTAAAAAAAAAAGCTTTTTTTTTAGAAAAAAAACCAAACAACCGAATTATTAAAATTCGGCCGATATCATGACCCGAATTATCGGTCAGAAATTCGGTCATATCGGCCGAATTTTTTTTTTACGGCCGATACTATATGTATCGGCCGATATAGATCGGTTCGTAAAAAAACCGATATAATTTGGCCGATACGCATAGTATCGGCCAAATTTTTGACCCCTGATTTAAACAATGAAAGATTTTTCAAAATCAAAAGAGCAAAATAGTAATTTCACCTCTAAATTTAAAAAAAAAGGTGTCTCCTAGCAGAAAAGTAAGGTATCTAAATGGTCACCCATTTGATATTGACCATTGGGTAGAGGTAGAAATGCGGTTTAGCTCAAGCTAAGGTACAAATATCGGCCAATACATATTGTATCGGCCGATATATTTCAGTTTTTTAAGACCAAGTAATATCGGCCGATATGGCCGATATTCAGGTCCGAAATATCGGCCGATATTCATAAATATCGGTATTTAATTATTATTTTTTAATTTTTTTTTTAAACACCAATACGGTTTTTCACGGTTCACGGGTTTCACGGGTCCTCACGGTTTTTTTGCGGTTTTTCACGGTTCCGATATCGGAGGAGAGAGAAAATATCGATACGGGATGAGAGATAAAAATATCGGCCGATATATCGGCATGGCCGATTTTTTAACCCCTGAGCCCAAGTGTTAAATGTTGCTTGATGTATGTATTCTTATCATATTTCAAAGAAAATCTTCTAATCCCATTATTGTACATAGTGAGAGAATTTCAAAGAGTGTGACATTATTTTTCTCTCATATTGAACGATTCACATAAATCAGTGTCATTTGTCATGTACATTTGCGTCTTATTGTTTATTTCTCTACTACTTTTTTTCCTACGAGTAAGAGTGCCAAGTGGAAAGGGTACCTGCTTGGACTATGAAAATTAGTGGCTATTCATGAACAAGAGTGAAATATTTAACATCATTTTCAATCGAACTCCACAAGAGAATGCATATGACTTCATGATCTAATTGATGAAGTGTCAAGAGCCAAACAAAACCAAGGACATAGTAGTACCCAGTGGCATTTGACAAATCTCCACATGGATGTAGCTCAACTGGTAATCTTCCTCTTCAAGAAGCAGGAGGTGTCAGGTTTGAACTCCTATGGCCTCACTTGGTGTGCTTTAAGGGCAGTGGGTATCACCCGTGGGAGTTTTACGCATGGTTTTCCGCTGTTTTCCACATGTAAATTCAAAAAAAAAAAAATCTATCACATGTACCCATTAACTAGATTTTAATTGGGGATCAAAGAAGCAACTATGCTCTACTCTGACCGTTGAAGAAAAATAAAATAAGAAGGGCATAAGATAAAAATAAATAAATATAAAAGAGCTTTTAGACATGTTAGATAGGTGTCTAACAAGATGAAATGTGTGATGTGCCAGTTGATAAGGTTATCTACCCATATAATACAAAAGCTCTCTTACTTGAAGGCTTTAATTTGGAGCAGACGCAAAGCCCAAAATCCCAACACAAATACAAATCACTTTTGAAAACTAGGGTAGAAAAGGAATAAAAGAGAGAAAATAAAAGTATATTGTGAAGAGAATAAAAGTATATGCTAATTTCTTTCAGACAAACATCATATGACATTTCTCCTCATCATTTAATAATGATCTTAGAGTTTTGATCACACCATCATATGGAATCATGCATTTTGACTGATGCAACCAAGACCATGGGTCACATGGAGATCATACAGTGCTTTTTTGAATGAATCGGTCTGTATACATTCATGACAGATAACATTGTATTTAGAGCTCTACAACTCCATCTTCTTTTTATGTATTTCTCCTAATTCAATTTGTTGCTTAGCTCAGGAATTTGATGAGAAATTTTTGTAATCCTATTAATTAATAATAATAGAGTTTGTCCACTACTTTTTGTTTTGTCTCAAAGCATTTTTCCACATAAAATCATCACTTTCAAGACATATTCTCTCTATCTAAATTAGGCCCAATATTTCCTCCGTTCCATCACGTTAACAAACTTGTACTGAGGAATGCTAAATAAAATTCATATGTAGATTTCATGATTAAACAACCATAGCAAACATGCATCTAGACGAAAGCTTTCCTTGGATTGTGAGGCATACAAAAAATTATTAAGGTTATGCAAATCCGTCCATTCTTAACTGAAAAAAAAAAATGTATTTGTTTTTATGACAGAAATTCGATAAAGGGTTCGAGAAGAAAGGGAAGAAGGCATATTTTTTACAATCGTCAAGTGGGAAAGCAGTTGATATGATGATTAAAAATCTAAGATGCTTGGTCAAACATAATAGACTTTAAAAATCATCTTTCAAAGAGGTAAAAAGGCAAAGAAAAGGTGCATACCACCACTTGGAACCTAATTTGAGAACGATTCAAATAACAGTGGAAGCTGGAGCTTGTTATTTCCAGTAGAATTTGTTATCATTTACTGAATGAAAAACTTGATGAAGAGAAGGAGAAAAAGATCTAAATCAAAGTAGTGGCAAGTTTAATGGCTTGTTTGGTAGCCCACATCAAAAGAAATAGGAAAATCATGGTTGTGTGGCACCGCTTGTTCTCAAGAAGATTACATGGTTGGTAAGAAATAGAAGGTTAATGAGAAAATGCTCACTTAAATTGTTCCTATGAGCATTTTCTATTGAGAATTTTTCTCCTTCTCAAGAGTATTATTGTTTGAAGTGAAGTAGACTCCTTTTAATTCAAGGGATCATTTCCTAACATGAAATTGATTCCTCATCAATTCATCTGAAAAGAAGGTGAAAAAAATGATGAAGTACTAGCCATCACATGCAATAAAGGAGATGTGCACCCAATCTCTAACCTTCCCTTACATAGGTTTATTAAAATGCTCTTCTTCATTTTGTACCTTTCTTGTCCAATCACATATACTAAAATGCTAAAGAAACAATTTAAAATCATTCAGTTGTTAGGGTTAAATGTTGACACTTGTTGGCTGTAGTTTCAACCCTTTGTTTATCCAAGAAGAATACAATGTAAAATGGAGATGAAGAATGGATAGAGGTTAGAAGCAAAGTTCTCCTTCTCATTTCATTCTTATTTACAAAAGCATCATAGCCATACATGTGGCAAATATCTAGCATCTACAATATAACAATAAAATTACCAAAATGGAAATCTACTAAAAGCATGATAAAAAAACTAATAAGGCATTACTTTTTAACGACACTTACTGTGACCATAGCAATCATCATCGGTCATTTTCTCATGAATCTTGAGTTGGCGTTTACTATTGATTTGACAAAGTTTTTTTTCTAGATCGATTCTTATCTGATGCTCATAACAATGATAATACCAATCAAAGTTATATATAATCCTAATTCTCCAAACCAAAGTTGTAAAATGCCTCCTTGATTGTAATCTAGGCTTCAAATTGTAGATTTGACTTATCCTTGACTGTTTTGAGTGTCCACCTCGTATGGAAGTAGAGGCCCATAAGTAGTAAGGAATTTGAATTTCACCATAGGCCATGGTGTGGTGAGCTCACATGGTAATATCATAGAAATATTTTTAGAATATTTTTGCTAAAGTTGTGTACTCATCTCTCACACACTAAGCAATATATATATATATAGGCTGAAATCAGGTCGGGTTTTTTAAAATCCAACCCGACCTGAGTTACTAATATATGGAATCCGATCCGAACTTTTGACCAGGACGTCTTGACTCGAATTTTAACCCGACTTAACTCGAAACTCGATCCGACCCGCATTTTGAACCTACTTTAACCTACTTTTTACTGGGTTGGGTCGAGTTAACTTAAAAATCTCTCAACCCAACTCGACCCGAATTCAATGTAGATTTCTGACTTCTCAACCCGATTTGACCCGGTGACCTGACCTACATGATTTTCGGGTTGAGTCATGCAGATTTGGGCCAAAATCCGACCCCAGTTTCACCCCTAATATATATAAGTTGTAGAAGGAGTTTGTGATGAGCAATCATTTCATCTCTTATACACCTTACACTTGTGCATTCACGTTGTAGAAAAAACTTATCCTTTGATAAAAGAATTTCATAGGAAAACCCTCATTATATCAAAATCCCTATTTGGAGGGGAAAAAATTGTGTGAGAAAAAGAAGGCAAGAAATGAAGGTTATTTAACCATCTTTGTAGTTGATTTTCACTATTAGTGAGACCATATCATTCTTTATAGAGTTAACTCCCTGTCGACTAAACCAGCGTGTGTAGTTTGGAAGGCTTATACATGTTCGTAAGATTAATCTCACCTCCAATGTGGAGTGGGGATACCATGTTACCAAAAAAAAAAACATAATGCTTGTAATCCAAGACCTTTATATTTCATGATTCTTGTAATCCTAAACTTTTTTTTAGCTAGAAGAGTGATCCTTTTATCTCTTGATTAGCTAGAGGAGTTGAGAGAAATCATTGTAATCCAATTATTCTACATAATAGAAGTTTTTTAGAGTTCGTCCCATGGTCTTTTCCTTCACATTAGAGGGTTTTACACATTCAGTGGTGCTATTTAGATTCATCAATGATTTGTCAGGTGACTGTCGAAGTCACCTAGAGTATAGGCATCAAGTTGAGCCAACCTAACATGGAACATGATAAAGGGCTTGATTTTCCACACTCCATCAACTCTAATCAACTCTAAAGCTTTGGCATATTGCTTAGGTCTTTAACAATCCGTATCAAATCAGGCATCATGTATAGTCACAATGACATAGGGATATAACTATTGGTGACAATGTGAAAAATCTTACTAGGTGGAAAGGGCTACTTGGACTAGAGAGGGTCACCATAAAATATGCCATCAAAAGAGGTCAACCGGAAAGCATAGTAGTAGTTCGTTATATGACTAATCATTATTGAAGAGGGGTGTTGAAATTTATCGATAAATTATCACATACCTAGAAGTTCCAACCTAGAGGTTTGAAGAACAAGTATTGAGTCGGACCAACCTAACATGAGTAGGGAGACTTATACATACCCCGAAGATTAGTTGGATGTTCTAAGAAACCTGAACACCTTAATCATAAAAAATAATAATAAATAAATTTCAAACTCAACAACAGATTTGGGATCATGGTGACAAATACCGTTCTCGGGATATTAACGGCAATTGGTAATAACGGAATATTTTTAAATTCTCGAATTTTTACCGGAAATTTAACTAGAAAATCTCGCCGAAATTATAATATTTAAAAAATAAAAAAATAGAATAAATAAAAAAATTAATGAAATAAAAATGGTATAGGGAATTTACCGGGAATTTATCGAGAATTTACCAGGAATTTACTGGGATATTATCGCGTTATTACCATTTATCGCGTTTTTAACGCGATTTTATTGGAAATTTACCGGAAATTTATCGTCGTGGTGATAAAAACGCGTTTTTAATGCGGTAATGGTATTTTGCCAATAAAAACACGGTAAATTTGAAAATACCACCGATATTTGTAACAATGTTTGGGATGGCCTAGTTTGATGTTTTTGAGAGAGAGAGGGGGGGGAGGAGTCGGCTTTAATTTCCCTTTCCAAGACACATGAAAAGAGAGAGAGAGAGAGAGAGAGAGAGAGAGAGAAGGAAAATTCTCAATATAGATCAATTAGAGCTAAGCCATATGAAATGTTATGAGAAAAACAAAATCAACAACTAAAAATCATGGTTAAACTGATTGCATATTTTACCATTTGTGAATCAAATGCGAATCCATCAAAATCATTGTTCGAGCAATTACAGTCTTTGGAATCAGATTCTACCATCCGAAAGTTCACCATCTCATTGAAAACATAAGGGGACTGTTAGAACCTGATTCGATTTTGATATGTTTAAAGATCGAGTCTAATATGGATAAATATTCTCAATGTAAAATTCAAAAGATTTCAACTTTTAAATAGATGAAATTGATAACTATAATAATGGCGATGAGACGTATCAAATGGGCTGTCACCCCCTGACTTATATCTTCCATGGGTTGGTTCGATTCTATTTCTCCTTCTCTTTCGCCAATTTTTTGGTGCATGCTGACTTTGAAGGTTTATTAGTGATTAAGATGATATTTTGAATAGAATTCTTTTTTACAAATACAAGAAATTGTAGAATTAAATTTATGTGTAAAGGGAGATTTTAAGAAAAGAATTAAATATCATTTAGCCAACGTTTTCTTTCTCTTGCCCACCTCCAACAAAGCTAGTGTGGTAAATGGAAATTGTGTCCAAACTTAAAAGATATTATTGAAGCACACCTTGTAAATTCTACACGTTACAACCAAAGGACTCGAACAACGAAAATTCTTTGCTAGGAAGGTCCTTAGTACTATGTGTAGAATCTAGTCAATTTCACGGTGCAGTGGTCCACTCATGGAAGGACCACATCTTGTGTCCAAGGCTAGGAATATCCTCATGAATCATGAGCCAATGGTCCAAGGTCGTCACTTACAGACATTTGTCGCAAAATTTTTTTTATTAAAGAGCATGGTTGCGTAATTTTTTCTTGAAAATTCATTATAATACAGTAAAATAACAAAGATAAAGTCTTCTAAATAAATAAACTGATAACAACAATAATAACTCACTTTAAAATATAAAATGGTTAAAGAAACAATATTTATCATTTCTTGTATTTAGCACAGCCCCACGACAATTTCATCTACCAAAGGTGTCATTCAAAATAAAATAAAAAAATGTTTCCACTTGGTACAAAATCCATGGAAAAAGAATATTTAACATACGGTTTTTTCTGCCAATTAAAATGAAATACTTGTCTACAGAAACATCGTATTGAATTAATCTATGCTTTCACATTTTCATAAATACTGATTCTGTGCAGAACATTCTGCCAAAACCTCATATATACATAACATTGTAAGTTAATGCACTAAAAATCAACTTTAACAGACGATGATTGTAGACCAGACATGGAAAGCAGTCAATGACAGTAACCATTCCCTCACAGAAACAATAATGTATAAATTTTAGTCCAACTAATCCAGTAACTTCATCATTACCTTACATCATAGTCAAAACCAATTCCCTAATTCATTAGAGCAAAGTTATAATACGCACACTCGTTGTAGTTTAAAGTTTCGAAAGAAGAAAACGAGCGATGGTACTTGAAGAATCCACGAAGAATCAACATACAAATATGTGCAACAAGGGTCCCTCAGTCATTTCAAAGAATTTATGCAAGTCTTTATTAAGAAATAACAACTTTACCAGATACTATAATAGGAAATGGAAGAAGCCCACCAAGGTTAAGGCAGTGGACCACCCGAACAGATCAGGGTCTCCACAAGCAAAGAATGAATTACAGAACATAAGCACCCACGCAGCCCCCAAAGATTTCAAAAAAGACGTTAACAGATGGAAGAAAATCATCTCTAATCACATCAGAGACAGATACTGAAGAACTCCTTTGTCAACTGCCCGTCTATTAAATTCATTTCATCTCTTAAATCTGCTTGTGGAAACAGCACAAACAGCCCTCAATCGAAGGCAGCAGGTCCCAAACAATGATCTGGTTTTTCAGATCTGTCGTGCGTGAATGGTTATTAATCAAGATGTCCCTCCCTCCCTCTACCGATGTATCTCCTCCAGTAGAGAGAGAGAGAGAGAGAGAGAAGAAGAAGAAGAGGTGTGCTTATGGAATGCTCACTCAATCGGATCTAATTCTGGCTAATACCATGTTGAAAATAAGAATAGGAAAGAGAAGAGGAGAAGAGAGTTTCGTGTGTCTTCCTTAATCAAGGAGAGACCCTATCATTTATATTTATAGAGAAAAAGGGAATACAATTAAGGAAGATAAACTAAAAGAGGAAAACCCTAAAGTTGGGAAGTACAATATTGGTACGCACCAATTAAGGAAAAGACTAAATTGGAAAATATAATATTAGTAACTGATAAATTAAAGAAACTACTAAATATATCTCAACCCCCCCCCCCCCACAAGTTCAAGCGGGTCCCACTTGAGGTTGAACATATTCAAATTGACGATCCAATGGTGATGCCATCTGATTGGAGCGAAAGTAGATCAACAAAAATCTCCAAAAACAAAGCCAGTTGACATCCCTCAGCAGCATGTACCGAAACAAGTACTGGAGAAAGAACGGTGAAAACTCAGTTCTTGAAACAACAAGGCTGCAACACCACCGTACAGAAGTATAGTTCTCCAAAAAACAGTAGGGATAATGAGGGATCCCGCTGGCTGAAAATGTTTCGGTAGCCGGATCTAATGCCGGAAAGTGCTAGCTGCAAAGGGAAAAAAGGCTGGTAGGCTTAAAAATCTGTTACAGAAGTCCACCGCAAAGAGAAACTGATCCGAAGTAGATGCCGAAGTCTGACGAGGAACAACAACGTGGGCAAGAACAGTAAAACGGAGAAAAGCTTAAACCCCCATTCAACAAGACCAAAGAATAGATCTCAGAGGATTCCACTGGCATTCAAACTCAAAATTTTACCATACAGTTATGATGTAGGATAAAAAGGTGGTAGAGTTGTGGGATTATAGGTTCAAATCTGAAGAAAGACTACAGATCTAAGGGATCAAATAAAGATGGCCCTATGAACCACTCACAAAATGCAGGGAAAAAAAATCTCTAAAATGAGAGGTCAAAAGGTTGGAGAATTAGATCTCGGGGGCTAATGGAGAATCGTTTTGGCAAACAAAAGGAAGGGAGTGAGGAGTTTATTTATTTATTGAGATTTAGGGAAGAGATAAGTGACGACAGGAGCCAGGTCTGAGAAGAAGACCGTAGAAATGGGCCCCACAAAGCACAAACCAAGTCGAAAGCCACGTAGAAGTGCCTTCTCTATGTCCGTGTACTCTATCCATGCTGACATGCAAAAGTGCCCAGGAGATACCAATCGGCAGCAGGTCTTTTAAGGCTGGACACGGCGGTGATGAACAGCAGATACATAAGCCTTTGTGCAATTGTTATAAAAGAAATTGTGGGCAGCAGATCTGATTTTCAGCAAGAACAGGTCTGTAGGCAGCAATCCAACATCAATAGAGAGGAAGATGAAGCCCTCTCGAATCAGCAAGCGGCTCCAATAGAGATCTGAGAACAGCAACATGCAGCAGAAGATGTTCAGCATGCATAGAGAAGACGGGTCAAATCTGAAACTGGGGATTGTAAACTGCAATAGGAATCTTCAGAGGTTGTTGCTGTGGCATGCAAGCAGGGGCAGCAGAAGCAAAAGATCTCAGATCTTATCTGAGAACGAAGAGCCGAGCACGATTGTAGCAGCAGGACACAAATCTGCTGGTGCGGCCAATGCTGGGACTAGATGATCTGATGAGAATCCAGATCTGCAACTGGATGGAAACTGCAACACCAAACACAGATCTAAGCCAGATCGGGTGGGTAGCGAACTGTGCTCGAACGATGGGCTGCAATACTGCTGCAGATTTGAAGAAGTGTCTGATGGCGACGGTCAGAAAAGGGGCTGAAGCCCGTCTGTAGAAAGGGACGAATTTGCCATTGCCAAACGCAGAAGGGACGGCCAACAACAGAGCAGCCAACAAACACAGGAGAGGCAGTCGTATGTGAAGGGCCAAGAGCAGATCTGGAGACCCTTGTGGTGTCTTGCAGCAACACCAAACAGCAAGGACCGCCAGAGACGAAAGGCAAGAGCACGGCTGATAGATCTCTTAAATCTGCTTGTGGAAACAGCACAAGCAGCCCTCAATCGAAGGCAGCAGGTCCCAAACAATGATCTGGTTTTCCAGATCTGTCGTGCGTGAATGGTTATTAATCAAGATGTCCCTCCTTCCCTCTACCGATGTATCTCCTCCAGCAGAGAGAGAGAGAGAGAAGAAGAGGTCACTCAATCGGATCTAATTCTGGCTAATACCATGTTGAAAATAAGAATAGGAAAGAGAAGAGGAGAAGAGAGTTTGGTGTGTCATCCTTAATCAAGGAGAGACCCTATCATTTATATTTATAGAGAAAAAGGGAATACAAACAAGGAAGATAAACTAAAAGAGAAAAACCCTAAAGTTGGTAAGTACAATATTGGTAAGCACTAATTAAGGAAAAGACTAAATTGAAAAATATAATATTAGTAGCTGATAAATTAAAAAAACTACTAAATATATCTCAACATTCTAGTCTCCTATTTCTTTCCATTTCTTAAAATGTGCATGCTTTTCATGGATAGCCATATGGATCATTATGTTCCGCCACTATGTTTCCTCATGTATGCTTCTTATCTCCTTTAGATTCTTATGTTATGCTTTTGGCTACTTGTTTTATACATCTTTCCATATCATCCCACATCTCATTCAGTTTCATGCCCTTGTCCCATGCCTCACTTCCTAATACTCTTCTTTAAAGATTTTTGCCCCTTCACTCTTCTTCAAACAATCCCTCACTCCTTTGTTTGTCATTCTATTTCTAATATATATGCCCCTGATCCATGCATTTTAGTAAAAATGGCACCTGATCATGGGGCATCCCAAATGATATTGCCCCACAAAATTCACAAAATTTTGTACAAGATGCAATGCATTTTAGTAAAAATGGCACCCTTGTGTTTGTCATTCTTTTATTATGTTTAAAATGGGACTACTGGAAAATCTTGTAGATGAGATGGGCCTTTTTTTGTTACCAGATGGTCATTGTGTGTACAGTTTCTTCATGGTTTAAAAAAGAAAAAGAAAAAAGCTGAACGACCATGCCCCAGAATGTAAGTTTTTGAGGTTCTTTATCAACCAAGTATGTGACTTCCAAAGCCGGGCATTGGCTTCAAACATTTGATCTTTTATTATGGTTAGGAAACTAGTATTCAAACATCTTAAAGTAAATCAGATAGGCCCTCTTTTGTTATTGGATGATCCAGATTGTGCTACAGTTTCTTCATGGTTTAGCGCAAAAAAAAATTGTAATAAAAGCTGAATGCCCATTCCACAACATACAAGTTTTGACATTGTTTAGCAACTGATCATGTGATTTAGATTATCTGGTATTGAAGTGATTTGACATGTGAATTTTCATGATTAACCCTTCTATTATTTGCTGCAATTTTTGGGTCGAGACTATCTAGGAGACATCTATCATAAGATTGACCCTAGAAGAGAAACTTCAATAACATTCCAAGCTTATCCAAAGAAACCAGGTCATGCATCACCCAATTAACCTATATGTAGTGGACAGCGTACAAGTAAAAAATACTTGCTCATCCAGAATGTTCTGTCCTAAAATTACATAAAACTGAAAATTCTCTCTAATGTCTTACTTAACAATGACAAGACAACAAAGAGCCCATGTGAAAAATATGAAAACAAGGAACCAAACAAAAAATGAAATCAAATTAAACAAGCACAATCTCTTAATTGACTAGTCAGCAAAAAAAATTCACCAACAAATTTCACTTTCCCCGTTTTTCTCAAAATGCGAAGGTAACTCCATGTTTTGAGTATATCTGGCACCCATAGCATGAAAAGAAGCAACAGCAACAAGAGACCAACTTAAGCATATAGTTTAATCAGAAACATTGCTTTTGAAAATTAAAAATAGGGAGGAAAAACACTTCACTTAGCATAGTTTGACTAATTTGAGAAGATATAATGCATTTATTCACATTCAAGCTGTGATAACTGAAACTAAATTACAGCTTACCATTTGACATGGAAATGATTATATCAACTATACCTCTTTCTTGCATATAAAAGAGCTGTAACGGGACCAAAAAGCCTTGTTTGTGCCACAATCAGCCTGTCTCGATGAAATCCAGAATGATTAAATTCACGAACCTGAAAAAACGAATGCAATTAATCTCATGACATTAAGGAATGTTGCATGAGTTAGTTGAAAGGCAGCATATATCACCTGTATGCTTTCCATCATGGAATTGTGCATTTTTAGATGATTTAAAAGTTTCCAAAAAATCCTTAGCATTCTGTAACTCCTGCTTCTGCCTTTCCTTGTCCCATTTATGCTCAGCAGACAATATTTGAATTATGTGTGGCAATGCTCGTCCTGCAGCATCAGTATCAAGAAATGCAAGCCGAGACCTCCGAGCAATGAAATCAACAGCAGATTCACAATACTCGTGTCGGGCACAATATGCGACCTCCGCTTCTAGAAAAGGGTATCCATGAGCCAGCCGCTTCCCTAAATTCTCATTCTGAAAAATTAAATAAAGCAGAATAACAAGAATCATCAAGTGAGAACATATACTTCCCATCCATGATCTATGAAATGGACGACTAGCAAATGAGAATTTTATCATGTCTTGACCAGGTTCAGATCAGCCCAAATTCAGCAACCAATACTGCTTCTTTAACATGTAACTTAGGTATAAACTATGTAGGCTATGCGAAATGGAATTGTGCAAAAGAAAATTTGCCAGAGCCAATACCTAAATAGAATAATGGAAATAACAGTTTAAAAGTTCAAAAAAAAACACCAAGAGTAAAATCAATGCCTTTGAATGCCTACTTTAACTTTATATAGCAGCTACAAATTATCGTGCCAATACAAGTAGTCCATAAGATAAACAACAGTAAGTAGTTACAAGTTGACTTGCAGATACAATACAGATGGGGCAACAATGTGAATCCACTTGTCGAGAAAAACATAAGCATAACTAAACGCACGTAAAGACCAAAAGTATTAATTTTCTAGAGATACAGAGAGTATTTAGCCACATGTCAAATGACAAAAATGAATTATTGCCTTTCCTTTGTACAGAATAAGCGAGTCTATGTATACCAGCATGGACACCAGTGCAGGGCAAAGGCTCTCTTTCTATCACCTATATGATTTTCAATTCCATATTCAGAAACATGTATATCATGAATCCTAACTAGAAGTAAAAAAGGTCAAGATACAGAGTTGTGCTGGCACCAATACCACAAGTTTACATTGTTAAATCTGATGCTAAGATTAACAATTTCTAACATATAATCGTTGCAAACAGTTCTCCTTTAACTACTGAAGACATAGGGTACTGCTGAAGTTGTTTGGGGTAAAAGCAGTCTTGCAATGTTTTGAATTAGCATCAGGTCCGAAAATAAATCTAGAGAAAACCAATATCATGGGTAGGTTTTCGAGGTGGGGGTGGTGGATGCACTGGAGAGTGTCATGGGTTGTGGAATTACTCATTTACCTCTCTTACGTGGGCCTACCTGTAGGGGGTAACCCAAGGTCGAAAGCCTTTTGGAATCCTGTTATTGAGAGGGTGGACAAAAGACTGAACGCTTAGAGCAAGAATTACCGTTCCTTGGGGGTAGGTTAACCCTAATCAAATCTGCTTTGACCAACCCTCCAAGATATTAAATGCCCCTATTTGAGATGCCCAAGGGTGTACCAAGGGAATTGGAGAAGTTGCAAAGAAACTTTCTTTGGGATGGAAAGGGAGATGAGAAACGAATACATTTGATAAGGTGGGAGGAGGTTACTAACATCAAGGTGAAGGGGGGCTTGAGGATATACAACGTTAGGAATAGGGATCGGGCTTTACTTTGCAAATGGTTATGGAGATTTATGGCAGAAAAGGTAGCCTATGAAGAAAGGCTTTGGTGGCTAGGTATGGAGTGGATGAAAATGGAGGGTGGAAACTAGGAAATAGGGCTGCTAGGGAGGAGTTGGTGGTTGTGAGACCCATTGTTAGAATAGGAAATGGGGAGGGAAGAATAGGGTCAATTTTTAAGGAGGGGATTAGACAATGTTGCGAGAGCATTTTTCATTTGGATTTGATGTTATTGGACCTTTACATTATTTTTTTTAACTTAGCCTCGTTTTTTACTTTGTATTTTCTTTCCTTTTTAATATGAGGCAAAGTTGTCTTTTTTTTAATTATTGTAATGGGGGGCAATTTTGTCTTTTAATCTCTTTAGTTTCCTTAAAGCATTAGGAAACAACAAGGAGCCGCCGGCCCCTTGTTGTATTTTCGTTTAAAGGAAATTGTAAAGGGAGAGAAAGCATACATGATGGAATGAAAGAAAAGAAAAAAGGAAAAGCTATGCGCATGGTGTGATGGATTCTCCTTGAGGGTTTGGTGTGAAGCCAACATGTAAGTCTATTATGCTCTCTTCTTCTCTCTTCTTCTCTTTCCTTCTTCTCTTTGTTTTCTTTGGGCCTTTTGAAACCAAATCGATCTTATTGCTGCCGTTAGCGCACTAATTCCAAGCCTAGGCCATCGCCATCACCAAACAGCCAACCCTATTGTTGCCATTTCCATCCCAAAAGTCCCTTCCTACTGTCGTGTCCCTATTACAACCTCCTATTGCAACCTTAAACCTTCTTGACCCCTGTCCCATAGTCCCTACATTCATAATTCTCCCAAAACAGCCCCATTCAACCCTATTTTAAACCCAAACAGCCATTCCTTACTTAGGACAGCGTTGTACCATTGTTCTTTGAGTCCCAAATTCACCTATGCAATCCTCCTTTGGCCTATAACCTTTCAAACAACAGTGTAACATCTTAATGATATTAATTCAGCCCCATATTATTTCAAATTATGAATGGTTTGTCAATATTGACTGAACGAACTGTTACATCTTCATGGGACTGATTAGTTTGGCTCCTTTAGGGTCAGAATTACGACTTCAAGAGTATTAACTGTGATTTGGAATCTCAAATGAATGTTTAGAGTGGTGGATGTGTTTGGACATGTTGACTTGCCTTTAATTGCTTATTATGGTCTAGTTAATAATCTCAGTTTTATTGCATACATGTGTTCATATCATCATTTTAGATTAGCCTAGGTCAAGTAATCGTAGATTTGCTTAGATATTAATTTAGAATTTCTAGCCAACCCTGCGTTACTTCTGGTGGACAGAAGTAATAAGATATTGCTCTGTAAAGATAATTGAGTGGAGGAGAGGACCCTTGGATGTATTTCCTAGACTCTATAAAGCAGTGATGAACAAGGATGGGTCAGTGAGTGATTATTATAATGAGATCAGTGGTGCACCTCATTGGTCTCCTTGATTCAAGAGGACTTTTAAGGAGTTTTGTGGAGGTACATCTCGAGTCACGGTAAATTTTGTTGGGAGAGACATAGTTGTGTTTGGAGGAGGATAAATAGATTGGGTCAATGATCCTGAAGACAACCTACTCTAATGACCCAAACTCTACAAAACCATGCCATTTGGCATGGAATAATGAGAAGGTCCCAGGGTCCAAGTCTCTATGTGGGAGGCAATCAAAGGTAAAATATCGGTTAAATGCTCGTTGAAGAGAAAATGGCTCCTACAAGAGGGGACCTCGGCCTTATGCATCTTATGTGGTGAGGAGGAGGAATCGGTGGATCATCTAATGTGCAGGTGTCACTTTACAGGGGGCATGTGGCAATTGTTTCTTAATTTGATGGGATGTCATTGGTCTTAGATAGTAATGTGGGGGAGGTACTGGTAGAACGGGTGGGGGGACCTATGTAGGTGGGAGGGAAGTGACCTAGAAACTTATCCCACCAGTGATTTTTTTGGTCAATATGGAAGGAAAGGAATGGAAGAATTTTCGATGGGAAGTTGGGGAATGTTAGGGATGTCTTTGAGAAAGCCCAATGGAACCTTGTTTGTTGGTTCTCACTTAGTAAGAAATTCTCCAGTTGTTCCACATAGGATTTTTACCTATCTTGAGAAGGATGTATGATGGGGAGTAGAAGGAGCAGGAAATCCAAGGTGGAGTGGAAAAGGCCGGAGTTAGGTTTCTATATATTTAATGTTGATGGGGCAGCAAGGGGCAAGCCTAGCCCAGAGGGATAGGGAGCATTGTGCATGGCGATAGAGGTAGAAGATATTAACGTTTTCTGAATCCATAGGGGTCATGGAGTCAAATGAAGCAGAGGTGAGGGCGATTGGGAGAGCTTATCATTTGGTCAAAATATGGGAATGGCAACCTCATTGCCGAAGGTGACTCCATTAACGCCATTACCTGGGCTAGTGGCAGGAAGGATCCCCCTTGAAAACTGGTTAACATTGTCAGGGACATCAGGAGGCTGAGCAAGATTAGAAGCATCACCTTCACACATACGGCATGGTCTGCCAATAATATTACAAACCTTCTCGTTAAGGATGGAGTGCAGAGGATGCACCCATCATTGGAATTTTTCAATCTTTGAGCTTAGGGGGCAGGGTGTATGGAGTTCATGGTGTTCTTTCAGCTGGTCTTTTTATTTCTTATCTTGGAGATCTATGCTTATTAGTTTATAGGCTATCTAGCTCACAGTAATGGTACAACAGCCTTGTATATACAAGGCTGTTGTTGTAATTGTTCCTTACATATTTAATGAAATCCTTATTGTCTCTGTTTCAAAAAAAAAAAAGGTACTACAGAAGTTACAACCAAAGAAAAATATGGACCTGAACACAGCATCAGATTTCAAGATTTTCATAATTTATAAAATTGAATAACCAATTTGGAGTCATTTCTATCAATTTGTATGCAGATTTTATTCCACTATATAGACCCACCTCAGTGACATATTGTCATACCAACTGTAAGTGCGTTCCACCTTGGTCAAACATATTTTTTATTTTTTGAGAGTCAGAAGCATTGATACATCTAATTCAACATCATAAAATTTTGTTAAGCCCCAAGAAATCCACTAGTATATCCATGCTTTATTACCATATGAAGGTCATCAATGGATGTATATTTTTGTGCACATGTAGTTACACAACTGCTGCTCCAAGGATTCACATGAAAAGATCAGGTAAAGACCAATCACTTTTATCCATCATTGCAAGTTGAAGGATATAAGGCACGCCTCTTAACCTAACCTGCCTGACCAACTCAAAAGGTCATCCACCTTGATCAAAGATTTACTTTCAATTGTTCACCAACATGGATCGTCCAACCAAAAAAAATGCATCATTGCACAACTTCTTAGCTGTCGGATGAATTAACTTCATAAGCTGAAAATAGATGATCTAATTTTCTCTTTAAAGGAGATTCTCAGTCAATAGTGAGGACAACTGCAGAAGACTAATTTATCTTAGCAGGACCAGCAGACGAGCAATCTCGATCGGTGATGACCCTCAATTAAAATTATTAGTTTGCACTCAATAGAAGGCCGCCAATGGGTTAATTCTGTACAGTAGGCCACCCAATGAATGGTTCCAATGGATACAAACAACTGATCATGACACTCCACATCTAATGTGCAGCAAAAGCCAATTATATAGAAGATTAAGATCACTTAGCCAGTCCACACCATTGAAATGAAACCACCAAAGAAGAAGCAGGACATGTAAATCCTCCACATAACAACAAAGGCTCTATACCACATTGAAGTCAGTTAACTGTGGTGAAGAATCACTTTGACAAAAGGTGTTTTTTTTTTCAAATGGTAACTGATATAACATTAAATACAAGCACCAGAGATGCAAAGGAAACTGTACAAAGCAAAGAAGAAAAAAACCCCTCTACCCCATACACCCAATACCCCAAGCATCCAAAAAGGAGAAAGCTCTAAGCTAAAGAAGCCCAATACACTCTTTCCAGGCTTACAGAATGGTTGTCATTGATACATGCTGATAATCTACAGAGAAGACACCCATGATTTGGCCAAAATCTAGTTGGAAACACGATGTGGGGTTTCTACATAGTCTTGAATACCCTATTATTTCACTCCCACCAAATGCAGGGGTGGCGAAAAGGTCAAGGCGCCACAACACTGAGCATTTTGAGGAAACATTGTAGAGGTTCCACCAAAGGAAAGTTGAGTTATCAAAGAGAGCATAAACGACTAGTACCGAAACAGTCCAAGATAGCACTCTAGATAGTGGTCAAGAGAAATGAATCAGGAGATGATCTGCATCTTCAGAAGTCTAGAGACAAAAAGGTAAGTGCTTACCATACTCTTCTTCTCCTATGCAAATTGTTGTAGGTTAGAATTTTCCCCAGTCCAGTGTTCCAAAGGAAACTGATGGCATGAGGTGGGGCTTTAGAGGACCAGATGGATGGATCCATTATCGGGGTAAAGGAACATTGGTTGTTCCACTCATAGAAAGACTTAACCAAAAAAACACTAGAAGAATCAAGCTATCAAAGCAAGGAGTCGTCCTCCAAGGCACGAATTCGAGCAAAAGGTGTGAGAGACTATCCACCTCATCATCAAACAGGTTCCGGCGGAGCAAAAATTCCACACAATCAGGTCGCCAACCAAAGAGTAGAAATCGAAGATGAGACCATCGAGTGAGGGAGAAAGGCGGTTGAGGGAAGGGGATTGGGTAGCTAATGAGGTGGAGTCACTCCAAGTAGGGCTGAAATTCGGGTCGGGTCGGGTCGGGTCGGGTTTCAATAAACCCAACCCAACCCATGTCAAAAATTTTGAACCCAACCCAACAAGACCCGACCTGAATTGATGACCAGAGTTACTCAACCCGAGTGTTGTTTTATAACTTAATGCACTCGGGTCGGGTCAGGTTGCTTTTAAATTTCTCAACTCGACGCAACCCGAGATATACAAAAACATAACCCAAATCCATTGATTTCTAAGGTCGGGTCATGCAGGTTGGGTTAAAACCTAACCCAAGTTTCACCCCTAACTCCAAGTATATGTCAAAAAATTAACTCGATCGTCGTGCACCATCTTAAACCGAATGCCTTGCTTGAATTTGTCTACACAAGCACAAATGGCCTTCCACATACCTGATGCTCTAGGATGAGCAGGGTTGATGTCCCAACCGCAATTACCAAGCGTGTACCTAGAGATAAGAAGGGACTTCCATTGGGCTTCCTCATCAGAGTCGATCCTCCACAACCATTTAGAAAGAACAGGAACATTGTCATCCCTTATGGGCCGATCACCAAAACCTCTGACTTCGATGGGAAGACAAACTTGATGCCAAATGTGGTCCTTCTTCTCCTCCTCCTGATAGCCATGTTTCTTTGATGGAAGTTTTGATACCCTTCCTGGGCTTTGGGACAGCTGATTGGAATGATATGAGTTTTGTTGAATTTGGAAATGGGTCTTATGAGGGCCATATCTCAGCTTCCATTTCTTGGAAGGAGTTTCAACTTTACTTTGGGAGAAAGAGAAAACAGTTTGTGAGAAAGAGCAAGCGAGCGAGAGAGGGAGGGAGAGAGAGAGAGAGAGAGAGTTGTGTGGTTTTTAAATCATAGAGATTTGATGGGTTATGAGATTACACGGAATGGAAGACCTTTAAAGGTTATAAAGAATTTGGACCGAGAAACCTAATGGACTCTTTTCAAGTAAAAGAGTCTACTCATTCCTCTAACCCAATTCAACAAACCATTTCCCTTTGCAATCGATTCAACATTGGCTCCTCATTGTGGTCAAGGTTTTTTCATTTTGTTTATTTTCGAACTGCCACCTCTCTACATGGATTACCTGAAATTCAAGACTCCTTAAACCAAAAAAAAAAAGAAACTCCACGGGCAAGGCATACTTGTGATTGAAGGGGACTCCGCAAATGCAATAAAATGGGCTTTGGGACAAAGGTATCCCCCTTGGAAAATGATCACTGCGGTTAGGGAGATTAGAGCGTTGGTGACAGGGCTTGATGTTTCCTTTGTTCATATTAGCCATACAGAGTTGATAATGGCTTTTCAGGACTCTTCTTCCTTTGATTTTTTAGGACGCTTTTCTCATTGCATTGTGGATTGAGGGATTGTTGGATAACAGCTCTTATTTGTACCTTTTGTTTTCTTTGTATTGTTTTTAACTCTTTTTGTTTTTGTCAGGTGTATTGCTTTTAGACCTTTTTGCTCTTGTACTCTTTTTTTTAATGAAATATTTTTGTTACCCCTCGAAAAAAGGGATAAAAGAGGATTATATTAAAAAGGGAAAGAAAGAAGTAAAACACTTCTATCTTGGAAAAAAAGACAAAAGGAAAAATGAATTGTAGTCACATCAAAGAAATATAGGCTCCTAAACCAAGGAAAATTGTCTACATCTTCATTTGTTTTTTTTTCAAAGGTAACAAGGTGAAAAATATAATAATAATGAAAAGATTACAAAAGATGGATCTAAGAGACTTAAAACCAAAAAAGAAAAGAAAAAACTAAAGTACATACAAACACAAGAAACACGAAATGCCAAGATTACAAAAGACCAAAAAGTGAAGGTCACATCCCTTAGCTCATAGTAACAAACCTCATCCTAGACCCGTCCACTCCCCACTTTGCTAGGTAATCAGCGGCTCTGTTTTCTGATCCCCTAAACATCAAGAAAGAGACATCCTTCTCATGGCATAGTGTTCCAATTTCCCTGGCTACTAACGCCAGTTTCCATGGAAGCCACTTAGATCCTTTAGCCCATTTGATCACATTCACCGAATCACCCTCAATGACTAACTTTCCATATCCAAAACCCTCCCACAATATCAAAGCTCTCCTAATGCCTAAAAGGTCAGCTTCGTTTGTTTCCCTTATGGCCACTAATTCTGAGAAAACTAAAGATGAAGACCCTAAAGAATCGCACAAACCCCTCCTATCCCCGCTTCTCATGGTTTCTTTAGAGGCCCCATCTACATTGAATTTGCGCATGAGGAGACCACCTTTCCTTCTTAATCTCCTTTCAATTTCTACCCATAACACAACCCTCCCAGGACCTATAAAAGCCTAACATCTTGAGTCCCTTAAAATCTTTGCTAGCTACAAGCGAGGCACACAATCTCCATTTAGCCGACTAGGAAATGTCCTCTACCTCTACAGTCCTATTCTCAAAGATTTTTGTGTTCCTTTCCTTCCAAACTGACCAAAGTATAGTTGCTGGTATGGTGTACCAGGCAGCTCTCGCCTTTGATCCAATCCTCAAAACTACCCAAGTCTGCATCATATCTATGAAAGAGTTGTGGAAGACCCATGAAACTCCCATCAAAGAGGCAAATCTAGACCATATGGTCTAACAAACTCACAACTTCTGAGTAAATGATCCATGTTCTCCTCCTGGAGACCACAAAGAGTGCATGACAAAACAATCCTTTTATGACAAAATACGTCTTTTGTTTTCCTCTCTAGAAAGAATTTGTTACTGAGTGTGCACCATACAAATGCATGAACCCTTGGCAGTGCTACTCCTGCCCATGCAGCAACGCAAGGAGGGTGTACATTGGTCTCATCTTTTAATGCTAAGTTCAACCCTACTTTGATAGTGTAGAGGCTAGAAGACTCCCCGATTCAAATACGTCCATCCTCCTCTTCCCTAAATATTTGTACGTTCCATAGCAAAGCCCTAAGCTCATCCAGACTCACAAGCTCAAGTCCCTTAGGTTTCTCCCAAAGTCAAACGCCCATCTAGTGACTCCCTCCTCCAGCAAGTAGTAATCTTCTACCTTTGCTTGCTTAATCCCTTACAGGTCAAGACAATCGGGGAAAAACTTCTTCCAAGGGTCTATCTCCTACCCATAAATCGGACCAAAAGTATGTTCTATCCCCCTTTCTAATGAGTACTCTCTGTTTTTCTTTAAAGAGTGTACCCACTTTGCCTTTACCTTTGCCTATACGCCACTAAGCTTTCAAAAGAGAGGAACCACTTACCTTTCAAAAAAAAAAAGAGGAACCACTTCTTTCCACCTTATCTAACAAACTCCAATCTCCCTCATTCTCTACCCCCTACCAAGTCACAAATACTTTCCTCCACAATGCCTCGCTTTCTCTCTCAAACCTCCAACTCCATTTACACAGAAGTGCATGGTTTCCCAAACCTAAAGGTGTTACACCTAGGCCCCCTTTGGACTTGGGTTTAACAACCTCTGACCATCCCACGAGGTGCACTTTCCTTCTATCGTTTTGTTGCCCCATAGGAAGTTTCTAAATATTGTTTGAGCCGATTAATGATCCGCTTAGGCATTTCAAAGATTGGCATATAGTATAAGCGAAAATTTGCCAAGGTTTACTTGATGAGGGTAAGTCTTCCTCCAACAGATAGGTAATTTTTCCCCCATCCGGCTAATCTCTTTTCTACCATCTCCTTCACAGGTGCCCAAAAACTTTTCCGCTTCACGTTGCCCCCAATAGGCACGCCAAGATATTTAAAGGCCAGTCTGTGAACTCCACATCCCAAGTCATCCACTAAACTAGTGAGTGTGCTTTCCTCCACATCAATTCCTATGAGGGTTCTCTTCACCAAGTTAATTCTAAGCCCAGAAGCCAATTCAAAACACCTAAGAACTGCCTTACACCCTCAAGCTTCATCCCTCGAGGCATCGCAAAAGAATGGAGTATCATCTGCAAATTGTAGATGAGTAACTATTGATCCCCCTTCCATAACGGTCCAAAGAAGCTAGAAGTTTGCAATATCTAAGTAAAGCCTTCACCTCTAGCTCATTACCATCGATGCCCACTACAAGCTTTGGTAAGGTCACCAATTTCTCCCCAAAAATTGGTACAAATATAACTAATATTCAAAATACAACTTCACCTAAATAGGAGGAGGATACCATCGAGGAAAAATTCTCTAAAAAGGTAACTGAGAGTATTTGCCTCTTTAAGACAAAGCAAACATCAACCAAAACATGATTGTGTAAGTGCTCAACAGCCCATATATCCAAGAGAATGCTAAAACCCTTAGGGGTGCAACAACTCTCCAACCAATCTAGGTGAAGTGTAAGAGAAACTTGTTGAAACTCTTTTTAAGAAAAAAAGATTCTTGAACTGTTTTTTTTTTAATGATAAAAGATTCTTTGATTGTTAGGCTCGCAAGTTAATGAACCACAAAAATCCCTCAACAAAAAGAGTTGTGCAAGAGAGAAACAAGAGAAAGTAACCAGTCCCCTTCTTCATTAGTCAAGTTCCTACAAACAGTGCTGTCCAAACCAAAGAATCTCCTAATCTTGATACACATACTACAACTTTACAACTCTTGCAGAGAACTATATTATATAAAAGAGGGAAGTGCACTCTAAAAGGGAATTGCCAAGCCAAGTATCAAACCAGAAGAGAATACAAAAACCATTTCCCACTTGATCCAAGACTCAAATCCAGGACTTCTGCAACTCCTAATGCTTGTGGTCTCCTATGCAGCTTTAATGAGGAAAAAGTTTACCACATATTGTAGCATTTTTATCTCCAGACCGGCATGTCTCCTTCAAATAGCATTTCCTTCTAAGAGAAACCCTCTTTCCACTCCCTAATGGATGGGTGGGCGAGTAGGCCTCTCAACAAGAAGGATCAGATAATGTGGATATTAGTGTGTCCAGCCATTGCTTAAAGCATTTGAAAAGAAAGGCATGGGAGAGTTTCCAGGAAAAACATCTTTAAGATCATTCCTTTTTGGTAAAAGTCTCCCCAATGATGATGCACACATGCACCCGCTCGCCCGGTCACACACACAAATAAAATGCGTAGGAGAAAATGAACAAATAAATCTAGATGGAATTACGAAAGAAGAATAAAAAATATCACAGAACACTTGACAAGTCATTCTGGCTAGATGGGTATTAATATGGGAAAGCAAGATAGGATTACAGAAAGGTAAGCACATCAAGAATCAGACAGGGAGAAATGGCATTTCTTAAATTTACTTTTCCTATGAATTTTTAGGAGATCTTTGGTGTCAGTTGCCTAGAAAATGAAAAAAATAAAAAAAAGCTGGAAAAAGAGAGAATTTCAATGGTGTGTCCAACATAAACCCGGCACTATTCTCTCAATTATGCTGGACAAAGTCTGAATTATGAAATATGATGACAGAAGACTTTTAAAATTTTGAAAATATGTTGGATCACCAAACAAAAAAGAGTGGCCAACAAAATGATGTATAAAATAAAAAATAAAATAAAGGCAAAGCAACATGAATATATGCCATAACATGAAACAAAAATTAAACCTTCAGCAAAAATGGAACGAATCATCTGATAATTGGGGACCTACCTTGGTGTTGAACACGCCCTTACAACACGATACATATATGCATCAACAGGTTCAGAAAGATCTCAAATAACTTGCAAACATTAAATTATATATATTTAACATCCTTGAAAGTCTTGCAAACATGTATTGTACGGCATCCTATATTTTTCCTTTTTTTTAAATATTTCTTTTAACTCGGGTAAAGAAAGAAGAAGAAAAGGAAGAAGAACAATCAAATGATACATACATCTCATCTGAGTAAAATTATATACAGAATGCAAAAAATATTTTTAATTTATGTAGTCATACGACTCATTGTCTACATTTTCAACAGAATCTTCCAGATCAACAACTGAAAAATAAAAAATGGCAGAAATAAGCATGCCCTGCGTTCTGACTAATCTTGGGTTGTAAGAGAAATTGCAAGAACAAAATTCAGCTTGTATCATTTTTAGCATGCATGCTGATAAAATATTCTTGATCCTATGTGAGTCACAACCAATTAATGCACAGACACACACACAATCAGGAAGCTGTCAGCCTATCAAAATCAATAATTATCTGACATGAGATGCATCCTCAAGATGAAAATGGATTAACTTCTTAGGTTGTGATTATCTCAGTAAATGACCATACTACAGATTAGGACAAGAGCTTGTAGAATAGTTGGCAATTCTCAAAAATATGAAGGTTCTAGATTCAAGTCATATTACACATTTCAAAAATAAATAAATAGATGATTTTTCAGGTGGTGACAGATGACCTAATCAACAAGCTAGAAGGGAAAAAGAGATTTAACCTGAGCTATCTTAGCCACTCGTTCAGCTAAGATGCCATAGGCATGTGCAAGATGCTTTGCTGTAGCGCTATCCATTACACCTGGAACAATTTTCCCACTATGTGTCTTCTTCATACGTATATACTGCTGAGCAAGCACAGTGAAGGATGAGGGATTCCACCCTTCTCCACCAATGATACGCAGATTGCTAGTTACACAACCATTAGATGGATTCAGCTTTCCAGACTCTATAGCTGCATTGACTGCATCTTCTGCCATGCTGGAAGTGATCATAGAAAGTCTATTCAAGTAGATGAGGAGCATGAGTGAAGAATTCAAGCATGAAAAGGCCCTTAAGTAAAAGGTTTAAAATTAAAACCACAGGTAGAGAAAATACTTTTGCTACTGACAAAACTTTGCAAGGGGAACAATAAAGTTATGGAAATGGAGACATTTCATATCTTTCAAAAAAAAAAATTGGAGACGTTTCATGAAGGGAGGGGGGACAAAGGAAATCTCCTGTATGAATGAATATTTTAGGTGCAGTTTGAAAAATAACATCCTTCAATGAGTCAACAAAGGAAATCGTAGTCACTATATCATCATCATCAACCATTTTCCCATCTATCTAGAATTGGCCTTTTGCATTCTACATTTCCATTCAAGGAAAACATTAATTGTTATCTAGAAAAAAGGTCAAGAAAATATATGATAGATATTTGTCAAATATAACTTGCCAATTAATCAGGTATCACAAATTGACACTTCAGTTTCATAGATAATCCACTAAAGAAAAGTTTACCTCCGATAGGTAGTCCACTTCCCACCAGTAATTGTAATCAAGCCAGGGTAATCTTCACATACAACATGATCCCTAGAAATGCTTTCAGTGTTCTTAACTGATGGATCCATAGCCAGTGGACGAATACCACTCCAAGCAGAAAGAACATCTGTTCGTCGTACCTGATATTTTTTAAACAAAAATAATCAGATGCCACTAGTGGAGCCAGTTTACAGGATTCCTAATCACAGTCGATCCATTCGCTTCGTTCATCTACTTCTCAGATGATCCAGTTCCAAATTAATGAAAATCTTACAGCAAAATACATCAAACGAATTTTCATCCAATGGACTTTTTGACACAACCACTTCAGATTTCTAAACAGGATAAAGATAAAGTATGAAAACGTGTCAAGATTATCAACTTTCAGAATTGAAAGAACACAATGCATGGTTATTTTCTTCAAAAAAAAAAGGTTGTGGTCGTTTCAATGCATAAAAAGAGTAAAGGAGAATGATACAGGTGGACACCAAACAACCAAAATGAAAAGGATCCATCATAACATTCAGCTCAAAAATGTGTGAGAAAAAACAAAATCATTGTGATAGTTGCCTCCCTAGCCAGTTGTGATCACACTATGCCATTAGATGGTCATGAAACAAGTCAAAATCACAAAATAAGTTCTCTACAATGAATATAGCGACAAATATGAGAATGTCCGAATGGACATTTGAGTTTATTTTTTTAACGGTGGCTTTGATTAATCAACAAAAGTTCACAACCATGGCATATAAAAGAATCAATGCAAGCATACTGAGAATCACAAAAGAACAACAAAAGGATCCTACCTTCCACTGGCTGTGCATTTCACATGACGAAAGTTTTGGAGGACTATTTCTTCCAATAGTCATTAGAACTATATGTATAGGAAAGTGTGTACATATTTCAAAGTCGTTAGAAACGTTATAATTGTATAGTTGACTTTCCCTCAAAATATAGTGTGAAAACCATGGGACGAATGCACATCACAGTAAATTATCAAACTACCTTCACATAAGTTGAATAATTCCATGCATTGAAGGGAAAAATAAATAATAACTAAGCTATAGACAGGAAGAATACACACCTTGACATTAAGGTAATCACAAATAGAATCCAGTATAAATTGTATCTCATCTTCATGTGGCTCTGGAAGTGAGGTTATCGTAGTGCTCGAGTCTGTAGTTCCTGCAATTGTTCTTCCAAGCCAAGGAAGCATGAAAGCAACACGGCCATCCTTTGTCTTAGGAACAATTAATCCCATTCCCTCAGGAGAATAATAATCTGGAAGAATTATGTGTACACCACTGCTAGGAGAGATCATAAGTGGTGCATTTTTGTCAGCCATTTTCCTCACAGAATCACAAAATGGCCCAGCAGCATTAACAATCACTTTTGCATATGTATCGAACTCTTTGCCTGATGCATTTTGACAAAGTAAGGATCATGAAAAATAAGAGAAAAATGTTTTAGTGGCTTTGGCAATACGAGGCATCAAATAGGCAGTTGGCCCATGGAAAACAATTTGGCTACTACAAATATCCAATTATAGGAGGAGGATCATTTATGAATGTTCATGATCTCTTTCAGATGGCAAAGTGGAGACTTAGTGTGTGGCTCCTTTCCAGGAAAGTTTAAGGGTCTCCAACCATTGGATCTTTTTTGTCTTAGGAAGGTTGTATGAGCAATTCTAGGTGGAAAGGGAGTCAAAGGAGAGCTGGGTTCCACCAGATCGGGGTGTTATAAAGTTTAATGTGGATGATGCTGTAAGGGGAAAACCAGGGCCGGCAGGAATAGGAGGAGTACTGAGGAATCATGAGGGTCGAACAACGATCATATTTAATGAGTCGGTTGGTATTAGAGATTAGAATAAGGCCAAAATTCTTAGCATTAGGAGAGCTTTGGCTATTTGGAAACTCCACAGGTAAAGTAGACTTGTGATTGAAGGGGGCTCGGCAAATGCAATAAAATGAGCTTTGGGACAAAGGCATCCTCTTTGGAAAATGATTACTACAGTTAGGGAGATTAGAGCTTTGGTGACATGGCTTGATGTATCTTTCGTTCAAATCAGTCGTATAGCTAATGGTATAGCAGACTACTTTGCTAAGCTAGGATTTAATAACGGCTTCTCAGGAGTCTTGTTTCTTTGACTTTTGAGGACATCTATTTGATTGCATGAAGGGTTGAGAGGGTGTTGGACAAAAGCTATGTTTTTGTATTTATGTTTTTTTATGTTCTTTTCTTCCTTTTTGCTTTCTTTTGGGTCTACTGCTTTTAGACCTTTTTGTTGATCTTGTACTCTCTTATGAATGAAATTTCTTTGTTATTGCTCAAAAAAAATATATATATATATCCAATAATAGGTGCCAACACATGATAGATTAAATAGTTTTGGTTACAATGATGATGGTGGTAGTGATGTAGCAATACAAACATTCAATGGTGGCAACTGTTGAATATGAGGGAGCAAAGTGAACTTGGTTGTTAAAACAAGCCAACCAATTCAACAAATCATTAAAGATATTTTCCATTACCTAATAAATGACACTCACATTGGTTGGTGTGGTTGGAATGGACCATTTAGGTTGACCAAGCAATAATCTAAATTCATCTTTCATCTAAAGTTGTGGCATTAGAACAAGTGAAATGTGTAGAGACTGGATACAGTAACTTATAGTGAAAAATAATAGATGCATAGAAGTGAAAATATCACTTCTGAATGGATGCAAAGACTAAATAGAAACAAACTCAAATGCGCAAAACCTAATACATGAATATCATATTCATTTTTTCATTATAATAAATATAAAGAGATAATTTTTCCCTTTTTCTACATCATAAATATAAAGCAATTGTTAATATAAACTAGCGTGTATTTTGTCCCTGTTAGAAGAAAAATAGGAGAAAGGGAGGAAATAATGGAAGAGAAGGGAAAAAGGGGGAGATGAATTCTCTGTTTTGTATTTCTTGTATTTAATCAAAAGAGGAAACACATACATATGGAATACAGAAAGTCAATCAAGGAGAGCAAAAAAGAAGAAGAAGATCGGTTACAATCAATGGTATCTAAAGGTCAAATGCAAATGTAAAATGTGAAATTACTACAATATTTACAACAGTCCCTTTCAAGCTATATGAGATATTAATCTTAGCCCTTAATCTAAGCACAAAACTGTAAACAATGTGGAAAACAATTCACAAGGGAAACCAAAGAGCAAAGTTTTTTTTGCAGAAGATATGAAACCCCTCAAATAATTTTCTGGGAAAAGGGTGGTGGTGAATTTATAAGAAAGGAAAGAAAACTAAAGACATAACAAAGGCAAAGCCAAAGAAAGAATGGCAGGCCGGGTCGAGAATTTCGGGTCAACGGGTCGGGTCGGGTCGAGAAGATAAAAACCCGCATGAAATTTGGGTCGAGTCGGGTCGGGTCGGGTTGAGGATTTTACAAGTTAACCCGACCCGACCCGACTCGACCGGGCTAAAATGGGTTCAAAATGTGGGTCGGGTCAGAATTCGGGTTAGAATTCAGGTCGGGTCTTGTTGTGCAGTTCGGGTCGTGAATTCGGGTCGGATTCCAAATATATCAACTCGGTTCAGGTTGGATTTTAAGGAACCCAACCCGCCCGACCCGAGTTGCAGCCCTATTTAAGATAAACAAGATCAACAGTGAAAAATGTTATTCCAACCCCCTTTGTGTTGGTGAGTAAACTCCAAATAGTCCTCATAAGAGTATTGACAAAGTGCAACAAAGCTATCAGCAAGATCAATAATCTCGTCAAGAACATTCACCAACCTTTATAGGTTAGAACACCTTTTAGAAGAACAAAATTATCGCATACTGATGCAGGCTTGGTAGGATAAGAGACCTACCCAATTGCTAAAGCGGAAGCACTAACACAATCAACGTAATTTAACACAACCCGTTGATATTAAGCAGTAAAATCCAACTCCTTAAGTAATGGAATTAATTGAATCAATTAATTTTAAACACACTCATTCTTGGGTTTTCAAAGAATCAATAACTTTATCAAACCTTAAACCAAACGAACCAAAATCAAGAACTAAAATGAGATCACTCACTCTTGAATAATTCACGTTAAAATGAGATTCAATTTTAATAAAATCAACGTCAAGTAGGATTTTAGAAAAAACTGAATTTAATAGAAATAAATTTGACAAAGTGGTTTTCAGTAAGTTCCAAAACGCTAATAAAATAAACTGGAATTTTAAAAGCTTCAATTCGGTTTAAGAACAAAGTTTATTAAAAGAGATTTAATCCTTTCATCAATCCAAAATACTGTTTTAAAAATTGGGTGAGGTTTTTAATGAAACCAATCTCAAAGCAGAATTGAAAAAAACTGATTTTTATCTTAAATCAGTTTAAAGAAAACACTCCTTCAAAAACAAACCCACACGTTCAGACTCGACGTGTATTCGGGTTTCACGATAAATCAATATGACTCAATTAATTAAACCATCAGCAACTTCGCTGAGCCTCGGATTTAATTAATTACAGAACCTTGATTCAATTAACCCCAAACACTTAAGAAAGTTAAGAACTACCTGGTTCTGACGAGGGAATTTCAGTCTGTCCTCAAAATGCCTCAACTCGGTGAGAATCAACAAGCACTAAGCTTGGCTCGGCTGCAACCTCGGTTGTCTTAGGCCTCAATCGAATTTTCCAACGGAAAATTAAAAAAAAACACTTAATTTCATAATCCAAGTCTGCCATGATCGGCTGATTACATGGGAATTTATAGAAAAAAGAAATATAAACAAGGAAACTAATGGGAGCCGACCCTTCCCATACATGCCAAATTTGAAACTTATTCTAATCCGAGACCTACTGCTATTAAAACATATCTTCTAAATAAAGCACATGACCTAAGTTTGAAATAAATCTAAAACTACTAATAAGGAACCGATCCTACCTAATTAGCTACTACCACCGGACTAATAAAAGAAATACTAAATTAAATAGGACTCTCCATCATTGGCTCCTTATTGCTTGCCAATTCATGTTGGCCCACTATGGAGAATCATGCTTTAAGTTGGACCTCTAGGCCTGATATGTTGGCCAAGGCTTGATGAACTTGGACTTGGCTGAATTGCATTATTGAATTAAAGCCCACAATCCATCTTTAAATTTCCACTCGGATACCCACCTGGATCGAAGATATAATTTTCATCATTTGACTCGAAGCCCGGACCTGTCAAATTGCTTGTGCACCCACCTGGGTCAAAATTAAAATTTTGATCACGACCAAAGATGTCCGCATCACATACTGGCAGTTTCCTTCCACACTTGTCATCATGAAATTCATTGAATCCATTTATCTGGTCTCACATTTCTTAGTTCTACTTCATTCAACCCTATCAAAAACCATGTTCTCATCACTCCATAAGTTATTATGTGCTCCTCCTTTCACCACAGGAGTACAAATTTCACAGTTGCTTTATGCAATCCAATCAACATGGCCCACACCTCATTGATGATTTCCTTGCATTACCAAAAAAGCAATATCAATTTATGATATGAATGAGAAGAAGTCCCCCTACCTGAATTCCTGATCATGCTAACATCAAAGTTAGATATTTTAGTGATGATACACAGGCATCAGATTCATGGAAGTGATGGAACAAATGCAAGATCCTCCTAATATGCAATCAATCTTTAGTAAAGCATTGATTGATGTAATTGAGAATATGGGATTTTTATTCATCTTTTACTGATAATTTATTGAAATTTACTCCTAAGGAGGAAATAATATAGCTATATATTTGTTCTCTCTCTCTCTCTCAATCTCTATCATTAACATTTCCAAATTAAACATGTTTATAAGTCGACTTAATCAAGTATTACTGAACTTTTTTATCCGGTCAGTCCTCCCTAATGCCATTGACTTCATTTATGGTATTTAACTTCTTAAAAGATGGAAGCATAGGGCGTTAAATAGTCACAAACTCAACGTTTTTCATCCTTTTTTAGCTTTGGTACAATTGTTAGAATATTAAACACAGAAGTAAAATGCAAATATCCCAGAAAAGTGATTCAAAGCAAATAGATTACTTATATGCACCCTGTAAGTAGTAATTCAAGAATAAAGCTGCAATTATGGAGATAAAAGAGAACGAGATAAGAGAGTGGTAAAGCATATCATGGTATAAAATCATAGTGAAGATGTGATAGGTTACCTGACAAATTGTCTCGAATGCGTGCACCAACTACCCTTCCACTAGCCTCATCCTTAATAAATGAAATCACCTCTGCATGATTAAGCACAGCTGCACCAACCAATGCAGCAGTGCAAGCCAATCCAACATTGAGTCGAGAATCATTCATCTGCCCATCATAATACACCACTGTACCTTTCAGACTTCTACCATGACCCTGTCTTGCAAGAGTGGGGAAAAGTTCCACAGATTCTTCTGCAGAATAATATCGAGACAAATGCAGCATCTGTCGACCCGCAACCAAATCATACATCTTTAACCCCATCCAATAATAGACTACTTCAAACCAATCAAAACAAGGTGTCATGCAAGGCAAGGCATGGCATAAATGTGGAGCATTCTCAATAACGTTCTTTCGTTCCGCAAGAGCATGAAAAACAAGTTTCAGCTGGCCATAATCAATGTTAAAAAAAGCTTTCTCCAAGTAGCGAACCCCTATAAAAGCAACAACAGATATTGGATTATGTTGAGAGTTTGATAAAAAAAAAAAAAATCAAATTTCTATTAAAATCTTGGGTCTATGTTTTTTTTTAATTTAGAAATTCAAAAAAGATAGAGAGAGAGGGGGGTAATGTGAGTGCCTCCATGGATCAACTTGGTGGATCGAGAGGAAGTGCCAGAGGAGAAGTCCTCCCTCTCGACAAGCCCAGTGCGAAGGCCACGGGTAGCAGCGTCAAGGGCGACACCGCAGCCAGTGGCACCACCGCCAACGACGAGGATGTCAAAGGGATTGAGGGGGCTAGAGGCCATTAGAGCCGACTGCTGGAGATTCCTGGATGGAACGGTTGCATTCGGATCAGCTATCCTCATTCGGATGCTCTCCAGGCTTCTGAGCACCTGCCCGTCGCTCTCGGACACAGCGAAAATTGGGTGGTAGTGATAGTCGGGCAAGGCCGATACTCCTGCCTCCACTGCGGCAGCAGCGGCGACTATGGCCCCTAATCTTTTCAATCTCGAACCACCGGACGCAGCCATGCCTTTCTCTTTCTGCTTTGACCCCCACAAACAATTACAAAGGAGAGAGACAGTAAGAAGTGAGGATTGAGAATCTATTGTTTCTATTTTTCAAATATTTTATTGAAAATTTATTCTATTCCATTTAGTTCAGAGTCAGGAGAAGAGACCTGCGGTCGAAATCGGGCGTTTGGGACCCAAAATTATAAAAGCACCATCTACGTTTGGAATGGAAAAGAAAATCAATAGATGGCGGTGAAAGTGCAGAATTGGAAGGAATCACGTTCACGCCACGTGTACTTTTTACTTTTTCCTCTCAGCACCTCGCCAGATCAACACGACGGAAGAGACGAAGACGAGATACAGGGACACTTTATTATATTAAAATAAAGTTAAATATAATAGTAATATTTAACTATTGGGCTTACTTGAATTTAATTGAATTGTAAGTAGTGTATATAAAATAAATATATCAAATATAAATTCACTTGTAGAATATTAAAAAAATTATGAGAGGAAAACAATTCAAAAATGAATTTTTTCTTCTTCAGAAACAGGCGAAATTGAAGAGAAGAAAACAGGTGGGCTTAGAGGGGAGAGGGGAGATGAAGAGTGAGAAATTGAGTCACGTCACGTCTCTGTGTCTGTTCATTTATGAGCCCATATAACGAGTTTTGAGTAATGAGTTTTGAGTATTGATGTTCACAGTGTAGCTGTCGTATCAGTGAGTGAGTTCACGGACAGAGGATTTGGTCCACTCGGTGGGTCACTTGCTTTGCTTTTGCCCTGTTTAAAAATATGGTCAACTCAAACTCCATGCAGTAGAACATGACCTCTAGCCCTTTCATTTCAACTTGCAGCGAAATTTTCATTTTTTTTTAATTGATATCGTTCATTAAGTATTGGTAATGCGTTCTATATATGTATATATTTGATAAATAGTATATCAATAGAAATAAAATAAAAATTTTAGTTCATTCCATATTTTCTAATAAATTTTATCTGTAATAAAATAGCTGGCTATACTTTAATTGTCTTTGCTTATTTATTTTTTTAATATAATAAAGCTATTTCAAACTTTTACTTATATAAACAAACCAATTTAGATGAAAATTGTGTTATATATAGAGCTGTAAACATAAATTATAGTTTCAAAATTTTCTATACAAGTTGTAAAAAATACTTTTATTCAATAATATTTTATGAAAGTCAGAAATAGTGTGTGTGACAGTTGCGATATTACAACTTACGGTATTCTGAAAATGAGAAAGTGAGAGAAAATCTAATGTTAAAATCTTAAAAAAATAATTAATAGATTCAAATTCTGAAGTTTGGTAAAAACTTAATATTTTGACATATTGAGAATTTTAAATAAACAATGGATGGCAATTGAAAAAAGGAATTGATTCATGCACTTGTACATTTTCTTAAACGGATATCCATTAATGTAATTTTGAAAACGTTCTTATTTTTATCTTTAATTTGGTCCTTATGAATTAAGAAGTGTTAGCCAAAATGAGAAGATTCTCAAAATTATTATTTAGTGCCTCATTTGATAAAAAAATATATTGATGCACAAATCAAAACCTTTAAAATTAATAATGTTTATAGAATAGCACTTAGTTATTTTCAATAATAAATTCTAGTCAATTCATTAATTTGATAATAGGTTAGAAGGATAAAACATCAATATTGCAAATCAAAAGGATCACTTTGATTGCACCGACTAAAAAATTTTCTTAAGCTTTCAAATCTATTTTTTAATCTCTTAATTTCTCATCAGTGTATATGAGGGTTATTTTAGGGGTGAAACACGGGTCGGGTTTTGGCCCGACCCCACATGATCCGACCCGAAAATCATGCGGGTCGGGTTGTAAAAGTTGGGTCAGCAGGTCGGATAAAGTTGAAAAGTCAAAAATCCGTATTTAATTCAGATCGGGTTTGGTTGAGAGATTTTTAAGTTAATCCGACCCGACTTGGTAAAAAGTAAGTTAAAGTAAGTTCAAAATGCAGGTCGGGTCGGATTTCAAGTTGAGTTGGGTTATAATTTGGGTCGGGTTGGGTTAAGACATCCGAGTCGGGTCGGATTTCATATATTAGTAACTCAAGCCGGATTGGATTTTAAAAAATTCGGCTCGAATCGGCTCGACTCGGCTCGATTTCAGTCCTACGTTATTTTAGTTCAATGTGATACACCAATTATAAAAGTTTAAGTACAAATATATTATAGAAATTGCATGTTGTAAAAGAAAACAAAGGGGACAATTGTGTTCAAGGGATTAAAACAAGTGAACTTTTAAGAATTAAGCTTCCAAGTTGCACCTTGAAACAGAAAGGTGTAAATTAGTTCATATCAAAAGGTTGAGTGATCTTCGCATTGGATCTTTGAAGAAGTCTTTAAAGCTTCGAAGTAAGCCAATTTGAAGTGACACGTCAGAAGAAGTTTATTATAATATAATCAATTCTTTGAAGATTTGTGTTGATGTGTGAAAATCTCATTAGTGGTTCATGCAATTGCGAGAATCCACTTTCTTATAAGATGGTAGGTTTTGATACACCCCGACCTTGAAAGGTGGGCCCAGAACGCGTCTGATTTTTTTTTTTTTTTTAACTAAACTCAAGAAGTCTAAATGAGTCGGATCAACAGTTAGACTCAAAGGTCACACGTGATCTCAACATGTGGACTCAAATATATACCATAAGTCTACCCCACAGAGACACAAACATAAACGCACATAATTCCAAACATCGAATTATCATTAAAACATCATCAGAGTAACTACGGATATATGGTAGTCTAATACATCATGTTTAAACAAACTAAGTACCACACACGGTACTTTACAAAAGCAAATGGTTCTAAGAACCAAAAAATAAAGATAAGGGAATTCCCCTCAGTAGAAATCCCAAAGCAACGCCACAGTTTATCCACCCTAAGCTTCAAACAGATGGTTCTCCTCTTCGGGTTCATCTCCTGAAAGGTGAGTGGAGTGAGCTAACTAGCCCAGTGAAGAAATATAACAATGCAGTTTAATGAAACGTCAAGTTAGTACATAATCAACAGTTGCAATATAATATCTTATGCTTGATAATAAATTCTCAACATCAAGTATAATTTCATCATCATTCCCACAATTCATCATCTTTTCCATAACTGCTGTCATCCAACGTAACGCCCTACATACTACGCTGAGACAATTGTTTTAAGTTCCGACATGGTCAAAATATATCCTTTTAAGTACATCTCCAACTCTCATATGACCGATACTAACACTCCTCGAGTTAGCAACTGTCGACACCCATGGTCCAATAGACGTAAATCATCTCACACACATGGCCGATATTGGTTCAATAGTTAATGGCACGTGGAAACAATATAACATATCTCATCACAAACATTTCACAATTATCATAAGCACCTATTACAACAGTGCATCATGTCTAGGCACATGAGTGGGTTCATCAACTTGAAATCATTCATTGCTCAAGATCTATTTCAATGAACATGACTACACCTAATGCAAAGTTAAGTTCCCTCATCGTAAATGTGTGATATCGCGGTCTCTGTTCAAACAAGCAAACAAGTGCACAATCAATAATAGGTCAACATACATAGCATTCAATGTATACATATAAGTAGTACTTTCAAAATCATATTTGTTTTTCCAAAAATCTCCAAGGTAAATGGAATTGAGTCTCCTACTTAATTTCTAACTATTTTTAAGTTACAATGATCCACAATAGAGTAATAATAAGGTGCTCAGTCCAAAACTTATATTGTCTTTTGGGCATGACCAAATTGACTTATTGATTTAGGTCTAGATACTCAGGTCACTTCTCGGTTGTCTTCTGCATAGGACTAGATTTAACATGTTGAGCAAAGCCTCGAGGTCACTCAGTGCCAGACAAATATAGCATCGGCCTGGAAGTGAAGTCACTCAGTGCCCGACTAATAGAGTCGGCCTAGAGGTGAATACAATAGTATATACACTATAATAATAAGAGAAGAGGGTTAGTACAATTTTAATTTATTTAGGGCATAAACATCACATGCATCAATAATCAAACAGGATTTTACACTAAAAAACTAGGTTTTTCGGAACAAGCCTCGGAACCAGGTACTGTGGCTTCGGATCATCCGAACCATTGTCTAGACTAGTTACTGACTTCGGACCGTCCGAAGATCAGGCCTCGGATCATCCGAAGGTCCTTCCGAATGGAAAAATCCGAAAAATAGGTCTTTGTGGGTCTGTGTGTCTCAGATCATGCCGAGTGAAACTCGAATAGTCCGAGTGGGGTTCGGTCCTTCCGAACACAACTCGGAACATCTGGAGCTGAAAGGCTTGCCTCGGACGTTTCGGAACTTCGGGCTGAAACTCGGAACGTCCTGAAAGGTTTCTTTCGGATCGTCCAAAGGGTGTTGCCTTGGACCGTCCGAAGCTCGACTCTCAGACTGTCCGAGAGTCGTCTTCCACCTCTGTCTGCAACAGTAGACAGTAACGGACATAGACATATGAAATACAAATCTAGAAACAGTGGGTTTCCTGGATTCGATTTTCACATCCAACCGGTCAGATGGACTCCTCAGTAAGCCCTCTTTCCATAGAGAGTGATTTGGAGTTTTAAAACTTAATAGGCCATCTGATTTTAAAATGAAACCCACACTGATAAAGAGAAAATCAAGTTTTTCCTTAGACTTTAAATCGGTTTTTCTTACTCAAAACTTGGCCAAAATCTGTTTTTCTTGATTCTATACCACTTAAAATTTAAAAAGGAACACAGTGGTTACCTTCACTTGAGTTCCTGGACTAAAAAAATCCGACTTTTGAAAAACTTCTTTTCTAAGCTACGGTTGTAAAGAACTGAGAAAATAGAGAGGTTGAGAGGAAGAGCTGGGAAATTTAGAGCAGCTCAGATTGAGAGAGAAGATTTGGTGGGAGTTTAAACCAGCTGAGGAGGCTGGGATATATAAATATGTATGGGCAATCGATGGAGGCCACCGGGCATTTGCATGCAAGAGCTGCGAACGTCCGGTACAGTAAAACCACTGTTCGGTAGGTTTGGTTGCAGATCAGCCCCTCAAAATTTTCAATTTTGCAAATAAGTCCACATATTTGATAAAATCCGATTTTCAACTTAAACACATGATTTTAAAAGCTCAAAAGTTTTAATCTAACCTGATAGATAAGTTGGGTTTTAAAAACTCTAATCACCATAAAAATTCGAAAATTTAAAACTCATTATAAACCATAGATTTAAATAAAATTCACAATTTAATATTATTTACGTGATTTAACTTGTGTTAATTAAAACGATTTAAAGTCCTCATTTTTGGGGTTTGAAAGAATAAACTAGACCATACTAACGGGATCTAACATACTATACTTGTTTAAAAAATTATCTTATTTCCAAAACCATTTAAAAATATTTATTTCTCCCTTTCGGGGTTTTGACGGGCGGTTTTAAATACTATATTCTGAAAATGAAATTATTTTAAAATTAGAAATAGGAATCCTTGATTAAGGAGAATAATATCATCCAATAATAATCACATAATAACACAATTAATAAAATAATAACAATAAGTGTAAATTACCATTTTGACCTCTCCAATTGGATGAGCTGGATCACTGAGCTTTCGAGCTCAATTGGGCCACACCTGGGCTTTTCACAAAGCTCTAACCGTAATCTTCGAGATTAACCGGTTTAAGCAAGATTTATTAAGCTAAACTACGCCTAATCTAGATCAGGGTATTACAAATTTATCAAAATAAGTAAGGTTTTTTTTGTTGATAACAACTTGGACTATATCCTTTTGATTATTTTACTAACAAATCACATATTATATTTAGTATTTTCTGTAATACCCTGTCTCAGATTAGGCGTGTTTTAGCTCGTTAATCCTGTTTAACCGGTTAATCTCGGAGATTTTGGTTAGGGCTGAGGAAAGCCCAGGTTTGGCCTGATCTGAGCCCGAAAACTCAGTGATTCAGCTCGTCGAGCTGGAGGGGCATTTTGGTAATTTGCCGCTTGTTATGTATATTTTATAAATTGTGTGATTTTGTGAATATTATTGGTGAATAATGTTCTCCTTAATGAAGGATTTACATTTCTTATTTTAAATAAAATTATTTTCAGAAAATGATATTTAAATATCGCCCGTCAAAACCCCGAAATGGAGTTTTAATTATTTAAAATATTTTCGGAAAGGAGATAAATTTTGAAAATGATATTTGATGTTAGACCATTTTAAAAACGATCTAGATATTTCATTTCATCTCAAAATGATGTTTCTAAATTGTTTATTTTAACAATTCTTTATTTAAGTAAATAGTATAAATTTATGGTTTTTATTTAAATAAATAGTTTTTAATAAGAGTTAAATTCCAAAATTTTTATGGTAGCTAAGATTTTCAAAACCCAACCTATCTGTAAGGTTAGATTAAATTTTTGAGCTTTTGAAATTATTGTTTTAGTTAAAAATCAGGTTTTTATTAAAACTGGGGCCCTTTCTACAATTTAGAAAATATTGGAGGGCTGATTTGCAAAACAGCAGAAAATCCTGCGGTTACTGTAGCAGCATAAGTGGCGTGCGGGCGTGCTACTGCTTGGCCGGATTTCCGGCGATCCGTCGTCACGTCCCATCCCATATTTTCCGGCCGAAAATCCTATTTAAATCGGCTTAGTTTTCGGTTCTCACTCTCAGCTTCTCTTCTCCCTTCTCTCTCTTGCAGAAACCCACAGCCGAGCCTTTAAGTTTTTTTTTTTTTAGAAACAGTAACTTAGAGGAAATTATTTTTCAAAAATCCAGATTTCAGCTCAGAAACTCAATCCAAGGTAACCACTGCATTCCCCTTTCAATTTCGATCGGTTTTGAATCAAAATTTTTTGAATTTGGCTCTGTTTTCACTGAGAAAAACGATTTCAAAATTTAGGAAAAATTTTAGGGTTCCTCGTATCAGTGAGCTTCCGGTGTTAAGATCGGATGGCTCACTGAGTTTCAAAGCTCTAAACCTCTCCCTATGGAAAGAGGACTCCCGGAGGAATCCATCGGACCGGTCAGATGTAAAAACCGAGTCCAGAAAATAGCCCTTTTTCCATTTTCGATTTTACTGTTCACGGTCGCCGTTCACTGTCTGTTGCAGACAGTGAACGGGGAAGAAGAAGAAGAAAAAAAATTATTATTATTTTATTAAAAAAATTATTTTTATTTGATATTATGGTTGCTTATGTTTTGAAATGTTGGTTCCCATTGAAGAAAAAAAATGAATAAATAATTAAATAATTAAATATTATTATTTTATTCAAAAAAAAAATCTTTATTTGAGATTAACGTTGCTTATGATTTTAAATGTTAGTTCCCATTGAAGGAAAAAAAATGAATAAATAATTAAATATTATTATTTTATTAAAAAAAAATTATTTTGTTAGATTATGTGATGTGATGATTTATACCCCCCTCCTTCTTTGTTAATTAAAATTGTACTAACCCTCTTCTCTTATTATTTATAGTGTAAATAATATTGTATCCGCTTTTAGTCCGACACTAGTCGGGAACTGAGTGATTCACTTTGAGGCCGATACTATAGTCGGGCACTGGATGACCTCGAGGCCTACTCAAAATGTTAGCTCTGGTCCTATCTAGAAGACAACCGATAAGTGACCCGAGGATCTAGACCTAACTCAATAAGTCAATCTGGTCCATGCCCAGAAGACAATATGAGTTTGGACTGAGCTCCTTTTTACTATATTATTATCTCGTGGATGATTTAAAAAGGATATAAACCAAGTAGGAGACTCAATTCCATATACCTCGGATATTTTGTGGGAAAACGTGAGATTTCAAAATACTACTCGTGTGTATGTATTTGATCTGTATATTGATTATGCACTTGTGTGTTGTTTGAACAGAGACCGCGTAAGCCACACATAACGGTGAGGGAACTTAACTCTGTAGATTTTGTAAACAGGTGTTATGATGAATATTGAACAATGAGTGGTTTCGACTTTTGATGAACCCACTCATGTGCCTATTCATGATGCACTATGGTAAGAGTGCCGCGATGATTATGATGTTACGATGTTGATCGTATGTGTATGTAGGACTGCTTCCATGTACCTGGGCTATTGAACCAATATCGGCCATATGAGAGATGGTTTATATCTACTGGACCATGGGCAGACCATGCTGTCGTCAGTTGCTGACTTGAGGGTGTCAGTATCGGCTAAGTTAGTGCCGGAGATGTACTTGCAAGGATGTATTTTAACCGTGTCGGGACTTAATACTGGTCTCAGTGTAGTCGGCAGGCGTTACGGTGGATAATGGCAGTGATTGATGGTTTCATGATGTTGATATATTACTTGAGATTATGCTTATTTTTATCAAGCATGTGATATTATTGAACTGTTGCTAACCTGTTTTATATTTACTTAATGTGCATTGTTAATTATCCTTCACTAGGCTAGTTAGCTCACACCACTCACATTTCAGAGATGAACCCGAGGAGGAGGACCCTCTCTTTCAGACTTAGGGCGTTTGAGCTAAAGCAGTGTTTTGGGATTCCCCCGGAGGGGAATGCCCTGATCTTTCTCTGTTGGTTCTTGGAACAGTTGTCTTTTCAAGTACCGGATGTGGTACTTAATTTATGTTAGAATGATGTAATAGGCTATGTTGCCTTTTTAGACAATGTTTTGAATGATGAATCAATGATTGATTTTCTTATGCTTTGTATTAATCAATGTTAGATTTGATTTGAGCGTGTTATGATGTTGTTATTTTTGGGGCAACCATATGGTACATGTTTGAGTCCACATGACGGGGTCATGTGTGACTTCTGGGCCCAACTGTTGATCCGGCTCAGTAAGAATGCTTATGGTTCAGTTTATCTTTAAAAAAAAAAAAATCGGTTGCGTTCCGGGCCTATCGGTCGGGTCAGGGCGTGACATTTTCTCTCCATTTTGCTAGCACAATATTGTTTACTTTGTGATTCATATATCATCACAGCTTTGTATTGGGCTCAAGTGTTATTCTTAAGCCAAAAACGTATTGTGCTAGCAAGGATGAGAGCGTTGGTTTATATCCTCCTCTCAACTCCTTGTCCTAGACAATCTGAGACTTTTTGCCCACATATTTTTGGAAAGCACCCTCATGATCCCTAAAAATCACACCGATGCCCCTCGGACGAGGTTTGCCCCTAGCAACCCCATCCATATTAAATTTTAGGGTCCCTCAAGACGAGAGTGACTACTCAACTGGCTTTTTCCTATTTCTCTGTACGGAGAACTTCATGCGACCCTCCCAAAATCGAAACCCTTGAATATAGTAATTTAATTAGTAATTTTGCATATCAAATTCTTAGAAGAATAAATTTAAATAATACTTTTTAATAAATTTGATTATGATATTTTATTTAGATGTTTCACACTTTATAAAAATAAATGTATGATTTTATTTTTTGTGAGTATATAATATATTTATCTTAAGAGTTCGCCTAAAGTCCCTTAAATCTCAGGGCCGATACTGATTGAAGACTGTCATATTACTAAAAATTGAGATTAAAGTGAATATTAATCTTTTAATTTAAATGTTGATCTTAATAAATATAAATTCTAATACTTTTAAATGATACTCCCTCCGTTCTATTTTAGTTGTCTCATTTGAAAATTTATATTTTTTAAGAAACTTTCACCATAAGGATGGCACTCCATATGATTTCATCAATCTTCAATATATTTTATGCTAAATGGGACAATTATTTTAGGACAATTCTAAAATTCATATAAGACAACTAATTTGGAAGAGAGCAAGCGAGTATTATTTTTTAATTTTAAAGTACTATGATATTATGATTGGATTATAATAACATCAGTGTCGTGTCGTTCCTAATGGACCAGAGATGCTGGCTTATGAGTTACGACGAGGATAATGACGATGGTGAACCGCCTGTTGTAAAATAAACGGCTACGTTACTTTAGCATTTCTAGTACAAATTTAATTTGGCTGCCACGAAATTGATATAAACTTGGAAAGAAAGAAAAGGCGCGTTTAGGGTTGGAGCAGAAGACAGCGGTGCTTCGTCAGTTTGTACGTGAGGAAGTAAAGAGAAGGAGGAAGAAAGAAGGATGGGAGGGAAGTGTCCTCACAGAAAGGTGAAGAAACGCAGGCTCTCTCACAAATCTGCGCGCCGTACCAAATTTCTCCGCAAAGATATCCTATTTTCATATATATATATATATATATATATATATATATATATATATATATATATATTTGCAGTTGATGATGATGAACTTTTTTTTTTTGTTTAAATTTTTTTTATTCTCTTTCCTATCAATGTCCAATATTGTCTCCATAACCGCATCTGATAATTGCACGCGATGACGCTGTCTACACGGAGCTTAGTAAAGTTGAAGATGGGGAGTCCAAATCACTGCCTTTGGATGAAGATCTCCCTGGCATGGGACAATTCTATTGCTTACACTGCGAGTATGTTGGATTCTTGTCTTCTCTCCTCTCGTTTCCTTCTTTTGGGTCTTGTATATATTTCTCCTTTTATTTTCGTTTTTTTCAAAAGTTCATTCTTTTTTTTTACTGGGACGAATTTCTCATTGCAGCCGTTACTTTGCAAGCGCGGCTGTAAGGGATGAGCATTTTAAAACAAAGAAACACAAGAAACGGTACCCACTACCTTCATAAGAATATAAACCTATATCTATGTTTTTAGACTTTTTATGCTAATGTTAGATTTTTTTTAGAAACGTGCATCTCGTGACATGACAATTATGCAGATTCTGTATATAGAAAATCTAATAACTCCTGTTGACCTTTTCTTTCTTTATTTTTTGTTTAAATGGTAAAGAATATATTAAAAGAAGCAGACTACTACACTAGAAATGCCAATACAAGCAAGAAAACTCAACAAAATCTCAAAACCTCTTAGATCAATGTCCCATATCACTCAACATCTAATAGAGACCAAACCCAGTAGCAATTGAGCTTAACAAGGGCAGAGGACATAGCAAATGGAACAAAATATTTTGTAGGTGAGATTATACCATGTCAATGCTTTATTCCGTGCTCTGTAAAGATCTAACTTTGACATGTCATTGAACTCCTTTAGAGTGACTGCGTCAGATATGCTGTTGGACTTTGCTCTCTGCGCAGCCAAGTGAGTGAGTTTTGATCTTATCACAAAATTTTCATTGTTCCTTTCCCACCATCTGCTCCAAATAATAGCAATAAGAGTTACTAGCAGAACATAGGGAACTTAGGGGGGTTTTGAAAACTAGGAAATACAACCTTGAAAGAAACAATTGTGCTAATGTGGTTGGCATGACCATGAGTCCACCACAACTTGAATAGATCAAGGGAAAAAAATCCATATTTAAGATACATGCTTTAAAATAAGATATATGGGAGGGCTTAGAGATAAAACCCAATCCCATAAAAGATCACAAAAAAGAACTAAGAAAAAAGGAGACTAAAGAAGACATAAACAAATATCAATCCAATGAGAAGTTGCTTTATTATTAGGAAGTTTGCAATATTTCTCAATAGGATACCTAAATATGTCTTGACAAATTCTTTATTTCCTTATAAATTGAAGTGAGCTTCTACTGTGGTGTCGAAACACCCTTTGTCTGTTGAACAATGTTTAGCATCCCGCTCTATAATGAATATGTCGTAGAAAGGGGACTTAAAGATCCTCCATGCTTACTTAATTGGCATCAGTTTCACTTCATTGGGTTTCTTTTTTGGTACCTTTAGACAAGAATAGAAGGACCATTCCTTCAAAATTTTGAAGGATGCCTTCTATCCTTGCTAGGCTTGGCTTACCCTTTGCAACACCATCCACACTGAACTTCACTCCTTCACCACTCGGCCTTTTCAATGTTTTGGCTTGCATCTTTTGAGATTGCTCTCCAATCCTTGTCACGTGAGATGCTAATGTTTTTTAATCTTCACCCCACTAACAAGCCTTGATTTCAACAACTAAAAAACCTCTACCGAAGATTGCACTGCTTCAAATCGACAAAATAATTGTTGTTAGAATAATTTTCCAAAAAAATTCTTCCTTTGCCCTTGAATGGACTCCTTGCTTATCCAACAACTCTATCTCCCAAGGAGTGGTGTAGCACCCATGAGATATCACAAAGGGTTAGAAAGGAGTCTTAGATGTGGTTTTGAAAAAGGGCAATGAAGGAATGGATGATTAAAAAATGCCCTCCTTGCACAAGGTATAGGATACATCTGGGGCCAAGCGTATGATGATTCAACGAAGAAGGTTGCATTTTTGAGAGCTATATTTGAGAGCACAACCTAGTAAAATGTTTGACAATCAAAGGGGCCTAGCTTGCTAGGTAGATGCACATGGTGGAGGATTGAAAGGTGGATAAGTAAGGGTTCCCACAAAAGATGTCATGTGAAATTCTCCAAGGATTCATTAATCCACAACTTCTAAACTTTTTGATTGCATATAAAAGGTTGTCAAGGACAAATGAAACATTGACGTGCTCTCTTGTCTCATACTTAGAAAGAAGACATTTGAACTATATGTTAGAGTATATGGCTTGATTCCACAAAAGTCGAGACCATGATTTTCTCCTAAAGCCATGGGGTATTGGCGTGTAAAACTTCAAATGAAATTAGCAGGTGCTAATAATATAAATGGAAATTGCTGTTTAGCAGGAATAACAATTAAAATTGCTATTTAGTGGTTGCCATATGTTCTTAGAGGGCTGAAGTGTTGTTTGCATACATCAACACACATCCTGATCTAGAGATATATACAATAGACAAGAGAGTAAGGTCTGTCAAGGAGGCAACCTTCGTGAGTATTTGTTGTTTAAGGGATTCTCTCTGGGTAATAGCAGCGTGAAGGACGACAAGAAGAGAGGACTTAGGCTTGGCTGAGAGGACTTCGCATACTGCAGTGAGATCATGTTCTTTGGCAAAGGACAATAGATCGGTTCTGCCATACAGAGAGGAGTTCTGGGTACAGAGAAGCAAACCCGAGTAGTAGTCGGAGCAAGCAAGAGGGAACTGCTGATCTTATTCAGATCAGCAGAGAACAATTCCGAGAAGAGGCTAACACTGGTTTGATTGATTCTCTGATAAAGGAATTTATTCTTGTAATTGTAAATCTCTTTATTCTCTCTTAATGAAAGGATTTACCCTCTCCGTGGACGTAGGCCAAAGGATGGGCCAAACCACGTAAATTTTTTGGTTTCTTGTTGTTGATTTTATTCCAATATTTTTGGTGCGTTTATTATTTCCGCTAATAAACGCTAACAAGTGGTATCAGAGCTTTGGTTAGAGACCAGGGACACAACATAGTGGGAGGCTTCGGGTTGTCGGAGGTGATGGAGATCAACACCGCTGCATGATTAACCTCAATGGAGCAAATTACTTATTGTGGAAGGCAAAGATGAAAGATCTTCTGTATTATAGAGATCTCTACAAACCGATCGAAAGGAGACAGAAGGTGCCAGTGGCGGAGTTTTTCGATGACAAGGGGAAGACAAAACTGAAGGTCGAGTTGTCTGATGATGAATGGAACGATCTTGATCGAAGTGCCTCGGTTTTATTCGACAGTGGATGAATGATAGTGTCTTTCATCAGGTGTTCACTAAAACGACGGTGCAATCTCTCTGGAAGAAATTTGAGGAATTATATGTGAGAAAGATTGCGGGTAACAAGGCGTTCCTAATCAGAAAGCTGGTGAATCTGAAGTACAAGGAAAGTACTTCGATTGTAGAGCATCTGAATGAGATGCAGAGTATAGTCAATCAACTCTCATCTATGAAGATGGTTCTAGATGGTGAGTTGCAGGCCTTATTACTTTTCAGTTCCCTACCTGACAGTTGGGAGACCTTGGTGGTGTCACTCAGCAATTCAGCGTCAGAGGGCGTTGTCATTATGACATTAGTGACAAACAGTTTGCTGAACGAGGAGATAAGAAGAAAATCTTTGGTGGGTTCTTCTCAGATACAGACTCTCTTTACAGAGAGCAGAGGGAGAAACAACAGCAGAAAACCTCAAGACCATGACAAGCTCAACAAGCTTAGGGGGTAAAGGTCAAAATCCAGAGGGAGAGGTGGAGGAAAGCTTAGATGTTTCTACTGTGAGAAAGAAGGGCATAAGATGATGGATTGCAACCAGAAGAAGCGTGATCTGGAGGCCAGATCGCAAAGTTCAGATCAATCAAATGCCGTACAAAGTGACACAAACAATGAAGTAGGTGTTGTTGTGTGCACAGTCACCACAGTATGGATAATCCAACTGATCAATGGAAATCTAGATTTTTGGTGTTTTTACCATATGTGTCCACGCATAGAGTTGTTTGACACATACAAACCCTGTGATTAGGGACCTATTTATGTGGACAATGGTGCGAGTTGCAAAACCATTGGCGTTGGAACAGTCAAAATCAGGATGTTCGATGGCATGGTGAGAACATTGGAGAATGTGCGGCATGTTTTTGAGTTAAAGAAAAGTTTGATTTCTCTGGAGACAATGGACACTGATGGGTTTACCTTCAAGTCAAAGGATGGGGCTCTTAGAGTTACTAAAGGGGCCATGATTGTCATGAAGGGAAAGAAGGAAAACAATCTGTATACATTGGTGGGTGGTACAGTGATCGACCGGTAGAGGGATCCTACTAGTCGGGCTGCAGGAGGAAAGAAGAAAAGAAACAAAAGGAAGAGTAAAGTTTCTTTTGCATCGAATAGCTGTGATGTTCCGTCCGAGTTCCAATGTGCTAGCGAAGATGGAAAGGCGACAGGTACGACATAGTCGGTGGCGGGTCTAACAAAGCCGGTGACGGGCGTCAGGTTCAAGCAAGGCTTGGGCTTGACCAATTCTTCTAAATGAAGAAGACAGGTGGAGCATCCCAGAGCGTGGGGATGCTCGCATCTCACAAAGAGATGCAAAGGGTGTAACTGCAGGTGGAGCAAGGCCGTGAGAGGCCAATGTGCAGTGGAGGAAAGGAGTTACCAGATATAGTGGAGGACATTGTCTCAGTTTGTCTCCGAAGGAGTCTGCGGAATTCTCGCCAAGGAACATGCCGCACGTTCTCCGATGTTCTTACTATACCATCGAACATTCTGGTTTTGACTGCTCCAACGCAAATAGTTTTGCAACTCACACCATTGCCTACATAAATAGGTCCCTCATCACATGGTTTGTATGTGTCAAATGACTCTCTGCGTGGACACATATAGTAAGAACACCCAGAATCTAGAATCCACTGATCAGTTGGATTATCCATACTTGTGGTGACTGTGCACACACCACCACCTACTTCATTGTCTGTGTCACTTTGTACTACATTTGATTGATTTGAACTTTGCGATCTGGCATCCAGATCACGATTCTTCTGGTTGCAATCCATCATCTTATGCCCATCTTTCTCACAGTAGAAACATCTAAGCTTTCCCCCTCCTCTCCCTCTGGATTTTGACCTTGATCCCCTAAGCTTGTCATGGTCTTGAGATTTTCTGCGGTTGTTTCTCCCTCTGCTCTTTGTAAAGAAAGCCCGTATCTGAGACTGTGTTTGAGAAGAACCCACCAAAGATTTTTTTTTCTTGTCTCCTCGTTCACCAAATTGCTTGTCACAGATGCCATAGTGACAACACCCTCTGGGGCTGAATTGTTGAGTTACACCACCAAGGTCTCCCAACTATCAGGTATGGAACTGAGAAGTAGTAGGGTTTGCAACTCACCATCTAGGACCATCTTCATGGATGAGAGTTGATTGACTATACTCTGCATCTCATTCAGATGCTCCGCAATCGAAGTACTTTCATTGTACTTCAGATTCACCTGCTTTCTGATTAGTAACACCTTGTTGCCCGCAGTCTTTCTCGCATATAATCCCTCAAATTTTTCCAGAGAGATTGCGTCGTCGTCTCAGTGGACACATGATGAAACACACTGTCATCCATCCACTGTCGAATAAAACCGAGGCACTTCCGATCAAGACCGTTCCATTCATCATCAGACAACTCAACCTTCAGTTTTGTCTTCCCCTTGTCATCGGAAGACTCCGTCACTGGCACCTTCTGTCTCCCTTCGATCAGTTTGTCGATCAGTTTGTAGAGATCTCTACAATACAGAAGATCTTCCATCTTTGCCTTCTACAATAAGTAATTTGCTCCATTAAGGTTAATCATACTGGCGTTGTTGATTTCCATGACCCCCCCGACAACCTGAAGCCTCCCACTATACTGTGTTCCGTTCACCCAGGAGTCCCTGTTCTCCAACCATAGCTACTGATACCACTTGTTAGCATTTATTAGCGGATACCACTTGTTAGCGATTATACGCGCGGAAAATAAAAATTCGAACGGGAAAATAAGCACAAACCAACACAAGAGAATTTACGTGATTCGGCTCCACCCGGCCTACTTCCACGAAGCGTGAATAATTTTATTAAGAGAAAGGAACACTATTACATGAGAAGTTTTTTGTTTTATAAAAACAAACCAACCCGACTCAGTGCAAAGACTGCTTCTCTTGTATTCTTCCTCTCTTCACCAGCGTCTCCTTGATCTGTCACACAGATCTGGTTGCTGTGTGTTACTCTCTGGTAGATACCCAATGCTTATCTCTTTTCCCTCTTTTATAGGCAGCACCTTCTGGGCAGCAACTTGTCTCAACAAGTGTCAACTGCATAGTTCTGTCCTCTGAGATGAACCCACCGTTAACTGTCTTTTCTCTAGAACCAGATCTCCTCTCTGATATGTGATGAACCATTTTGGTTCAATACTCTTTTCGCCCAGCCTCTTGTTGACACGAACACACACAATTCTGATATGCTAGCTTCTAGTTTGCTGCATCAGCCCTCTCTCTGTTCGTGTGTCTGGGTTTCAGAGATACTCATCTACACACGCTGTTTGTGCAGTGCTCACACCACCTTATATATAGATTTATGCAGTCGGTCCCATGTCTATACATAGCAATTACCAAAGTTGCAAATAGAAGTTGCTGAGTTCCGCCTTCTTCATTGCTTGCCTCTGCCGAGTGCACATAAACATAGCAATTGCTATGTTTTCTCTCTGCCATGTGTACTAGATATAAACAAACATCTTTCTAATTAGGAGTCCTACTAATAATAGGATACCCAATCTTAGATAGATTATTTCCTCCTCTGTTGATCGGGTAAAACATAGAATGATAAGGAGAATTTGAGCCATACGTCAACACTATAGACAACAAACATCCATCTTCCTACAAGGACTTAATGACAGTCGCTAACACACACACACACACCTTAGCATTTTTATGTTGACAAACTCAATAGGCTTTTGGAAAAGTCACCTCGACCCCTCCCTCCCTCCTTCTCTCCCAATCCATAAAGCGAACCACACAAGAAAATGCAGAGATACACACAAGAAACCACAAACATTTATGAACGAAACCCTTGACTCTTGAAGACACCTCCATTTTAAAGATATACTTGGGGGTGTTCATTTGTGATGTAGTAGATGAGATTTCAAAACCCACTTGTGTGCGTCACACGTGCACGACTTTGGCTGAGGTTTCAAAGAGGCCGAATACAGCAAGGACTCCTACGGATCCTCCTCTATTGCAGCCGACGCTCTCGAGGGAAACATCCAAATCGATCCATACCTATCCCAAGTTCCATGCTTTTAAGCCGACGGTTGGCTTGTTATAAAGAACCGCTGTCGTTGGGAGGAGGGGATATATAGAATACAGACAAAATTTTTCCCTTCTTGCTTCTTCTATCTCTCTTTATCCCCTTTTCTCTCCTTCTCTCTTTGAGGATGGCGGTCCTCTTCTCCATCTTTCTTCTTCTCCTCCTTCTCGTCACTCTTTCTTTTTCTCCTTCCCACGTCTTCTTGCAGAACTGCTAGCCTTGATCCGTGGATCCCTATTTGTTGCCAGAGCTTACGACTGCAACATCTTTGCTGCCCAGAGCTCCATTCGTCAGCCAACATGCCACCTGCAAATCTGTCCAACCCCCGCCTCCTGCACAGGGACGTTGTTCTGCCTTCAGTCTTTCGCCCCATCACCAGACCAACAACCAACATTATTGCTTTGCTGCTGCTCACCTGGGTTTCCAGTTACAACAACGTCCATTGCCTTGCTGATTCACCTGCGTTCGCCCCTATCCCAACATCGTCTTCCCATCAACAAACACATTCCTCAGACTTCCACCTATCATTGCCCCTTTGTGAACCCACCTTTCCTTCTCAAACCAGCCCCCATTCGATCAACCCCAACCGGCTCTGTCACCTAAGCCTCCACTTATCCATTTTCAGATCCTCAAGTCCTTTCTCTGTTTGTGTTTTTCCTAGCAACCCCCAAGCCATTAACCAAGCACTGTTGATCCCATCTTTAATTACAAGAGAATGACAACACAATGGGGCCACTTGACCCCTCTTTTCATCGATTAACCCATTGCCTTTCAACTCATTTGAAACCCAATTTGATCCCTCGCCCGTTCACCCACTTATTAATCCATTTATCACCAATCTTCCATTAAACCTCCTATTTACCCATTTAATAACCAATTAAAACCCATTTACAATCCCATTTAAGACCCACTTAGATCCATCAATTTCCCAAACCTACTAATTTCACCCATTTAACTGAGTCACCGGTCCATTCCCAAACCCAATCCTGTTCACACTGTGTCAATTTTTCTGAATTTGGCTCGAGTCTGACCTGAACCCGGCCTAAATAGACGGACGTAGACAAAGTTTTTTGTGCGACTGGTTAGACTTAGGCTTTTATTTAAAGCCCATTGAGGCATGTCTGGCTTTTAGGCTTGTTTGGTTTTTTACTTATTTTTTTATTTTTATTTGTTTTATAAATTGAAAATCTAACAATATAGATTGAAAGAAGACTTAAAAATGAAAATATATTAAAATTTCATCTCAAAATCAATTTTTAGCCATTCGATCTTAACGGTTAAAATCACTAGATATCATCTTTTCAAGAACGTTTGCTAACTTCAACTATCAAGTGGCTAGAAATTGAATTTAAGACTGAAATTTTAACTGATGGTAGATATTTAAGTATACTTTCAGTTAAAATAAAAACTGTACCAGATGCAAAATAAACGGAATCACAAACATCCCTAACTCTTGAAAACCAACCTCCATTTTAAAAATAAACTTCATGACCCTCAATCTCTTTAACCTTAAACTTGTCTAGACTCCATTTCCCAACCCTTGCCCCATACAACAAACATAAAACTTTCCTCCACATGGCATTTGTTTTCTTGCCGTATGTCCAAGGCTATTTTCATATTGGAGCACAATTCTAGTTCTTCAACTTTTTCACTACTGTGCCTCCATGCTTCTTTGGTTTTCTCACCTCCTCCATTTACTAAGATAAAGCATTTTTTTAGTGATTGTTGTCCTCCCATAAGATGTATCCTGCTCGCTTTTCTCTAGTTTCCTTGCCATTGCACAGGGTACTTCAAATAATGACCTCAAAGTGCGGGTTGAGAAGAGGAGGGGTGCCCAAGGAAGATGCATATTTAATGTGTTTTTTGTGGAAGGATGGAAGAAAGTGTGGATCACCTTCTTAGTGATTGCTGTTTTGCAATGGGAATTTAGAATAAGTGCTTAGAGTTGGGGTTGTAGGTGGGTATTGGGTTTTTCATTTGGGGATGGGAATTTGGGCCGTTTACGGGGAATGGTAAAGTATCTTGGATATGTACTCTTATAGTACTATCGGTGGTATGGACTATGGAGAGAATGGAATAAAAGGATATTTGAAGGGAAAAAGTAAGATCTGGTAGAGGTTTTTGAATTGGTGAGGTTGGTTGGGCTTCATTCAATGGCAGAGAGTTTGTAAAGGATTCAAGGTCTTTTAATTGATGATTTCATTAGAGGGGTTGTATGAAGGGGATGGGAAGAAAAAGAAGGATCAAAGAGAGATGGGTTCTCCTTGAGGAGGGTGGTGGAAGTTAGGCCTGTTCAAGGGTCAGGTTTGGGTGGGGCTTTGTCAAAAAAAGCCAAAGCCCATATATATATATATATACAAAAGTCCAGCTTGTTAGGTTTTTAAAGTCAAAGTTTGAGCCCGGCGTTTAAAGCCCATTTCTTTTGCACTTGGGATTGTTTTTTTCATTTAATTTTTATTTTTGAAAATTGTAAATTTAACCGAATAGATTGAATGTATACTTAAATATCTACCACCAATTAAAATCTCAATCCAAAGTTCAATTTCTAGCCACTTGATCTTGATAGTCAAAGTTAGCAGATGTCTTTGAAAAGATTACACATGATATTTTGACCGTTAAGATCGAATGCCTAAAAATTGACTTTGAGATGAAATTTTAACCAATGGTCGGTCTTTATGTCTTCTTTCAATGCCTACAATTAGATTTTCAATTTGTAAAACAAGAAGTAAAACAATATCAAATGCTACCTTGTGATGAATGTATATAATATATAAAAAATAAACGGGCGTAAGATCCCGACGGGTCTTAACATACTTTTACACCCGACGAGTCTTAACATGCTTTAAGTAAAAGCCCGAGCTCAACCTGTTGGACAAAAATCTCGTTCAAACCCATTTATTTAAGTTGGCCTTGAGCTGGGTTCGGACAAATGAACACCCCTAGTGGATGTTTAATGTAGATGGGGTAGCGTAAGTTGCGGCCTATAAGGTGCGATGGTGTTTTGTAGGTCGATGAGGAGAATATCTAGTGTTTCTTCTTGGAGCCATTGGATATTAAGGATTCATGACATAATTGATGGCCATTAAGAAAGCAGCTGAGGTGAGAAAGGGGTTGGCTGATGGTTGAAGGGACCTCTAAGAATACCATTGGGTGGCCTTTTGTTAATTGTTTTTCTCCTTGTAAGTAGATTGATAATTAGGGAAAAGATTCTATGTGCCATCTAGAAGTTGTCTTTGGACATGTGAGATGCTCAACTAATGGACTGGTTAATTTCTTGGCCAAGGGTAGGGTGGGGAAGTTTGATTTATTGTTGGATCTATGATGTAATGTATTTTTTCTTGAGCTTTTAGCCAATTCTATTTGGTGTTGTCAGAATATACTTGTACTTTGCTTTTGTAATTATTGTATTTGATTTTACTAAATTTTTTTTGTTACAGTTGGAAAAAAAAACGTCTTACCAAGGATGCTTTGATTATAGTTATTCTATCACATAGGATGAATGGTTCCTTTTCTAGATTGCAAACTTGCATTTAAAGTTTTACAGCACAGGATCCTATAGTGATTTGGCTCTTAGGTTCACCTTTATAAGGACTGCCTAGATATTTAATAATGAAGTTGCCAATTGTGTAGCCATAACCCCTTTTAGATGCTCTATAGGCAAGACACTAGGAACCATAAATGAAGCCAAATAGAACGTATCTTGATTGCAAGCTCTCATCTACTATTTCCATTTTTCACCAAAGCTCATTTCCAAGAAAAAAGAAAATCTACAAAATCCCATTATACATGATCATACACCTTTTCCATGTCAATTGTTAGTAGGATGCTTTTTTTTTTTTTCCACTTTTTTTTCATATGAATCAACTAGTTTGTGCGTATGTCAATTTCCACTAGGATGTTGTTATGTGCCCAGTGGGGCATAACTTGAGGTACGAGCATTGGGTTGGGCTAACCTAGTATGGGATAGGTTCAAGGGATTGATTTTTCATGTTTCATCAACTCTAGAGCTTTTGGCGTATTGGTCAGGTCAGAACAGGTACTGTGTCGGTTTTGAATCTTAGAGCGTGTGACCTATGGAAAGGGTCACCGGGTGTTAAAGTGAAGTTGCCACAAAGGTGGAAAGGGTTAGCTGGTCTATAGTGAGAGACATCATAGAGTGGGCTGTCGGGATGTTGGCTTGAAAGTGTGGTGGTTTGGTATGTGCTTGGTGGAACCCATCCTAGGGTACGGTCATCAAGTTGGGCCTGTCTAATATGGGATAGGTTTAAGAGCTTGATTTTCTACATTCTATTAGCTCTAGAGTTTTTGGTGTGTTGGTGTATTGATTTAACACATTTTAATGAAGTTGAACCCATTTGGACCTCCTCAAACAAATTTGCCAGCCTCCAACGAAATGGAGCTAACCATTTAGCCCATTGAATCACACAAAGGAATCCCCTTCAACAATGAGGGGAAAGGCCCCAAATTGAACTTCTTCTTTTAAACCCTAGTACAAGGCCTGAAGCATAGGTGATGCAGGACAAGGGATAGAGTAACTCTGAATGTCTAATGTAGTTCCCTAAAAATTAAAAAGGGATGAAAATAATGCACGTTAAATCTAAGATGGGTTGAAATTAATCAATCAATTAATAAAGACAATTAAATAATATAAATAAACAACAAATAATGCATTTAAATTCTTAGAATTCAATGAAAACAATTAAATCATGATCCAGGCCTAGTTACCAAACGCGGCGGGATCCCTCAAAACAAAGGGGCTTGTTAATTTTCACAAATATGTAAATCTATCGCCAAAAGGGGATTAGTTCTGGCTGTTTGGCATCAAAATGAGACCAAAACAAAGTGGAATTAGCAGGATAAGGGAGTAGGCAGGGATGAGAAAAGGTATCTGGTGATAAAGGGGGGTAGGTGTCGACTGTATGGTGGTTTAAGAAAGGCAGCAAAGATCAGTTTGGGTCAAAGGAAACAGCGGCAAGGCCAGAAGGGCCTTTGAAGATGTTGGCGACATGTGGTTGAAAGGAGGCGTTGGCCTTTGGATGTCCTGGAAGAGGTGGCGACAATAGATCTAGGGACAATAGGCGTTGGAGGTGGCGGATGAAGGGATGTATGGGAGGGATGAAGGCGTGGAAAAGGGTCAAATAGGTTTGTGGCTACGGTAGGAAGGCTATTTGGGAGGGGTGAAAGTGTAGAAGGAAGTTAGGAAGGGACGGAAGTAAGGACAACGGACGGTAGTGGCAGCGACAGTAAAAGAGGTGTTTTGGGAGTCACGGCCAGGGAGAAAAAAATAAAAGGGAAAGAGAAAGGGACAAGAAAGGGAGAGAGAAATAGAAGAAGAATACCTGGAGAAGAAGAAAAAACAACAATGGTGGTTTAATTTCATGGGCTTTTGAGTCTTTTGTGGATGTGGATGCTGATTAGTCTTTTGTGGACCTCCTGAATTAAGAGGGTTTGGGTTTAATTTCATTGGTTTTTGAGGCCCAACTCATCTCCAAATGGGCCTTAATTCTGTCACAAATGGGTCCATAAAGTTGTGTTTAAGGTCGTTGCTTCCCTCCAATTCGAGTATGAATCCGGTGAGCAAACTGATCAATTTCGTCTAATTGGGCCAACTTGTCCTCGACTGGGATCGCGTCAGATTTATTGGGTATGATGCCAGCATCATTTTGTTTTATTATATCTTCTTTTCTTTTTTTAAACACATCGTGTCGAAACATTTTTGTCTCACCTTTTTTTTTTTCCATAAAAGCTTTTGTTTTTTGTTCTCCCATACATTTGATATTCCATTAAATTTTTTTTTTTGAATTTTTTTTCTCCCCCCTGTTCTCCTAGAATTCCATTGACATTGAAAACAAAATTTGGTTGGAAATTGTGAAGTATTTTTTGATTTACCTCTTGTGGATCTATTTTTCTATTGTTGCACATTGAGGAATCCCTTTCTTCCATATGTTGTTTCGTCTTAGTTTCATTCCCAATAGACTCTTATCTGACCCTACAAAGGGTAACTCAACTGGTAGACACTTTGGCCCAGGAACCAGAGGTCCTAGGTTCGAGTCCCGTAGTAACATCATGCTTGTGGCTTTCGGGGGGTTGCGTGCATTCGGAGTTTTATCCAATGCCCTCGTACTTGGGAAGAGGTGGGGGTCTTAGAGTTCTTCTTTGTCAAAAAAAAAATAGACACTCTTGTTTGAGTTAGCTTGGCTGATACTACTTGGACTCAATTGATACTGATATGATGTATCCTAGCTTCAAAAGAGATTAGAAGGTTTGACCACTTAGATGAGTTTTGACCAAGTAATGGATTTGGCTAGGAAAATTCGGCCAATGCTGTAAGGTTTGGTGAAACTTAAGAGGAAATCCAACGTAAAATTCTCCTAAAATTGAGATTGCGTTTTAAAATCTAGTTTGAATTGAAGTCGAATTAATTTATCACCCAAAAATCCAACCAAAATTTGGCCCAATTTGATATAGGAGCTCAAAATTTTGTTGGTGAACCAAGGTCCATTTCACTCTTAAAGAAAATTGGCGAAGGCCCAAAACTCACCTAGGTTGTAATTTGCTCTACGGAAATTCATACACACAAGGCTTCAACAATAAATTCTTTAAATTTAAATTGCAATAATTGAAAGAATTCGGCGTATAATTTCTATTTTTGATTTTAAAATTGCTTGGGTTCCTCGATCAGCCAACTTTGCTTAAATTGCAATAAAATTAAATAATACGTAATTAAATAACAAGAAATTTATAAAATAAACTAGAACTAAATAAACAACCAAACTCAAAATCCAAATTCAATGCAATGCCATGGGTGTCGAAGGCCCTCTTATTTATAGTATTTTCCTACGAATAAAATAATGGGGAAAGAAAAATCTAAAAAGGTCCATGCAGCCAAGGCGTTCCCTTTGCATGCCCACCCCGCCACCATAAAAAAGAAGAAGATAGAAAATGGTACTGTGACCAAGTGGCATCATTATTACATCAGAAAATAAAAAAAAAAATTCTAAAAAGGAGTAAGGAGGTGGCGCCCAAGCTTGTTAGATCCAACCTTCTAATTGAATCCTTGCTTGCTAAGGAAATGTGTAAAAGGAATTTTCTTGATAGTGATTGAGGAGGTAGATAGCAATCCTGTCACTTTTTCTTGTTCTTAGGAAATGAGCTTCTTAAATGGATCTTTTCAAGCCCAAATTCATGGAATAGGCCCTGACCCATATCTGCACCTTGTGGTTCTTTTATTTGGGCATTTTTGGACCCAATTAGCTCCTTAGAGGGCCCTTTTTGCTCCAAATTCTTGATAGTGATTCACTCCTTAGGCCTGGCCCAAGTTTCTTGTAATGGGTAACCATAGTGAGGATGACCTGATAAGCGATCTGAGTCGATTATTGTATCTTCATATATGAATTGATTCGGATCTTCCAATTTGATTGAAAATAGATGAGTCTAAGAATTGTTCAATTCCTATGTCCTGGACATTTTATGAGTGATGCTTTTCATGTATTTCACACTATAAAATGTATAAATGTTAAACTTACAAAATTCTTCATTCAATGGAATTTAAAAAGTAAATAAAGAAGTTAATCAAAATTAAACAAATTCCAATTTATGGTTCTAATGCCAGTGGAATTTCTATAATTTCATAATTTGTCATAATCCAAATTTCCAGAACTTGTAAAGAATTTTGAAATTCTAGAGAAGAATACTGCCATTTGGGAATTCCTTGTAAAAGATTTACGTCTTTGGAGATACAAAATATGCATCTATCTTGATCATGAAATGATTGTGTGGTTCTTTTTCCTCTTTGTATCGTTCTCAGTTAGAATAGAGGTTCTCTACTTATTGAGAGTCGTCAGGAAAATTCCTTGATTCCTCCTTAGATAAAATCACAGTATTCCCATTCCTTGGTGGTCTTCAAAAAATAGTCCCATTCTTTGGTATGCTACTCATTTTTAATAATATCCAATTGGATTCCAATATTTCCCATCTATCCATGTCGAAATTCTGTTGCAAAAAAAAAAAAACACTATACCTGTCAAAAAAGTGAAAATTTAGGTGGTATGGTTCTATACACTGTAATTAGTTTTGTCACGTATTAATGGCTCAATCATTTACTTCTTCGTAATGCTAAAAAAAAGTGGCTTGTTTTCTTTTATATATGCCCCCTTCTTCCTCCATTGATTGTTTCAATGGATCCCAGGATATCCATTGAACATAATCAGAAGCATAGAACTAGAAGAGTTGGTGTTCGATTTATTCAGATTGATCGGGATCAATTCAAATGGATGTAACGAAGAAATAGAATTGGAGTGCTATCTCCATGTACATATATATATATATATGTGTGTGTGTGTGTGTGTGTGTGTATTTAGATATTTGTTGTAGTGTAGATTGATTTATATTAAGCCAATATATTTCTATAATAATAGAAGTTAGTGTCACTCATGGATGGTTTGGGTGTATAACATTCTAGATTTTCATGATTTGGCTTTCAAGTGGATTTTTTATGATCATGTAGGGTTAAACTGATGATGGGATCTGCACCTCATACACAATTGGATGCCGAGTTAGCTGCTGGAATGGGGAAGCCTGATAATGGGCCAAAGCTCATGTCTATCTGAATCATCCTATTTGCTCTTGGGTATCTTTCTCCTTGTTCTTTGTTGGTTGCAATTAGGAATTTTTGTGGAATTTCATCACATAGAAGACTTGTAATTAGAACAACCACCCTGCAGTTTCATTTTTATGCTCTGGACAGTTATACGTGACGATACATGTGGGTCTTTCCTTTCCTTTTCCTCCCTTCCCTTTCATTGTATTGTTAGTAAGTTATGATGATGCTATTGTCATCTCTTAAAAAGGTTGAATGTAGTGTGTTTTGATCCTACGATCTTTTATGTCATGGGTAAACTTTCCATTTACATGTATACCATTTTAAAGAACTCCAACGATGTAAGATTCTGATTTGGTTGGCCATTTGAACTAGCGATATGGGTTGTATAAGTGTTTCACCAACCTTGAAACAACTGCAGATGGTTTATCTAGTGAGAAATAACAAATAGACTCACAAGCTTCTACTCTAATCTATTGCCATTTCATAAACTGTTACCACTTTTCTTGTAGCTGTGTGACCTCTAATGCTGATGGCTATGATAGGGACATGGCTACGAATGGGTATGTGTGTGGATACATTTTATAGTTGTGTGTAATGTAATTGGAAGTGCTTACAATGCCAACATAAAGGTTGTGGTTGATTAACCGTTTAAAGAAAGCGATTTACTGAAAGTTGCTTATTTATGTTTTATGTCAGTTATACACTGCAACATATGTAGCACATCCAAAAAATAATATACCTATTGTATCACATGTAGATAAGATATACTTTATTATTTATCTGCTTTTTGTAGAAACTATTTTTTAAATGGTGATGATTTTTAAAAGAAGCAACACATAATGCACGAGGAGTGCGATGGCAAAGAACTACAACCAAGTGGAAGCTCCAAAGCCAAGCTTGCTAACAATGAAACAAACTCCAATCTGCAATATCATTTCTATTTTATTTCGAGCATTGACCCAACCCTCTTTGTTGTAGCTCTAGGGATACATGCATACATCTAATCATTTAATCTAGAATCACTAGACAATGATTATGATAAAGTGGGAAATGGGAAAACCATTGTTGTGAGAAGATGGCCAATTTGTAGATGCTCTGGGTCATCAAGCCAAATTATCCTGGTTGTTCAACTAGGTTATAATTTTACACAAGGTGAAAATGTTTATTGTTGTCTTCATGAGAAAAAAAGTAAAATAGCTGAGTTGTCGCAACTGATCCAATCATGCAAGTTTCTCATGCAGTGGGTGGTTCTATTATCCGAAACTGCATCACGAGGAAAGAAAATAGCATTAAACCCTCTAGCAATGCACCGAGGGACAAAAGATGACTCAATCTGGTTCTTGTAATCTCATTGTGGAAGGAGATTTGGCAAATGCCATTGCTAGGGCTTTTGGAAGAATGGAGAACTCCGTGGAGGCTCATTCATGTGGTGGGGGATATCTTCTCTTTCAAGAGAAGTATATTGTTCAATAAGGTTAGAAGGACAATTAAGGGGGTGGTTGATTTCCTATCTAAAGTGGGGGTGGGATCGAAATGAGGGTTTGCTGAGGACAATAAAGGGGGTGGCTGATTTCCTATCTAAAGTGGGGGTGGGATCGAAATGAGGGTTTGTTGAGGACAATTAACGGGGTGGCTGATTTCCTATCTAAAATGGAGGTGGGATCGAAATGAGGGTTTGCTGAGACTCAATATTGGGTAGCTCAAGTGGTTATTTCTTGCCTCAAAAAGTGAGAAGTTGCTAGTTCGAGTCCTAGTGGCGTAAGTTGGGAGCTCTCCCAAGGGGTTTAGGGAGGCCCTTGCCTCTTGGTTCCCCTCGGTTATCAAAAAACATAAATGAAGGTTTGATGAGAGACTTGTATTAGAAGAAAGGGTTGACTTTCCATTTGTGCATTTTTGTAATTCACGTTGGAATCGGTTCTTTTGTAGCGGGGTTCTTGTTTGATTTTGATTCTCGATTTGTAGAGGATCGGTATACTTCTGTTATCACTGTAAATGAAATTTTGTGAATTTTTCAAAAAAAAATAATCAATTTAGTTCTCCAAGAGGGGCAATGTGGGTCATAGCCAATGTCCCATTTGATACAAGAAAATATCTAATGTGCCTCTCACTTTTTGCCTCAAAACGATTGCATGAAGGAGGCTTTTGTGAGGACTTGAAAGTCTAGTGTATTTCCACCAAATCAATCAACAGTCGTGACTCGATACCTTGATCTTAAAATGTAAAGAATCGAAAATATCATCATCAATGGCTAATCATTACCCCAATCATGTTATGTGAAATACTCCAAACTCAGTCGTTGTTCACAAGTTGAAATTACATTCTCCATAACTATTACTTTGTAATTTATGTCACCATCAACTTTCCCTAGGCGAGCAACATCTCTTGTGAAGCAACATCGTGAGTAACAATCTGTAATGTATTAGATAGATGAGTTTAACAGATATTTTCATGATGATGTTTTTCATATAAAAATTAAGTCTATTTAATTTAAAAAATTATAATTTTGACAGTTAAAGAATCAATAGTTAAAATAAGATTAGTTTTGGATTGATTTTTAATTCAACAATGAGATAAACTTGAAATAGATTTAAATTGAATACAGATACAATGGTTGTAGAGTAGATGTGTTTGAGAAGGAGGTCGTGAGAGTCGTACATGAGAATATATTGTTATTCACATGATACTCATTCATTCATATGTTTATCTTTTATTCCTTCTGAGTTAATCCTCATTTGTGGCTATGTACTCGTGTCATTCTCATATAGAAGAAGTTGCGTACAAGATAGTAATTACAAATTTCCTTGTTAGTTTTGATGTGGTGGTTGAAATTGAATAGGCTGATTATTAGTGGGTCTTGCAATGGATGATAGGCCACAGAGACAAGTCACATTGCATAATAATTCAGTGATGACAAACAATGATCAATAATTCAATACTCTTTGGAAGGTTAGAATTGATGATTGGATCTACCAAAGAACTATGTAAGTGGAACAAGCATGTATTTTGTATAAAACTATAAGGGAGTATGTAGCTAGGCAACCACCGTCTTTATGTCTCAACACTCTCAGTATGTTCCAAATGTCTCCCCGACAAAAAGAAGAAAAAACCCTGCAGGATTCCATTCACTGAATTGTATTGAGTGTTACCTTTTTTTTTATATTTTAATTTACTTTTTATTGATATCTATTTAATACATTTTCATCATGGTTGAACACTATAAATAAAAAATAGTTAGCAAATAAATTTATTTTAATCTTAAAAATCAAAGCTTTATTTGATTTGATTGACCCCATTTTAAAAAGTTTAATAGTCTTGATGATGATGATTGATAAAATGGATCTCCCTCTCCAAGTCCATTGGAACATTTGAGCTTTTTAACTTGAACACATGCTAGACCCCTATATGTGATTGGGTTATAATATACATATTGAAATCAAGTGTGGTTTTTCTCAAGTTTATAATATGGATGCTCATCTTCAAAAGGTAAAATTTGTTAGAAGACATGGGATGAAATGAAATTTCCATTTTACCCTAAAGGTGTACCGCTCATCAAGTACCGATAACACGCCGATCTGCATGTATATGGCGTGCTATCAGTACACCGGTACTTGATAAGCGGCACATCGATAAGTAAAATGGGAATTTCACTCCATCCCATTTCTTCTAATCAATTTTGCCCGTCTTAAGATGGCTGGGCTTATAATATATACATATTGAAATCAAGTGGTTTTTCTCAAGTCTCATCTAAAATCTGTGCCACATAATTGCATTTATTAAGGAAGGAGACCAATTGCAAAGACAGGTATTTATTGGCGGGGACCTGTGTTGGCTATACTCATGTATGTACATGGCGTACTACTCTGGTGGCAGGGCACGCGCACACACATGCGCACCACGTAGACAGGTTGGATCATGTACCTTTTGCATGGCCCACTTCACATGATCATCATCATCTTAGAGATTGAAAAGAAAGGCCCTTGGCCTAAGGCCTTAGACCCCATTATTTCCTTTAAACCCAAAGTTGTTGAGCAGAGAAAAAGTGGAAAAGAGGAGTGAGTGATTCGTCGTTTTCTTGCTCATTTGATGCGCGTCTTAGTCTATACATGTGCTTGGGGGGTTCAACCACCACATGAACCCAAACTAATGCTGTCTCCCCTCCCATTCCCATCGTCTATTTCTATCCAGATCCAAATAATTTCTCAATTCAATCATCCATCTACCACCACCTCAATTATGTTATATTTATATCTAAAAACCCATACCCATTTTCACTTTTTTTTTCTTTTTTCTTTTCCTTCTTCTCAAAAGGTTGGATTGTGGTCTTGTGACTCAGCACCATCCATTTGTGGCGTCAGCTAGCAAGTGGTGATTGGTGGGGGGGCATTCAAGCTAGGCATGGCCATGGCTCAGCTGGTTTGGGATGGATGGAAGTTAGTTCAGAGTCGTTTGTGAAAGATATAAAGAGAAAAAGTAAGGCATTTTCAACCAAAAAAAAGACCATATTTAAGTTCGATAGGGCTTTGGGTTTGATTTTCTACCACTGGAGGAAAAGTAAAGGTCCTTCCCTCCCTTTAAAGGCCTCCCGACACCACGGTTTGTAGCCATGTGTTGTAGTTGTCCAACTCCAGGCCCCACCCACTTCATTCTCACACACCTTCATTTTCGTAATGATGCCTGATGGGCTGGGCCCAAGTCCTTTTGTTTGGTAAATAGAGTGTTAGGTCAAACTGCAGATATGGGTCAGTCAGCGTTGTCCTGAGTCCTGACAATAAATGTGGGTGGGGGGTCCAAGCCCAATATTTCTCAGTTTCTGCATCTGGTCCGTTAACACTTTGTTTTTTCTTCTTATTTTCTTGCTAAGCTGTTAATCCTATGCAATGTAATTACGCAACACAAATGCATTGTTGCGACGTTGTACAATTCACTCTATGGCCTAATCCATTCCAGCAATCTCAGTCTTGAGTTTCAAACTTGGGCTGAAAACCAAGATATTGGCCCAAATTATTGGTTTTTTGATGGACTAATATATTAATGTTCTCAGATATTTCACTGTTGCTAGGAAATACCAATAACAATAGAAATTGTTGGAAGTCCCAAAATAGGCTGAAGTTCTTCGATGAAATCTTTCAGCCTATTAAGGACCAAAATGTAAGATTTCACTGAAATTTGAAACTTAGGCTGGGCCTATTTTTGGTTGGTCATATCCTAAAAAACTGAATGTCCTCCTCCTGTGGCTTTTGTCTCCTTTCAATCTAAGAAATGAAAGGATTGGGCATTGGGCATTGGGCTGGTATTGTGTCCTTTCAAGTTAATAAATGATTGGACATTGGACATTGGACATTGGAGCAAGGAAAGAAGGGAAGGCAAGCCAAGTCTGTCTCTTCAAAGTTTCTTCTCTAGTGGATCACACATCAGTGCACTCGTCACTGCCATAAACAGAAGTATTTTAGAGTTCCTGTCACTCGATATGCTCCAATAGTTTTTGTGCTTGCAGAAAGTCGTGTCGAGGTGCTCCGACGGTCTTTCTCATGATAAAAATTTAAATTATTGATTCCTAAACTTTTAAATCAAAATACAAATATTACCCAAATATATCTTTTTATCTATAATGCTCAAACTCAGTTGTAATGTTCCATCAAATGAATATGAAATAAGATTCAATCTAAAATTAAAAAAGAAAAAAAAACAACTTAATTCTCATCACATTTAATCCACATGTTACATTGTTCTTGAATTTCCCTTGCCATAATTTAACATGGCTTGGATTAGCTCCAGCAATTAAAAAAAAAGTCATAAAATATATACTTAAGAATTTTGGCTTCATCAAAGCTCCACTTTGAGAGTATTTATTTCTTTTGTTATGGACAAACTTAATATTAAAAATTAAAGATGAAGTTTGGTGGAGGTATATGGCTTTAAAATAATGTGACGTTAATTAATTTGACAAGGAAGTAAAATAATAGAAATGTGGAGAACTTTTTTATAGAATATAGTGTACAATGAAGTTAGAGAAAAAGTAAAATTTAAAGAATAGAGTCGTAATAGGTGAAAAAGAAAATCTATGATTATATTATATACTTCCTCTGTCCCAATTTAATTGTCTGATATGCATTTAGAGACTGTTCCAAAATAGTTGTTTGATATATCATTTTGATTCTCTCTCTCTATCTACTATAACTATCTATCTCTTTTTTATTGGAAGAGTTATAGAATGTTTGAGAGAAGTTCATAAGCCTTTAGAGAGTCCTCCTTTTTAAAAAAAACAAATTTTTAAAATGGGACGACTAAAATGGGACGGAAGGAGTACATACATTAGACATGGCATATCCAAATTATGTAAAAGGATAAGACGATTCTTGCACAGAAGAATGTGATATTGAGGCAGTTGTTTCTAGAATCCTCATTTGTTTAAATAAACTACTTCCATCAATTTTTGGAATAAGTGAATGCTACTTGAGAAAGCTTTTATCCTCTTTCTTAATAGGGAAATGACTAGGCCGTGTTCTTTTTCTTTTTCAATTCATGTTATTTCTTGATTTTTCCATAGCACAAAGGTAGATAGATATCTCTGGAGAGTCAACTGAAATTCTGCTGCTAAGGGTTTTGAAACCTAGTTTTCAAACATCCGTTTCTTTCATGATCAATCTCTAGATAATGCTCAGATGTAGAAACTAGAAAGCAGAGAAGCTTTGTTACTAATGATTTTTGTAGTGTTGTAGACAAAAACAAAACCATAGGTTGGTTAGACAGGGATCTGCATTTCGATACAGTTAATGTCCATGATCTCTAAAATCAAATAAGTAATGATCAGAAGCGAAATCAATATCTTTCTATGTTGGCAGGATTCTGAAAGTGAGACACTGCTATCAAAATTCAAACATATGAATGCCAAGAGTAGTAACTGAAGGCCATTCATTAAAAAAAAAAAAGGAAAAACTCAAAAATGAGGTAATTGAGCTTGTCATTCCACAGAAGACAATACCAAAAGGACATGAACCTATTATATTACACATCCCCCGGATGTATGCCGAAACAAAGAAAAAAAAATAATAAACAACAATAATAACAACAATTAGAATCAAGGGAGTGAGGAATGGGTCTGTGGAGAGGCCGAGAGCAAATTGTCTCTACTTTCTTGAGTAGTAAAGTAAAATACAAATATCTGCTCCAAAATCATTTGCACCGTCTCTCTGTCAGTCATCCTCTTTAGTACGCGTAGAAGAACCGGCACCAGTCGCCTGCAGCCCAATGGTGTGGGCGCTCGAAAAGCGCTGCAGCTGTATCATGCGTGCATAGCACCCATCTGGGTAGTGGTTCAAGAGGTGGGAGTGTGACCCTTGTTCTGCCACCTTCCCATCCTCTATCACTGCTATCACGTTTGCATTACGTACTGTTGAAAGACGGTGGGCAACCACGATGGTGGTCCGGCCCGACGAAGCCCGCTCCAGTGCCTCCTGGACACACCTCTCAGACTCGGCATCAAGTGCACTCGTTGCCTCGTCCAGTAGCATTAACTCTGCCTTCTTTATGAGAGCGCGTGCGATGGCAATCCTTTGCCTCTGTCCGCCTGAGAGTTGCACTCCTCTCTCCCCAACCCATGTCCGATATCCATCAGGCAATGCCGAGATGAACTTGTGTGCATTGGCCAGAGTTGCGGCCTCGATGACTTCAGCCTCTGTTGCTGACTCGTTCCCATATGCAATGTTGTCATGTATAGTGGCTGCAAAAAGGCAGGGCTCTTGCGGTACCACTGCAATATGGCGCCGTAATGACTTGAGATTGTATTTCCTTATGTCCTTCCCATCGATGAGCACTCGTCCTGATGTTGGCTCATAGAAGCGCTGCACCAGGGTGATGACCGAGCTCTTACCGCACCCACTTGGGCCAACAAGGGCGAGTGTCTTGCCGGCGCGTGCACGAAGGTTGAGGTCACGAAAGATGGGCACATCAGGGCGAGAGGGGTAGGTGAAGTCTACATGTTTGAATTCGACCTCTCCCCTGAGGCGATCGGGGGCGGGCACACAATCAGGATCATCTGGCTCGATTTCAGTCTTGCGATCGAGGAGGTCAAACACAGAGCGCATAGCACGGCCTCCCTTTATGAAGTCAGGCGCAAGTGTTAAAGTCTCTGCGGCGCCATTTGCTGAGACCATGAGGACCATGAATACACGGATGGTCTTGGAGAAATCAGAGATGTCGTGCTTGACAAGCCAAGACGCATACCAAAGGCCAAGGGCATATGAGGCGTACAGCAAGAACTGTGCAACACCATAGCCACTGCCCGCTATCTGGCCCTTCCAGAAACATCGTCGTAGGGGGTTTTCAAGGTTGGAGGTGAAAAGGCCGACAATCTTTGCTTCAGAATTGAAAGCTGCAACGGTTCGAACATTGGCCACAGCCTCACCAGCAAGCTGTGTGGCCTTGGCATGTGCTTTCTCCAAGTCACCCGAGAAACCTTTCATGAACATTTTCTAGACCAACACAGACACACAGAGTTAGTCTTCTTATTTTTTTTAGAGAGAGTGAATACTGAATTACAGTCAATAACTTAATACGATTCTAAATGGAAAGGTTTCAAGCAAGTTAAAGATATCTTTGAATTTTTTGTTCCATTGATTATATGCATATGCCTCTGTAATATGCTTTTGATCGTCGGCCCAATAACTCCCTGGGCCTTTTTGCCTTCTATACTTCGTTTTATCATTCAAGGATAAATTTTCTGAAGAAGTAAGCCAAGGTATGTACTTTTATATAAACAGGAAATTATCTTACCACCCATTCCCCAACCCCTGTTTGCTAGTCATGAATATATACACTGATACCTTGTTACATCACACATACCTGTAACACAGTTGCAGCAACGACAATGGGGAAGACGGCAACGAGGACAAGAGCAAGGCGCCACTGCAAGACAAAGCCAGCAGTGCAGGCTACGAGCATGAGTGCTGAGTTTTGCATGATCACTGAGATACGGTCCCCAATTGCTGAACGGACATTATTGGCATCAAGTGCTAGGCGAGCGGCAATCCTTGCACTCTCATTCTCTTCACGGTCGAACCAGGCCACCTCATTCCTCAGCACAGCTGCTAGCATCTTCTCTCTTACCCTCTTTGTCAGGTTCTCCCCCACCACGTCCCAGAACAAATGCTGGAGTGTGTTGAACAGAAGTGCTGCAGATGATACGCCAATCAACAGATAGCAGTACTTGCCAATCTCTCTACGCATGTACTTGTGGTCTTGGTTGTAGTAGATGCTGAGGACAGCACTTAGAACGTAGGCAAAGAGTGCACTTATAGTGCCACATACAACAGAGCCTACAGAACCAACTAGTGCATAGCCCCACTCAGGGGAGTTCATCTTAGCAAGACGCCAGAAGGAGCTGGCCTGGTCTTTGAAGGCCAGTTTCTCGAGTCGGTAATTGGGGAATGAGCCATCAAGTGAGAGACTAAAATCGGACGTTGAAAAGTCAGAGAGTCGGCGTGAGTATGGTGATCGACCATATGAAGAATTACGGCCAATGATGGGTGAGCTTACTGAATTTCTTGCACTTGAAGGCCTGCAAGACACATTAAGAAAAATGCTTATACTTGGTGATATGTCAAATTATTCAGGTTTCTATTGTTTTATTTGATCACTTCTTCTGTGTCCATCTACCAATCTAGAAAATTCCAATAGCCAATGTTCTTAAATCTCAAATCTCAAATCTTAAAATTGAAATTGTCTTTCTTCTGGATGCAAAGTTTTATTGGGGAAACCCAACAAAGAATTCAAATTTAGCAGTAGAAAGAGTCATGTTAGATTGTTGAGTGAAGAGTACTAATAGAAGGAATGCGAAGTAATTTTTCTTTTCAGAAAAAATTAAAAGAGAAAAACAGAAGTAGAATTCACAACGTTGATGGATGTAAAAAGGCACTGTTTGATGACAGTGATGGCAATAAGTCGACAGAAAAAAATCTTCTGATTGGGAATTATGATCATTTGAGGCACAAATTTTGGTGATTTCCATCAACCAAGTACTATGGATTGAAGATGTATTTGGACTAAGCAAACAATATAAAACACAAGTTTACGAAATCCTCTTAACAGTCCTCACATTTTGCAACATTTGATCAAATGAAAATTGACCTAAGGTTGAAATCTAGTGTGATTACTGATGAAAATTGAGTCTCCATGCACAAAACCAAAGGAACAAGAACATTTGAGTGTATACCTTGCACTGCTCTTTCTTGCATTGTTGAGAGCAGTCTCGTGCGCCATTTCCTGCATGCGTATGAGTTTAGCATACACACCATTGTCGCCTTTGGCTATGAGCTCGTCATGGCTTCCCATCTCAGAGACACTTCCCTGCTGGAGGACAGCTACCACATCTGCCTTCCGGATGGTTGAGAGCCGATGGGCGATTACAAGTGTTGTTCTCCCGATCATGAAGCGATCTAGTGCCTCCTGCACCAGCTTCTCCGATTCAGAGTCCAGGGCACTAGTTGCCTCATCCAACAGGAGAATTGCTGGGTTCTTGAGCATTGCCCTCGCAATTGCTATCCTTTGCTTTTGTCCACCGGAGAGTTGCAGCCCTCTCTCCCCTACCTGCAGCAGCCATACTGTTCTTATTAGTAGTCTGATTTTGTTTTTATTTGTTGATCTCCATTAATCATCAAAATCTAAACCAAGTAAATATTGAATGTCCAAATGAGAGGAGACTCGAGTCGTCCTTCTGTAGAACTACAGAGATTAGGTTCTAACAATTCAATTGATAAGCTTGCAAACAGCAAAAGAAGTTTGCAACTTTGCATATTAAGAATGAATACAAAATCCAGCAGAGCAGAGAAAAGTGAAATTCAAAGCTGGCCTTAAAATGCTGCTCAAACCGATTGCATAATGGCCTATATAACAACAGTCCGAACCATGTATCGTTCAGTCAGTAATCCTTTTTTTCTCGTGAGTTTTTGTTTTTCTTCTTTTTTTTTTTTTTAAAAAAAAAGAAAACTCTTCAAAATAAACCCATAAATAAAATAAGAGTGTTGATACCTTAGATGTCAATTCCGTTCCGTTCCGGTGTTACAGTCAAAACGGGCTTGGTCCAGGCGATGTGGGTTGTAATGTTTTTGGGAACACATATATAATTGATTGTACAACTAGAAAATAAACGTCATGGGCTACATTTTAAAAAAAAAATGAGTCTAAAATAAAATATGAAGTCACTTGATTTTAGTAGTCAAAGTCATCAAGTGTTCTTAATATAAGGACGTTAGGTGACTTTCACTATTAAGATCAAGTGACTATTAAGTGAATTTTAGGTTGAAATTTGATCGACTTGTAGTTTATGGAGTATATTTTCAATTTATATGATTTATTTTTAACCTTTACAATGAAAATTTGAAAGAAAAATAAAATGGAGTTGGTATGCCTATTTGTTTGAAGTTTTGACCTTTAATTTTATATAAAATGAGAATTCAAGTTTATTTATTGAGTATTTTTTAAATTTTTTTATCTAATTCATTTGTAATTGATTCTTATTAAAGTAAAATTTCAAACAATCTTAAATTAGTATTTGATGATTACACTACCACGAATTAAGGTTACAAACATAAGTAGTTATTCAATGATAATTTATATTTTTTATTTATCTAGTTTAATTTAAAATGATGAAAATAATTAATATTAATATATTTATAAGTTTGTATTGTTCTTTTTATATTTTATAATATATTTTTTACCTTTTTAAATTTTTTATCTTGTCTTTTCCGAAGCGACACTAGAATAGATTTCAAAATGGATCTAACTACTATGGACTTGATACAAATTTAAAATTAATAGTATCAATAGATAATTAGAGATCTATTTTTTTTCTTTTTTTCAAACCATTCAATGATAAGAGAAATGGACGTTATGAGCCTAGGCACTTCTTTAGAGAATAATTATATAAACATTTATTGTTGCAATCATAAAGATTATAAATTTAAAATATGTTATTATTAATAATTAGATCATCAATAAAAAAAAATTCCATGTGTCGCGATATCTAAATATTTTTGAAATCTTTGCTTTCATTTGATTGTGGCGGAAACTCCAGATTTAGGTTATATGGTCAAAATGTGAAATGAAATGCTTATCTAGAGTTTAGAGGAGAGATACAAGTTGAAGAAGATAGGGGAGGGGGAGGGGGAGGGGGAGGGGAGCAGAGGCAGAGGCAACAGCGGCGCCATCTCCGGTCCTTTGACTGGACTATGAAAGTTTATGTTTAGTTCTATTTAGAATTGGGTCCCACTCCCAAGCATGTGCAAAGTCCAAAGCCTATTATTATGATTGTCATGTGTCTAATCTAATCGAATTAATAAATACCGTATGCCTTCAATTTTACTTTGACTATATCCTATTCTTGTTCTTATTCCTATTTATTTATTCATGAATTATGAAAGAGAGAGAGAGGGGTAAGAATAGAAATAGGAATAGAACAGAAGTGAATGGAAGCCACAGTATCCAACCCATGTGGTCATTTTCTTTCAGGTTGACTAACCAAACAAAACCTGCTCCATCACTTTAAAAATATGGTCGGATCCTGTCTGGTTTGGTTTACCAAACCAATTAACCCACCAACCAAACAGCACCCTTTATTTTATAAATTTTCATTTCATCTTTACCAATACACAGGAACAAGAATTTACTATTGGTATGAAGTTGCATGTTGGAGTCAATGAATGAATTATAGTTGCCGACAGGGCAGCCCACAGCCCACTGTTCGTTTCTCTAATTTATTCTCACGCCACATAAAATTGCCAGTATCAGTCACCTTCGCACGTGACAACAAGCCAAGAGAGTGACCCACCGTGGCATGGCGCTCGTGTGGAATGGAATGGTCAGATTAATTGTTTATTATTCAATAGTTTTCATTCACGGAAAATAACTTTAAATCTCAAATGTTAAATGTTTAATTTGAAGGGCTATTTTAAAATTGAAATGATTATAAAAGTTTTTATTTATTTATTTTCAGAATGCTGACAGAATGTGATTATATTTCCGTTGGAACAGTAGAAACTTTTGGTTACTAAACAATGCCATCATTCCTGGCTCTTCCTTCCCACTTCCATTGTATTTTAGTGGTTGGTATTTGTTAGAGATAGAGCACACGAACAAGTTGGTCTTGTTTTAGCATCGGCAGAAATTAGATAATACCATTGACAAAACATTTATAATGAGTGGTACCAAACCATGAAATTGGATAAGCATATGTACAAAATAGACAGCAGAATGATTCAGAGTGGTAAGGTTGGAAGATCCATGTACCCACCACTACCCAGTAACCCTTCATGGTAATACGGGAGGGATTCCCTTCATTCTTCCACAAACCAGCTATTATTATTATTATTATTTTTGAATTTATATTTGAAAAAATGCAGGATAACTAGCATAAAATCTCACATGTAAGTCTACTATTCATAGGACACACCAAAATTAAATCACGAGACTCGAACCAGCAACTTTCCGTTTCATAAGACCGATGATTCAACTTATTATTATTATTGTTCCACTTAAAAATGATGTAGAATTTTGTTACATCAAAATTTGACACGTTAGGTAAGTCCACGAGTGAGTACAAAGTCTTCTTCGGATCCACGTTCCTATCAAGTTTTAAACCATCGCTTGGTTTTAGGAAATAATCCTATTGTCATTTTTTTTTTTTTTTAATGAATTTGTACTTTTTACTGTATCTGTTACTGTAGATGCAGGTGTACTGATCCTAAGTTTAACAACTAAAGTGAAGTGAAAGGGGAACGGGGCCCAGGCAGGCACGAAAATAGAGGAACAACTGACTCAGTTCTGCTCCGTTGCTTCAAGGCAAGGCAAGGCAAACTGGGGCAAAGCCTAGGGACTATGAGTGTGGCTGACCGCTGACCCACCCACTCCCCCTCATATGGTGGTCCGACGGACTACTAAGAAAGACTAAATTTCATTCCATTTTCATTTTCGACAGAGAGAGAGAGAGAGCCTACCTGAGTATCATAGCCGTCGGGGAGCTTGATGATGAAGGAGTGGGCATTGGCCACACGAGCGGCTTCTTCGATCTCGATCTGGGTAGCGTCGGGTCGGCCCAGAAGCATGTTCTCTCGGATGGTGGTGGCGAAGAGGGCGGGCTCCTGACTCACCAGCCCTATCTGCTGCCTCAGCCACCGCAGCCTCATCGCCTTTATGTTGTGCCCGTCCAGCAGCACTTGTCCTAAATCAATCACACATTAACAGAACAAACCAATGTTTTAATTTTTATTTTTTGATTCAACTAGTTTCAACTCTCACAAGTATAGTCAAAACATTTACACGAAAGACAATAAATTTACAATTTCAAAGATAAAATGTTAAAAATACATTTTAGAAATAAAATATCATATTATAATAAAACAAAAATGGTGATATGCAATGTTTTCAAATTGAGAAAAAAAGAATCACAAAAAAGTTCTTAGATGAATTAATTGCCTCAAAGACAGATTTTAATTTCAAATGAAGACAAGTTGAACCATACAACAATCCAGTACGATTTTTAGAAGAATCAAAACAACTTTAACCCTGTTTCGTTTTCGTCTTAGATTTTCTAGTTTAGTTTAAGCAGCCAAGCAAACAGAAGACGACCATCCATCCATCTGTGGCTCTTCTTCTGTGTCCCTGCCATTCCTCTTCTCATCTCCTGCTTGTTCTAGTACTTCCACTGCTCTCATTCCTCCATGATCAGTCAGTCAGTCAGTCTCTGTCTGCCCTGCCTCTGGAAATCAATCGATTTAACATCTACTTTTGCATAGGCACTGATCGGAGATGGAACAAAATAAACAACCCAAGTGGCACATCTGGGCAAAAAATAGATATAGACAAACAAGAATAGTCCTGTAACTTGAATGTTGCTTCTCCTTCTCCGCCTCATTCCACCATCATCAAATAGTATGACTGACCGATTGACTGACAAGACACACAGAGGAGGAAAGGAAAGGGGCTCGGATCCTATGTTGCAAAGGCAGCGCTCTATTTTACCAATAAAATTCTTACTCGTCTTTATTTTGGGTTCAAAATTTTATATTCAGCATTCAAATTTGAAAAGAAAATAAAATATTAAATGCAGAGTGCTAAATGTTGATTGTATAAAAATGTTTCCAGCACAAAATTTTCTGCACACGATCCAAGCTCGGAGGGAGAGAGAGGGACGAAAGCAACTGTTTCACCAATTGCTGAATGTAACGGTTGTAAAAGAGCCATGAAGCATATAATGCGAAGAGCAGAGCAGAGGAAATAAGAGGGAGGGATGGGTTTGGACGGAAGTCATGGAAGGGAGAAGCAAGCCTACCGGAGACGGGGTCGTAGAATCTTTCGATGAGGGACACAACAGTGCTCTTGCCAGAGCCGCTGCTGCCCACCAAGGCAATGGTCTTCCCAGCAGGCACATTGAGTGAAAAATTGTTGAGGATACGGACCTCAGGCCTCGAGGGATATGAGAAGTCCACATTTCTCAGCTCGACGTGGCCTGTGACGGAGCTAAATTCCAGACCTGACTCGATGTTCCTGTCAATTTCTGGCCGGTGATCGATGGTGCAGAGAATTTTGGCAGCTGCCACCTTGGCCTTGGCAAAGGCCGTCATGCTCGGTGCAGATTGTCCCAGAGCCCTACAAAATCAAATTGACATTTTATTAAACAAAAGAGAGAAATTGAGGAAATGCAAATTAGGGTGGATGAAGATGGGGAATGGTGTTTCTTACAATCCGCCGATCATAACGGAGAACATGGTAGCGATGGCAAGGCCTCCATTAGTATAGTGATGTCTAACAAGGTATCCACCATACCAGAGCAGAAGCGCGTAGCAGCAGAAAACAGTAAAGTAGGTGGATCCCAATCCCACACCCTTTGAAAACCCACTCTTGTATCCAAGTTTCTGGGCAACTCGCAATGCTGACGAGTAGGCCTGCAGCGCCCTTGACTCGCCTACAAATGCCAGAACAGTGCGAATTTGCGCAAGAGTCTACATTGCAACAAAGCATTTTATAAACAGGGTCTGCATAATCATAATTTAAATCGATTGATGGAATCCAATTTCCTCTCTAGTTGTTGTCATGGTTATTGGCCCGTACCTGCTCCGTTATGTTTCCGGCTTGGGAGAGAGCTTCTTGGCTCTTGGAGGAGAGCTTGGCCAATGTCATGGTGTGGATGGCTCCGATGAGTGCAATCAAAGGGACCACGGCCAGCGTCACCAGCGCCAACTGCCACACGGCAGTGAATCCCACCACAAAACCGGACACGAACGTTGCCATGTAGTGGATGAAATTTCCCAACTGCAAACAGGCAGGCAAGAAGAGGAAAGGATTTACATTGATTGCTTCAATAGTTTCAATATCAAACAGGAGTAATTGCAATTGCATTTTATGTCTACCTTCTCACTGATGGCGTCTTGAACCAAGACGGCATCCGTGTTGATGGCGAAGACTATGTCCGAAGTGCGGACTTGGGTGTCAAAGTACTGCACATCCTGGTTGAGTGCCGCTTCCAGGAATTTGATCCTCATCTTGGTCGATTGCCGCTCTCCGGTCCACATCCAGCATGATATCTCTGCACCCCTCACCCCCACCAAAACCAATCAATTCTACTCTATCCCATTCAATCAAGTAAAAACAGAGCAAGAACAGAGCATGGCAGAGGAAGAAGAAGAAGAGAGAAAGTTGGATATTCTTATTTCTCCTTTTGGCAGCGATGCTGCTGAGAGACTACCCACCTGCCCAGGAAGAGGCCCAAATGGCTGCGCCCACCACCAGAAAATAGAATGCGTACTGCAAAATTAATACACACATGGGGGGGAGAAGAAATTGGGTAAGTCTTAAAGAGAAGCGAAATGGGATGTGATGATCCATTTACTGTAAAGAATACAGAGAATGCGTCCGATCAATTTGGACCTAACACACAAACAAATTAATCTTCTTCTCACTATTCTTCATCTAAAAATAACCGTTACCTTTAGCACTTCCTGCGTCATCTTATCCAGATTATTGGCATTGGAGCCAAAGGAGTTGACAAGATCAGCGAAGAATCGGAGGAAGATGGGCAACGAGCAGCCATGAATGATGGCGCCAATTGTGCCAATTGCCATCAGAACATAATCTAGGCTGTCCGCGAATCTAAAGAGCTCGCCGAAGCCAGCAGAAGGAGGATCTTGCGCTGGCTTTTCATCGTTATTTCCATTTCCACTTACAGTAGGAGGAGCTGGAGCGCCACCCTCCATATCTTCTCCTTGTTTTCTCGTCTGCCTGCTGCTTCTTCCCTCCACGCCGCCGCTGCTGCTGCTGCTGCTGCGGCGTTGGATTTCTTTTCCTTCTGCTTCTCCTTGTCTTTCTCCTGCTCCTACTCTTCTGGGCACCGTCTCTTCTACCTTAAATACTGTTTGGGTATGGTTGGTCTGCGTGTGGAGAGAAGAAGAAGATGAAGAAGAAGCGGACACAAGCTCGAGGCCTTGCATTTCGGACCATTTCCACTGCTCCACCGTCTTTATCTCTTCAGAATCTTGTGACATTGGAAAAAAAAAAATCTCAAATTTCCTGTCTCTGTTTCTCTCTCCTCCCTTTCTCTTTTTCTTTGTTTCTGCTTTTCAACGGGAGGCTTGTTTTGTTCTGTTTTGGTTCTGTTTATGCTTTTCCCCTCTCTCTCTCTTTTACTGGCTCGTCTTCTTCTCTTTCTTACTAAAAGCTTTACTGGTACGTGTGTATCTTCTGCTGTTGTTTTTCACTTCCTTTTATCACAGAGAAAGTGGGAAAGGAGGGGAGGGAAGAACGGAAGCGAAAATCTCGGATTTTTACAGTTTAATTTAATAAATAGAGAGAGAGAGAGAGAGAGAGAGAGAGAGAGCGAGGAAAGAGGCATGGGTGGTGACCGATGGAAAATGGGAAAGGAAAGAAGCAGAGAGAGAGAGGGAAAGATAAGAGAGGGGGAAAGTAAATGGGTCGTCGTGGTCGTAGTCGTCCCTCTGGTGTGGACAGACAGACAGAGCGACGTGCGTGTCGAAAATTGAAAGTGGGAATTTGACCAAAGAAATGAATAGAAAATGTGAGAGAGGGTAGGGTAGAGTGTGTCCGGCCGGGCCGGGCCTTGATTCAATGGTGGGATCATGGGATTTGATTGGTTTGGCAAAAATTAAAGTGGGTTTCCCCAAATCTACGCTAATTCTATTTTAGTTTTAAATAAATAAAATAACCGCCCCACCTTTCGATTTTGATTTTCTTTTTAAGAATTCTTACTTGCTTACATTATTATATCTTGTCTTTTACTTTAATGAGTAAAACTTTGTTACTTCCTTCCCAAGTAAAACTGTAAAGGCTGTCCATCCAATTTCTCACTCTAAGTAACAACAGCCAACTCCCCACGTCTCTGTCAATCGCCCTTTCCCCTTTCAATTCTCTCTCTCACACGCCTCTCTCCCTCTCCCCCGTTAAGAATCCAAAACGGAAAAGATAAAATAGTACAAAATCCTAAGACCGCTTAATATTGTTTTAGTAACATCGTCAACTTCAACGCCATTTTACACACAATGATCAAGCTTCTTAAGTAACAGAGATACTCATTATTCTTTAATCTAAATGGTAAAACGTAAGGAGGATTTTATCTTAATCTAACTAAATTTGATTTATTATCATTTTAAATGGGGTTTTCTTAAAGAGAAAAAAAGAAGATAATGTCTGTAATTAATCATCATTAATTGCACATACGTGCAGTTTATCAATTCGTGAGCATCATTGTTTTTAATAAATTAAAGTTGAGTTACTTAAAGAGATCCACATTAAATAATTCATCTAAAAGAATTAACTTTATGAGATTACTTAAGTTATTTGTTATATGAGGAAAAAGAATTTTACTTGAAAATAACGTTAATGGTACTCGATTTAAGTGGTCTACCACAATGTTTAAATTGAGACAGATAAAATTGGGTAATGACATCCTCTCTCTAATTTTCTCTCATCATGCATTTATTTAGAAGGGATTTTCAAATTTATCCCTAATTCTCCTCTATTCTCCTCTTTTCTTCTTGCTTAAAAGTAAACATAAATTTAAAAATTTATTTTAAAAAGAAGCACCATAAGAGAAAATGAAGGTGCAAAAATCACTATCTATAAAATTAAATTAATTAAATTATTTTCGTGCTGTAATATGTCACAAATTATTTCAACCAACAAGATTGGATATGATCTGGCTCTTCATCATTCATTCACAGAGGTTATTGTCACATCACATGATTTTTCATCTCAACTCAAATAAATGAAAGAAGTGAATGTAATTGGGTCAGATGATCCTCAGACCTGACATCTATTGTTCTCTTTATTCAGTTTTAGATGTTCAGAGCAATATTTTATTATCATTTTAAGTTGGATTTTCAATATCTCAAATGAAGAGTATATTTCACCTCAATGGGTGTCAAATTTAAATACAAGACAATTCTTGTAAGGAGAAACCGGTTGACAATTTGGACTAGTCATATTTGAGGCTTATAATACTAATTAAAGATGAGTTGCATTGTACACGTCAATTTTTTTTTCGTATTGGAAGCTTATTTATATTAAAAAAAAATTATTCAAGCAAGACACTATGAGCAACTATTTTAGAAGACTTAATTTACACTCTTTCTTCCACTCACACCCATCTACTCTTATGTTCTTAAAGTCACAAACATATTGAGCTAAACTCATGTCTTTAAAAAGAGTTAACAGTGGATTTTCCACTTTACCCATCACCCATGCCGTACGGATAACTTAAAAAAGTAAAAAATCTGCGTCGACGAGCCTATCACTCCAAAACGGTGAGCCGTAAGTTTTTCCTGAGTTTGGCTCAGGTTTTCAAATAAGGCTATTTCTCGATCGATTTGTACAAACAATGTATCAAAATTCATCTACTCTTAATTTTATGAACTCCATGACTGATTTTAATTGAAAATGATATAGTTTTGAACTTCAAAAATCATACCCAAATAATTAAGAGGGAACAACATTTTTCTTAAATTCTTTGGGTACGATTTTTAAGCCAAAAACTATATCATTTTCACTTAAAATCACTCTTGGAACTCATAAAATTTAAAGTAGATGAATTTTGATAGATTGTTTGTAAAAATCGGTCGACAAACGATCTCGTTTGAAAACCAAAGCGAAAAACCCACAGGTGATGAACGAACCCAGCTTGTCATCTTGGAGTGATCGGCTCGCCGGCAAAAAATTTTGGCGAGCCGGTTTCTCACTTTGGCAAGCCGATTTCCCATTTTGGCGAGCTGGTTTCTGACAGTCTATTCTTTTTTATTTTCCGATACGGAAGGTGAAGGGCAAAATGAGAAATCTACTAATCCTCGTGTTGGGTTACACAAAATGTCTGTGGGAGGATCGCTACCCTTACTTATAATGTAGTTTGATTGACTCGAGCTTTTAGAAATAAATTAAGGGTAGCGATCCTCCCGCAGGAGGTTTGTGTAACTAGACACGGGAATTAGTGGATTCTCGATTTTACCCTTCGCATGAACTGTAAAATTTTGACTAGTCGAGGCGAATTTCAGCTAGCCGATGTTACTGTTCATGCTAATTTTGGCAAGTCGATTTACTGTTCATGTGAATTTCGGCAGGCCGATTCACTGTTCATGCGAAGGGTTGGTGAGCCGATTTTACTGTTCATACGAAGGGTAAAATCGAGAATCCACTAATTTCCATGTCTTGTTATACAAAAAGCCCATGGGAGGATCGCTATCTATAAATTAAATGTCTCAGATTCTGTCATTTTTACACTGAATAGATATACAAGTTTTGTTGGCAGTCTCATGTACCGATGAGATAAATCTCACCTTCAAGTGTGAAACCAAGATGTCTATATTCTCTAAAATTAAACATTTTTATTGAGAAGATTGCACATTTATCGTAAGCTAAGCTCCACTTGATGTGGTGAGATAATTAAAGAACTTTGTAAATAATATAATTCAGAAGAAACTACTTTATTTAATCATCATAATTTTGTAATAGATATATTTATAGTTATTAAATTTACTAAAGTCACAAGATAAAATAAGCTTAAATTTTTTATCTATCTATTATTTTTATTTTTATAAGATTTATATAAAAATACAACGCACTTGAAAATTAATGAAGATAGAAGTAGGAAGGGCTGCAATTCGGGTCGGGTTTCAAGATACCCGACCTAACCTAACTTAATATTTATGGAATCCAACCTGACCCGACCCGAATTCTCAATCTAAAATTCTCGACCCAACCCGAATTCTAACACAAATCAACCCGAATTCTGACCCGACTCGTATTTTGAACCCATTTTAGCCTAATTTCAGCCGGGTCGGGTCGGGTTAGGTTGGTTCAAGTTAACTTGTAAAATTCTCAACTCGACCCGACTTGAATTCCATGTAGGCTTTTGTCTTCTCGACCCGCATGATTTGTCGAGTCGCGTCAAAACCCGAACCGAGTTGCAGCCCTAGAAGTAGGGGTAAAACTTGGGCCGGGTTTTAACTTGACCCGCATGACTTGATCAGAGAAATCAATGGGTTTCGGTTATGTTTTTGTATATCTCGAATTGGGTCAGGTCGGGTCAGATTGAGAAATTTAAAGCAACTCAGTTTAACCCGACCCAACCAGAATGCACCAAATTATAAAACAACATTCGGGTTGAGTCAAGTAAAAAATTTGGGTTGGGCCGGGTTGAGTAACTCAAGTCAACAATTTGAATCAAATTAAATTGACATCAATAATTTTTAATATGAGTTGAATTGAAATTATTCAAATCTAAACGGACTCAAATTTCAGCTGTAGATAGAAACTTTGGAGGAGAGAGAGAGAGCACTCTTGGCTTGCTTTGACTTTCAAAGAAGTTTTGTGTGATTCCCCTTTCTCTCTCTTTTAGGTGGAGTGATTACTGATTACTTATTAGTGGTGAATAGTACGAAGAGAGAGAGTTGAGGAGTAGTGAGAGGTGGTGTGGAGTCTGGACGCCATTATCCAAACATAATTATTGGTAAAACCTTCATTATGTTCGTAATCATGGCCAGCCTGTGGGCCATCCATACCACACTTTTGGCATTTTTACGTTTCCGGTGGGCCCACATCCATGTATCTGTATCTGTATCTGAATCTGAATCTGTACCCATCTATCTATTGCAATAAAACCGCCCCCCAAATTTCAACTTAGATGGCCCAAACAAAAGGAAACAAAGGGCCCCCATTACAAGAGCACAACTCAAGTCACATTTCCAATTCAAATTCCCTCTGCGGATCACATGATGTCATGTCTCGCCTCCCTCACAAGTCACGACCACATTCATTCTTGTGTCCCTTCATTCTGTAATTCCTTTTAGAGTTTATCTTCTATAATATCCAAACTTGAGAGTTGAGAGTATAAATATTTTTTTTATAAAAAGAGTCATTACCATTCATTAAAATATTTTAAATTAAAAATTACGATGTTCGAGAACGTTCCAAGTTTGTAATTTTATATAAAAAAAGGGTAAAACACTTAAGTATTTAATTTATATCTCCAATAATAATATTATTTAAATAATGATTATTTTTTTCAAGAAGAGGGAGAGCTAATGCTCTTAAGAACACCAAAGAAAAGTCACTTGCGCTTCATCTCAATTGCGTTTGGGATCATCAAGTGATGTCTCTCTATTGGTCCAAATTGATTAAGAGAGGAGATATGATAGAAGGAAGATAGTACATGTATATAGAATTGCATTTTCTATACGTATTCTTGTGTCTATGTTGCAAACTATAATTGATTACTCTTTTAATAATTAAAAAAATATTCAATTAAAAAAAATATCTTATCAACTTTCAAGCAAATATATATATATATATATATATAGCATTTTTTAAAGATGTTAAAATTTCATGTAAAAATGACATTGTGTAACATTGAATTTCTAATATAATGGCTTAGACTTCGACGAGTACTCTCCATCAATCTTTGAATAAAACATTTTCTCCAAAAGATCTATGAAATAACTATCACATGATGGCTCGTTCAAAGAAAAATATATTCTTGCAAATTTGGGCTTTCTAAATTATAAATTTTATTATAATGTAAAAACATGAAATTGACCATTCACTCTATAAAACTTTAGACTATTTATTTAGAAACCCTTATTATTTATATCAAAGACACCTTTATTTAAAATAACAAAAATTACTATTAATTTTGAGAAGTGATTTTTGCACCACACTTTTACACATGGTACGCTCCCTATGTGAAATTACGATTTTATCCCAAAAAAAGCAAGGAAGGAGAGAGAAAAGAGAAAATTTGAGTTTGGGTGAAATTGAAATTTCACATAAAAGGTGCACAATGGATAAAAGGTGAAGGTGCAAAAATCACTTTCCTTAATTTTATCTTTAACATAATCAAATCAAATTACTATATTACTATTTTAAATATAGACATCTCTAAAAAAAGAAGAATATATTGTATCATCCTAACAAAACTATAAGGAGAGTTTAATTACAAGGATCAAACTTCTCAAACACGCTTCATATATAAACGTCTATAGGTTGCATCTGACATCTCTTTCTTTATTTTTGTTGATCAGAAGAATCAACCAAATAAATTAAAAATAAACTTTAATGAATTATAAATAGATCAGAATTTAATTTTAAAATTAATTTCTAATAAATTATTAATTAAATTTTATTTTAAATTCAAGTCAAGTTCCCTGCTTAATTCAACAGAGGAGGGGAAGATCCAATCGAAGCCGTCTAAAATTGATGTGGTCCACTAATGATGAAAGTAGCAAATTGGAGAAGGAGACTGAAGAGCATATGCCATCGTATGCAGTCAATGCGACAGTAAGAAACAACAAAACCCAAAGACCATTTCTTGTTTCTTTTTTCAATTTTACCCTTTGTTTTTCTTTACTCTGATTATGTGAGACTCTCGGACCCATTTATACTTTGTTATTTTGTTTGAAAATGGGAAGGAAAACTCATTCACGAGTGCTGTACTTCCTACTTCTGGGACATCACATTCTTTAATCGATAAAGTTTTTTAACTATGTATAAATACAAATATAAATCCTAAATATATTCTAATATTCAAATATATCTCTAATACTCTAATAGTATAGACAAAAAAATTAATATAGTTAAAACTCTATTTCACATTACACAAAAAGATATAATATTTGAAAGTTTATCTTAATAAAAATGATAGTACAAATGTGATATAAATGACATAGACACCTACCATCAGTTAAAAAAATAGACTGTAGATTTTTTTGCTAAATCCAAATCTATAGGTAGCATCTATTTGAAAGGTATTTTCTAAATGATGTTTCTCATAAAAAGTCAAGTTTATTGGATTTTAATAACCATAATTTTTAACTAATTTAACTATTTGACACCAATTTAACTTTTAGAGCCTAGTGATTTAAACTAATAATTTTTATACTTTGAATGCTTTAAAAAACATGCTTTATCTTACACAACTAAAATCTTCATAACAACAAAATTCAACAATCATCTAACATTGAATGTTCTATCGCGTTAGATCAATATGCTTTAAAAGTCACAAAAACAATTCTCATAAGATTTTTTGAAAAGACGTTCATATAACTTTTGCTTGTAAGATTTATAGTGAAGCGAAAGATCTGAATCTCTCCACGCCCACCTACGCCTTTTGAATTATACGCATACTAAATTATTGACATGAGTTTGGTTTTTAAAATTTATTGATTTAAGTTGATGAATTGAATAAATATTAAATTTTGAAGGTAAAGATGATTTTTTCTTATATATCATGTAGAAACTAAAGTCTATTAATCCTATCAATTCAAGTGGATCCAACCTAAGTCCCACAGGCTTTCCCCGTTGCACCTAAAGTCCTTCTTAACATATCTAGTTTACAAACAGATCATTCGCATGATTATTATTTATTACAAAAGACCAAATGTGAAGTGGTGTAAATGTGTAAGTGGAATTCCCTCTGTTTGATTCCAATTCTTGTAATTATATAAATAACGTTAAGTGAGGTTTCACAGGGAAATGAAGACATCCACAGCTCTGAAGAGAGATCTGATTGATTCTTTGATTAAATAAATATTTCTGTGTCTCTTCTGAAAATGCAGAGTGAGTGGGTATTGTATAAATATTTCTTTGATACAAGCTTGCTTTTGGCATGAATACAGCACAAATATGTAAAAGCTGCCTATCTCTTCTTCACTTCTCCTTCGCTTTACCATTTTTTTATTATTTTGTCACATATTTTCTCTGCCACTGTACTGGGTTAGATAGAGGAAGGAATATTACCAAACGAATCTCTTTCTAGACGAAAAATATATCATTGCAGATTCTTAATAGCTAATTATAACCAAAAGTTACTGAAATATACCTTGTGTTCTGTCAAATCCTGACCACTCACAAATTCTTCATCCCCAACTCTACTTCCACTTCCAATGTCCGACATCAAATGCGAATGTTAGATATTCGTGATAATATAAATGAACGAATCATGAAACTATTGCCATTATTCAGTGAAATTTCCAGTGATATCACTATGGATAGAATAAGATCTTAAAAGATACATGAAAAATCTTATCATCTTTAACTTACATGATTATACTTCTATCACATCCATGCTATGTTACCATTTAGGTAAAGATGACAACAAATGGTAGCATTTAAAAGACAGAATTCATTCATTAAAATGTCAAGCTATTCAATAATTTTTTAATACATATTTAAAAATTTCACTTTGACTTTAAAAAAAAATCTTAAAAAATGATTTGAGAAAGGTACGAAAAAACTCATATATGTAGTAAAACTTGATGTATAAGAGAAATCCTCTTATTAACATGCTTAATATGAGTATTTTTTTAGATTTTGTGAAACTATTAGATTTATCATTGGATGGCTAAAATGAAAAGTACTTAATTAGAAAATTTATGATATCACGCCCCTTATTTAAACCATCCAATAGTGGTTTCAATAGTATCATAAAATCTGAAAAAGATATTTATGTAAATATGTGTTTAAAAATTAATGAACAATTTCAACTTTTTATTTCCCAAATATCACCATTTGTTGTTATCCTTATGATTAGGATGACAACATAAAATAATTTCTACTAGACTTCATCAAGTGAGATGTTGACAGATGTAATATCTAATGTATTTAAAGAAGAGGAGAAGTCATGAATGTAATATCTAATGAATTTGAAGTTTGATAGGTTTGAAAGATTGTATGAATGTAATATCTAACTTATAAATAGTTTAATGTGTAAATTGCAGCCAAACGTGACATTATCCACTACGAAAACTGAGTACATAGCGGCTACAGAAACATGTAAAAAATCTATTTAGGTATAGAATTGCATAATGATTTTCAAATACACTCGAAGGTGGCTGTGGTACACTTACAATCAAATTGCAATATGTTTGCCTAAATTTCCAATATTTTACTGAAAGACTAATTACATCAAGGCTGAGTATCATTTTGTACACGAAGTAGTGGAAGTTGGGCAGATCTCATTGCAGAAGATTGATTCATTATGACAATGTAGCAGAAATGTCGACGAAACTCATCAAAAGGACAAGTCCAGAACTTCTCTCAAGCTTGAAGTTGAGGTTACCTAATAAATGCTAGTGGCCAAAAAAAGTCTTCAAGTGAGAAAATTGTTAACTGCCTATTGACAATCGGTGGAAACACTATGAAGCCTTGTTTGGAAATGTTGAACACAGCAAGGCAATGCCAACAACCCGTACTAGTATGGTGGGACTTTTATGGATTTTCAACCCTATTTTCATATCTATAAATATGTAAGCATTGTGAGATTTTGAGTAGTACTTCACTTTTTAAGGCATGGGGTTTGGATGCTTTGTATTGGGAGGGGTAAATTAGAGGTAAGTCCAACTTTTGTATTTTTTTTTCTAGCATATATGATACCCTCCCTATGTTGTACCTCATAGACGCATTTATACATGACGAACCATATTAAATATCGATTGGAATTGACTCAATAAACATGAACATAGTCCAAGTCCAACTAGTTTTAGTCCAATTTCATTGCATTCTCATTTATTTTTAAACTAAACAAGCTCTATATTTTTCTTATGTCCCTCTGAACTGAATTGTAAGCAAGCCTCCCAACATGTTTATCCCTTCAAAAATATTCTCATGCGTAACATTTTTCTAGGAACTTTCTTTGCCCCTAAACCCTGAAAACAACCATATCTACCCTTTTTTTTATCTGTTTGGATTTCTTAAAAGCATATACAATATACACACCTCGGAAGACTAAAATGAAGTTGAGTGACGTAGGAAAAAGTCATAAGAAAATCTGATTATGTATCGTTTGCTTTACTTAACTATCACTATGTTGGATTGGACATTTCATGTACTGTTGTTAGTATTGTTGGTCCATATGTGTAGAGCCCACAGGGAGTCACATGTGTGTGGATTATTAGGAACATTGCAAAAGCCATAATCGTGACTTGTTCTAATTTAATTGGTAAGCTTTACAATGTAGATTGGAGTAGTGATGTTGACGCTCATAAATCCACTATGAGTGAGTTTTTTTTTTTTTTAACTTTTTGGTGTGGAGCTATTTTTTGATAAGTAAGAAGTAACCCACTATTGCTTTATCTTTTGTATAAATTGGCAAATAAAAGTTGGATGAAGCTACCACTCTAAATGTCTAAATAAAGTGAAACCTCAAAAAGATGAACCAAGTAGAGTTGAGGCTAGTAAGAGGTTTTTCATTTGATGGCCTCCATAGTGGCATGGTTCATCGACCCTATTGTGTTCATCTGCCACCTCATGGTTCCTCTCAGGAGTCCAAAAAACGCTTTGGCCGATATTTCGACTGGTAATTTTCTCTCATTCATTTTTTTCATTTTATTGCATTTCTCTCTCCTCCGATATTTAAAATCGTAAAAAACCGTATCGATTTTTTTTTTTAAATTTAAATAAATTTTAAATATCGATTTTTAAGCATATCGGCCGATATGGTGACCGATATTCGGTCTGAATATCGGTCATATCGGCCGATAACTTTTTTTATTGGCCGATACATATTATATCAGCCGATATCGTTCGGCCATGAAAAACCGATACATATCGGTTGATACGATATGTATCGACCGATATTTCGACTCCTGGTTCCTCCTATTGAGAGAGAGAGAGAGAGAGAGAGAGAATTTAACATATTGAGAAGAAAGCAAACTGGTCAACTTTCAACGATACAGTGTCGAATCGGATGAAATTTCAATAAAATATGAACATGGATTTATGACTTTGATCGTCTAATCCATTCAATTCAATAAGCAATTTCTTTACCTAATTGGAGCCAAATTGATGGGTCTAGATCAGCTGACACATGGCCCCACTTATTTGGAATGGTTGCACCAAACTACAATCGCAAGCAACTGCTCTTTTCTTTCAATTTCCAATAATGCATGAATGCTTTTGACTCTCTTTTTTTTTTTCCTTTGTTTTCATCCTCTTATAAATTTTTTTTTTTTTAAAAAAAATTGCCAAAAAACACAGCAGAATAACAAAATTAGACGTCCACACATAGTTGCAGCTAAGATTGGTCTCTAGATGCTGCATGGCCCATGGCTCCAATGGTGATTGGATTAGAATGAAGAATAATTTGAAAATGTCTTAATTCAAAGCTAACAGTATCACAATATTAATATATCATTCCAATTGAAATTGAAATAAATATTACTACTCCATCAGCACCGAATATTTCATGAAATAGAAAGACAAAAATAAATAAATAAATAAAGACAGTGATGTGAAGCCCACCTTATATACTTGTCTTGGTGGGTATCAACTATCAAGGTACTAAAGTAGTAAGAGGGCCTCATTTTAGTTGAAGTGCTAAAGGATCATGCTGCATTTATTATTTAAATGGATGAAACGAAAACGAAATGAAATGGAGAGGTGTTTTATTTTTTATTTTTTTTGATGATATGGTCCGTATACTTTTTTTATATAAATCATACGTGTCTGATGTACTAACTATCTTAAATTAATAAATTTTACATTTATCACTATCTCTGCTAAAAAAAAGAGGAAATGGAGATGTGTTGGTTGCTCAGTGGACTGATCACATTGGCCAATACAAATCGAAAGTCATAAGTATCCTCAACGGTGGCACACCTACTCTCTATTCTCTATTCTCTAACTCCCCTAAACTCTATAATAAACTATTAAACACAAGCTGGTGGGGAAACCAGTTTGTGTTTAATAGTTTATTAGCCAACTATTAGACACAAACCACACTCACACTTCTGTCTCTCTCTCTCTCTCTATTATTATTACTGTGGCTTAAGAAGAAGAAGAAGAAGAATGCTTAAGCTTAAGCTTAAGCTTAAGAGGAGGGAGGGACAGGGAGAAAACAAATCCTACTACCACAGTAGTTGCACATGGTTTAGGTGTAGCCTGTAATTGGGGGCCTGGCTTTTCTTCCTTTCTTCTTTATTGACAGAAAAGAGAGAGAATCCAACTCAAAGCAAAAGTCTAACCACGTGATTTAGGTATTCCCATTGGGTCCCCAATGCAATTATATGTTTCTGTCTCTCTCTATGTTATTACTTTTGTTTAAACTTTAAATCTAATGCCATGTGTCTATACTCGTCCACTTGGAAAATGGAAATGGAATCCAGAGAAACTATCCGTTGGTGAATCAATTTTAATAGTGAGAATAATTGTTTTAATAAATTTATATTGTATAATAAGTATATTAAATTTTAATTTGAACAAATATTTCTCCATGTGATTTTAAAGATTTTCAATATAATTTGAATTTAAACGCTGAAATGTATATTATATTAAAATAGATTCAAATTGAATACGAATTAAATTTATAAAATAATAAGATGTATAATAAAAAAAAACCAAATATAAACTCTATCAAAACTAATTATCTAATTCCAACAGATAATTTTTATCCTAAAAAGCCTACGACCCAAGAACCATAACCCAGATGAGCATCATACATTTTTGTATTTATATTTAGGGTGGGTCGGAGATGAGTCGAGTAGTGTTGACTCAAGTAGTAAAGTCCAAAGTGGAGAGTAGAAAGAAAGCGAGAGAAGTGGTGGGTAGAGATAGGACGTAGGGAGTAGATTAGGATATGAGTCGAGTAGTGTTGACTCAAGTGTGACTGAGGACAAAAGAGAAAAAACAGGTTAGGGATCTAAGTGTGATTAGGAGAATTAGGGAATGGTTGGTTTCTTCGTTTGAGGGAGTGATGATGATTGGACATAGATAGTGGAGTTGGAGTTGGCGTTGGAAGGTTTCTGGTTTCCATGTGTGTGACCACTACTTAAGCTCTCTCAGGCCTCTGCTGCTCTCATTCTTTTTGTCCTTTACACCTTTCCTTCCTTTCCCTTTCCCTTTCTTTATACAATTTCTATTCTTTCCTCCTCTCCTTTCCTTTCCTTTCCCACAAATTATATTCTTTCCTCCTTTCCTTTCCTCATCCCTCCCTCCGTTAGTCTTACTCCTTCCCCTCTCTTTTGAAGATTTATTAGGGTTAATAGTAGGGCTGCAACTCGGGTCGGGTGAGAAATCATGCGGATCGGATTGAAAATTTAAGATCAGCGGGTCAAGTCGGATTGAGAAGATAAAAATCCACATGAAATTTGGGTCAAGTCGGGTTGAGGATTTTAGAAGTTAACCCAACCTGATTTGCCCCAGCTAAAATTAGACTAAAATGGGTTCAGTATGCGGGTCGGGTCAAAATTCGGATTAGAATTAGAGTCGAATCGGATTGTGAAGTTCCGGTTGAGAATTCGAGTCGGATCAAGTCGGGTTTCATATATATCAACTCGGATCGGGTTGGGTTTTAAGGAACCCGCCCGGCCCACGTTACAGCCCTAGTTAGTAGGGGTCGGCCAGGAACGACGAACCCCAGTAATTTCCATTTAATGTAAGATCGCAAAAATACATGCACTTGCAAATAGATTTCTTTATGAGAACGGAAAATCTTAATTAAAACAAAGTACATCAAGCTTTAGCATGCATTTTCATAAGCACGTAACAAATATATAAAAACTCTTCTATAAATAAATAGTTACTTTATTTGAAATGATCAGTGAATCCCAAAACTCATAATACAGTAAATAATAATAATAACAACAATGAGTCATCATGCCAAACTTGGTACACCATCTAATCCGGATTCATATTAGCTTTAGTTTTACTTTATTTCCTCGTCCTGACCATCCATCCATATTCGACGGAAAAACAAAAACAGGATTTCTATTGGTTACTTACAACCTCATGTCAAGGCAGCCAGCTTTCTTGTAATTTTGTTTTCTTATCTAGTGGCTCACAATTCATCTTATCTAGTGGGACACATGTTGTGTATCCTACTTTGGTGAATTAGCAAGAAGCCGTATATATATATTAATGAAGAATGTGTTGGCCATTTCAAGTGGGAATAGTAGAGCTACCTCGCTGCTCACCATACACAACCCAAAGAAAGGGGTGGTCTTACTGGTATATGATTTGACAAAAACTAATTGGAGATTGAAACAAGATGCTTCTGAAAATGAGGTGGAAAGATTCTCTTGTAACAGCTTTTAGGAAACCTTCATACATGTATAAGAAAAAGCTATTGAAAAATTTAAACGCAAACATGCTTTTATACAGTCAGTTCCTTCAACATTTCCCCCTCTAAGTGAAAAAAGGTTAAATAACAATGACAACTTGAAAACGATGTCATGATACTTGTGTAAGGTGAACCCTTGCCAAATACATCTACTGGACGATTGTACTTTATATGATAAATCCATTAGGGCCTAACAATATTCTGATAAAATGGTCAAGGAATAATCTCTGATGTCTGAATTTATGAAAATCATCTTTGTCCTCATTCATAGCATGAATTTAGTGACTATGTTACCAGTGAGTGCTTATGATTCAAAAAAAAGAATGGAAAAGAAATGTTCAATGTTTAATATAGAGATACTCTGCTTACAAAAGAGATAACATTAACAATGTAAAGGAATAGGTGAAGAAACACTAGGACAGGAAAGAGGAGCGAATGTCAATTGTTGGTAGGTGGTGACGGAGATTAGGATTAGTTGATAATATATATTGGTGGAAGGAGCAAACATAATAAAAAATGGATGTGAAAAAAGAGATGGAGAAGGGTAGAAGGAAATAAATTTTGGACAAAGACAAATGGAGTGGAAATAAATTTAATCAGATGATGAGACTCATAGAAGACAATACGACAAAAGACAAAAACACACCTACAGAACAAACAAACAATCTAACAACGGATTTAAAGGAGATTAGAACTCTAATCTCTTATTAGGGTTAGGATCCCTGAATACATACATATATAAGATTTAACTGTAGGGAAATCTAAGGCAGATGGGCATGATCATGGGCCCAGAGAGGCTTAATCCAGAATTCTCAACACTCTTGGCAAGGCAAGGTCTCATCGGCAAGTTCCAAAAAGTTGAAGAAAAATTAGTACATGCCCGCATCTTCTATAAGCCTACTCAGCATTGCAAGTGTTTGATGTGTTGTATTCTTATTGGCCATGAGATGTCAAAAGTTTGTTGTCAAGAATACTCAATGGAAACTGGGTTGCAGAGAATGGATGAGTCAATGGCCCAGAGAGTGGAGTGGCTGGTTTTGGCCATGGCCGAGTACTTGAGATATTGTCATAGTTGGTGTTTGGGGTTTGTTTTAGTAATGCAATGTTGTCCCATCAATTGAATAGGTAAGTAAATCATAGGAGGATTTGTAGAGCTGGCTTTCCTGGATCCTCAACTTCTTCACTACTTGTTTCTCATCTTCACTCCAATCAATACACATAAACATCTCAACTGAGATTGCATCACAGACCTAAACTTGAGAATCTTTCTACTTCGTCTAGCCTTTTTTACAATTGCTTGTGCTGGCTTTTGTTCTTTGTTACTGAGGCCCCAAACCTATGTACTGAACAGTTGTGTAGAGTTCTTCGCATAGGATCTTGATTCCATCTCATGTTTATTGGTTGAAGTTTCAAATCCTTTTTTGGCAATTTATTCAAATAAACCCAAGTCATTATCTTCAACAATGTCATATTCTCATTTATTTAGAGTTGGCTTTTCAAGTTCTACATATCCATTTGACCCTATCAAACACCAAATAGTCTGCTAGATGAGTATCTATCATGTTTTTTTTTATCCCTATTGTCGGAGACTTTATTGGTCCACCCAAGGGTTTAAATATCGTTTGTTGCAGCTCCTCAGCTGATTTAGCGGAGTATAGTTGCACCATGTTTAGTTTGCACAAAATTATTTCATAATAGAAGAAAATGTCTCTGCGCCTGAACCACCTTCACTATAAATGGTAGGAAAACTCAGTACGCATGAACTTCAGTTTGGCACATGAATGAATCTCACCCAGACCATGCTGCCGATCATGAGTGCACTAAATGGGAAAGCATGCAACCAAAACTCGATTATGATCCAGTCAGACCCATTGAATTTCTCTAATGATGTGGTGCTTAGGCGCTCCTATTTTTTCTTACAATTATGCGTTCTCTGTACCATTTTAGCATTTAAAAGGTTTTGAATGGTAATGTGTGCCAACAAAAAGTAAAGACAGTACTTACATCTAGCAAAAGAAATGATAGTGCCCCAATCACTACTACGTTCCATACTCTTCATCAGCAATTGATACGTACATTCTAGGAACAACTAATGTCAGATTGTCCACATAATTTCATCATCATCATCACCTGGGATTCTGACAGCCACTCAGCATCATGTTGGTAGCAGGATGTAGGTTATCCAGTATGAGAAGTGTCTATCGGATTTCTCTTTCATATTGGAATCTCTCATTGCTCAACAAAGAAGAATTGGACTATGACTACAGGAAAGTAACAACTGCTTTAAAGGGATCTTGGCACCATAGAGATAATTTCTGTACAGTGCTGATTGTCATGCAACGGTCGACTCTTACAAAATCACTACTTGCCAAAAGTACAATATCTCATAGCCAACCCACTAAGTTTGCAATGTTGGGTAGGACCAAGGGATGAAGCATCTAATCTTATTCCAAGTTGACAAGAATCAAGTTGTAAAATATAAGTTAGACTGAGAAAAGGAAGACAGGAAGAAAGTTGAGATATAAAAACAGTTACATCTTTGATCTAACTTTCTCTATAAGCTCTCTCCTGAGTATCTTTCCTGAAGCTGACTTTGGAACACTATTTACAAATGTTACCCTCCGCAATCTCTTGAAGGGCGCAACCTATATGAAAGAAAATTGTATCATACTTGAACATGAAAAAATTTATTAAGACGACTCAAGAGACATATTTCCAAACACCCGTTTAAATTGGCATGTTTCCACAAAAAGCCTTGGGCATCAAATTTCATGTAGAAAATTGACATAAATAAAAGATGGGTGCAGTTCCACTTCCCACTCATCATCCTAGCTTTGTGAATTTAGTCCTTGAAAAATCAACTACTATAAACCATTGATCTTTCATGGCCCATCTCACGAATCTAAGATGGCTAGATGGCAGTCTATTTAGTCTCCTATCCATGTGGTCCCTACACATACCACCGAACCACAATGATTTCAGACCATGTTAAATTGCCAGTCTCCATGAGGAATGCAGTTCCTTTAGTCATCCTAGAGCTGAAATCCATGAGCAGGATTGACTTCCATACTTCTCCAATGAAAATGACTAACTAAATAAATTAGATGAAGATTTAAATGGTAGTAAGTCATCTAAATCTAGGGTTGTTCCTCGGCTCGGAACCCACCCAAACCCATCATAAACAAACAGTTTTTAACACATATGCCAACCCGTCACGCTGGGCTCAGGCTAAATGCTTGAGCCCGTTTATATAAACGGTCCGGCTCAGGTTTTTGCAAGAAACCCATGAAGCCTGTAAGGATTCTCAGCCCATTTAGCTATTATATGTGTATGAGTGTACCTCAGTTGTTTTACATTTTTTATAAAAATACTTTGATATTAATTAAAAGATAAACCATTCATATTGAAAATAAAGATGGTAAGCAACAAGTTCACAAATTTGAGCTTAAAATTCTTAGCCATCAAGCGTCATTAGAAATCATCAAGGACACTTGGTGACTTTGACCACTAAGATCAAGTGGTTAGAAATTGAATTTTCAGTTCAAATTTCATCCACTTGTAGGTCATCATGTCTACTTTCATTCTAAATAGGTTTGATTTCTAATGGTTTTAAATGAGCTCGAGCTTAGTGTTTTTCGAAAAGAGTGGACGTGGGCTTTAGCCTGCAAAACCCGACAAGCGTCAGGCTGGCTCGAGTTCCTGTATATATAAACAGGCTTGGACTACCATAGAGAATAGCCCAGCCTAAACCCAGCTCATGAATGCCCCTGTGAAAATCCGATCAATAGACCCACTGCCCTTCCCAAGGAGTGAACCTAACCAAATCCAAACAATCTACCTTAGTCCCTAAAGTGACAAAATCAGTTACAAGTTATCCCTTGAATCCATACCTGCTTTGCAATAAATTCTTTGACATCATCTTCAGCCAGTGAGCTCTTGGACGAGCGAACAACATATGCAATTGGAACCTCACCAGCTTCTGCATCAGGAAATCTACAAGAGAAGAAAGATGCCAATAATCTTAAATGAAAAACCTTTCTGGTACAAATATAAGATTCTTTAAGAGCAGTATAGCAATCCTACTGCTACTTTTTTATAACATAATAATGGGGAGGAATGATCCTATGTGGTCATCCTAATGACAAGGATGACAACAAATGGTGTCATATGGGGCATGTAGGGTTGACCACTTAAAAATCTAAACCGTTCGTTAATTTCTAAACACAATGATACCCATATGGCTATATGTATGTTTTTAGATTTTGTAAAACTATTGGACCCATCGTTGAAAGAATCAAATGAGAGGGGCGCAATAAACTTTATAGATATTTAATCAAGTACTTGTCTTTGATCCTACCAACAATGGGTCCAATAGTTCACAAAATCTATGCATATATATATCTCTGCATTTAGAAATTAATTAATAGTTTAGATTTTTTAAGAAGTAGACCCGGGATGTAGCAAATAATATCATTTGTTGCCATCCTCACCATTAGGAAGACAACATAAGATCACTCCTCTACAATGGGAACACATCAATCTTAGATGGGTTCCTGACTTACGGGATAACAACAGCATCTATTATTTCGGGGTGCGAAAGAAGCAATGCTTCAAGCTCCGCAGGTGCAATCTAAAAAAAACCAACATAACATTTTTAAAATGGGAGTAGGCATATAATACTTCAGATGGGAAAAAAAGGCGTATAATATTTCAGGCACCAAACATGAGTAGACATTTTCTGGAATAAAAAACTGTAAAATATATTTGATGCTTGGAAACAAAATTTAACCTGTAAAAAGCTCTACGGAAAAATAATGCCATGGCATAACCGGGTTGACATTCCACAATATACACGTGCATACATTATAAATTGACAGATTGCCACCCAAAGAATTCCAACTTGCCAAGCTACCATTTGATTGAGGAAATCTGAGATACCCTAGAAAAACCTGGTGCATTTTTCTCAAGTTCTTTACAGGGCTGATTTGATGGCTAACTCTCTAGGATGGGAAGCAACTCATTCTATGCATTTCAGTGAGATCAACTATTGCAAGTTCCATCAATACCTATGCATTTCAGTGGCATTGTTTATTGTAAATTCTACTGGTAGCTTGGGTCTTTGGGAGCCCATTCTAGTTTCCGTACAAGGACCTAAGGGGTGCTTCCTCTTTCTCGGTGTTCCTTGTTTGTTATGTTTTGGTATTTTCCTACTTTAATGAATTTTGCATTGCCATCATATGTCTATATCTATATCAATCAAGTTTGAGAATCATCTAAGTCTGAGTGGACTCAACGACCATATTTGATACAAGACAAAGACTAAAATTGTCAACACTCACCTTAAAATTATAGGACGCAGCTAACTCAGCCAAACTCTGGTATGTATTGGCTTGAGTCATCAGAGTAGACTTAGTCAACTGCACTTAAATGCATAAAAACTGGGAAACTACCCAAAAAAAAAACACATTTAAATCTATAACCAATCTGGTGCTAGTTGTTAGAGCCACGGTTTATCCGTGTCTCTTGTCAATTCCGTGAACATGTCAAGACCTTGCCTTGGATTATTCATGTTGGAGGATTGCTTGAAGACCATGAAGATATGAAGCTGGTTGAGGATCTCTCTAGTGTTGTGGCAACCGGCCATGTAAACCAGACCCTAATGACCTTAGATTGGGTTCATAATCCATTGGTTAAAATTAATTTAGGCCCAATTTTGAAGCCCACATGTTGAAAGGCCCAAAAGTCCAAAGCTTCTACATACCTGTGATTTTTGGTATAGTCGACCATGGTCGACTGGTCAAAGGACCTAAGCTCCATGTGGTTCGACTAGTCGAACATATTCAACAGGTCGAAAGCCTTGTCCTTTTTCTGGTTGTCTTTCCTCTCTTGTGTGCTCTCGGGATCGACCAGTTGACTTTATTCGACTGGTCGAGCAGCCTGACTTAATCTCTCATTTTCGACCCATCGAAAATTCTCGACATGTCAAGGCCACCCTCTTTTAAGCAAGCTGTCATCCGTGTAATGTTTCGACATGTCAAGACTTCACCATCCGCGCCTCAACATATCGAAGAGCGTGGTTTTGATCCGTTGTTTAGCTGTTGTAATATTTCTTTATAAATACGGATCAAACCTAATGAGAGATTAAGTAGTGAAATTAAGAAAATCACAGAGAGAATAAGAGAGAGGCCTACCCGAGAAAACCCTAGATCTGGGAAAACTTTTCCCTCAGATCAAATGAATTGACCTCACCTTTGACACAGTAACATCAAAAGGGGTTTAATGGGGGAACTCTAGTAACATACCCAAAGGTTGCTCATATCTGAATAAGATCAAAGAAGCAACCATCTTTTTTAAGAGCACAACAGAAGATCAACAAGACTCAAGGCAAGTGTCCTTCCCTAATTTTATTTCATTTAATATTTATTTTTTTTTGAAATGGTTCATGTACAAGAAAAACAGAAAGCAACCGAAGGGATACATGAAAGGAAACAACTGCTAAAGTAGGCGTCCATGAAGGCACCCAAAAAGACAAAGACCAATAAGATCTCAAGAAAGACCAACACATTTTTTCCAAGCATGCAAAATATCTGACATCGAGATGTCCTGAAGTGAGACAGCCCACGATGCACTGGACTCGGCCGTACCTTTGAAGATCATGTTATTGCTTTCCTATCAAAGACTCCAGACAGCGGCAAAAAAGGATAGTTGCCACAAGGTAAAGCATTTAGAAGAGACAGAGATAATGTCCCAAGCAAAAGACAACTCGGCCACCCTCGAAGGCATATAACCCAAGCCACACCAAACTGATCTAAGATAGAGTTCCAAACATTGAAAGAGAATGGGCAGTAAATAAGCAAATGATTCGACTCTTTGGAAGCTCGGAGGCAAAAAGGGCAAGCATTAACCAAAATTCTGCCTCTTTCCCGCAAGTGGTCTTGAGTCAAGATCTTCCCCAACCCCGCAGTCCAAACGAAGCTAATTGCCCTTAGAGGAACTTTGGAGGCCCAAATTTTGGGGTTGACAGAAACAATACTGGTGGATGAAGTCCTCCAAGAGCTATATGGCCCAGGTCAAAAAAATGGTTATGGGAATAAGATGATATATGAATCGTACGATTTTCGATTCACAATTCACACCCCTAGACTAATTTCGATACGATTCGAGTTTGATAACATTGGGTAAAATTGGAGAATGACATACACTTAGAGCATTGGGAATATTTGTAAAATTCCATGCTCACAAGGGGTGTGATAATATGTTTGAGTGCATGTTGCCTTGTGCACATTCCAATGCATAGTTGGGTAAGGTTATGGTTTGACCTCCTTATGCCTATGTGTGATTGATGTGAATATATTGTATCAGTTACATATGTATGAGTTTCCCAAGTCCCCTATGATTAGATGTTTACTATAATTAAGAATTCATAGATTTGTGATATGTTGATCTACGATAGAATGTATGATAAATCAAGATTATCCAAGATGTGTAATGTAGGGCCTTGATAACTTTCCATACTTGTGTATGATTATGAGTAATGCATGCATCAAATGAATTCTCACAATTGTGATGGGTAACTCATATAATAAGCATGATGAATGTATTTTAATGACATGCTTGGATTTTGTGTTGATGTGTACATCACTAGTGAGTACCTATGTTGATAATGATTATGGTGGATCGACCAAACCATGTGTAGAACGATTTTCCATGATTTGACGAGGAGCTTGATAAAGGGTTAGACTAAGTAATATGGGTAGTTAAGGTCAAATATCTTAGAACCAAAAGGGGTTAACTTGTGCTACAATGGCGATGGGCTAGCATGATTGAGAATGCATGGAATGTAATGTAAATGCTAAGAAAACCTTTTTTGATTTCCCCAAAGTAAAAGAAAGATCACTCCCCAATGTCAACCCAAATGTGAAAATGATGACCTACAGTTGATCTGATCCACTATGTGGGTACGTAGGCAACTGAAAGCATTGTGCCTCAGCTCGATCAAAAGATGCATTGTGCCACATTCATTTATATTAAGGATGATGTAAGATGTTGAGCAAATGTGAAGGGTAGAAAGGGATTAGTGGGATATGCCTTCCCTAATATAAGCCCTAATGCTAGATGTTGGATCCCTCGAAGGCGGCCCGAAGAGGTTATGATGCATCGAGAGTCCCAATGTGATGAGACATATATGTTTGTTACTCGAGTAAAACCTAAAGTGGCTAGAGAACTCTGAAAATTCTTAAGATAGACAGATGAGGACTTTAGCATTGAGATGCATGTGACTAGGTCACATGATGATTATATTGAGACGTGGTATGGGTGTGTCCCTCACGTGATAATGATTGAGACGTGGCTTGGGTGAGTCCCTCATGTGATATTAATAATGATTGAGATGTGGTATGGGTATGTCACTCATGTAATGATAACGTTATGGCTCAATCCGTTGAAAAAAAAAAAAAAGAAAACTGTCCTATCAATAGATCATTGTGTCTCATCATTGTATAGTTAAAAGGATGAGATAAGTATATAGATTCCATAAGTCCGTCCTAGAGTCCGTGAGACTGCGGGAGCCTCGATATGAACATACGGAGACTGTGGCATTGAAATATTTATGTGACTTGGTCACTTGATATTGAGACGTGGTATGAGTACGCCCCTCACGTGATTGAGAGGTTTGATTTCCTGTCCGAAAGAGGCGGGATAGTGGTGTTTTTCCACGGAAACTTGGTCCCGTGTGGTTGCCGTTGCAGGGTGAGTCCCTTACATGTTGGGTGAAGGGATGCAGGGCAAGGTAGACTTGATCAAACCAGTCGTGGGTCTCCCGCTTAGTAAGTCATGGGCCATAAGTCTTGCTAGGGGTCGCGGTGTGTTTATGATATGATATGATGATTTGATATTGTTGCCACAGTCACGTAGTGATTCATTCGAGTGTTGTTCCTACGGATAGAAGATCTCATGGTAGATGATGTGCCCCTGGATTAGTTATGCCTATGTAGGGAATATAGTCATGGATAGTGTATACCCATGAATAGATTATACTCACAAATAGTGTGTTACCAGAGATGGATGTATATACCCATGGATGATGGTTCCCGTGGTGGTTTAGATTCATGCCCGAAAGACTTGTTTGTCATATGGTAGACGTATTGGTCTTATGTTAAACATGTTGGTCCCACGGTAGACGTATTGGTATTATAGTAGACATGTTGGTCCTATAGTAGACGTATTGATCATATGGTAGACCTGTTGGTCCCATGATAGACATATTGGTTTTACGAATGTATGAGTTATGCCCATGGAGTAATTATATTCATGGATGGTTATTACCCATGGATAGATGATACTGATGGAGAGTTACCAGGGATGGATGATGAATCCCATGGATATTGTTCACATGGTAGACAGATTGGATTCATGCCTAAATATTGATTATATGGTGGGCATATTGACCTCATGATACATATAGTGGTCCCATGGTAGACGTGACGGTTCTATGGATAGATATTATTTCTCATGGATGGTTATTCCCATTGAGGGCTTTGTGACCATGGATGAGTATTGTAAATCGTGGATGGATATTCCCATGGAGGGTTTTGTGACCATGGATGAGTATTGTATATCGTGGATGGATATTCCCACGGAGGGCATTGATTCCATAGAGGATTGGACCCATATTTAGAGTATTGTCCCATGGTTGAGGTTTATCCCATGTGTGAAATTGACCCCATGATTGACAGTGTTCCCATGGTTGGTACAAACCCGTGATTGGCTAGACACGTAATAGATGAGATCTGTTCTACTGATGAGGCTCACGATTGGGTAATTAGAATGTCTTGATGTGACATCATGAATAGCACGGAGTTAGTGCCATAAAATAAATGAATTGAGAACTACGCAAGATCTGATCTCTATTGGAATACGTAGGCAGTTGATAATTCAGTTCGATCAAATCAATGGTCCAATAAGTCCTAAGATCTGATCTCGCTAACACGTGTAGGTATCACGTGTTTGGACTATGAGTTTGCATACTTCAGAGTTAAAAAAAATATTATTGTTTCTCATGTGTCTGTTGGGTCAGGACGTGACAAGAGCAGAAAGACTTAACTGAGAAAACTCCAGATTTGCCAGGCCACCAAACAAGACTGTCCGCCTCATTGGTGCGAATTCTAAAGGTTGATAGGGTGCAGAGGAGGTTTGAGAAGTCATCTGTTTTTGAATCTGATACGCTATGACGAAGAGGGATACCCCACACAACTTGCTCACCTGAGATGCAGTAAAAATATGATATTGCCCCAAGCGGTGTAAGTGATAGGCGGTAAAGAGACAGATATCAAGAGGCCATAGAAGAACTATCACACCAAGAATCAGCCCAAAACTTAATTTTGTCTCCAAGGCCTGCCTTGAACCTGATACCTTCTTTGAATTTGTCAACATAAGCAGTGATACCCTGCCACATGCCAAAGGCCATGCACAAAACAGGATTAATATCCCATCCATTATTTCCCAACCTATACTTATATTTAAGAATAGCCTTCTAATGCAGAGCATTCCATCGCAAAAGCCTTGTTTTCGTGTTTTCTATATAATTTATTTATTTTTTTAGTAATTTCTGTTTGATTAAGGTTAGTTTAGGTATTTGTTTATTATTATTACTTTTAGCAAGATGAGAGTTATAAAAGCCGTGTAGCCTCCTTCAGGCAGATACGATTGATTGAATAATAAAATTATTGAGATTTCTCAAACCTTCGTGCGATTGTTTGGAGCGATTCCTTTGAGCGAGAGGCTTGGCGTGAGGCCACGACGTGAGGCCATGTACGAGTCTTCTCTTCTCTTCTCTCCTTCATCTTCTTCTTTCCTTTGTTCTTCCCTTACCAACCAGATCTATCCTTCAATCTTCTCCTCTTTGCCGCCACCCTTAAATCCCACCATTATTGCTGTCGAGCTCCCTTAACCTCTTCTTTTGCAAGTTCCAAACCCCATACCCCTTTTCGTAACCCCTTCCTGGATACCCATACGTTGTCACCATCCCCTATAAACCACACCCTGCTGCATAAAACCCCCATAGATCCATCGTCCTTGTCGACGTCCCTCTCCTAAGCTTCCTTCCTTGCAGCAGCAGCCATCGCCTCTTACAGATTCAATCACCAGCCCTTCTTTCCTTTTCGTCGCAAGCCTTTTGAAGCCTTCACATCTCTTCCTTTTCACTAGTTACTACTGTGACCCCACTTTCCCCTTTTTGTGTCATCCGTGACCCACATATCCCTTTTATTCCAATTCCTTAGCATCTCAGGTGGCTAAGTTTGAGCTTGTGCCATTTAATACATTATATTTTGAGCCCATTATTTTCATTCACATTAGATTCTAAGTATTTTGCATGATTGTTTGTGGTAATTTTCTATTAATTAGTTGCAAGTATTAATTGGGATTTAATTTCAGCCTATTTTAGTTTTAGGTGCATTATTTTCATCCCTTTTAATTTTTAGAGAACCAAATTAGGCATTTAAGGTTACCCTATACCTTATCATGCATCACCTTCCAAGGGGAATCACCATCAAAACCTAATCTCCAAAGCCACTTAGTAAGAAGGGCTGCATTAATGGACTTGATTGGACGCACCCCCAAGGCCCCCAGCCGCTAAGTAGACACACTTGATCCCAACTTACAAGATGATATTTCCTCATGTCCTCATGATCACCCCACAGAAAGTTTCTCATGATCTTCTCCATCGATTGACTGACTTTGTTGGGGCACTTGAAAGCTGACAGGAAGTATAACGGCAATAAATTGAGGACAAACTTCAGAAGAGTGATTTGTCCCCCAAATGATAAATATTTTCCTCTCCAAGATGCCAAGCGTTTGCTAAACTTATGGATGATAGGTTCCCAAAGCGAGTACCCAGGAGATCCAATGCACAGGGCAAACCCAAACAAGTGGATGGAAGAACAGACGATTCACAATCCAACAACTCAAAAAGAGAAGAAAGCCCATTGTTATCCAGATTGATGCCGAAGACTTCACTCTTGATGTAATTGATCCGTATGTTAGAAGACATCTCAAACCACCTAAGTAGGGTCCGATGATTCATAATAGACTCCTCATTAGCATCACAAAAAATGAGGGTGTCATCCACAAACGGCAAATGATGGATTTGAAGAGAGGTGGCACCAATGTGGAAGCCACGAAAAAGGTTGAAATTTGTTGCTTTAGAAAGAAGAAGGCATAGAGATTCTACAACCATTGAGAATAGAACAAGAGAAAAAGGATCACCTTGACGAATACCTATGGAGCTCTTGAAAAAACCTTTAGACGGACCCATTGATGAGAATCGAAAAATGTGCAGAAGATGCGCATTGAAACATCCATAAACACCACTTCATGCTGAAAATCATACTAGAAAGCACGAAAACTAGAAAATGCCAATCAACCATATTGAAGGCTTTCTCCAAATCCAACTTGCAAATAATACATTTCCAACGGGCCTTATGCTGGGAATCAATACACTCGTTAGCTGAAATCACTACATCCATAATTTGTCGTCCCTCAACAGCAGCAGATTACGAAGGAGAGATTGGCTTGGGGAGGAAGTCCTTGAGCCTATTTGATAGCACCTTTGCAAGAATCTTATAGGGGCTACCGAGAAGGCTAATGGGTTTGAAATCAAAAAGGGAGGAAGCTCCATCCTTCTTAGGCACCAGAACACCCATCTCCTTAGGAATAACAGCTCGTTGGTGGAACTCCTCGATGAAGGCCATGAGATCAAATTTAACAATGTCCCAAAACACTTTGAAGAAGGCAATGGGAAAACCATCCGGCCCACGAGCACAATCTACAATAAGGTCCCAAATGACAGATTTGATTTCATCCTCAGAAAAAGGACGTTCAATAAAAACAGCCTCTATATTGGAGATGGATCTGAAGGGGAGACCCGAGAGCGGTGATGAACATAGGAAAATAACAATTCTACCCCTAAATATTGAATTAGTTAGCTCTTGAATTTTGTTTATTTTGTATTATTAGTGTGATATATTTTATACCCAAAAATATATTTGTTAATATCTTGTTTTATTTTATTGTATCTAATTAAAGTATTTTTGTGATTTTAGGTTGATGATTGAGAACAAATTTGGTATAGTTGATATCTTCTCATGATGTTGAGCACAAGAAAAAGGCAGCAACTATTATGAAACAGATTAAAAAGAGAAGAGAAAGGCCCGGCTGATTTTCATTGAGAGGCAACAATTTCAGGCAGCAATTAGTGTTAGCAGCAGAGTTAGCAACAACTGGCCAGAAGAAGAGAAGTCATTGAGCAGAGAGCAATCAAGGAAACATTACAGCAGAAAATAGCAACATTTATGGGCTGTTCTCCATCGCTGATTTCAGCCAACCCATACAGAGAGTAAAAGGAGATTTGGACCGAACAACTATGAAGAGAAATTAATGAGAAGATAGTTAAGAGAAAGAAGAAAAGAAAGCAACCCAGCAGAGAAACCATTGGCCGATCAACACCAAGAAAATAATGCAGCAACCCATTGAAGCAGCAGACTGAAAAGTGTAGTGATGAACAAAATTGGGAGGCTCTCGATAGGTGTCATACAGAGAGGAAATCCAACCGCTGTCCAAATTTTTCTGTGCTGTCTCAATAACACACTGTTTTTTTTTAACCCAATCTGCTGTCCAAACAGCAGTTGTTGCAGCCAAACATTGCAGAAGTAGAAAAGCAACATGCATCAGTCAAAGTACCTGCAGAATTAGAACAGAGAAACCAATAGAAAGAAGGAATCAATAAGACAGCCAACCAACCGTGTACAAGTCTTGGCTGTGTCATGCTATTAGTGGCCCCCACACGTCGTAAGATTATTCATTCAGCAAAGGGGAGGGTGCACGGATGGCTTGCATTGAACCCAAGCAGCTGCAAAAGCAATCAGAGAAAAAGACTTGGATGATTTATGTGCATAAATCTACACTTCCCATGTGTGAAAAGTTTGACCAACCCTAACCCATGCGCGCCACCTCCTTTTTATCTCATCTCCTTCCCATTTCAAAGTAATTCGATCTACACCTTCCATGTGTCCTTTCTTTATCAAGTCCATGCAATCTTGGTCTTTGATCTTGCCTCCTTTCCACCAATAACTATTGCATCCTAGCTCTCCATTCCAACTTTCCCTACACAACTACATTCGATCTTAGACCTCTATTTTCACCTCCTCTGCCTTATAAGTACCAGACTAATCTCATAGCACAATTCGAACATGGGCATTGGATTTTTGGAGCGTAGGAGAGGAGACGAATTTCAAGAAGGAGACTTGAGAATTTTTGAGTTCTACATAGGGTACAAGGTTAGTAAATTTTTATTTTTCTTAATGCTTCCTTGTCTTGTATTTTTGAAACTCCATTGATTTGTAATTGCAATTCCATGTTTTATTAATAAGAGAGGTGAATTGAATTTTCTGTGTAATGGAATTCATAAATTTCATTATGAGAATTTTTATAAATGAAAAAGTTGAACATGTGGTAGATAATTTAAGCGAGCTCCATATTCTAGGCCTTGAATTTATTTTTAAAATATAGAAAATAATGCCTCCTTGATTCTTTGACCCAGTTCCAATGTAAATGTGTAAAGAGGTAATTTTAGGTATTATGTTTTCATTGTTTATAAATTCAAATTCTTGAAAATTGTGAAACTAGGTTGGTAAATTAATTTATTGCATCTTAATTTTGTGTTCTAAGTTAGATTAAGATTATTCATATTTTTTAAATTAATTCCACTATCTTAATTGAAATTAGATAAATTTTGTATTTTCCATGAAAATTAGATCTCTTTAATGGTTGTTGTTCCTATTTTCGGACTTGTTTTATATTTTTAGAATATTTCTAAATTAAAATTAAATTTCCTAGATTAGAGACATAATTCCATGTTTAAGATTTATTTCCTAGATTTTCTAAATTTCTTTAAATATATAATTCAATGGTGTGTTTTTCATGGATATATTTTCCTAAGTTCCGATGGGTTCAACCTCCACTCCAAAGATATATTATAAATGGTTCGTGCGCTTGCAAGTATAAATTTAAAACACAACAAGCGGTAGTATGGCTAAAGAGTTGGCCGTATAGAGTTGTTGGAAATTATGAAGCATTAGCAGAAGTGATGTTGATGCGGAGCGGCAGATTTATTCGAATTTAGAGTTTCTTTTATTGTTTATTTCTATTTTTAATTTGATTGTAATTAGAAATTAGGATTTCCTATTTTAAGAGAGTATTTTCGTTTTAGGCTATTTTTAGGAGTTTTTTCATTTAAGGAAAGCATCTCTTATAAAAGCTCTTTCTTGTAAGCATTATTACAAACGATTGAATGAAATAAAGAGTGAGATTTTCGCAAAATACCTTTGCAAGGTGCGATTTTTCAGATTGGGAGTGACTCCTTAGCGTGAGGCTACGGCGTGAGGCTTGGTGTGAGACCAAACTGCTTCTTCAGGTACTTCTTCTTCTTCTCTTCTTATCTCTTTCTCTTACCCTTGGCTGCCGCAACTCTTCCTTGGCTGTCGCAGCTCTTCCGCCTCTTTCCTATTTCCCCTTTTTTCGTATGGGAGCCCTAAGCCTTTATTTTGTTGTGTAATTCCATTCGTACCCCCTTTCTTCCACCTCCCTTTCCTTAAGTTTCAACCCACGTGTCTTTTAAGTCACTTAATTTTGGACCCTTACTTTGCATTCACATCTTATTCTCAGTATTTCCATATTTATTTGTGGTAAATTTATATTCATTAATTGCATTTATTAATTGAAATTTAATTTCAGCCCATATTAGATTTATAGTGCATTATTTTCATCCCTTTTAATTTTTAGGGACCACATTAGACATTTAGGATCACCCTATTAGTTGTCATGCATCAGATGTCCTCCTTAGATGTCATTGTCGAATCACCAATAGCAAGGGATCGTATATTGTTTACTCTTCTATGAGCAGAAGCCATAGCATGGAAGAACCTAGTATTTTTATCCCCTTCCTTGATCCACTTGTCCCTTGATCTTTGCCTCCACTTGATTTCTTCTTGAATAATCTTTGTCCGAAATTGTTCTTGGAGGTCAAGCCGAAGAGAAAACTCCTCATCTGAAATGAGCCACGCTTGCTCACTCAAGTCGATCTAACCAATGCTAGAAAGGATGGTAGCTAGGGAATCAGATAAGAACCCGAAGTTAGAAGTACTCCAACTTTTGAATTTGGCTTTCAACCAATTCGGTTCGAGGTGAAGGATGAACCATTTATTGTCAAAACAGATATCTTCCGCCCACCAACCTGAAGGATGGTAGCTAGGGAAATCAGAAAAGGACCCGAAGTTAGAAGTACTCCAACTTTTGCCTTTCAACCGCTTCGGTTTGAGGTGAAGGATGAACCATTTATTGTTAGAAAAGATATCTTCCGCCCACCAACATGCGATGAGATCTTTGAAACCATTCTCTTTTATCCAAAACAGCTCAAAACGGAACGGAACGGGCCCCCAAGAATCCTCAAAAGAATCAAGGACCAAAGGCCAATGATCAGAGACTGCTTGGGAAAAACTGTTAGGTGAGAGTCTGGAAGCATGTCTAGCCACTCGGTCGAAACAAAAAATCTGTCAATATGACAGAGAGAGAGAGAGAGAGAGAGAGAGAGAGAGAGACGGGCTCTCCTTGCCATTGGATCAAGTAAATTAACCACCTGAGAGCGGAAGGTCCACAAGTCCTAGAGAGGAAATACAATCTGAAAAGCGCCGCATGGAGGGAGCGAATCTTGTTACCCCAGTTCTCTCGTGTGGAAATCTAATGAGATTTAAATCCCCACAAATACACCATCGGTTAGACCATCTCCCTCTAAGAGATTCCACTTCAGCTAGAAAAACAATCTTTCTTGATTCATCGCAGGGACTGTAAACAGAGGTAAGAGTCCACACGCACCCGAAGACCGATTCTAAAAAATGAGCAGAGAGAGAAAACTCACCGATGAAGGAGTCTAACAAGGTGAACATGTTAAGAGTCCCAACAAATAATGATGCCACCAAATCTACCAACGGGCAATTTAGCAATCCACTAGAAGCGACAACCAACTACGCAAGATCGAATAACCATATCAAGTGGATCTTCTAACTTGGACTCTTAAAAGCAAAGGATGGTAGGATTAATTGATTTGATGAAATTCTTTATAGTCGCTCTCTTGCCCAGGTCCCCAAGACCCTAGTGTTCCATGAGATGATCTTCATGGGGGGACTTGTTTACTCGGCCAGTTTTCGTTTTTTTTGCGACGCTAGTAGTTGATAGAAGAGCTAAGTCTAGTAAGTTCACAAGAGGTTCTATCTTTTCTCTTAGCATTTATTGGATCAGTGATCTTGACTTCTGCGAGAAAGGACCAGAACAAGTCTTCCTGACCCTGTAAAATGAGGCCAGGCCTACGGGCAACCTCAATCATTTTGTTATCCATCCAGGTTGACTTTGAACTGTCATTCTGCAAATCCCCATCTCTCAGATCAGCTGGTGTACCACATGAATTTTAGGTATTAAGAGGACTCTGATTAGCAGTGAATGGCTATCATCTAGAGGCTTGGTAGACAACCAAGTGCCAGAAGACAGTCTCCTGGATGGTCTCGAAAGGAATAAAGTGGTGGCTTGCTGGGAGGACAAGATTATGCACTACGATGGCGAAGCTTGGGAGCGTGACAAAGATAACAAACTAGAAGGCGTTGCCTGATGGCAAAAATTGGGTTTTGTTCTGCCGCTAGAAAGAGGGGCAATCACCGGCGAATGAGTTTCTTCCACTGCAATTAAAGGTTGACATCTTGCAGGAGCGATACATATTAGGGATGGAAGGTGTTGGCCCGACAAAGGAGGCGAGACAGGCCTCTAGGTGGAGGAAAAGCTAGGGTTGGCATGACCTGGGATGGGTTGAAGAGTTAAAGGGCGATGGTTCAGAGGGAAAAAATGATTCAAAGGGCCTGGGTTTGGACAGATTGTTGGCCTAGGTTTAGGACGGGTTGTGGGCCTTGGTATAGGACATGTTGTGGGCCTGGTTTAGGACAAGCTGAGGACCTGGGACTAAGATGGGTTGGGCTTAGATGAATGGGTCCATTGAAAGAAGTGGGTTGGCCCAAATTGGTTACTGGACCAGGCTAACTAGGATTCAAACTCAACCCAAATGGGAATGACATAAGGTGAGGTCTAATGCTCACGTGCGAGGGATGAGTTTTGTTTAAAAGGGGAAACGAAGGGTAGGCCACGGATACTGGTGGTGGAAAGCTATCACTGATGGATGATAGGTTTCGGTCAGTGAAGATAGGCGGGCCAAAATACAAAGCGGGGGAAGGCCGAATAGCAGGCGAAGGCGTATGCGATGCAAGGAAGCCGTCGTGCTTTAGCGGTGAAGCCAGGGTAGTCAGTGTCCGATCAGGTTCCAAGGGAGGGTTAGCGAGCCACTGGATGAGTGAGGTGAAATGATTTGACCCCTTTTCATCTTTGGGGGCTTTGGAGCTTGTAGACTTTCGCTTGTGACTGTCGGAGGTTTCGACTGGGCTATCTGAAGAAAAGACTTGCTATCTTCAAGTTCAACCCCTAGATCTATCCAGAAATCACCCACTTTAAACGAAACCTTTTTAATCTCCGCGAGGTTGGGCGTCAAAAGGACTCGAAATCTTCAGTCTTAACCAAGCCTTATACTGATTCTGAGATTTTAAAAACTTTGTGCTTATGGAACAGACTGGTACAAGTGAGTAATGATGCTAAGGCATTGGTTTATGGAGATTTGAGGTAACATGATGCATTCTTGAGGTCATTTGGAGCACTCCCTTAAGGTTTCATTCATAAAATTCATATGGAAAAAAATGCAGGTTTTTTTTTTAAAATTTAATGCATGACAAAAGCAAAGTTCACTTTAACCATAATCCATGGCCCATAGCCTACAGTGCACAGGTAGTCCATGGCCCATGGGCCTATGGTTCATAACGAATGTCGAAGTAGTTCGATCAACCTTCTTTCTTTTATTAGAAACTCACTACTAGGCATCAAACAACATTGACAGTTTAAAATGCTATAGAACTTATGGTGTTCAATAGCCTATTAATGAAGCAACTTAGAAGTTTAAGGTGTGCATTTTCTCTAGAAGGCTAGCCATGTAATATGTGATGGGCCCCAGATGATTGTGTGGAATTTTGGAGAGGACTACATGAATAGGATAGGATGGAGCTGGGAAAATCCCCTATCCAAAATGAATGGCTAGGATGATCAAATGTGGGTGAAATTTTACAAACCTCCCTATCATACCATTTCCTAGAAATTCCACCCAAAACTATTTGTAACCTGGTTGAAAAATTAATGAACAATGCCCTAATTAGGGAGGCCTCCCTAGAGTTCTTCTATTGAGTTGCACATCCCACAATCCCAAAATAGCATGACTCATAAAAGGTTGGGCAAGTTATAAAAGATTTATGACCCAGTACCATACAGTTAAGAAAAATAATATTTTGGTTGTTTCTTGTCAAGTAGGGATACTGGGTGAAGCCTTTAAGAATTAGTACAGTATTTGGCATGGAAGTGTTCCATCTGCCAATGAAGGCATCATGTCACACATATGAGGATGTTCAGTAATTTCTCCCCATGAAGAAGGACCATTTTTTTCTAAATAACTTGAACACCCATAACAGGAGTGATGTCTGTGAACAAAAAGTATGAGCATGCAAAGGAAATTGAGATGATGAAATGTACACTTTTTTCCCCGGCCTACAAGCAGAATATGGATATTGAACTTCCAAATTCCAACTAGTTTTTAGGAAGGGAACCAAATTCCATCTAGTCACACATTTACCTTGTAAGTATCGTTGGAAAAACTTTAAAGGTTGTATCCATGGGTTCTAACCAATCAATATGGTACCTGTATACTGAGATTTTATAAGTAAGAGTTTAAACACCATCCAATATCCCTACCAATGTTGTCAAACTCGACTCGTATCCTGAATTGGTCTAGGGGTGTAACTCGTAAATCATAAAATCGTAAGAGTTTTAACAATTTTTATTTTTTTACTATAAAAATTATTATACTATAATAAGAATAATTATCTTCATCGTAGAAATAATCTAAAATAATAAATGTATAAGTAAATGTTATAGTAAAGAGGACAATCTGAAATATATAAAAAAAATTGTATAAGTAAATGTAAAATAATCTGAAATAATAAATGTTACAGTAAAGAGGACAATCTGAAATATATAAAAAAAAAAATTGTATAAGTAAATGTAACATAATCTGAAATAATAAATGTCTAAGTAAATGTTATAGTAAAGAGGACAATCTGAAATATATAAAAAAAATTGTATAAGTAAATGTAAAATAATCTGAAATAATGAATTGTATAAGTGAAATAAAAAACATTACAGTCCTCGTGTGAGGACTGTTTACGGTAAAAAAACCATTACAGTCCTCACACGAGGACTGTTAACGAAAGAATTGCACCATTCCACGTCCCATGTCCTCATACGAGGACTCTCATACCTAACACTAACTACACTAACTTAAAACTTATGTCTGTATGTATCTGTATCTAAGTTTGCCAAAAAAAAAAAATTAAAGCCAGAGTGATGCGGAGTATAAATATAACAGTTGCTTATTGTTTTTTTAAATTAGTAATTTCTATTTTTATGTAATTGATTTATTTGATTAGGGGTAGTTTAGTAATGGTTTTCTTGTTTTATTTTTAGTAGTATAAAGTCTTTATAAAGCCTTGTAGCCTTGGAGGCATTAGACGAGGGAATAAGATTTGAAATTTTTACCTTTGCCGGTGAGAAACCATGGAACTTTGGTGAGAATCCAAAGGGGCGAGAAGCGATCTCCTTCAGGTACTCTTCTTCTCTCTCTTTCTCTTTCTTCTCTCTCTTTTCCCTTTCTTCTCTTTGTCTTCCTCTTGCTGTTGTTACCTCTAGAACTGCTGCAACTCCTCTCCTAAGCAAGCCTCTACCCTGATTTGTCTCTCAGCCACTTCCGCCCTTGCCAATCCCTTCTTCTTGCCTTCGCCCCATCCCATACAGCCATCGCGCCACTTCAAGACCTCTTCACCTTAGCCGCAACACATAAAAGCATCCCTAGAGTCATTCGTAACCCACATATCCATTTGTTCTTTATTTTAATTCCATTCATATCCCACCCTTTGTTGTCCGTGACCCACATATCCATTTGTTTCATTATTCCAAAGTATAAGCCTTTAAATTAGAACCACATGTGCCCTTTTATAAGATTATTTGTGATAAATTTTTATTATTTAATTGCATATATTAATTGTTGGTTTAATTTCAGCCCATATTAAATTTAGGGTGCATTATTTTCATCAACTTTTAATTTTAGAGAACGAAATTAGACATTTAGGGTTACCCTATCTCTTTTCCTGCGTCACAGAGGCTAATGCCAAGGAAAGGAAAACGAAACTCAGAAAAGCGAAGAAGAGGAAAGCAAAGCAGAGGAAAACAAAACCAGAAAGCGAAGAAGAGGAAAGCAAAACAGATCACGATGAAGTCAGATAGCGAAGAAGAAGAAGAAGAAGAAAGAGGAGGAAAATCGCAGAGGGACAACAAAGGAGAGGAGAAGAAGAAGAAAAGAGGAAGATGGAGGAGGAAAAAGCATACCTCGAACTTAAAAGACTTCCAGAGAGAGCAGACACCACGGCTAGCACAGAAGAGATCTTGGGTTTCTCCTTTGCTTGAAGAGGAGTGAAGGGCAACACATGAAAGGGCAAGAGGTATTTTATCGATAAAATTTCTCCTCTTGACTTTAAATAGCCATGCAAAAGATGGCTTTCCATCTTCCAAAGGCATGCACCATACGTCTTCCCTCTTTAACTCATTTCCCTTTTTTTTTCCTTTCTTCTTCCACATCGAATGATGGTGCGATTGACGACTTTGGAATCGCACGATCTGCAATTCCAACAAAACTCGGACGATTAATGGCTATTTTCGATTTAACCAACGAGTTGAGTCGCTAGACCATCCGCGTTGACTCGCAACTCGTACGAGTTTGACAACACTGATCCCTACAATAGTTGATTGACATATCTTGAAATAGGTGCCCCTTAAGAATTAAAATTAAGTTCTTTTTTATAGAGGTAATTGAGTTCTCACTTAAGGATTTTAATTGATGGAATTGGTAATACATAGACATTAATATCATGTCGAATTGTGTTTAGTGTACACCTCTAGAAGAATCCCACCGTCATGAAAACTATACACACATCAAAAACAAAACAAGGAGTATTAATATAAAGATCATTATCCAAAAGACTAGGTACAGACTTCTGTTGAACTATGAGAACCCGATACTTTAAAACAGAGGTATCCATATTGTGACTTGTCCAGCATAGTTGTAGGTGTAAAAACAAAATCATGGGGAACAGTTCCAAGGATAACCTCACCAGGGTATTGATTGGTATCATAGTTTGTAATACAAGCTTTAAAACTGTCACAAAAAATTAGTGGATGCTACATTACCTGGAATCCTTTATATTTGATAAGCTCTTTTATTCGATCAACAACATATAGCCGCCCTTCATTATCAAAATATCCTAGGTCTCCTGTATGTACCCAACCTTGTTTATCTATGGTCAACTTTGTAGCCTGCAGATTGTTGAAATAACCTGGAAATTTGAATGGCATATTAAATATAAGACAAAAAATGGAAGACAATACAACCCTAGAAAGAATATTAGTAATTGTGAAGGTGTTACCATCACCGTAAAAATACAAAGTAAAAGTGGACCAAAAGAAAAAGAAGTTTTATGTTCTGCATTAGCATAGAGTTGACGTACATGCCTGTGTGAGGAAATCAATCCTAATAGGATATTATTTCTAAAAAATTCATTTATGTGGATTTATTTGTTGTTATTTGAATTCATTTGATCATCAAGTATCATTATGATTAAAAGGACATTTAAATAAGATAACAATAAGTCCTGCATTGCTACATGGAGCTAAATATGGGACAGCAGAAGAATGACAAATAGATGTGGCTGTAATATGGATACTAAAATTATTTGGAGGTGTAACAAAAAAGGGCAAAATCAAGAAATAGAAAAACTATGTCATGGACAGGCATGTGCCTAAAGATCAGAGAGAGTCCCTATATGCAGAGAGTGTTGTAAGTACAAGGTACAGGGAGAGGGGGAAGACTGACTCGAATGTAGTTAGACGTGACACACTAAGCATGATGTGGGATCGATGCTCAAGAAGGAGCTATCCGGCAAAATTAGGGATAACGAATCTTCACTGAGACCAAGAGAGAGGATAAAAGCCTGCAGCCACGGCAGGAAGAAAGAAAAGAGAGAGAGAGAAATAATTCGAAATTGTCATTCCATATTGATAGAGAGTGGTTCTCTTATCCCACATGCATGTATATATAAAAAAGACATCTAAAAGATAATCCTAATCCAGAACGGGTCCTAATTACATTAGGAAACTAATTAAAAATGGGATCCTAATCTAAGTAGGAAAGGGAAAGAAAAAAAGAAACAGTAAAGTAAATAAAAAATTAATCCTATGTGTCCTACATCAAAGCACATTAGAATGTAAAGAATCATCACCGAAACGGATGTAGTAGAACCCACAAAGAAAACGGATTGCCCGCTTTCTTCGTGGTCTGGGATGAGATATTCGCCGCGCACTTGCTTCCCATTGCCACTATGCCTTAACTGACGCCATCAGTGACGCTCTTCTATCCTTCTTTTCCCTTCTCCTTCAAGACCCATTCGCATGCCCTAGTTAAGACAGGCCTTCCCACGTGCGTGACTTAAAGCCCTCTCCACACGTGTGAATCAACTTATGTGTGTGTGAGTTCCGATCTTTTGTCAGGAGTGACTTATTTCGATTTCTTCCCCGCTTGCGCTACATTAAGTGGATCAGAGCCAAAGTTTCTTGCATCCAGTGACGATCTCTGCTCCTCGTCAGTGATCGAAATGATGGCATCCAATAACAATCAGTTTGTCACTACCGCTCAGCTTGATACATTTAAAGATGAGATGAAAGCAGAGATGAAAGAATTGTTCACAGAGTTTCGCGCAATCATGATTACAGACCTCGCTAACAGAGGCGCTGCCAAGAAACAAAAAGAAGAGCCGCCACATCGGGAAGATTGGGATAATGAAGATGTCGAGCAACTGGTTCTCAACACCCACCCACCCAATCCCAATCAACAGAATTCTAGCGATTCTCGCCAATCTTTTGGCAACAAAGATTATCGACCCAAGGTTGAACTTCCGTCCTTCAATGGCCTTTTCCACATCGAAGAGTTTATGGAATGGATAACAAAGTCGAGCGGTTCTTTGAGTACATGGGAGTCCCTGACGCCAAGCAAATTCCATTAGTTGCTTTCAAACTCACTGGAGGTGCTTCTTCTTGGTGGGAGCAAACTCAACAGGATAGATCTCGCCAAAATTTGGCTCCTGTCCGTACATGGTACCGCATAAAGCAGTTTTTGAAAAGTCGATATCTACCTCCTCATTACTCGCAGGTCTAATTCAACAAACTTCAGGATTGCTACCAAGGTACACGTTCTATTCAGGAATATATTGATAACTTCTATCGCCTCCTCTCTCTCAATGATCTTCATGAGACAGAAGAGCAAAAGATTGCCCGCTTTCTTCGTGGTCTGGGATGAGATATTCGCCGCGCACTTGCTTCCCATTGCCACTATGCCTTAACTGACGCCATCAGTGCCGCTTTAAATGTCGAAGAATTCACTGATGAACCTCCTCCACCAACCCAGCCCACTAACTATCCCACATCATCCCAACCCTCATACACATATGTCCCTCCCCAATACCAACCAGAACCAATCCCTTCCCAGGCCTCTTATCAGCCTCCCGCATCCAACCACCACCTCCAAACCGGCCTCCCCGATACAACCACCCTCCGCCCCCTAATAATCCCAATCCATCATCATCTTCCTCTTCCAATCCCTACACCCATCCTAACCTCCCCAAGTGCTTATGTGTGGCCGTCCCGAGCACCTTTCCCATGAATGTCGCAGCAATGTGGCACTTGTCCACCCAAAACTCAACATGATGCGAATGATGATGCAATTGAGAATATTGAAGCTGATCATCCTCCTACATATGGCACTCAAGGAGGAACACGTCTCCTGTATATTCGCACCTTCTCTACCTCTTCCTTGGAGCCGCCATCTCAGCGCCATCGTCTGTTTCGCACTCCGTGCACAGCTCACAGCCTCCCTTGCCTCTTAGCCATTGACAGCGGTTGTGAAGACAATTTGGTTTCCCAATCCTTGGTCGACAGGTTGCAGCTCCCTGTCCAGAAGCTTCCTACACCGGCACCCTGCTCGTTGGATTGATGATGCTTATAGCAAGCCGATTACTTTCCAGTGTGAAGTCCACTTCTCCATTGGGAACTATACAGATTCTGCTTTGTTCGATGTTATTGACATGGATATGTGCGACTTGATACTTGAACACCCTTGGCAATTTGATGTTCGCGCCTTACATGACCGCCACTCCAACACCTACACCTTCACGATGGATGGTTCCACGTTTGTTCTTGCCTCCCCGCCTACTGCATTTTGTGGTTCGTCTTCTGCCAGCCCGGTTCCTGATGCCAGAGTTGATGCCGATGAGATCGACCCCGATGAACTCGAGGACAAGTTTATTTTAAGACCGAGGGAATGATGTAGGACACGGGAGACCCATCTCTCTTAGGATTTAATATTTTCGCATTATTTTTAATTTAGAATTATTGTGTCACAAGGAAGCCAGGTCGGTGGCTTTCTTATTTGATTTAGGAGTCCTTTTTCTATTTTGATTTTTAGTTTTTTTCTTATAAATACAATAGATGTAAGAGAGGGAGTTACCTTTTTTCGAATTATGAAATGAATAAGAAATTATCAAGGTTTATCTTCTCCTACCGAGTTGCAGACGAACCCTTGCCATTGTTGCAAGTTACTGTCTCTGGCTTGCTCCAATCTTCCATATCATCGGATCTTGAGCTTCATCTCGAGAAATGACCACTGCAAACAAGACTTGGGCCTTATCCCAAGCCTCTACTATCACTGCCACTGCTTCTTCTGCTTCCTCCCTGCAGATTCGCCTTTTCCTAAGCAAGGTACTCTTGCTGTCTTCCTCTTCTATCCTTCTTTACCTTTTCCTTCAAGACCCATTCGCATGCCCTAGTTAAGACAGCCTTTCCCACGTGCGTGACTTAAAGCCCTCTCCACACGTGTGAATCAACTTATCTGTGTGTGAGTTCCGATCTTTCGTCGAGAGTGACTTATTTCGATTTCTTCCCCGCTTGCACTACATTAAGTATCAATTCCGACGATAATCGGACCGCACACTTGAAGGAAGGCTCACACATGTGCGAATGTGTTTTAAGTTAAAACACATATGGCAGTCACAAGGGAATATTAGGGCTGCAATACAAATGGAAGAAGGGGAAAGAACTGAAAGGGGAAAAAGGGATAAGGAAAGCAGTGGAATAGGCAGCTTCGGGCGGTGGAAAAGAAGCAAAGAGGAAGGGGTTTCGATAGAAGAGGAAGACAACAGGAGTACATGACTTAGGGAAAGGCGACTCTGTAGAGAGAAAACAGAAGCAGCAGTGGCAGAACTGTAGCAGCAGAGGCGAGTCTAATGGTAGTAGGGGCGAAAGCCTTGTAACTGAAATAAACTTGGGCCAAAGCCCAAGCAACAACTGAATCACATCTGGGATTAAGCCCAGATGCAAAGGAGGAACAGAGCTGGAACTGGCCAGCAAGCGACGAACCTGCAACAAGGCAGAGAAGGAGAGATAACAAGACAGTTTCGAGTATTCTTTTGATTTCGAAAATAAGGTGTCTTTCTTTACATTTCTAATCTTATTTATAACTCAAGCTACCGACTATTACAAGACTCCTAAACTGACTGAAATTCCACCTAACGTAGACTTCTAACTACAGAAGTTTCCTATGACTTCCACCTTAGATTCCTACTAAAACTAGAATTCTAAAATAAGATTAACATACTAAATAAAAGTAAAATAGCAATTAAAATATTAGGACATGGGCCCAGTGTCTTGTGGGCCCGTCGTGAGTACGTCGTCAAAAATTTATCGGCCACCTATTCTAAATCATTCCCCCTCTCTTGAAAAGAACTTGTCCCCGAGTTGATATCTGGCAGATGTACTAGATCTCCATCGTAATAGGTAAAGATGTCCTTCACGTTGAAAGTAGGACAGAGATGCAAATCCAGAGGGAGGTCAACGACATAAGCATTGTCACTTATTTTCTTGAGAATACGCAAGGGACCAATCTTCTTCATCTTACGTTTGTTGTAAGTACCGACGGGGAAACACTACTTTCGTAGGAAGACCATAACAAAGTCACCTTCTTCAAAAGATTGGGCACGTCAATGCATATCGGCATGTGCTTAATATTTGTCATTGGAGTTGGCAAGGCGCTTTTTAACTGTGTCATGAAGTTCGGTTAACTGAGTCAAACCATCTCATTGGCAGCAACATTGGAGTCCGGCAGTGGAGGTAAGGCCACAAGGTCTAAAGTGTGATTAGGCACTTTAGAATACACAATCTTGAATGGAGGAAGGCCTGTGGACCTGTTAGGTGAGGCATTGTATGCAAACTCTGCTTGAGCAAGGGCAAGATCCCACTGGCGCGGTTTCTCACATGAAAGACATCGAATAAGGTTGCCAAGAGTGCAGTTCACCACTTCAGTTTGGTCGTCTGTCTGCGGATGGGCAATGCTACTGAACTTCAAAGATGTGTCAAGGTGTTTCCAAAGAGTTAGCCAAAAATGACTAAGAAACTTTGGATCACGATCTGAAGTGATGGACTTAGGGACACCATGAAGGCAAACGACTTCCCGAAAGAAGAGGTTGGCAATATGGACTGCATCCATAGTCTTCTTACAAGGGATGAAATGTGCCATTTTGGAGTACCAATCAACAACCACAAACACAGAATCATTGGCGCGTTGGGTACGAGGAAGACCCAAGACGAAGTCCATAGAGAGATCAATCCACGGGCCGTCAGGCACAGGTAAAGGAGTATAAAATCCAGTGTTCTGTGAAAAACATTTTCCTTGCTGACAAATAAAACAGCGACGAACATACGAAGTGACATCACGTTTCAAAGAAGGCCAGTAATAACGGTCTTCAACAAGAGAGATGGTCTTACCATGACCCATATGACCACCGAGGCCACCGCCATGAAGTTTGCGAATGATGTGATCACGAAGAGAACCGTGGGGAAAGACGATTCCCTTTAAACAAGAAACCTTCATGACGCAAGAAATTTTGTGTATCACCCCGACTGGTGGAACACTTAGCCCATATTTCAACAAAATCGGAATCATCAGGATAAAGCTCTTTCAAATAATCAAAGGCTCTGATACCAACTGTAACACCCCTCCCTCCCGAGAGTAAGATCAGAGTGAAATGGATAAAGATTGCCACGGAGGGAGGCGAGTGTCACGACGCGAGTCAAGTCCGAGTCCGAAAAACTCGACCCTCGACTGGCCCAACCTAGCATGTGCATGGATCGTGGTCCATGATAACATTTACAACATGCTAGAATAAATAGCGGAAAATAAAACATAAACTATGATCATAACATACTCGCATCTTAAGCAAAAATAAAGTGTTCTCCATAAACCAAACATAAATATCCGAACACATAGTAACTAAGTTATTACATCCTTAAATTAAAATCTTCTATAAACTATACTGACTCCAACTAAATTAAAAATGAATAGAGCTAAACAATCTATGCATTCTTCTAGCGTCTATCTCGCTCACGCCTGACTTCCACTTAGTCCGGCCTCGCTTTCCTGTCCTTGATTTGCATTAGCATCTAAAAAAGGGGAAAATTATATGGGCTTAGTCAACGCGCCCAGTAGGAGTTTCGATCAAAGGAAAATGCACCAAGAAGTGTTATAGCAAAATACATATAATTCGAAATCAATGTTAGGAAACTTACATTTTATAACATGCCCCATGTATTGACTATAAGTCATATTCTCAATGGTTACTATCATTGGCCAATTATGTCCCAACATTCCAGGCGGCAACCACAAGCGTGATGTTCCCTATCCACAAGTTTAACAACCGACTATCGGTGGAGTGTGGTCTCCTCCCTCTGCGCAGGGTTTAGGGACTGGTTACCCAGGAGCCTTTCTGGCGCAACTCAATGCCGTATCTTCATAACAATGGACGCGGCCAAATATAAATATTTATTCAAATTCATCAATTTATTTCTGAGACCAAAGAATGTCCGGACAACTCAACTTTGTCTCGGGTAATGCAATTCCCATCCCATGTTATATGAATGTATCATGATGCTAATCCCATGCAATATACGTGACAATATCTCAAATATTTCAAAAGTAAATAAGCATCATCTCTTTGATATAAATCTGAATAAAAATCAATCATCACATTTATAATAACCAAAAATCCCCAATTGGTGGAACACTTAGCCCATATTTCAACAAAATCGGAATCATCAGGATAAAGCTCTTTCAAATAATCAAAGGCCACAATCTCACTGCACACAATGACAAGTAAAGAAGAACGACGACTTAGTGCATCGGCAACTTTGTTTTGTTGTCCCGATTTATGTTTCAAAATGAATGTAAATTCCTGGATAATAGTGATCCAACGAACATGCAAACGATTGGAGGAAGAATTGCTTTGAATGAACTTCAATGCTTGATGATCTGAAAATAGTACGAACTCACATTAAATGAGATAATGTCTCCAATACTTTAAGGATTGGACAACGGCATAGAGTTCCATAGCATAAGTAGTCCATTTGCGTTGGGCACCTGAGAGCTTTTCACTATAATATGTAACAGGGCGACCATCTTGAGATAGCACAGCACCAATACCGATAATAGAAGCATCACAATCAACTTGAAATAGTTTGTCAAAGTTGGGTAATGAGAGCACAGGGGTTGTGGTCAGGTTCTCTTTCAAAAAGGCAAAACTCTTGTCGGCGTCATCAGTCCAGACGAACGAAGAATGCTTGAGGCAATCTGTCATAGGGGCTGCAATGGAGCTGAAGTTACGAATAAAACACCCATAAAATGAAGCAAGGCCGTGAAAACTGCATACTTCGTGTATAGAACGTGGTACGGGCCAATCTCGGATTGCCTGAATTTTTGCATTGTCTACATGAATACCAGAGGCAGAAACAACATACCCAGAAAGAGAATCTTCGGAGTCATAAAATGACACTTCATAAGATTGAGGTACAACATGTTAGCTTTAAGAACATTGAGAACCTCCCGCAAGTGAGACATGTGAGTATCAGAACTGCGGCTGTAGATGAGGATATCATCGAAATACACCACAACAAACTTGCCAATGAAAGGTTGCAGGACTTGATTCATCAGCCTCATAAAAGTACTAGGTGCATTGGAGAGACCAAAAGGCATAACAAGCCATTCATAGAGTCCATCTTTGGTCTTAAAGGCGGTTTTCCATTCGTCACCAGGCCGGATACGGATTTGATGATAACCACTCTTAAGATCAAGTTTGGAGAAGATAACTGAACCAGAAAGCATCAAGTATGTCATCTAAACGTGGAATAGGAAAACGGTACCTGATGGTAATTTTGTTGACTGCTCGACTGTCAATGCACATACGCCATGAACCATCTTTCTTGGGCACAAGCAAAGCCGGGACTGCACAAGGGCTCATGCTAGGGCGAATCAGTCCTTTGGCTAATAGGTTCTCAACCTGTTCCTGCAAAACGGCATGTTCTTTGGGGCTCAACCTGTAATGTGCAAGATTGGGGAGGCTGGCTCCAGGAATTAAATCAATACGATGTTGAATATTGCACATAGGAGGAAGAGAATCCGGGGTGTCGATAGGTAGAAGACAAGAAAACTCATCCAATAGGGGCTGCATCTGCAGAGGAACATCATAAGTATCCTGGGGGCAGGACGGACCATAAGCGCCGTTATGCACTTGCTTCCGCGTGCTTCTCTGTCTGGTTTACAATCTCAAGCAACGGTCAGAACCTTCCTGCCTCATAGTTTTTCCGACGTTGCTGCTGCCACAGTCGTCTCTCTCAGTTGTTGCCTTCGTTTGCAAAAAGAATTCGGTGGAGACCCACCCCTGAACGGATCTCAGAACCTGCAGTAGTCCATCCGTTTGGGAGAGGCGTTTGATAAAGAAAAAAAATCACTGCAGATCGGTCTAAGTCATAAAGGAAGAAATTTGTAAAGGGCTATGTGAGTTTTGCTTTTATGAGGCAGCACCTTCTCCATGTAACACCCAAGATTTTCAAGTTATTAATATATATGAAAATTACCCATTTAATTTGTGAATTATTTGATATAGATCTTAGATGGATAAAATGTTGGGTCATTGCCCAATTAAGACCCAACGGATTGTGGAAATGGTTTCAATTTAAATTAAATGGGGCTGAATTGAAAAGGTAATGCAATGTGTATGGGATATTGCTTGGCCGAATATGAGATTTGCATATCCAAGTTAATGCGCATAAGATCATTTAAAAAGGGGTCTTCCCTTGATTAAGAGTGATTCAAAGGGAATTGCTAAATATAGAAGATGTCTTAGCCGTGTATAGGAGATATCCATATCCAAGAGGATGCGCTCAATGGTGTCTATTTCCTTGGATAAAAACGGCAATAGGCAAGAGGGGCGCATGGCACCTTCTATTTAAGATCAAGAGGAAGTTTTATAAAGGAAAAGCAAGAGGGGCGAATAGCACCTTCTAATATTGGACCGATGGGAAGTATTATAGAAGAGGGGCAGCAAGACATAAAGGGGCGCACGGCAGCACACAACCATCAAGAAGGTCTTGACGTTGGGAGCTCTAGCAAGAAGGTGTTCACGGCATACACAAAGGAAGAGAAAGATTGGAAGAGCAAGAACAAGCGAAGGAAAACTGGAGGAGTCGCGGAACCGGTAAGTAGTTTGATATTTTGTTTAAGATAAGGAACCATAGGGTTCGGCCATGGTGTATGGCCGAACCCCATGGCAAAAAATTGAGGGAATAATTATGGTGTTTTAATGGAAAGGATGGACCATAGAGTTCGGCCATAGTGCATGGCCGAACCCCATGGAAAGACATGGTTTAATTTATGGATTTAAGGATGGAAACCATGGAAGGAATATCAATGCTTTTGAAGGGATTACATGGAAGATGGTTAATAATTTAGAATGGTTTTTAAAAGGTTTGGATGAATGTATGAATGAGAACCATCAAATGATGTAATCTTAGTTGTATGATTTTTAAAGAAATTAAAGAACCATCAACATGGCCAAACCCCATGGAGGTGTGTTGTTAATGATTATGGGTTTTTGAAGGTTGAACTCCATGGAAGATTATTCATATTTTTAAAAGGTTTACATGGAGAAATATAGAATTGGTTACATGTATTTGGATCATGGAAAATCAAGGATTAATGATTGTCAAAGAGAAGATTATGAACTACCATGGCCGAACCCCATGAAGGATGGTTATTAAATTAGAAAGTTTCTAATTATGGACTTTTGGTTCAAAAAGGAAGGAACCTTGAATTATGGATTCAAGAACGGGAATCGATAAAATTGGAAAGTTAGACATCATAGGGTTCGGCCATGGTGTTTGGCCGAGCCCCACGAATTAATGTTATGGATCGGTTTTGGACATAAACATAAGGTAATGGCAAAAATGTAAATATGGTCTAAATGAAAGACCATGGGTTCGGCCATGGTGTATGGCCGAACCACATGGGAAATATTTGTTGGATCATGTTTGGATTAAGGAATCGGTTATGGACTTAATATAGTGATTGATTAAATGGAGAATTAATTGGAGGATACAAATATATGCTTATGGATTATGTTATTGGATTATGAGTTATGTTAGCCATAGATGGCAATGTTGTAAATAGGTGAAAATAATGGACATAGGATTCGGCCATGGTGTATGGCCGACCCCATGAACTATTTGATGGATCATGTGTTTGAATTAAAGAACTATGTATGGTAGATTAAAATGAATGAAATGTTAACTAAGGATTAGACCAATGGCAAAGTTGTAATAAAGGGTGAAAGTGATGGATCATGGGTTCGGCCTTGGTGTATGGCTGAACCCCATGAGGAATGGTTTATGGACTTAAATATAATAGGAAATCAAATAGACCATGGTTTTAATTGATTGATGTATTATAAGGTAACGGGACCTCACAAGGTGTGTACAATCGTGAGCAGTTACTGAACGAAAGCGCAAGGACACATAGTGATATTTGGTAGGATTCCACCTCTTTGAAACCATGGGTTTATGTACATTGTTTTTATCTATCTTATTTTGATGAATTACGTTGTGAAAGATATTATTTCAAAATGTGGGTTTTTAATGCTACGTTTATATGATAAAATAGCATGTGATTCATTTGCATCTCATGCATGGCATGGGGTGAAGGATATGTAACCGGAGGGGCCACACTCCGTCGGGGCGTCCGAAAAACCTATTTAGGATACCTTGACGTGCTTTTCCATCAAGAAGAAACCGGAGGGGCCACACTCCGTCGGGGCGTCCGAAAGACCTATGTGGGGGTACCTTGATGATGAGAATTCCATCAAGAGGATACATGTGTTTATGATGGGTGGGACTCATTGCATACTACACATGTCATGGCATTGTTTTTATATGGATTTATTATTATGTTATATGCATGTTTTGTACTAACCATGTGTTAGCCCTAATTGGAATACATACTAGGCGCGTTGTTCTAACGCCTTACTTCTACCCTAGTGGATGATACAGGAAACAAGGGGAACAAAGAACGCGAAATGGGCCAAGCATAGGAGCTTGGATGCTTTTAGTTTATATTTTAATTAAGTTATTTATGGACTTGTAATTTGAGTAACTAGACTTCGGACATGTAATAACTTAGATGATTTGTCATGCTTGGATGTTTATTTAGATAATTATGATATTTTAATTATGGATAAAAACTTGACGTACTTTGCTATCTAAAATGGAATAGAACTAGACTCTATTATAATTTCGCATGTTTTGATTTTGTTATGGGTGAACCGTTTTTATGGACTTAGTCCATGCACACATAGGGTTGGCCAATTAAGGGTCGGACTTTAGAAGTTCGGACGTATCTCGCATCGTGCCGTCCCTCTCTTGCTCACTCTGGTATTTAAAAAAAAAAATAGACTCCGATATTCGGAAAGCTAAGCGAGTGAAAAAGGGCGGAGCGCTACACTCCACCTCAGCCCTTTCTTGGCATTTGAAATTCTCAAGTATCAAGATGGGGTTTTCATGTGAAAAGTTTCAGCATGAGTCGCTGAGTTTGGTATATGTAATATGGTGTTGTGTTGATCGAGAATGGGCACCGTTGCTAATGCAGAGCTCTATCTTGTTGCTTCTCGGCCTCATGTTAGATGTGAATCGTCTGTTTAGTTTTGATGTTTCTTCTCCGCACGCTCTATGAGATCTATGCAAAGAAGAAAGGGGGAGAGCGAAGTAAGGGACACAAATTGCCCTTCTTCTCCTACTTTGTTAAAGCGAAGTAAGGGACACAAATTGCCCTTCTTTTCCTATTTTTGTCGTTTCTCAAATAAGAGACGACATGTTTTGGATACATTTCCAATTTGTTGTGGAATTCATCCACTCTTTTTATTTGGAGGACTCTGATTCGTCTCCATTATTTGCTAGCCTTTCATGGCTACAGCCTTTATTTGCTGGCCTTTTATGGCTACAGCCGTATTTGCTGGTCTTTATGACTTCAGCACTTTTGCTGGCCTTTCATGGCTACAACCCTTATTTGCTGGCCTTTCATAACTACAGCCTTTGCTAGCCTTTATGGCTTCAGCCCTTTTGCTGGCATTTATTATGCCCTTATTTTGCAGGTCATTCATTGCCTGTGTTTATCGCATATTGCGATCACTGTTTCTGTCGGACAACTGTCTTACGGCCACTGCCATCTTCCGTGCCAAGTTCTGTGCGTTTCAGGCCACCATTTGTGTTTGCCGTCTGTAATTTTGCAGCCAATCAACGCTGCCTATTCAACAAATTTTGCAACCAATCAGTTTGCTGCTAACAAATCTTCGTGGCCAGTCGGTTGCCACTTTTGCAGTTCACCTGCCGATTCTTCATGTTCCAAGCTTTGCGTTCATCCACGCTTCAGCTTGCGAGGGCGTGTTGGAATATATTTAGAGTTCTAATATTAATAGAATTATTGTGTGATTAGGAGTCTAATTTGGGTTTACCTCTAATTAAGAGGTGTATTTGATTTATAATTATGTTAAGAGTTACAGTTTGAGTGTGATAGCCTTAGGGTCAGCTAAAGGCTATATATACATGTAATAGGTTAGGTATTCAATAATATATTCAGATTATTTCTTTCTACAAAAAAAAAAACTAGAAATCAAAATAGAAAAAGGACTCCTAAATCAAATAAGAAAGCCACCGACCTGGCTTCCTTATGATACAATAATTCTAAATTAAAAATAATGCGAAAATAGTAAATCCTAAGAGAGATGGGTCTCCCATGTCCTACATCACAAAGTGTATGGTACAATGAGAGGAATCGAAAATCTTCGTAACAAGTATAAAGTTATTTAAAAACAAAGAAGTTAGCAATGATGAAAGCAGTGGGAAGGAGTGCTTTGGATAAGCAAGGATCAGAAGAACACAACATGGAGAGATCACAATTGTATATGATGTAATGCAAATATTCAAGGTATAGAACATAAAGTTCTTCCCTTATTTGCAACAAATATTCACATGCAAAGAGTAAAGAAAAGTATACGATTGACCAAAGAAATATTTAACCTTACCTTGCATCATATTAGGTCCCCGAATCCAAATTTCCCCCAACTGATTAGGAGCAAGAGCCTTCATTTTGTCTACACTGATTATTTTGGATTCAACTCCTGCAACAAGCCCTCCCGTTGAACCAGTGTGGCGAAGTCCCTCATTTGGATTGTCTAGTGACACAATTCCACAAGACTCTGTTAAACCATACCCCTGAAAAGAAGCACAAATCACACATTTAACAAGGAATGCACATTTATATTTTGCTGTGAGGTCGTTCAGAATAAAATGGAAGGTATCTTCACCAGAAAACAAGGCATCCAACTGTGCAGCCAAGGGTTCTGCGCTACAGTTACTTCCAATCATGGTTGTTGTGTTATAATGCATGGTGTGATCACATAAAATTGAAATTTTTTAATATATGGGTAACAAGTTTGATCCATGTAAGATTTGGGTTGATGACTTCGTTTGAAGTTAGAAATGAAATGACTTGGTGTTTCATTGTAATAAATTGTGAGCGTCTTCCATACTTGCACTAGAGAACATAAGAAGAGTTCCTGAAAACAACTAATTAGAACTAAAATCCCCACTGACGGAATTCTGGACCAGAATCAAAGCTTGTAGAAGAAGTACCTGAACGACAACGGCCTGAGGGAAATTCTTAGAGCACTCCTCCATAATGTCCTTCCCCAGGGGTGCTGCCCCTGAGCCGAGCCGTTTCAAAGATGAGAGATCATATTTATTGAGCGCGTTCTGTTTGGCGAGGGCAATCATGACAGGGGGCACAACAAAAAGGTAAGTCACCCTGTATTTCTCGATCGACCTCAGGACCACATCCATATCGAACCTGCTCATCACGACGACACAGTTGCCCCTCTGCAACTGAGCGTAGGTTAGGATGCATAGACCGAATATGTGGAACATAGGGAGGAAGCAAAGGAAGGTGTTGCGTGGCTCTCCATCAGTCTCCTGGTCAGCAGTCGCCATGAGGGCTGCAGTGATGAAATTGCGGTGCGTTAGGACAACACCCTTGTTTGCTCCGGTGGTGCCGGAGGAGTAGAGGAGCGCTGCCGTCTCCGATTGCTTGATGGGCACGCTGGGGAGATCGGTGGGGGGGGCCGCGATGAGGTCAGAGAAGTAGGTGATGGTGACGGAAGAGGTGTCGATGGCGTTTCTGGGGCCGAGGATGACAGCAGGAAGTGCTAGTGGGCTGACCTTGGGCCACAGTTCGGGGACGGTGAAAACGAGGCAAGCACGGGAATCGAGGGCCTGCTTGGAGAGCTCAGAGGTGGTGTACATGGGGTTAACGGTGGTGGCGATGGCTCCGAGGGCTATGATGCCGAGAAAGCAGATGGGGAAGTGGATGGAGTTGGGGGCGAAGATGAGGACGACGTCACCCTTCTTGATGCCGAGGCGGGAAAGGCCAGCGGATACCTTGGCTACGGAGGACTTGAACTGGTGGAAGGTCATAGCGTCGCCGGATTCAGCGTCGACGAGGGCGATGAGATCAGATATGGAGTGGTTGCGGAAAAGGAAGGAGACCATGGAGAGGTTGGGATCGGTGGGGAAGCGAAGTGGAGGACGAAGAGACCTGTAGATGCCGTCCCTTCCATATCCCGACCGCTCCATCTTCTGCCTCCTTTTTGTTCTTCTTCTACCCTTAACGCTTCGAGAGAGATGGATGGAGAGCGCCTCCTTTTTCTTCTTCTGCTGAAAGAGAGGGATGGAGAGGATGAAATACTGGACGATTCCTCGACTGAGAGTTGTTACCTATTTGTTTATTTTTCAATTACGCGGACGAATTTGTCGCCATCGTCAATTAATAGTCGGAGTGATTGTGCATTTAATTTAGTGATAAATTCTCGATAAAATTATGTTAAAAATACAATAAATGATAGTATTACAATAATATCTGAGTAAATTCTCAATAAATTCGTGGTAAATTTTTTATTACTATTTTTATTTATTTTATTTTTTATATTTTTAAATATTATAATTTTTTCAAGATTTTTTCGTTAAATTTCTGGTAAAAATTTGAGAATTTAAAAATATTCTGATACTATCGATTGCCGTTAATATTTTGAGAACGGTAAGAAGATGATAAGGGCTGCATTTGGGGTGAATTGGCCGTTAATATTTTGAGAACGGTAAGAAGATGATAAGGGCTGCATTTGGGGTGAATTGGCGGGTGAACGCGGGTAAGTTTGGATTCCCATCTTTGGTAGTAGAGGGGGGGTTTAGGTATCCTTTGACAAATTTGAAAACAGCAAGTGGCATTTAAAAAACTTTTGCCCCTCCTCCTCTTCTTATTCTTCTCAATCTCTAAGGTGTAAATGGAACTCAATACAATTTCAATTTCAATCTAACATCTTTATTTTTAAAATTTATTAATTTATTAAAAAATAATTTGATTAAAATAAATGAAATATTTTTAACATTATACTTATAAAATAAGATAAAAAAATTATCTATTTGATTTAAGTAATTAAATTTGATAGAGAATAAAAATCTTCTTTTCAATTATTTATTTTCATTTGATTAAATTTTAAGGTTTTATGTGTTTTATGAGACTAACTTTATATGAATCCTCGTACTAATAAATTGTTTAAATTTATAAAATTAATAAATTTCATATCATTATCAAATATCATTCAATTCAATTTGAGATATAAGGCTTTAATGACTCACATATTAGCATAGAGTGTCCTTTTTTGAAATAAAATATTTTTCATACTAACTTCAGTGGGTGAATTCAAATCTGACTCACTCCACTGTCAAATATTAGTTGGTTAATCCGAATAATTTAAAATATGGATTGGTCACAAAAAAAAAAATTTAGTTTGAGTTAAAATAGGATGATGCTTTAAAAAACACTCTCCTTATCATTTTATCACTATATGATGACATTTATAATAGCAAAAAGATTTTTTTAAAAGTGGATATTTTCTATTATAAATGTCTTTTTGCTTAAATATATCAATATAATATGATAGGTCCAATTATGTACTTAATTAGAGTGGTTCAACTATGACCCAATTTAAAGAGCTAAATTAGTTGTCTTGAATTGAAAATGAATTAGAATTTTAAAAATAGATTCAGTTATATAGTCCAATATATACGTATGAAATATTTTCACTTATAAATGAATTTTTAGGCTTTCTTACTCAATTTCACAATTTAAAAAAAAATAAAAAAAATTGTATATATTATAAGATATATTGTTAATTTTTATAGCAATTTCTATGAAAAAAATTCCAATCTTATAGAGAAAATTATATTTTTACTTTTATTTTTTATATTATATGAATTTATTAAAAAATTATAAATTCTCATAAATTTGTTAATATATCAGGTTTCCGTACTTACGGTTACCAAACAAGATTTTTTAACCTTAGAGTAAGTTATAACTTTTCCACTGCAATTACCAAACAAGATAAGAGTATGCAATTACCAAACAAGATAAGGGTAACACTTGCAAAGAGTATTCTTAATTGATTACCCACCTCTGATTATTCACTCGTGCAAAATTTACCGCTCATCAAACGCAGCCAACTTGTTGAAAGTGTGAATAAACAGGATTTAAAAACTCGAATCGGTGATTCAACTTTTTTTTGAATAATGGTTAGTAAATTTTTATTCAAAAGGAGAGCTCAAATGTTCAGTGTAACCACAGTCCGAGTTAGCTCAAAAGACTAAAAAAAAAAGAAAGTTGTATAAATCGGGCCAAGTATGACCCAAAGACAATCAGAGCCACGAGAAGCCCGAGAAGCCCAACCCACAGGAGGCAAAGTAACCCAAAAAATCAAAAGGGGAGATTAGCGCCAAAAAGAATCCCAGAGGTGAGATGGGAAGGGTGCTTAACAGACCGAAGCAGAATGCCCTCGGCTTGAGTCAGTAAATCAGGAATAGAAGGCTCGATCATGCAGATATCCCGTCACATCTTGGCAAGCAGATGGCAGATGGAGTTCGTGTGAGATGTGAGGCTCCAGCCGAGACGCTGATGCTTAAGAGGGTCAACCTCTTGTCGCTGAATAAGATTCTATCCAAAGGTAAAGACTTGGTGAGCAAAACCTGAAGACAGACAGAAACAAAGGAGCAGGGAAGGGGATTAGTAGTAGAGTTACAAATCCTCCGAAGAGAGGTACCGAGTACCTCACCTCTACGGCTAAAATAGGTAGCACCAATCCAAGATTCACCAGAGAGAAGGAAGCAGTGAAGAAGAAGAACAGAGGATTCGACAGGAGGGTTTATGGGTTCATCTAGTGGCCTTGGAGGGGGGTGCTGGTAAGGCTGAAGGTCCCATGCGGCAGAGAAAGCACTGGGCAGCAGCTTGAGATCATGATTGGAGAGAAGGAAGAGGAGGCGAGAACGGATTCAGAGGCAACAACAAAAGCAACCTGGTCAGGGCTCCTAGAGCGATGGGAGAAGAGTCGGGAATTCCTTTATTGCCAGCAATCCCAAATCATAGCTGGAACAGTCAAAGCGGCAACAAGTTTTTCCACAGAGGACAATGACTCCATGGGCAAATTTGAAGGCACGTATAGGCGACTGACTGGGGAGCGGAATTTGTGGATCAGCAGAGACCAAGCAATCAAGGACGAAAGGACAATGGAGAAGATGCTGATAGGATTCAGTTCCAGAGGTGCAGAGAAGACAGCTGAGATCAGGGGAAAGACCCTGAGCAGCAAGGAGCCCTTTCGTTTTCATCCCATTATAGAAGTATAACCAAGCAAAAATGGAATGCTTGTTCAAGCAACCGGGGAACTAGACCAGGTCCAACCAGGGAGGGAATAGGATAGAAGAGGCTTTATCAAGGAAGATAGAAGCCATGGAGAATCGGCCAGAAGGGTTGATAGCACAAACAACCAGGTCAAGGCTAGGGATTTTCGGAAGGGAAATGGAGTTAACCAGTTGCTAGATGCTAGTAATGACAGCCGAAGAAGAATGGGGGAGATGCCATCGCCCATTGGAGATGAAAGTGTCAACTGTAACATGCTTACTCAGGCCAAGCTCCGATATCGCCCCCTCACCAAATTGCTCAATCAAGCACAATCCAGGTCTGATCCAAGGGTCGAACCAGAAGTGAGTAGCACGCCCATCGCCAATAGCATGGAAGGTCATGTACTTCATTTGATCCCTGATTCTGAGGATAGAGCGCCACCCCCAAGAGGAATTCCTATGGATGTTGATTCCCAAGAAGCTCATTCCCTTCAAATACTTAGCATTGATCCATCTGAACCAAAGGCTATCACGTTTTGAGAGAATGTTCCACGCTTGCTTCCTCAGGCATGCCGCATTAATTTACTAATTTTCCTTAGCAAACCCCCTCTTTCTCTTTGGGAAGACAGATTTTGTCCCAACTAACAGTGTGCATACGTTTTTTACCACCAAAGTTCTATAAGAAGCCCCTCATGATTTTCTCATTCTCCTGACAACAGGCCTTAGGAAGGAGGAAAGAGTTGCACCAAAAGATATGGAAATGGTTGATGGTAGAATGGAGAAGTTTCAGATGACCAGCAAGAGAGAGAGCATTTTGGAGTGCCAACCACATATGCGAGATCTGATAGAGTCGAGCAAATGAGAACAATCGTCCAAGTGGCGCCTGCTAGAAACCGGTAATTCAACCCATGCGGTAATTCGCTTCAAACTATGTTCGTAGCCTAACATATTATTATATTTAAATATAACTAATTAAAACTATAAAAATAAAATTTTATTGCAACTATAATACTATAATAATAACAACCCCGTTTTCAAAGTTTAGGCTGCTCCCATTTCGCTCGCCGCTACTACGGGAATCGCTTTTGCTTTCTTTTCCTCTGGCTACTAAGATGTTTCAGTTCGCCAGGTTGTCTCTTGCCTGCCCATGGATTCAGTAGTTGATTAATCATCATAACTTGAAGCGGGCGCAAAAGATCAACTGTATATAGTTTCTACTTTTCTTGTATAGATTACCATATCGGGGATCAATAAAATATGAGTGGACGGTTAGTAACACCAAGGTACACAAAGGATTAGTGGATTAGTGATTGAGATAATGTAAAGTATCCAAAGGGATATTTCTGCATAAAAGGAATCATAATGAGGGCTTTAAGTTGGTAGAAATGATCAAGCAATACTTCCTCACGATTCCAATCTAGAGTACCGATTTGATACTCAAAATTATCGATCATATCAATCAATACTATAATTGTATGGTCGATATGATATGTGTCAGCATATAAAATTGATAAAATATGATATGAATCTGCCGAAATTTTCACCCTTTGTTGTTTTTGAGATACTACTAATCCATAAAAATAAAAATAAAAATTAATCACCTTGCTCACTTGGTAGTATTGAACAATGAGTAATTCGTCAAACATGCATCTAAAAGATTCTCAAAGAAAAAATCTTTGTCGTTAATGAACTAAGTGAAGGGGCCTTTTTTAAAATGTTTATCACAAGTTGGGGCTTTTTACAATCATGTAAAAGTTAGGGGCTTTTTTCAAATAAACATAACAAATAGGGATCTTTTTAGACAAAAAGTAGATTGAAGGCAATGGGAGGAAAGACCGATCTTTGAACTATAGAAGGAAAGAAAAAAAATGGCATACTAGAATATGGAGTGATTCATGGTATAATTTATGATAAAGCTAATTAGAGATGAGTAACTCATAAAATTGATCCTAGATAGATGAGATAATTGGTTATTGATGATGAAAAAATATAATTAAATAAAAATTGTAATCATTTCTGGAAAAACTAAACTGTTTTAAAAACTTGAACACCTTAAGGACTCGCTTAGATTAATCAACTCAAATTGCATGATTTAATTTGATTTCAAAAAAATGGTAAAGATTGTAGATCGCATCCAATTTAAGACTACATTAGCTTTGTCCAACCCAATTCACTCAAGCTTATACTCTTGAATCAACTCTTAAATGTAGATTTCTTCCATGCACCATGACTTATAAATATTTCAATTTTTTTATGCATTTGTCATGATAATGGGTCAATTAAATAGCTTATTTTTGCATTCAATCAACAAAAGTACGCATTGATCTAATATTTTTGAATGTAACATAAAATATTCTCTTATTCAATTATAGAATTTGATTTGGGTACTCATGTTTTTACTAATATCGAGCATTGTTATGTGATAAATCGTTTTTTCTATTTTTCTCTCTATTTTAAATTGACTTTTTAATCTATTATGATAAAATAGAAGGATAAAATGAAAATAAATCATTTTATAGTACTTGGTTTTACTAAAAAAGAGCGACACCTTAATCAATCCCTAAATTATTATTTTTATAATATACAAATAAAAGGATATACTAAACTTACACTCAAAATATACCCTTTTAAATCCTTAATGTGACAAAACAAAATTGTTTGGTGTTTTAAGAGTTAAAAAGAAAAAAACAATTACATGACTTGCCGCATCAATAAAGAATATAAAAGGTAGAATTTTAATATAAGTTAAGTTTAGCCGTTAATCGTGATTAGTGATTTGTTAATATGAAATATTACGGAGTGGGCTTTCTTAGAGCCAAAGTTTGACTCGATTCGAATTCGAAAGCATGAGGATCCTACTCATTAAGTGTAGTGACAAAGTTGTAATTGTCTGAACTTTCTTCGGATAAGACCCTAAAAAACTATCTGTATTTGGAAAACCCTTTTATTGAGATATTTAATTTCTCAAATTTTACTCATTTATTCAGTTTTAAACTTTGAGATTAAAGAATTTTACTGTCTGTCATTCTGATTTCTAGAAGTGTGATTTTTGAGTTGTGAGAGGTGTCCTTATTTTATAAAATGTTAATTTTAAATGTTTAGGAGTGTCAAAATACTCCGGAGCTTTAAAGTGTTTTTATTAGTTAATTCATGTGGTCAGACTGTGAAGTTAGAATTGTTCCAAAATATTATTTTGAATTTTGAAAGTTAACATTTTTATGATTTTTATTTACATCATTGGGTATTTGGCATATTTTTTCTTTAATTTTTTATGGTATTTCTAATTTTAATACCCAATTTTTTGGACTCGTTGGATTAATTTAGTGAGACTTTGGAGATACTCAACTTAAAAGGATGTATTTTAAAGGTGTATTTTTAAAATAATAAAATAACTATCTATTTGGATAAATATAATTTTTTTGTAACGACCGGTCCCGTTATGAGTACGTTAAACTGATACAAAGTCTCGAAACCGATCTGATACTATTCAGGGGTACATTTTTTTTTTCAAAATAAAGGGAAGTACCGCTCCTGTAACCCACACTTCAAATAAAAAAACCGACAGTACCAATAAAGTAATAATCATAATTGGAAACAATGACATCATTCCATTATTACATTCATCCAACTCAATAAGACGCACACATATCTCAAATACGTTAGCAAGTCCTCAATTACAAAATGGAATCATGACGAGGTACAAAGCTGCAACTCTACACCTACGTCCGACTGAGGGTCTCGCCGACTCCTCTTCTATGAAGTACCTATGACGCAAGGGGTGAGCTCTACATGCCCAGTGAGGGTAACACACGCATCATATGTCATCGAGCATACATTGTATATGATCATATGAACACATCAAAGTCTATGATGTCTACATGCATGACTATGCAATCGGGTGCCCTACCCCTAACACACGGGCCCACAGCTGTCGGGCCTCCAGTACATCCTCTAACCAACTCAATGCAACTCTATGCATACGCTGCAGTTCACCCACCCTCGGGTACACAGACTGATCTCCAATCGGATCAGGATCCCTACTCCTCGACCAGACCTATGACTCTCTCATAACAACCAAAACACATACCACGACCAACCCAAGAGTCGGATTCACTAGAATCCCAAACTGACTAACACACGGGGGTAGCCACCTCACCAGTCCTCAACGGGCTGCCAACCAGACTCATCTATGGTCTCCTCAATCGAGCACCATAGTCTCTATAATCAAACCTATAACCTCGGACCCCATCTGTTGGTCTCTATACGATTGGCGTATCCACCCCTCACAGGATTCTATAGGTCTTCTACCGAATGAGCCGGCCGAACTTACTCGTTAGGCCCCCATAAATTCCTGGTGAGTCAACACCTACGACACAAGTCTTAACAATGAACCCCAAAGTCAACCGCGATTAAACACACTATCACATCACCCCACATGTTGTCCCCACTATGCAGGTGTCCTAGCCTGGAATATCTCATCGCACCATCCCTCGACCCATGAGCGGGCGAGCACATCCTCAGCCTACTCGGTCATCCAGGGAATCACAAGTCATACTACCAGGAGCTGTCCCTCACCACATCATCCCTCAACTGATGACCAGGCGAGCACCTCCTTAGCCTACTCGGTCATTCGGGGATCACCAGCCATACTAGCGGGAGCTGTCCCTCACCGCATCATCCCTCGACCAATGAATAGGCGAGCACCTCCTCAACCTACTCGGTCATTCGGGGATCACGAGTTGTACTAGTAGGAGCTATCCCTCACCGTATCATCCCTCTACTAATGACCAGGTGAACACCTCATCAGCCTACTCGGTCATTCGAGGATCGCAAGCCATACTAGCAGGAGTTGTCCCTCATCACACCATCCCTCGACTGATGACCAGGCGAGCACCTCCTTAGCCTACTAAGACATTCGGGGATCACAAGCCATACTAGCGGGAGCTGTCCCTCACCGCATCATCCCTTGACTGATGACCAGGCGAGCACCTCCTCAGCCTACTCGGACATTCGGGGATCACAAGCCATACTAACATGAGTTGTCCCTCACCGCACCATCCCTCGATTGATGATCAGGCGAGCACCTCCTCAGCCTACTCGGTCATTCGGGGATCACCAGTCGTACTAGCGGGAGTTGTTCCTCATCGTATCATCCCTCGACCAATGACCAGGCGAGCACCTCCTCAGCCTACTCGGTCATTTGGGGATCACAAGCCGCCATCCCACCCTCTGGTCTCCACACGGGCAAACCACTCAACCCATTAGACCACTGGGGACGTCTCATCCGCATGCACTTGGGTAGCGTGTTTGTAATGACCCTTAAGTCAGTCTTGGGCGAGCTAACACTCAACCCCAAAACTTCCTAGAGGTTTCCATGACCACCTCACAACATGTCCCTCTTAGGACCCTCGGGCACCTCGTCCTCCGAACCGGACCACACCTCCCTCGTAGGCGTGTTTAAAGATCACACCTGACAATCTAACCCATACCAGGAAAAATTCAACTCATGTCCAACTACCGGGTAGCCCATAGTCCAACCACCCCTCCATTGCACGGTCACACACAATATCCCCACCCTACTACCCGACAAGTTAGGGGGAGTCTCTAGGTCCTGATGTTGCCTAGTACCCATGCCCTCACCGGCATCCCACATACGTTAGTTATATGTATGCACAATTACCTCTATGCCTACACATACTATCAACATAGTCCATCACATAACAATCAGGTGTATACATCACTATTTATCATGGGCTGGCATGTTAACATCCAAACATGTTATAATGTCTAACAGTTCAAACCAACTATCACATAATCATATGGCATATTATCAACAGAATACATCACACTATGATCAGGCATATACCACCACATATCACATGTTCGCATGCTAGCATCTTAACATATTATCAGTAAAAATAAACTCTAATCATGTTACTACACAATCAATCAATTATGACATCAACTAATCAATTCATATATGCCTCTGCGGGCATCGGATACGAATACACCCGGATGGGGACCGGCCACATAATGGTATCAACAGTTCCCTTGCCGAGTGGCTCATAATACCGGAGACCCCCATTCGCCGTATTCTGTACCGGCACATCTGATAGAGTAGTAATATGCATAGATGCATGCTAAAAGCGGTGATAAATTTCCTCACCTGTGTGTGCCTCAAAATCTAAAGCGAGAAAGACAGTACGCTCGGTTGAAAGGAGCTCAATCTGTTGAAAAAAGAGCAAAGGAATAAGCAATCGGGCAAAAAGGGCCAAACAAAACCTGGAGTGCAAACGAGCCCGTAACTGGGCTAGACCCGAAACTGGGTCGGGCCCAAAACTAGGCCGGAGGGAAACTGGGCCGGGCCGAACAGAACTGGGCCGGACTCAAAGCTGGGCCGAACTGGCCGAGTCCGGTCTGGGTCGAGTCAGACTGGGCTGGCTCTGCCTGAAACCGAACTCGGCCGAGTTGACTCGGTGACTCAACCGAGTCAGCTCAGTAACCCAGTTGGAAAAATCGGGAAACTGAGGGAAAGAGGGGGGAAAAGAAGGGAAAAGGAAGGAAACCAGAGAGAGGGAAAGAGAAGGAAGAAGATCAAGGAGAAGAGATGAGGAACTCGAGTACCTGGTAGCACCGAAGGAGGATTCGGCGGTCGGGGCAAGCGAATCTGAACTCCGACGACGGCGGGAAGGATGGAATCCGACGGATCTGGAGAAGAGAGAAGAGGGGCAGCAGCGGCGGCCGAAGCTAGGTTGGGAGGGATTTAGGGTTTCAGAGGGAAAGAGAAAGGCGAGGTGGAGGCGGCGGTGAAAAGGAGCTTTAAGGTTTGCTCGGGAAAAAGGAAGGAGATGAAGAGAGAAACGAGAGAGCTGAGAGAAAGAGGAGGGGAAGGAGGGCTGCAGCAGCAGTAGCAGACGTGGCACTGTAGCACATTGCTACAGTGCGGCGCAAAGGAAGGATTTTGAAGGGGAGAGGTTTAGGGTTAGGTCTAGGGTTTTCAAAACATGTAAAAAAAATTCAAAAAATCTCAAACATCAAGTTTGCTCTTTTTTTTTTTCCAAAATAAATAAATTTAAAATCTGATAAAACTCGAATATTGAAATCGAACATTAGAGAAAAATGTGTGATTTTAAAATGTTTTGGAATGACAAATTCTTGAATAATTTAAAATCACCAAAATACCCTTCGAGTCTCCAAACTCAAAATCGGGCAACCCAATGCCCACCATGGAGCCCACACTCTCCCTACTGTTATCAAACCTCTAAAATCCCGAAGAATCAGGTCGGGTTGTTACAATACTACCCCCTTTAAGGAATTTCGTCCTCGAAATTCACCTTAGGCTCAAATCTCGTAAGAAAAATCTGGGTAAAAACAGCCTCTGCACAGCTGAAACTCACTCTCAAACCAATCTTCCCACCACAAGATGATGCCACAACACGTGATCCACTGAAACAACACTGCCACTAGTCACCATGAACAGCTGAACAACCTGTATAATAGTATGCACCACCATCGAAACCAACGACTTCCACCTGACCAATTTCATCAGCTCAAAAATCCTCCTAACCATACATGGTTCCCACAAAATTGCATCAAGGTCTTCACCCAACATGGGGGAATTCTATTTAGTCGGTCACAAGGTGCCTCGCTCAGAATCATCAAAACGCCAGTCTGTCGCTGCCGTTGTACCAAACTCTATCAGGAACCAGCAGTCCTCTCAACTCACTTCACAATCAAGGGCGTCAAAACATAATACATGTCCTTTGGAACCTGCATGCTCTGTCCTGACAGGTTGTCTGTCCACCAATAGTACGCCGCCGTCCATCTCATCTTTTCCTCTTTTCTCTCTTTCTCTCAGAACCCTAGTCACCCATTGCCGCCCCTCTTTCTCTCCTCTCTCCTCTTCTCTTCCTCAAACCAAAACCGGCCGCCGCTAGCATCTAAAAACCCTAATCCTCAATCCCCTTCTGCCCCTTTCCAGGCCCAGTTCGTGAGCCTACCCTTACCCAAACCAAATCTCAAGGCCTTGTAGACCGAGCTCAGCTTGAATCCTTCCAGGCCCACTTGGGCCCAGCTCGTGCAGGCCTAGTTTGTGTAAGCCCAGCCCAGCAGATCCAGTCCGACCTGGTTAGACTCTCAACACAGTAGTCAGGCTTGACCCAGTAGTTTGGCCCGGCCCAAGCCCATTTTTGTATTGTTTTGGGATCACTTCTGGAGTGTTTCTCGATCTTCTTCAGATTGTTTTCAACTCATTACAGCCCGTTTGTAGACTTGTCCGCAAGAGCGTTTCCAGCCCATTTCAAACTAGATTTGTGGGATCGTCCTAGTTTTGTGGGGCCATCCAAGTTTTGCGGGGCCGTTCCAGTTCCTCAGGCTCGGTAACCCGTGCATCACATCCTTCAACCTATTTTCATCGGTTGGATTTCGAAAACGCATATGGTGAGGGGATTTATCACCTTTTTAGCATACATTCACATCTATTTAACCCTTAACCCTGGACATGGAGTGACTTGAATGGGGCCATTTGTTTATTAAGCCACTCAATAAAGGAATTGTTGAATGAATATGTGGCAAGGGACTCGTTCGGGTGTACTCATGTCAACTATATGCGATTAATGAAAAATTTTCATCGGACGAAGGGATATCGAACATGATGCTAAAATTTATTGGTAACATAGTGTGTATTTAATTATGACATGTGAATAAATTTGTGAAGAGAATAAGATATTTGTTGGACATTGAATATAATGCTTGGAACTTAATGATAACATGTGGTGTGTTTATTTATAACATGTGACAAATTCATGTAGGAAACAAAATATGTGTTGGATATTGAACATGATGCTTGGTAGGTGTTTATGATGCACTACGTGCTTACGCATGAGATGCAAATGTAATCACATATTGAACATAGAAATGTGTATTTTAAGTACCTCGTTATATGCTATTGAATTAGATGATGGAGTATGATACTGATTTTGGTTAACTATATTGGAATGTATCCATATGTTATGCACGATCATGATGACATATGCATGTATGAGAGGTAAACTGCAACGGACAACGTGTCGTTGGGTGTTGTAATGGATGTGTTATTTATATGTGTATATTGTTATGATGATGTGATGATGTTGGTTGTTGGAAGGACTTCCCCGTTATGCTCTAGTGGTTGAGGTGCAAGCCCTTGAGATTGGCTTCTCTGTTATGCTCCGGCGGCTGAGACCCCCATAGAGGATGTTGGTCTCCCCATTGCATTCTGGAGGTTGAGGCGGTTGCATATTGTATGGTCTCCCATTTGTATTAGTAGGGAGACTGGAGTTGTTGGAGGGTCATTGTGAGTTATGGAGGTGATGTCTCGGACTGGTCAGTGGGACCATTGGTTAGTAGTACATTTGAGTACTCATATACATAGATATTGTTTCTATTATGATGATTAATCCATTTCATACATGTGATATTTGTTATGTTGCTGACATGTAATACGTTTTATCTCTTCACTAGGCTGGTTAGTTAACCCTTTACCTTTCAGGTACTCTGATCGTGGAGGGGCCAGGCGGGTCCTTTGAGAAGCACCTGGGGAGGAGTAGTAGTTGTCACGCCCCGACCCTCCGGGCCCATTGACGTGAGATTTTTTTTTAATACTTATACTGAGCCTTTGCGGAAATCATACTTATAAATGGACTTATAATTAAGTTGGATTTGACATTTGGCAGCCTTGGATCCAATCATACCTAGCCGATAAGAATCACAGGCAGATGGAAGATTCACCATGGGCCCGCTTAATACCCAAAACCTGGCAGATTCTACCCCGACACATAGTATGTGGACATTACTACTAACCAACATGTAATCTATAACTTGACCTCTTAGGAAAGTCCATGTAGAAAATGTCACACATAATCTACTTAACATTCACCATCAATCAATCATATATACATCAGAGTTGCATATAAGAAACGAAATAGACTTTATTATATTCCACAGTGCTTTCAACGAACACTATTAAGAGTTTATTACATTGCATGTTTATACGTACAACATCTAATAAGATAAACGAGCAAATCCCAACAATGGGTAAATAGCTAGAGGGTTTCCACCCTTTACTGTAGCTGAAAGTCCTCCTGTTCTTCATCCCTCGGGTTTCCTGTTTCTTAAGTAGTGTGAGCTTTAGAAGCTTAGTGAAGAAAAAAATACAAAAAGTGCTAGATAATAAAGTATATTATCAACATAATAAACATGTTATCAAACAAAAATTTATACACACAGAAATCATGTAAAATAATATCAACACAATTATCTACCATGAAATGTCATTTCTTTCTCAAAAAGATACTCCTGTCAAACGATGTTTACGACTCTTCCCGAGTCGATAGTAATATGTTTCTTACAGGTAGCAAATTCATGCTCAGTGTTCAAATATTGGTGTAAGGTAATTTGATATGCACAGTATGCATATCAATATATGGATTTAAAATAAAATTGTCAACCCACATAATATATCTCACACATATGATAACTTCACTAAGCTAACATGGATTCCTAAGCCCTCCCGCATGGAATCATAATATAAATATCAGTAATTAGTATTTAATTATACTATGCTGGAAAAACTAAACACAGATTTCAAAAGTCCACCAACGGGTTATAAATTGCAACACAAAGAAGTGTTACCATTCTCTTAAGTCGGGTACGTCTACCCTATACTCATTATTTATCACATAGTGTAATTATCCTACAAATTCAAATTTATACAACAAAATGCGTATTCCTATCGGAATCATGATTGGATACCTGATCTATCATTAGATCACCAACATAACAATACCAAGTAGTCTCTAAGAATAAGTGAATTCCGTACTCCGTTTTAGGATGGCTACATCTCGACATTCCGAAACACTCTCATGTTCACGTTTCATATGTAGAAACTCATAATCACCTTCTTACGTGTGAACAGTGTCAGTATCGCATTCTAATCCGATCACATCATTTTCGTCAATAAAAATGACCACGAATATTCACTTATTGCCGTAGGGCTAATGGTGCAATGGATATTGTATTGAATGCAAAATAAGATGTATTTTAATAAACATATGGTGTGGTTGAATCTCCTCATCTTCGGTTGGAGAGTGTTTTTCAATAATCTGTTTAAAAACATTTAAAATAGTATAAATAAGTCATATATTTAAAAGAAGTTTAAATAACCTAACATTTTTAATGAAAACTACATCCAAAACTATCCGTTAAAACTCGACATATCGATTTTGTCGATATATGTATTTTCTTGATACATCGTGAAATGGCGATGTATCGTAAACTCGATGTGTCGGTTTTACTTATATATATATATATATATATATATATATATGATTTTGAACATATATCGACTGGACGAGGTCGATATATCATAAAAACTTGATATGTTGATTTTACTTTTTGCATACATATCGACGTTGGACATGGTCGACACATCGTAAAAACTCGATATGTCCACTGGGTTTTGAGCAGTCCGCCATGTCACGCCCCGACCCGACTGGTGGGCCCGGAACGCGACTGATTTTTTTTTTTTTTGAAAGATAAGTAAACTAAACCACAAGCATTCTTACTGGGCCGGATCAACAGTTAGGCCCAGCGATTACACATTAGCCTGTTAAGTGGACTCAAACATGTACCATATGCTTGCCCCATAAAGACAGACATAAAAACATCATAACATACTCAAATCAAATCTAACATTGATTAATACAAAGCATAAGAAACTTAATCATTGATTCATCATTCAAAACATTGTCTAAAAAGGCAACATAGCCTATTACATCAAATGACATAAATTAAGTACCACATCCGGTACTTAATGAAAATCAACGGTTCCGAGAACCAATGGAAAAGATCAGGGCATTCCTCTCCGGGGGAATCCCAAGACACTGCCTTAGCTTAATCGCCTTAAGCCTGAAAGAGAGGGTCCTCCTCTTCGGGTTCATCGCCTGAAAGGTGAGTGGTGTTAGCTAACTAGCCCAGTGAAGGATAATTAACAAAGCAAATTAAGTAAATATAAAACAGGTTAGCAACAGTTCAATATCACATGCTTGATAGAAAAATAAGCATAATCTCAAGTAATATATCAACATCATTAAACCACTGCCATTATCCACCATAACGCCTGCCGACTACACTGAGACCAGTATTAAGTCCCGACACGGTCAAAATACATCATTGCAAGTACATCTCCGGCTCTTAAACTTAGCCAATACTGACACCCTCAAGTCAGCAACTGACGACAGCATGGTCCGCCCATGGTCCAGTAGACATAAACTATCTCTCATATGGCCGATATTGGTTCAATAGCCCAGGTACGTGGAAGCAGTCTTACATACACATACGGTCAACACCGTAATATCAAATCATCACAGCACTCTTACTATAGTGCATCACGTATAGGCACATGAGTGGGTTCATCAAAACCGAAACCATTCATTGCTCAAAATAACACCTGTTTACAAAATCTGCAGAGTTAAGTTCCTTCACCGTGATCGTGTGGTTTCGCAGTCTCTGTCAAACAACATACAAGTGCGCAATCAATATACATATCAGATACGTATATATACGTAGTATTTGGAAATCACACGTTTTTCCTACAAAATATCCAGGGTTCATGGAAATGAGTCTCCTACTTGGTTTCTAGCCTTTTTAAATCATCCACAAGATAATAATATAATAATAAAAAGGGGCTCAGTCCAAACTCATATTGTCTTCTGGGCATTGACCAGATCGACTTATTGAGTGAGGTCTAGATCCTCGAGTCACTTCTCTGTTGTTTTCTGGATAGGACCAGAGCTGACATTTTGAGTAGGCCTCGAGGTCACCCAGTGCCCGACTATAGTGCCGGCCTGAAAGTGAATCACTCAGTTCCCGACTAATGTCGGACTGAAAGCGGATACAATAATATTTACACTATAAATAATAAGAGAAAGGGGTTAGTACAGTTTTATTTAACAAGGGGGGTATAAATCATCACATCGCATAATCTAACGAAATAATAATTTTTTTTAAAATAAAATAATAATATTTAATTATTTAATTATTTATTCATTTTTTTTTCTTCGATGGGAACCAACATTTGAAATCATAAGCAACTATATTATCAAATAATTTTTTTTCTTTTTTTTTGGAATAAAATAATAATATTTAATTATTTAAATATTTATTCATTTTTTTTATGGGAACCAACATTTAAAAATATGAGCAACCATAATATCAAATAAAAATATTTTTTTTATAAAATAATAATATTATTTTTTTTTTCTCTTCTTTTTCCCCGTTCACTGTCTGCAACAGACAGTGAACGGCGGCCATGAACAGTAAACTCGAAAATGGCAAAAGGGCTATTTTCTGGACTCGGTTTTTATATCTGACTGGTCCGATGGATTCATCCGGGAGTCCTCTTTCCATAGGGAGAGGTTTGGAGCTTTGAAACACAGTGAGCCATCCGATCTTAACACCAGAAGCTCACTGATATGAGGAACCCTAAAATTTTTCGTAAATTTTGAAATCATTTTTCTCACTGAAAACAGAGCAAAATTCAAAATTTTTTTATTCAAAACGATCGAAATTGAAAGGGGAATGCAGTGGTTAACTTGGATTGAGTTTCTGGGCTGAAATCCGGATTTTTGAAATTTTTTTCCTCTAAGTTACTGTTACAAAAAGAGGGTCGGCCGGCTGGGTTTTTGCAAGAGAGAGAAGGAAGAAGGGAGAAGAAAAGCTGGGAGTTAAAACCGAAAATTGAGCCGGAATTTATAGGGTTTTTCAGCCGGGAAATCCGGCACGCGCGATGGGACGCGACGACAGCGAATCGCCGGAAAATCGGGCAGCAGAGCAGGCTGCTGCACGCCGATGACGATGATACAGTTAAATTTTTTGAGTTTTGCAGATCAGCCTTCCACATTTTCCATTTTTGCAAAAAGGGCCTCATTTTGATAAAAACCTGATTTTTAACTAAAACAATAATTTCAAAAGCTAAAAAATTTAATCCAACCTTACAGATAGGTTGGGTTTTAAAAATCTTAATCACCATAAAAATTTCAGATTTTATCTCTTATTAAAAATCATTTATTTAAATAAAATTCATATTTTACCCACAATTACTTAATTAAACAAATGTAAAAATAACTAATTTGTAAATCTTATTTTGAAGTGAAATGAAATAACTAGACCATTCTTAAAATGGTCTACCATAAAATACTAATTTCAAAATTTATTTCATTTTCAAAACCCTTTAAAATAATTAATACTCCCTTTCGGGGTTTTGACGGGCGATATTTAAATATCATTTTCTGAAAATAATTTTATTTTAAAATCAGAAATACAAATCCTTCATTTAGGAGAACATTATTTACCAATAATATTCACAAAATCACACAATTTATAAAAATATACACAACAAGTGGTAAATTACCAAAATGCCCCTCCAGCTCGACAAGCTAAATCACTGAGTTTTCGGGCTCAGATCGGGCCAAACTTGGGCTTTCCTCGAAGCCTTAACCAAAATCCTCTAGATTAACCGGTTAAACAAGATTAACGAGCTAAAACTCGCCTAATCTGGGGCAGGGTATTACACGCCATGATCGAGTAAGGGTTTTCTCTGATTTCGTATGGAAAATCTGTAAGGTATTTTTCAACCAAAACTTAGACAGAGATTCTACTAAAGTTTATCTGCAAAATGACAGAAATAAATTCAGAGAAATACTTAGAGAAGATAGCTATGAATCCACTACAAAATGGTTGCTTGATAAGTTTTGAAATGAACTGAAAACTCTTGTGAATTGGTAAATTATTCGGAAAACCGAAACCCATATTTATAGCCTTCGAAAATCACTGTGCAAGTGAATTTCGTTAGCTAATTACCGTCGATCGGTGTCGGTAGTGTCGGTTGGATTTAACTAAAGTTTTTTATTTTTCAAAAATTAGTTAAAAAGTTTTAACTTTTCTTCCTCTTTCCAAGCACTTAAAATTAGGTATACTTACGGGATGATATGATAAAATCTGACACCAACATGAGTTTTGGCTAGGGTGGTAAAATTAGATCTTCATTTTATCAACAAAAAATCCTCTATTTTTACAAAAAATAATGTTTCATCCAAAATCCGTGGCCTAAGCCTCCCAAAATTTTGAAACTCATTTTCTATTGTTTCAAACCCTTAAATCAATTTTCTAAAAATACCAAAAGTTCACTTAAAACATAGATTGACTATAATCCAAGTTTACCAATTTTTGGAATATGGGGTATTTGTCAAACTGGGGTATTTAGATAAATCATGTTTAAGCATCATACTTCGAGTAAACGTTTGAAAATTCCAGAAATACCATTAAGTAGTGTACTCAAAAGCTTAGTATGTATGTGAATTTCAAGGTCTGAATATATTAGAAGAGTGATCTTTCACACTCAAGAAGTTTTCAAGATACTATTCATGATTTCATCTAAAACAAAAGACATTTGTAAAATGTCCAAAATACCCTCCAATCTTTGTCGGGTTAAACCACTGAGCAAATAAGCTCCGATTGGGTCATATAATACCTTTTCGGGAAGCTCTTTCCTTACTCTATCATGTTAACTGGTCACAAAGCGGAGTTAAGGGTTTTAAATTTTTGTCATTTTTCTAATTAAGGGTCGGGTTATTACAGTAGCAGTTAGACACTTATGTTCATGTTTATGTTTTAGATTTTAGAGATTCTAGTTTGCATGAACTTATTGTTACATGTTTGTTTGGATGACTGTATAACTATATTCAGTTAGTGAAAGGTCATTTGTTATGTTTCTTGAAATTATGGACTTGTGGTTTATGAGCGGGAGGTAGTTAACCCCGTTTCAAAAAAAAAATTAGACCCGATATACGTCCTTTGTTACTTTTGAGATGTTTCGGAGATAACGCGCCCGTAGCGGAACGGAACGTTGCATATAACCACAAATTAAATAATCCATGTCAAGATAAAATACATAATAAGAGCTTAGGTCTTCAGGAAGAGGGCTCCTAGGCTCCACCATGGGTCCCCCACAGGGCCGACCCTGAGATTTCAGAGGCTCCAGGCGAACTTTTAAAATGGGGCCTATTGCCCTTATATACACTAAATTTTTTTTTTTTTTTATAAAGTGTAAAATATCTAAATAAAATATAAAAAATAAATTTATAACAAAGTATTATTTAAAATTTATTCTTCTCGGATTTTGACATGCAAAATTACTAATTAAATTACTATATTCAAGTTATTTTAACATATATTTTTCAATAGACAATATTTTTTTTATAAATTTATAGTTTTTTCATATTTTATTATATTTTTTACTTTTTATTATTTATTTTGAAATAAAACACTAAACACCCAAAATAGATCTCCTAATCATGAATCAAGTTCTAACCTGTAGTCTATAGGAGTACCAACTAATCACAGAAAAGTCAAACGAAAAAAACTCGAAAATCCAAAAGAGGAATGGAACATTGTATGGAACGCAGAACCGCGTAAAACCGGGCACGGAACCATGCAGAACTGGCAGAACCACGGCAGAACGCGGGACGCGAATCACACGGTATGCGCATTCAAGTATCTGGGCCAGGCTCCCAGGCCTTTTACGGGTTATATGGATATTTGGAGGCCCTAAGCTCTAGCCTACTTCGCCTATAGGCAGAGCCGAACCTGGTCCCCTAGACCCACTTGCGATGTTTCCTGTTAGCAACACTCAATGAGCAGAGAACATGCTAAGTTTGACTTTTATCAAAACAAAACTATCATAGAAGCTTTGAAGATGAAAGAGAAAAAATGATAAAAGGAAGGCAAACTTCTATAAGAACCAAACTAGCATTGAAGATTCAAAGGAAGAGAAAGAAGAAAAATGATAAATGAAAAGATAAAATAGAAAAAATTCATAATTTTACTATTTTTGTCGGGTGCCCATCTTAACTTGGGAAAACTCTTTTAGGAGATACGAGTTTTAGTGAACTTCCCATTTTATTTTTATCAGTCTGTACGGGTTTTAGTGGACTTTCAGAAATCGGTTCACTTTTCCAATGAATCGGTTCACTGGATCGGTGCACTGGACCGATCACTTGGAAATAGAACTTTGAAGAAAGTGATTCGATCAGTGCACCGATTTGGACTCTTTCACGTCTCAAGAAATCAGTGCACTGACCGGATCACTTTGAAATAAAAAATTAAAGAAAGTAATCAGCTCGGTGCACTGATTTTTTGAAATATAAAAGAGTCCAAATCGATACATCAATCAAATCACTTTCCTCAAATTTTTATTTTTAAGTGATCCAATTAATACACTATAGTGAATCAATTTCTGAAAACCTAACTAAAACCCGTATAGATGATCAGAGGCAAAGTGAAAAATACATAATACCGTCCTCTAAGACTTTTAGATGGCACCCATTTCAACGTGTACTCTTTTTCTTTTCCTATTACGCGTGGCACGATACGAGTGCCCTACGCTACAAATCTTTCTTGTGGCTCTCGCCTGTTCCTATAGACGGAATAAACAAAAAGTCGTGGGGTCGATACTCGATACGGCCGTCGTCTTCCTCAGCTCCTCCTCCCATCCTTTCCCAATTCCCACCTCCCATCCATCTTCAGCTCCTCCTCCCGTCCTTAGGAACTTGGAAGACTTTTTTCCTCCTTCTTTTGGCGTTGCGGCCTTCATTTTCCTTCCCTCATTCGGTTTTGCTAGGTTATGGTTATGGCCTGCTCTGCTTCCTTAAAGTTCTGCATCTGCCCCTCCACTTCACCGTTCATCTCTCGCTCCAGCCCTTCTTATTCATCTTCTTCTCTCTCCTTCAGTTTTCCTCTGCCCACTGTTTCTCGCGGGTCTCCTTCCTGCTCCGTCCGATCCAGCTCCAAAGGAGATGACGGAGGCGATTTCGTCAGCAACAATCCCTTTCATTTCTACCCCTGGGACTCTTCTGATGATGCCCTCGGAGAAGGCAGCAGCGGCGGTAAGCTTGATTCCTATTTCCTTCTGCATTTCGTTTTGCACTTTTTTTTTTTTGTCATTTTCTCCCCTAAAACTATTCAAGTGCTGACAGTAGAGATAAGATATTGGAAGAATCCCATCTCTCATGATTTACCAAATCTAATTCACACTTATAACATATCTGCTAGGCAAATAATGTATGGAATCAGACAAATTTTTCGTCGGGCTCTTAGTGCTTTAGGACTCCAGTAATGAGCATTCTCATTCCTCTCCAAAGAGTGAGTGAAGCTCTTGATAGGATTTTGGAAGTGGTAAGAATAACAAACCTAATAAAGCTTTTTACTCATGTGGTGTACATGTTAGCGAGTGATTTAATCATATCGTTCATCATTGTATGTCAGCCAATATTTCTAATATCTTCCAATAAATATGCAATACGTTAAAGGAATGGATATGATAGATTGGATCTTACCATATGTTATTGCAACTTCAAGTCCCAACTTCTCTCGCCAATTAATCACTGGCAAGGAAACACCAACCAATGGTGCGAATCAGCCAGCCACTCTCTTTGCCACTTTTGTATATGATTAGATTCTATCATTTAATTTATGTATAACACAACGCACATGGGAATTGACATCTTTGCCGAAGGACAAAAGATAGTAGGATGTAAGTGAGTTTATACTCCTATAATATAAACCAAAGAATCTCCAATTTTGACGAATCTTTTGCTATAGATATCAATGAGTATTGATACTATGTCATCCATCACATTCATTTTGAAATACAAATTTTGGAATTTGCATACAATGTCCTCCCGCTTGTGCTAATCAGAGGGCATATATGAATTTCGTTTTTCTTCTAATTTGATTTCAAAATGATTGATACTCTCTCTCTATCACACAACCGCCAAAACTTGCCCCTACCATTCTAACTACTTTCGAATGATGCCACTTTTCCAACATTTGGTGCCCATTTTTGTTTAATTCTCTCTTTTGATGCTGTTAATATGTTTGGCATCGATTTGCCCATGCCAAGATGCACCTTGTATACCTTACCTGACGACACAGATGGACATGTCATGCTGAAAGCCTAAAAGTTGAACGAGTGGTGCATCACTGCATCCAATGGAATATAGTTAGCTCCTTCCATATCTTGATTTGGGAAGTCTGATCAATGTAGAATCTCCTCTATTTCGGGCTGTTCTGGTTCCCATTCCATTTTTTTTTGAAGACCTTCTTATTTTTATTTCAAGAAATGATGACAACTTTATACATGTTTCTCACTTTGCGAATATGCATTTCATAACTATTTTATGCATTTTTATATATTAGAGTTAAATATAGAAACTATTTATTTTTGATGCTTTTTACTATGTTTCACGTGTTTTTTTTTTTGAATTTTGTATTTTTTCATGCTATCTTTTCTGGAATGGAACACTGGAACATTCCACTGTAAAGGTAAATCAGAACGGTTAGCAGAACAAATCCAACAACTTTGATTTAAACATATCAACAACGTAAAAAACATGAGAAAATTAAACAAAAATGGGCACCAAATGTTGGAAAAGTGGCATCATTCGAAAGTAGTTAGAAAGGTGGAGGCAAGTTTTGGGGGTTGTGTGATAGAGACATTGTCAATCATTCTGAAATCAAATTATAAGAAAAAATGAAATTCATATATGCCTTCTGATTAGCACAAGCAGGAGGACATTATATGCAAATTTCAAAATTTGGATTTCAACATGAATGTGATGGATGACAAAGTATCAGTACTCATTGATATCTATAGCAAAAGATTCATCAAAATTGGAAATTCTTTGGTTTATATTATAGAGTATAAACTCACTTACATCCTACTGTCTTTTATCCTTCGGCAAAGATGTCCATTCCCATGTGTGCTGTGTGTTATAGATAAATTAAATGATAGAATTTAATCATATACAGAAGTAGCAAAGAGAGTTTTACTAGAATTTGGACTTGGGGACAGAGATAACATAGAAAAAAAACCTCCATCTGTGGCTACCGAATCCTATTCTTTATCATGGAAGTGGCTGATTCCCACCATTGGTTGGTGTTTCCTTGCCCAACGATTAATAATTTGATGAAAATCTCGAGAGAAGTTGGGATTTGAGGTTGCAGTAACATATGGGAAGATCCAATCTATCATATCCATTTATTTCATGTATTACATATTTACTGGAAGATATTAGATATATTGGCTGACATGCAATGATGAATGGTATGATTAAATCACACGCTTACATGTACACTACCATGAGTAAAAAACTTTATTAGGTTTACTATTCTTACCACTTCGAAAGTCCTATCAAGAGCTTCACTCACTGTCATCACCTTGGAGAGGAATAGGAATGCTAATTGCTGGAGTCCTTCTAAAGCACCAAGAGCCCTTTTGTTAGCTTTCTATGCATATGGAAGATTTATCTGACTCCATACATTATTTGCCAGGTCAAGCATATTATTTTGCTACCAATTTCTTATTACCAGGTGAAGTTTATTTTTCACAAATTGTTGAACATAGAAGGTTAGCATTACTGACTTTGCAGTATTAGTGTTGCATTATCGCAAGTAGGAATTTACCAAACCTAAATCATACTTATTTAGAATACATTCTCCAATGAGTATCTGGTTCAAGTAACATATTTTCTGATAGAAATTAGTGGGATTCATTTCAGTTAGTCTCATATGAGGAATGCTTGTCAAGGCAAAACCTGCTGAGTGCATTAGGCTTTTATCATACTAAACTAGTTGCTGCATACCCACTTGAAGGAGGGAAACAGCCATGCACTGGGCTTATTGATTGCTTACCTTGGTATATATGAATTTTCCAGCTTAATAATATAATTTGTCATTTTGTATAGTGTGGAATTTGACATCTCTCTCTCCACCCCCATTCTCCTCTCCCCTCTCTGAAGTGGATGAATTTGGCAACAAGATGGAGGAGAATCTCTCATTCATTCTCATGTAGCAGATTGATTTTGGTTGTTTCATTATCTTTTGCCAAACTATTGATGTTATGCATATCTTTTCAGCTATTCATTGGGTGCCCTGAAGATAGAATCACACTTTTTACTTCTGATGGGCTCATTCAAATAGGAGGCTCCCTGGTTCCTCGCCAATTCCCCGCCGATGTATGGTGTCTTTTCTTTTGTAATTGAGATTCTCAGGTCACCATTTTTCTGAAGGAAGAATCTGTTCTTAAATTAAAACTGCATTGCCTTTTTGCTACCTATTATCTATCACTAGTGTTTAAACATGCTTTGTATGTGGAGCAATGTTTAACAAAATGAAGATTTTATCCTTTAAAGTTGCATAATCGGCATTGTTTGAGTGCCAAGTCATCTTGTCCCTTTTTAAGTGTCCTTTTCAGTCAAGGCATTAGATGTGTTGAAGTAGAATGAAAACCTATGTTATTTTTCAAATGCTAAATATATTACGACTATTATAAATTCCATATATTTATCTGCTGGAACAGGTTCAAGACTTAGAAACAATGAATGTTGTCGTATATCACAAATGATGAAGCATGAAAATATAGGAGTGATAAATATCAAACTTTCATTCACTGGAAATAAGAGTTTTAAAAATATGGAAAGACTCTCCCTAACACTTCCCTTTTGAATGTTCATGGAAACTAGATAGGCAAGTTCAATTGCTCTTAAACCCAAAATCCAATTCTTGTAATAACATTTGAATAGTGAGACAGATTTATATAACAAATAATACATCCATACTTTTTTAATAGTACCAATTTCCTCAAATTGGACTAACCACCAAACATGAGAAATAAACATCTTGAATCTTTTTTTTTAAAGGTAACTATATTATTTACATAAAAAGAGAGATGTACAAAGAAAATTCACAAAACCAGGGTCACAAATTCCCGGCACCCCAAAAGACAAGGTTACATTTCACTGAAAACAAAATCAGAAGACTCCCAAAGGTCTAGTCTAGCTGAAAGTCCTTTACTAGAACAATGCTTGATCTAGGGGGTGGGGAATAGGTTTGATTCAATCTTTGATTCTCCTTTTTAAATTTTCTTAATTAAATGAGCATGAATATGAAATACATGAACAGATCAAACCACATTGCACACGATATATAATGGTTCGGTTTAATCAAACCTACATCCACTGATAGACTTCTCAACTCTAGGGTTGTCCCAAAATACTATGAATGAGCTTCTCACCCAGATAGTACAACCTAATTTTTTTACAGAGGTTCAACCACCATGATCTAATCCTCGACTCCTATCTTTTTGGGTGGTTCGAATACAGTGTTCTAATCCACCTTATAATTTTTATCAAATAAAAATAAAAAGAGGAACACTTGCCTTGAGCCTTAACCAGTCTTCAAAATGTGTTCTTCTGATGATGTCTCCACACTTCTACCTTCAGATCTGAATCATTCTTCAATCAGATTTAGCCACAATGGAAGATGGGTTCTAGGACAAGAGTTCTACAGGTTGATCCTAGAGTAATGGTCTCATGTCTTCTTCATGTAAATAAGCATTGGATGCTTTGAATCAACTGATGAAGATTGATGAAGAAGAGAAACGGCTGGAGGAAAACAGTCTCTGAAAGTTTAGGGTTTTTTCAATGTGAAGGTGTGTCATTTGAAAAACAAGAGCTGTGTACTTGTAAGAGATTTTCGCAACGGTTAAGTCTCAAGGAGCATGTTTGAGGCGTCGAGCCTGTATATGGAAATACAGCTCAGAGATTTTCCAGATTGATTGCCCTGATTTTTAGTGAACTTAAGTCACGAGGCCTCGAGGCTGAGAACACATGAAAGATACAGTCTGTCGAGATTTTGTTCTCAGATACGGAGGGTCTCGAGACCTCGACAAAACGCTCGAGGGCTTGAGACTGAAAGCCAAGGAATTTTACAGTTTGATAGATTTGCTCTCACTAGCTTCAGTCTCCTGGCTCGAGCCCTCGAGGCGGAGACTAAAGCTTTTCTAGATTTATGAGTTTTAGCCTTTGCCTTTTTGGAGTAATTGGGTTTTACTCCAGAAAGTCCACTAAGGCCCACTTTCTTGCGTGGCAATCAAGTATACAGTAGATACTTCAATGCATAGTAGATCTTCTTGTACATTTCTGACATCTTTGACAGTCTTCTAAGGCAACTTCCAAAAGAGTGAGTCACGGAATTGACAAAACAGTGACTCAGACAAGTCGGGGCACTAACACTAGCCAATTCATTGGCTGATGAGTTCGGCTCTCTAGGAACCTAGGAAACCAATAGATACAGCCTGAAGTCCACTTTGATAAGGAATTTCCATGGACAGATAGAGCCTGCAGCCCAACTCAATATCGCCTTCCAAAATACCCTCTTTGGCTCCTAGACCTCTGATGCAGAGTAGCCCAGCTGGGCCTGGGCCTAGTTTCGAGCCAGGCCCAGCCACCAGTTAATGTTTTAGGGTTTTTATAACCTTACTCCAGCAGCAGAGAAGGATACGATGGAAAAAAAAAAAGCTGAGAAATACGAATGCTCCTCCATGAACCTGCGCATGGTGTGATTTCCCCTTGAGGGTTTGGTGTGAAGCCAACTTCTTCCTTTTCTCCTTTCCACATCTTCTTTAGGTACTCCTCTATCTTCTACCTCTCTTTTTTCTTCGCTTCCTATTTTCTTTTCTTCTTCCTTTCTTCTTCCCCTTTCTCTTGCTTTTTTGTTTTCTTTTGGTCCCACACACCCATCCAAGCCTAGACCCCTGTTGCCAGTTGCCTCCCAAGGTCCACCCCATCTTGCCATTACTTCCCAAAACCCACCCCTTGTTTTCTAGTTTCGATCTAGGTATGTTTTTTTTTTCTTCTTCTATGTTTTCAGTTTTTTTTTTTTCCTTCTTCGTTGCTCTTTCTTCTTCCAAGCTCCTCTTTTTATTCTTCCTCTTTCTTCTCTTTCTGATGCTCTTTCCTTCTTTCTCCTTCGTCTCTACAACTCTTTCTTTCGTTTTTCTCCTGGTTTGTTCGTTTTTTCTTCTTTTTCTCCTTCGTTTATTACTTCATTTCATCCCAAAGTCCATTGCATTTAACTTAAAAGAACAACGTAAGATTTTTTCTTTCCTTTATGCCGTCAACAGTCCTCGCCTGAGGACCTATTACTGGGCACTTTCAGATTTATTTTTCCACTATTTTAGATTTATTTTTTATTTTTTTAGGGTTGAGACATTTGTTTTTAAATATCTAATTTCTTACCATCATTTTTATATTCTTATTGAATAACTTTCTTTTATTTTTTTCTTTTCAATCTTTTGTATCTATTTTAAAAAATAAGTAGCTCCAATTTTTTTTTTTTTTATAAATTATTTGATGGATATTATTACTTATTAAAGTTTATTTAAATGCTGTTGATTTATTTGTTGTTTTCTTAACTTTATCAGTACTTAATATTTATATTTAAATCTCAAATTAATATATTTTTGTGTCTTTTTTTTATAATAAAAGTTTATGAATTATGATATTTTGAATATGAAAACTTGACTTCTAATGCATTTTTATTTAATTTTGCATTAGGTATATTTTGTTCTATACTCATGTGTTTGCATATTTGCTTATATATGATGAGGAATTGAAATCTCATTTTATTATTCTATGTCATGCTATATGTAATTATAGTATAAATAATAATTTAAAAAAAAAAAATCATTATGAATCTTACGATTCTACGATTTCCAATACACGATTCACACTCTAAACCGATTTTCCGATATAATTCGATTTTCACAATATTGATATGAAGTTTGACTCCATGCCTTCTTATGTATCAAATGACCCCTAAAAAAAAGAGGAATGCGTCTCATCTGTTGCAAGGGAAAAAAATTCTTATCTCGACCTTTTTATTACATCCCTATGGAACTTTTATTTTATTATGCCATTTGATTTCATTATTGTAATTCTGTTGAACTTCTTTTTCCAAAAAGTATCTTGAGCATAAAAGGACAATGATGCTGCTTTTGATTAATATATGCTATATGTGCAGAAGAAGCAGGGGAAGGGAGCTCAGAAGTTCCAGCGTTTTCAAGAGAAAGATTACATGGATCCCAATCAGGGTCTTTGTCTTGGGGCACTCTTTGATATTGCAGCGACAAATGTAGGCAATTTATCTTTGTTTATCAAGGCATTTCTAATCCTTCTCACAATTTGACATATTTATGATGATGGAAACATTTTATTCTAGGGACTGGATATGGGAAGAAGACTATGCTTCTTTGGGTTTTGCCGTTCCATTGAGATGCTAAGTGATGTTGTGGAAGACACAGGTCTTAGAGCCATGGTGGGGAGGTATGTAATCACATGTTCATGCCCTCGGTAATTGCAGAACATTTTTTTTTTCCTTTTTTTGTTGAAACCTATGGGTAATTATTGAAACATGGAGGTGATTCCAATCTGTTGGATGGTTAAAATTGGTTTGATTTAGATGATGTGATATAATAAAGCTGCAAATTCTCTTGAGGTGGAATCTATGTTGGTAAATAATTTTTTTTAAATAAAAAATATGTAAAACTTTTTTCAAGAGTAAAGCGGTACACGTATGGTGTTGGATTGCCAATAGTCCGTCCCCCCCTCCCCACCAAACCAAAACAGATGCAAGGTAGATTCACTCCAAGGAACACATTGCTAAAGTCCACCTTTCCATTTGCTGATCACTAATGTGTACAAAAGAAACATCCATCCTGCGAATTAGATCTGGACCAGCCTCAACTTCCAAGGTTCTTTCTTCTTTCTTGCCACCCACTTCAAGGCATTCCCTACATGTCAATTTTCCTCGAAAGTGCTCTTTGAAGATCCTAGGGCTTCCTTTATCATAGGAAAGCTCCACCTCATTGGATTCTTTCCTCATTCGTCTTGCAAAAAATCTCTAACCTTACCTTCTTTGTTGTGCAATATACGCCACCTTCGCTGGCCTTGGTTTCATCCATCTGTTGCCCCATTAATGTTGAACTTTAGACAACTCATTTTTTCTTCTTTGATGCCCTCCCTCCCTCCCTTCTCTCTCCCCACCTTTCTCTTCTTTTTGATGTGCCTTCTAAGTAGGATGTCCTCTCTAGGCCGTCATGCATAAGACACCTATACTCCTTTGTCTTTTGCACCCAGTTGATCAATCTCATCTTTGCCAATTCTCTGTTGGGCTAACCTTCATCCCCTTCACTCGTTGGTTAGCTGAAATTTCCCATTCTCTCCACCATTTATCACATCTTTTTACTTTTCTCTGCCTTCAAAATTGTTTACTTTTCTTTCCGTTGTTGATTTCTCCTCCATCATCACCATCATCCCGAAACCATCTTTTTCCTCTTATGTCATAGTTTCTCAAGGTCCTTGTTGAGAAGAGAATTGTTGAAAATGTCTCTATCCTCTTTTGGTCCCTTTTTTTGAGTGATGCCCTCTTTGGCTCCTTTCAAAAAAGAAATAACTCAAACTGGGTTAGCCTTTGGTTCTCAAGCTTTTGGTCCAGTGAAATAGTTGGATTCGCCTTTTTTGGATTCAAAGTTTGGCCTGATATAGGTTTAACTTGATAATTTTGAGCTTTAGGGCCTAGTTGATCCACTCCCATTGGAGTTGGGCTGATGCAAGATTAAGAGGTCTGTGTTCTCTTAATCGCTACAGTCATCACTTTCATTCTCAGGGTTAGCTTTTGACATGTGCCCTAGTTCTTTTATCCCTTACACCTACCATCTCCATTTAGTGCATTCAAATGATGACATCTGTCTCCTATATTTAAAGCCTTCCTTTTAGTTTGAATACCCTCCAACCCCAACTATGACCACTTGTTGACCATGCGGAATCTCAAACTGTGTGAGATGATTGAGCCATGTGGATGGTAAAAGACTCATTTGAGTGGCCACCTTCATTGCAGGTGGCGCTCCAATCTTTAGTTGGCAAATGTGTCATAGCCTCCCCTTCTCATCCTATGGATCTCTAAGCAGTGGGTCTGATTTCTTACATCAGCAACAAGTATGGATATAACTTTTCAATAAAAAAAAAAGGTATGAATATATGATTGCTCATTGAGGAACATGAAGGTGTTTCTTTATCCATTTTCCCCATTTCCTTTACTTCCACCAACATTTTCACTGAGATGAGGTCCTTGTCAAATTTCTCTGACCTACCAATATCAGCTCCGCAGTCCAGTTTTCAACTTCAATGGTGTTCTCCCAACTCCACGCATGAAGTGATATTGATCTAGATCATCCTATTCACAGTACTATGGTCTCCACCTTTCAAAAGATACAAAGAGGTCCCTCCACTGCAGAAGTCACCCTTTTTAACTGAAGAAAGCAACTTCTAATGGAGGGACTTTGACTAAGACCCTAGATCTCCATCCAACTTCACCTCCACATTCTCCACCCAATGATTTTGAAAGAATCTTTAGGCACTCTTGACGGCACATGTCAACTTCATTCTACCAAACCAGTTCATATTCTCATGTAATCTTCATCGTTAACTACTAACGTTTCGATATGGCTTTTGTCCACCAATTGATTTTTCTATTTGTTAATAAACATTCCCCCTGCTCATTTAAAAAATCAGCATTCCCCCAGCTACCTCTTTCTGATTTACTGTCAGCGGTTGTCACATTTACTGCTTGACTTATCATAATTGGATTCTTCCCGTAGTCGTTGTAGTCATGGCTAGGAACCTGCCTCAGGAAGCGGGAGTCCTTAGTTTGATTCCCACTCCTCCCCCAAAGGGCCATTCCCCGTAGATTTACCCGGTGTGTGGTGGGTAGGGAGGCTTGCACATGCCCTAAGGATTAGTCCGGTGCTTTAAGAGGCTTGGACACCTTGGTCATAAAAAAAAGATTCTTCCCTTTTCCACATGCTTCTTACTTGGCTAAACCACTTGATTCTTTGACAAGTTTTGGTTTTTACCCCTAATATTGCTTTCTGAACTTCAACCTTATTCCTAGATAGAGAAGATTGACTCCAAGCCTTGGTTGCTTTTAAGGCTTGATACTCTTCCCAAACTTCGCAAAGGTTAAAACACCCCCCCTTGAGCATCCTAAACCAAAAGACCAAGTAAAGCCATCTAATAGAATTTCTTCTAATCTAAGGTTTCTTTTTTATTTATATTGTTGTTGTTATTATTTTTGGAATGACCCAATAGAAGATATCTCATAAACGACACATTGGAAATTACTTGCAGTGTGGTACTGTGGTTTAGTGTCTTTAGCATAAGGCCATTTCGTAGAGGGTTAGTTCAGGTTTCGACCTCGTTAGTACTTCCCACTTGTTTCGAGAAATTTTTTAAATCCTAGAATTTTCTACAAGATTCTTTGTGCCAATTGATGATTTCTATCTATGACAACTAGAAAGTTGAGGATAATTGCACTTTTTCTTGAGTGGGAGAAGGACCTTTGTGGTTCATTGGGGATTTTTTTTTTTTTTTTCCAAAGTTCTTCTTTATTTCTTTCAATCTTCTTCAGTGGTAAAGGGGCCTTTGCAATTCTCTTCATGGTTTAAACCAATGTTATTAAACTCTGGCCCGGCCCATGGTTGAATCGGCGGGTCAATCGTGACCGCCTACATAATGGGTCGGGTCACTTTTAAACCCGTCTAGGTTACAAACCCGTAAAAACCCTCTGTGGCCCGTGGGCCAACCCGGTTTATGGAATGAACCCATGACCCGTTTTTGAAAAGCCCGTTTTTGAAATATAAAAAAAATAAAATAAAATTCAAACAACTGAAGTGGAATAATATATTTAATTTCATATGCCCAATTGGGCCAGCCCATTAATCCCAGTAAGAAACTGAGAAAGGGCGATGGTTCCCAGCTTCCACATTCCCTTTTGTAGCTTATTGGTGTGGGAATTTTTTTTAAACTTACCGATGTGGGACTTTAGTAAAATGTAGTGGTACCAGTAAGTGTTGTAACTTGGGAAAGATTCCTTAAGCAGATTTGCCGTGTGAGTTGGTCCATGAATAATAAATGTTTAATAAGAATTATTTAGATTTTTACTAAGTTAAGATTTTAAATATAATTTTTTTTTAAAGTTAAATGTTAAAAAATTTAAAATTTAAAATAATAAGACATATAAATTAAACTTAATAAAAATCAATAATATTTATAATAAAGGATTTTTTAATGATTAAAATATATATTGAAAAAAATATTAAGAAGTTATTTTATGATTTTATCTTTTTAATTTGATCGAAAATAATATTTATATTAAAAGATTCTTGAATGACTAAAATAATATTGACAAAACATTATATTTTTTATATTAAATTATTAATAATAGGATAAGTCTTCAACTTTTCTTTTGCTTTTTGTCTTTTGAAAAGATGGAAGGTGTGGTGATTCGAAGACATTACAATTCAATTTTTATTTAATATAAAAGAAAGTAAGTAAATTAAATTTCTTCTTGGATAATTTAATACTTTTACAGTAATCTATCTAATCATTTAGATATTAGAAGTTCACCATCTAACATAGCCCATTGAGCAACTACTAAACTTTTCGTTACCAAACTGCCAAATGTGAAATGACATATCGTGGTCAGCATTACAACTGTTGAGAAAAGATTGAATTTAGATTTAAATATCAGATGTATGAGATCATAGATTATGAAATATTTGTGTTTATGATGATATTGGAACATAGACGTTGGATTATTAACTTTTGGTATTTATAATTATTTCTATAGGAACAATAATATTTTTTTTATGAAAATATAATCTTGTCTATTGGAATATTTTATTTTTTATAGTAATTTAGATTTTATTATCTCATTTAATAGTTAATAATTTAATATTATTTATATTATTATATTAAAGATACGGGTTTTACTACAGGTCAACCCGGTTGAACCTTATTTAATCCACCCTTCCTCTAAGATGGGTGGCTCCACGGGCCGGGTTTTAAAACATTGGTTTAAACTCTCACCAAAAAGATATTCTTGATGACCCCCCCCAACCTGCATAGACAATTTTTCAAATTTAGATCACAATTTTTTTCCATTTGAATATTTGATACATGAAGTGAGTATGAAGTTCTAAATCACGGATCTTGCCCTCACATTTTTTTTTTTTTGAAAGAGTGTCAAATATTTTCATTCAATAAAATAAAGAAGTACAAAATAGAAGCCACCTTGTATAGGAGGGTTATACAAGGCTAAATAAAAAGTACAAAGCAACAAAGGAAGGAGAGCATATGTAATTTGCTCCAAAGAAAGAAAAATTAGAATTCACAACCCCATACACCCAAACCAAACCCAAAATCAGAAAAATTCCAAAGTCAAATGCCGCTTTTGCACACCAATCTTAGCCAAGAAGTCAACTACACTGTTTGTAGAACAAGCTATGTGTGTGAAGGGATCCCTCCATGACTACTCAACCTCCTAATGTCCCTAACAATGTTTACCAGTTTCCGTGGGAGGTCCTTCCTATTACTAGTCCAGGTAATGACATTAGTAGAATCACCTTCCATAATGAGGTTACTAGACTCAAATCTAAACCAGATTTGGAGAGCTCTTCTAATCGCTCTCAACTCCGCCTCATTTGACCCCATGAGCCCTGGAGGTTCAAGGAAAGTTAATACAATCTTGCCTTTATCATCATGGATCACTCCCCGTATCCCTGTCGAACTAAGTTTACCTCTCGCTACCCTGTCAATATTAAACTTCCAAAATCCTAGAGTAGTTTTTGTCGTCCTCACTTTGGGTTTCCTACGCCTTTCTAACCCCTTCATGCGCCCTTCCCATGACTAGTAGAAGTCCTCTGGGGATAGTCCAACAAGCTCCTTACAAAGAGAGCCAACCTATAAGATGCGACTTACCCCTTTCAAATGCATCTGCTATGTTCCCCGCCTTACCCTCAAAGACACTCCCATTCCTTTCTTTCCATACTGCCCAAAAGACAGCTGCTGGGACCAATCTCCAAGCCACGCCACTCCTACCTACAGAAGGGCCTCCAAACCACTCGAAAACAATATCCTTCTCCCACCCCACCCCCACACACCCCCCCCCCTCAACCCCCCCTCCTTCCCTCCCTCCTTGAAGGTCCATGAACAACCAAACAAGTTCAGAAAAAAGGCGCCAAGTGTCCCCTATGAACCGACATCTACACAACAACGGATCTACTGTCTCATCAACCTCTCCACCTGAAGGACAAAATTCCAAATCTTCTTCTGGTAATATGCCTCTTCTCCTGAGATTACATCTTGCAGAGATCTTACCCTTCAAAGCCGCCCACATAAACACCTTAATCCTAGGAGGGATCTTATTATTCCAGGTGAACTTGCAAGCAGACAGTGGATTTAGGCTTGTAGAGTACGACATCCTCAAAATTGATTTTTCAGAAAAAATCCCTGACGGATAATTAGACCAAATCTATTTGTCCTCCTCATCTAGCCACATCTGATTGTTCTCTAGGAGGCTTTCCAAGGTTCGGAGTTGCTCCACTTCAAACTCCTTAGGGCTCTTCTGAAGGATATGGACTATTGTGGTAGACCGTTGGTCTCAGTATAGTACTCATTAACTAAGGCATCCTTGTTCGAGGCCGCTTTTAATAGTCCAGGGAATGCCTCTCTAGGGGGCCTCCCTCCTGCCCAACTATCCTTCCAAAGGGAGACTATTACCCTTACCAGCAACACCCTAATACCCTTCACAAAAACTTCACCGATCTTGTCCTCCTCTTTCCCTAACCTAACTAAAGCTCTCACAACCAAAGGATCCTCCCTAGCAGCCCTACTCCCTAATTTCCAACCTCAAGGATCCTCCTCACCAGATCTGGCTACCAACACTTTTTTTAGTGTTTTTTTTTAAATGGTTACTATATTAAAAGTAAAAGAAGCAGTAGAGGTGTAAATACAATAAAGCACAAGCAAGGCTAGAAAAATAAAAACAAGCTTCGCACCCCAATACACCCTCAAAGAGAAACAAAAACAGACAGCAAACAGAGAGTCGGTAATCATTTCTCGGGCAGTCTTTTTCTTATGACATTCTTTTTGGTTTTTTGTATATTTGTTGTGTTTTCTCATTTTGTTGTTGTTTATCTTGTTTTTGTTGTCTAATCCTTTTAGACCCTATTCATTGTACTTGTTTCTCTTTCTGTGTTAATGAAATTTTCATTGTTACTGCTCAAAAAAAAAAAAAAAATTGGAGAAAACAACACTAATACAATGACGGGCTACTAACACCTTCCTCCACAAAGCTTCCTTTTCTAAGGAGAATCCCCATAACCATTTGCACAGTAGGGCATGATTCCTATCCCTGACACTAAAAATCCCCAAACCACCTTTCTCCTTTATATTTGAGACCTATTCCCACTTCACCAAATGTATTCTCCTTCTCTCTCTTGTACCTTCCCACATAAAGTCCTTTTGAAGTTTCTCTAATTCGCTTGCAACGCCCTTGGGGATTTCAAATAAGGACATAAAGTACGTGGTGAGATTTACCAATACTGACTTAATTAGGGTCAACCTACCTCTGATGGAGAGGTAGGTTTTTGACCAAATATTTAGTCTCTTGTCGATCTTTTTGAGATGGGATTCCAAAAATATTTAGATCTATGGTTTACTGCCTACCGGTCAGCCCAGATAAGAGAATGGGATTTTACCCACCCCACCAACTCCCTCGCCAATAACTCCACCCTCCAAGCCAAGACCAATTATACTGCTCTTGCCCAAGTTTATCCTAAGGTCGGATATGACCTCAAAACAACTTTCACACCAAATAACTCTTCCCTAGATGTCTCAAAAACAGAAGAGTATCATCTGCTGAAGTGAAGGTGGGTTACTGAAATATTGCTTGGGGTGACTTCTAGGCCCTTTACGAAGCCCAACTCCTTGGCCTTCAAAATCAGACCGTTAAGGGCTTTAGACTTCTGAGCGTATCTTTTATTAGGAGGGGCGTGTTGTTGGATCTCTTCTTTTGCTTTACGTTTTTTTTTTTTCTATGTTTCTTTTCCTTCTCCTTTATCCTGGATCCGGGTATAATTCTCCTATACTTGGGTCCAACTCATGTATTCACTCTTTTCTTTTTAATGAATGAAGTCGTCATTGTTTAAAAAAAAAGAGGGCTTTAGCTATCATAATAAAGGGAAATGGGGAGAGTGGATCACCCTGTCTTAGGCCCCTAGTCGCTGTAATTGGATCGGTTGGTGAACCATTCTCTAGGATGGAGTAGGACGAGTTCCATACATAGGCCCTCAACCACCTCCTCTATTCGGGACCGAATTCCATCCCCCCGAATAAGTAGGTCCACGAAACCTCCATGTCTAACTTCAACAATATGCCACTCAAACTGTCCTTGCATCTAGCATGGATAATTTTATTTGCTATCAGCACTCCATCTAATATGTGTCTCCCCTCAAAAAATACCCCCTTTGTTTTCTTGTCCTCACATTTGAATGTGTGTGTACTTCCCAAAAACTAGGAGGAGGATATGCCAGAGTGATTTTAGTTCTTTTCCTGTAGGTTGTAACTTCCGAGAAGGCTTCCCAAAATGTATTGAAAAGGATATCCCAGAGTGATTTTAGTTCTTTTGCTATAGGTTGTAACTACAGAGAGGGCTTCCGATATATATATATATATATATATACACACACTTCCCAAAAAACTAGGAAGAGGATATGCCAGAGTGATTTTAGTTCTTTTTCTGTAGGTTGTAACTTCAGAGAAGGCTTACCAAAATGTTTCCAAAAGGATATGCCTGAGTGATATTAGTTTTTTTTCTATAGGTTGTAACTGCAGAGAAGGCTAGTGAAGGTGGACTGCAAGAGAAGTTAACCATGACTGTGGCAGTGCCACTGCTGTGGGGTGTTCCTCCTGCATCTGAGACCCTTCATTTGGCTGTCCGAAGCGGTGGAGGCATTGTGGAAAAGGTGTACTGGCAGTGGGATTTTTTGTAACTGAACACCAGCTCCTGAACATACAATTTGTATATATCTCTTTTCATTTTATTCTGATTGGCCTATTGCCACCATTCTGTTACTGCCTCTGAGGCAAATCTGAATGCTGTTTATGCAACTCTTCACTTGTTTGTACACTATGTATTATTTTGTAAATGAGGTATTTCCTAACCATCAAATCTCTCTCAACTTTTTATTCCTTAGAGTAATGTGAGAAAAATAACATTATGTGAAAACAAAAAGACAAGACACAAACATACTGGTGCATGCATCCTTCTTGTAGGACCGACTTATACAGATGACAATTGCAGGGCAGGGTATCACAATTTTGATCTCCGCATATGTGACCAGAGGAGCAGAAAACCATAAGAATTAAATCTTCTAGTAAACTGCCATGGACGGTCCTTGTATGCGAAATATGTCTAAGTCATTTATCAAAAGAAAAAGAAATTCATGCAGATCGGTTAAGTTTTGCACTTGCTCACAACTGCAAAGTGTCATCCAAAACATTTAGGAACTTGAGCCTCTATTTTCGTACTCAACTTTTAACTTGTCAAGGACAACTTAGCACAGATGTTGGTCAACGACATACGTTTTGCACTCATAATTTTTAATTTTGCACAGAATCACATTCAGCATTTGAAAATAGGAAGGAATGTTGGATATTGAATGTTAAATGTAAAGATGGTGACCTGTTATTGTATCACTGTCACTGGTGGAGTCGACGATCTAAGCTCTATGTGGCCTAGCCTGTTTACATTATGCATGATGAAGGCCACACCATACCAGGTAGCTGTTTGTCATGTTTATGATCATTCATAGATAGATATTTATTTCCTTCACTTGGAAGGCAGGGATGTAAAAATAAAAATTGGCCTTTCAGCAGATACATACCGGCTTAAGGCTGGTGATATGTATCGAATTGCTCGTACAACCAGCGTATAAACTGGTAATGTTATCGATACATATTGGCTAATATCGGTTTGATGTATATTTTTTAATTTAAGAAATTGTGTTGACTATTTTTTCAGTTGAATCTTGCATTGGGTGTGATTTTAAAAAGGTTTATAAGAAAATTATTAAAGTTTGAAAGGTATTTATTTTTTAAGTTGAATCTTGCATTAGGTGTGATTTTAAAAAGGTTTATAAGAAAGTTATTCAATTTTGAAAGGTATTTGTCAATTCCAAAAAAAATTATCTTAATGTTTAATCATTTTAAGTTATTTAATTATTTTTTAAAATTCTGACTCTAGGATAATCTTAAATTAGAGATTTTTTATGAAAATAATTTAAAGAAATAATATTCAGTATTTTTTAAATTAAATGGAGATGTATTAATGTGATTGATATAGTTTATAAAATGTCTGTGTGATTTTTTAAGCCCTTTTTTGAAAAAAATAATGAAAATTGAGTTTTAGATACTTTCCATTTTTGAGTTTCTTGTGGAAAAGATAATGAAATGATATATAAATGTTTCTAGTATTAAATGACGAGCCTTTAGCATAATTGATAGTCCCTCTGTCCTATTTTAGTTGTCCCATTTTAAAATTTTAATTTTTTAAAGAAGAACTCTTAAAAGGCTTATGAACTTCTCTCCAACCGTCTGTAACTCTTTGAAAATGCATATGAGACAACTATTTGGGACAGTTCCAAAATGCATATGAGACAACTAAATTGAGATAGAATAAGTATAATTTTTAAGGTGTTCATGTGATTTTTTTTTTTTAATATTTTAACTTATTTATGAAATTTATAATTTGTTACAATAAAAATTGATGAAATGTAATAGAAGATACATGTCATTGGAGAATATTTAAGAAATGAGAACATTAACTCCGTACTAGGTGTTTCCTCGTATTGGTATTCTATTTTCTAAAATTTTTAGACATTTTAAAAAGAATTATAACTTTTTTTTAAAAAAAATTTAGGACATACTTTATTTGTATAAAATTTTCAATTTCCAAAAGTCTAATACTCAATAAAAATGATTATTATTTTTAACAAAAATGTGTTCACCTTTAGTTTTCTATTTTTCTCTATTATTTATATTTTTATGTATTTAAAAGAAATGGAGGAGAGGGATGACAATATAAATCGATCAGGCATATCTTGGAATTGGAAACAGGGACCAATACAGTGGTCCATGTGGGGTAGGAAGTTGCCATAAAATTTTGAAAGTGCTTGATGATTTAGCCCCATATCCTAGTGGTGGAGTAGGGCGCCCCTTTGGTTCTGCACATCTTAGGCAGCATTGGGATGAATGAACCTATCTTGTCAATTCAAAACAAGGTTGATTCGATAATAAAACGAAATCGATATATCCTGCAGTCAATATAATATTGTTTGTTACGTTATAACAATGTTATCAAATTTGATTTGAGTCATGAGTTGACCCGTACGTCAACCGTGACATGGATATTTGACAGGCTAAGTCAATTTAAAATCCGTCTGAATTAAAAATCTGTAAAAATTCATTTCAACCTGTGATTCAACTCAATTTTTAATATTTATCCGGACCCGTTTGCAACTAAAATCCGTACCTAAAATTAAAAAAAAAAAATCAAACGCATGGAATGGACTCCACAACTGAGAATGGGATGGGACTCGTCTTTGATGGGAGTCAAATCCTAGTGGAGAATGGCAACAAGGGATGGATACTTTGATTTCCTCGTTCTTCTTCTTGCAAGTCTCACTCTGCAAGCATCCTTCTGCCTTTCCTTTCTTCTTCTGGATCCTCCTTCTTTCTCTTTCTTTTTCTTTTTCTTCTCTCATCTTCTCTCCTTGCAGCAGTTCGAACAGAGTGAAGACTGCCTTATTCCAGTTCACCCAGATTCATCTTCTTCTTCTTGTTGCCGTTCTGCCTCCTCTGCTGCTACCATCCTCTCTGTTCAAAACAGAGAGTACAACTGCCTCCACTATTGCTGCTCTTGTTGCTGATTTATTGCTCATCGGGTTGCTGCTTGTCCGTCGCCCGAAGCCATCTCTGTGCTGCCTTGCTGTCCGTCAAAACCTTCACCAGACTTGTTGCACGCCTGGAACCAGTTGCAGGTTGCTGCTTCATTGCAGCCAGCCCACATCTCCACTGCTTCCTGCCTTCATTCTACGACCCATCGTTAGATCGAACCATCACCTTCCATCCGTTGATCCAATTCTCTGTTTAGCAATAGAGAGCCCATACCCTTTCTTTGGAAATGATTTTTTTTTTTCCCTGCATTTCTACTATAATTTCAGCAATTTTGTTGGCAGTATGGAACGTCTACAGGTTGTAATGTTGTATTCTTTTGGGTTTTTTTTTTATCTCTTGGATAAAATAAACACCACCTTCAATAAAAAAAAAATATACATAAAGAATTGCATTTATGTCAATGTTTTACCAGGTCTGAAACAGAGTCACAAACCTCTATCCTTCAAATTTTGAAAACATGAGTAAAAAACTATTATAAACATAAAAATATAATCTTAGTTAATATTATATTAATGGTATGGGTACGACAGGGTTTGACTACGGGTCAACCCAGTTGAACCTTATTTAACCCACCCTTTTTTCAAGACGGGTCGCTCCATGGGTTGGTTTTTAAAACATTGCATTATAATGTATTCTGTCCAAAAAAAGTGGGGAATGCACATTTGCTTGAAATATTTCCCAAGTAACTGTTTTACGTCTTTGAGCACGCCTAGATCATTTGATTAGATCCCGACGAAAATCCGATTGTTGCGAATAACGTATCAAAGCCACCTCTTCCGCTTGGTTACCATTAGTACTAATAGGAGTATTGGGATTCTTATCGTTATCAGTATAAATTACCACACGTTTGGATTTTCTTGAACGAATCGCATGATCTTCTGTTGATTCTTCCTCATTTTCCCTTTCCTGCTGTTGCAAATCGTTGGTCAATTTGTATGACCATCGAGGAACCCTTTTACCAATTTCTTCTATTCCAATAGATTTTGTTTGAATTGTTTGATAATTTGGTGTATCAGTTGTAATTGCATCGAATAGAAATTTCAAACATTTCATTGGATTTTCTGAATCAAATCTTCTTTGTTTTTGTTCGGCTGGTAAGACAAGTCCTTCTTTCAAATTAAAACGAAAATCCATTGGTGATTCCCCAGCTAATTCACTGGTGGAGGCCAAGGAATGGTTAATGTCTGTCGACAATGATTCTCCATTAAATGGATCCATTTTCTCTTCAAATTCTTGGTAATTAGTAGGAAGGATATCATCAATCTTATTTATCCAAACCACTCTTAGGGAATCTTCTGTCGAAGTAGTTGAAGCATCCAGAATTGAGTGTGAATACACTTTTTTGATTGTTCCACGGTATGGTCCGTTCAAAAAAGGATCATACATTCTAGGCAAGCATTCTTGTTCATTCTTATCATTGTATAATCTGGTCCTTTTTTCGAGCACATGCATAGAAAGAGATCCCTTGTTTAGAGCTTCTATTCTATTTATGAACTCATTGTTCAAGTTGCATCTTTTTTTTTCATTGGTATAAACCCAATGATTATACAGATCTTTCGGGGATAGTTTTTCTGTCGTACACAAAGAAAGATGTTTTTCTATCATTTCAAAAAAAATGGACAAACTAGGTGGATATGTAAAAGATATTTTTTGTTTTCCATCAACTGGACATTTGTGAAAAAAATATTGTGACATTTCATTTCTTACAGCATTTGCAAAACGATCATTTTTTATATATCGCAATGGACGATCCCATCGTTTATAGTCGAAAAGAAGAGTTACAATAGGTTTTTCAAACCAGAAGGGGTCTTTAAGTATTTCGAACTTCCAATTTTCTTGATACCCCTTCCTTTTTTTTCCATAGAGTTTGTTTGGGTCCTTTCTTTCTTCCGAACAAAGGGAAGAGTCTTCTTCGGCGAATGATCCTTTTTGTTCCTGTTTAGTCCCCTTCGCTTCAGAAAATTTTTCGATTTCTACATTGGTTTCGTCTTCATTTTCCTCCCCTTCTTCTGTTTCTGAAGTTTCTTTCAGTTTCTTAGTCAGGATAGGCGAAGGTATTCTTCCTAAATAGTATACGCAGGTGATAAATAAGAAAATATTAATCATTCGAGACAAAAAATTTCTCAATTCTGACACAAGGTACTTATTAGACCTAATAAGTGGATTGGATCTAATTGAACGATTTCGCTGTATCCAGAATAATATCAATCCAACCCATTTCATGAATAAAATGGGACCAATTAACCAACCAACAAAACTACTTATTACAAATAGCGTTTTGTTGTTGCATCGAAACATATAAATGTTGACCAATCTGATTAACGTTGAACTTGGTAAAACGAAATGGTTCAATAATTGAAAAATGAAATTATTCAGGAATATGGATTGAATGCTGAAATTACGCATTGAATTTAGGTTAGTTGATCCATAATCAAAAAAATGTTTGTGATTCCTCCAACAGAAGACCTCACATGGGAAGAGGTGGCATCCCTCAAATAAACCTCTTCACATCCAACCCAACTGGCGATGTGGGACAAATCCCACACTTAGTTGGGTGGTATTAGGGTATCACAACCCACCCCCTTAATATCAGAGCCGTCCTCGACTCTGTCACATCACAGAGGTAGAGGCTCCACACAGTCTGACTATTGAACAGTGCTCTGATACCACTTATAACGACCCTACTCTAACTTCTCAGCATGATATTGTCCGCTTTAGACCCCATGGGCCCACACGTTTTTGTTCTTGGGCCCTGGCCCACATGGCCAGGCCCAAAAGGCCTCACATGGGAAGAAGGGGCTTTTCCTTCAAATAAACCTCTTCACACCCAATCCAACTACCGATGTGGGACAAATCCCACACCTAGTTGGGTGGTGTTGGGGTATCACAAACCTCACTCCTAATCTGTAATTTTTTTTTTTTTTTTTACTTTGGATTTTCTAATTTAATTTTAATAATTTTAGTTAGTTTCCTAGTATTGTTAGGATTTCTTTAATTAGGTTTCTTTATTTATATATGTAAGGGAATGGATGTATTGGAAAAGGATACTCTTGATGATGAATATGGAATAATAAAAAAAATTGGATTTTATTTATTTCTCTCCTTCTTTCTTCTCCCATGTGCTGCAAACATTTTTTCCTTTTCCCAGTCTCGATAAAGACTAGGGATCTCCGTTTTGCTAGATCGCTTTGCCGGTGAGCATCGATCTTGCATCAACAGAGCTTAGCCATCAACTCCTAGCTTCGATCCATGGCGCCACATGTCAGATGATTACTCAACTAGTTGAGCCAACATCGTTTTGTACTCCGGTCCTGGGTGCCCTCGCAACATTACCATTAACAGAATCCTGCATCGAGCCTATCGATTAGTACCACCCTTTGATCAATGTCGCCAAGTGCCAAATGATTACTGAAACTAGTTTCCGAGCATCACGCAACCATTGGTGAGTTAACTTAGCCCTCCTGTTTCTTCCACACCTCTGCTACTTTCAACGGTCGAATACCCCTTCCTCTACTACAGTAGTAGTACCCTTAAACGTGTTTTGGGAAACCTTTCAGATCTCTCTCCTCATCGATAGGGCCGGCCCTGAGATCTCCTAAAATCTCAGGGGCTCTAGGCGGAGTGAGATTTCAAGGGCCCTTTGTGACTGGTATATTAAGGAGTTTAAGTGTGTGGGGGCTCTTTCTGTCTGGGGGCCCTAGGCGTCAGCCTACACCGCCTATTCCCAAAGCCGACCCTGCTCACCAACTCCATTATTTTCCTTCTTTATCAGTACCCTCTTCACGTTTGTTCTCTCCTCCTGTATCTCATATGCAACACCTAATTGTGGCTTCGCATGTGCCTCTCCTTGAACTATCGCTGGACCCAACCCAATCGCTTCCCTTGCTGAGCCATGGTTACCCTAGTACACAATGACTTCTCACGAGTTGTCCTTTGTGCCTCCTAGCGAGCCCACATCTCTTGGGCCTTGGCTTACATCGATCCACTCACCCAGGCTACCGATTTTCCAGGCCTAGTTTGTCGTTTTCGACCAGCAAACCGTGACTTCTCAACTTGCCTTGTTAGCCCTACCTATCCTATTTGGCCTGAGTCTTGTTCCGACACATACCAATGTCCAAACCCCTCCTCCACACAAGCCTTATTTCCTTTAGCTCCTTCTTCCCATTCATCGCCTAATAAAGCCCAATCACAGGTCCCCTCTCTGCTCCTCCTCTGATTATCTTTAGTCAAAAGTTTGTCCCCAACCTTCTGTTTCCACTAAAAGCCATTTCCTTTTTCCAAGCATCAACCTACCATGTCTTTGCAAACTTGGCCATCCACAATACTGTGGACTTACCTTCAGAGTCATGTTCTGACCCTTTTGCTGATGGGAGTATTAATCCATCCCTCTTCCTGTGTAGCCGCTCCTCGGCTATGAGTGATTGTCTTCTTTTTGGGCTCAATGCCATTGAATCTTCTTGCATGGTGCCGCTTACTCTCAACCTATTGTGGTCTCGGACAACTCTCCCAAGCTTTCTTTGCTACCACTGGAGATTGACATATCTTCGGGCCTCTCTTAGCCTCTAGTTTCTAGCTCATTGGGGGGAGTTTCTGCTTTTGAGATTGACACTAAATCATAATCAATGGGCCATATGGCTTATTCTCATCCTTTGTAGTGCGTTGAGCAAAGAATGCTATATAGGTGGGGTAGGAAACTTGGATTGATAACCAATGGCTAAAGAAGTCTTCTCCTCTCTTACCTTGCTAGGGTTAGGGACTTGGAATCCATTTCTACAAAGGCTAGAAGAAAATATAACAAAAATTACACGATCAATCACTCCAACTGCAAAAAGAATAGATCTGATGCACCTAGACGTATGTGATAGATCGGATCCATGTTGTTGATCCTATTTTGAATTGTGAAAGATCATGTTGACTCGATATTTTGACTGTCAATTTCGAGCTTCATTATCACAGTGAGCCCAGTAATTTGTATTCATTTTTATGAATGCTTCCTTTTTCATTTTTTTTGTTGGTTTTTTCTGTTTATTTGCACTTTTGGTACTTTTTATCTATTAATATAAATACCATTTAATATTTGAGTTTTATTTTTTCTCTAATTTGAACTTAAATAATTAAATGGACTAAAAGATGACGTTAAGCTTAGCCTTTTTTTGAATTGGGCCTTCGGAGATCTGGGCATTTTGCAGTCTTCTCGCATGAGGTGTGTCATGTAGTTTTTCTTTTATACCCTTTATAGTATATATGGTTTCTACATTTAAAATGGCTGGTTTCAATTTTTTACCAATCTCAATATTCTATACAGCTAGCTGATAGTTGAAATGTTAAGATTTTTTTGAAAAATCTATTTAAATAACTGTTGTTATTTAATTCAACATTTTCTTTCATGCGGTTGAATTTTTAAATCTAAATTTCAAGAATTAAGATGAATAAATAAGCTTCAAAGTTTAAAATTCAAATATCCAAATAATTATATATATATATATATATATATTGCAATTTCAAAGAAAAATATAGTTGTGCTCCTTTGAGCTTGAGCACTTACAAAGATTTATCTGTCATGAATCATCTTCTTTCTCAACAGCTGTGCCATGACATGTGATAGATAGATAAGATTCCGGTGTTTGTCTTTCGTTTTTCTCCTTGCCGGACGACACACCAACTGTGATAGTTGCTTTGAGGCCAATAGTCTACAGTACAACTGCAATTGACGTTTTTGGGTTGTTATTAAAATCAAAATCTCTGTATGTAATAAATAGTGAATAATCACTGTTTACAGTACAACTGCAATTGACGTTTTTGGGTTGTTATTAAAATCAAAATCTCTGCATGTAATAAATAGTGAATAATCACTGTTTAATATTATAATTTTTTAGTAGTAGTTAATTTGAATAATCACTTAAAAACCTTAAAGTTTGCATATGCTTTTTTTTTTTAAATTTAAATTTGATTTTAATAATTTAGTCATCCAATATGAGCATGAGCTCTATAATAATTATAATTCGATCTCTAGTTAAGGTTCAAGCCCATAACTTCACATGATGTTAGTTTTATAATAATTATAATTTGATCTCTAGTTAAGGTTCAAATCCCATGACTTCACCTGTCCTAAGGGCAGGAAGTATTGCTCGTGGAAATTTTACATTAGATTTTTCGCAATTTCCTATACATAAATTTAAAAAAAAAATTAATTGTCTAACCTGATCTACATGAGTTGTAGATCAAGTTCTTATTGTTTATACATTTTAACACTAATTTAGTCAAATATTATATTTTAAAATAAATTTAATCAATAAGATAGTAAATGCTGATTTATAAAAAATTAGCTACATCATTGGTAAAAAAGAGAGTTAGAAGCAAACGAAATTAGCTACATGATTGGAAAAAAAGAGAGCAAACGGTGCACAACGGATAATTTCTCGAATCGAAGCACCTGAGAAGGGTGTCTCTCTATCGAGCCCCTCTGTCTCCTTTACTTTCTTTGCTGTGTTATGATATCAGATACCATTCCGTTGTCAGTTGTCACCCGGGAGACAACAGAGTAACAGACCACCTACGACAACTGCTTCAGGGTTTAGGGTCGAATGGCAACTGTAACTGCTTCATTTTTGCCATTAAAATTGAATTTGTCTTCTTTCAGCTTCTCTTCTTCCCTTCTTCCAAACCCTAGCGTCATCAATGGTAAGTTGAGATTGACTACAAACAGAAGAAGATTCCCAACCCCCTTCAACCTCATTTGCCCCCAAGCTCACTTCAACGTCTCTTTCGGCGCCGCTGCGAAGGAGAAAGGTCCCGCAACCCACGACCCATCTACCCAATCCGATCCACAACCCCGTCCTGCCCAGCTCTTCATTCCTTGGATTGTCCGCGACGAGAATGGCAATCTCAAGGTCCAGTCAACCCCTCCCCCTTCCCTTCTCCAAGCAATGGGCCACTCTACCACCACTGCCACCAAGAAGAAGAAGAATAAGCCTACTTCTCTTTCTTCCGAGCCCAAACATTCCAAGGCTGCTCGCAGGTTCTACAACCAGAACTTCCGGGAGCCGCAGCGCCTCAGCAAGGTTCTCGCTGCTGCAGGAGGTAATATGCAGATGCAGATGCAAATCATCACTCCTTTCTTTCTGTTTAATATGTTCGATTTTAATGCCTTCTGTTCTATTCTTTCCTTTTTCTTTCCAGTGGCATCAAGAAGAACGAGTGAAGAGCTTATCTTCCAAGGACGAGTCACCGTTAATGGTTCCGTCTGTAAGTCTCCACAGGTAACCGAATGCATGTGTATTTATTTATTCTTGTTGGGGAAGCCCCCCCTCTTCTTCTATGTATGATTCAAAAGATAGAACAAGTGAGGTATTATAAGAGACTACTCTACTCTCCAAACTCCTCTAGCTAATCAAGAGATTAAGCTAGGATTAAATACGCAATTCCTCTAGCTAACAAGAGTAGGTTAGGATCAATTCATTAAGAAACTTAAAACTCTTGGGTTACAAATACAATGGTGTAGTCTCTTGGCAAAGATGGGTTGCTTGAGCTTCCTTCCTTTCCTTTTTCCTTTTCTTCTCTCATTCTCTCCTCTTCCTCAAGGAAGAGGTCTTCTCATGCAAATGACAGTTTTCTACGAGCTTTTCTTTCTCAAGAGATGTTTTTCTACAACTTCAATACATTGGTTTTTGGTGTATATGATTAGCTTTTGTGTGTGTGAGAAGAAGACAGCAGCCTTTGCCAAAGATATTTCAAGAATATTTTCTTCACACTTCCATGTGAGTTTTCCATGTCAGAGTCAACGGTGAAAATTCAAATTTCTTGTTACTAGTGGGCCACCACCTTCACAGGAGGTGGGCCCACCCAATAGTTTTAGTGCAGCATCACTTGCCAACCAGTGGAGGAAATCATTGGGATCATGGTTGTTAAAATCTTACGATACACGATTCGTATCTTACGATTCATACGATATGATAAGAGGAACGATTCGTCTATTAATAAATCTTACGATTCCTATAAATAATAGAATTATGAGGTTATTAGGAGTGCAAAAGTATAAAATATTTCGTTTTAATGGTTTTTAAGGCTTCACTTAATAAGCATTTAAAACCTTTCGATTTTTTAGGGTTTTTAAGTTATTATTGACTTTTTACAGTATAGTTGGATTATATAATGATCTTATACTTTTGGAAGTTGGAGCATTGAAATTTGAGCTCCAATGAACTAATTATATAGAATTCACTTAATATTAAAAGAAACTTGGAGAATTGTTCATGTTATTACATTTTAGTTATATTTTACATTATTTCATATATTAAATATTTTTGGGGGAAAACACTTATGAATCTTACGATTCTACGATTTACGATACACGATTTGCGATTCAAAATGTATTAACGATTTACGATACGATTCGATTTTTACAACATTGATTGGGATCAATTACCAATATCCTTTTTTAAAAAAATCTTTTGGATTAATTACAAGTGAGAGTGCAAATTGCAACACCATTCAGGCCTTACAGAAAAGAATAAAATAAAAATCCAAACTAGCCAAAACAAAAAGAAAAAATTGTGGTTTGTGAGTTATTCGATTAACTGGGTATCTTAAATTCCCAATTCTCCAAAAGATGATATTAATTACTGGCAGGCACAACACTGGGACAGAAGCTTTCGTGTTCTGGAGTACTCAAAAATCATACCTCTAAAGATTCCTAAAACAAACCTGTTTTGTCCTGAGATAACTTTAAGTTGGTCTTGAATATCAGATATGTGAACTCTCTAATGTAGATCTCTAATCTTCATAAACTTATTATATATAAAAAATGACAGTTACATCAATATATTCCAAACACTTACCTTTCTAGAGAATTAAATATATATATATATATAACATTGTTTAATAGGTCTTTAAGATACATTGCCCAAGCATCCTTGATCTCATTATGATGGGGAAAATGGATCATGGCAATGATGATGATCTTGTTTAGTTGTCTCATTATCTTTCACTAAGGAATTTTTGTTGTCATCCATGATCACATCTCTGGATATACTCTTAAAAAAAATTATTGCTTGTATTTTTAACTGTATCTGTATTCTATAGTTGCTTATGTGTTTGCATGCCCAGTTTTTTGTTGTTTTGATTACCACGTATCTTTGTGCGATGTTGACATCTGCATCTATATTCCATGGGAGTGTAAGTCTACAATTTCTTGTCATAACTTTGTCAATGATGATATGCAGACTCGAGTTGACCCTTTTAAGGATATAATCTATGTTAATGGCTGCCGCCTATCTAAGAAGTTGCCTCCGAAGTTATATTTTGCATTGAATAAGCCGAAAGGGTTAGTTTCCATTGTATGCTTAATTCTTTGTCTTTTCGTTCTGCTTCACATTTTCTATTTTGTTTTTCACAATACTAACGCAACTTTGAGCTTCTCTTGTTTGTATGGCCAACAACTAATAATTAAAGTTATACAGATACATTTGCTCGAGTGGAGAAAAAGAGTCAAAACCTATAATATCTCTTTTTGATGAATATTGGAAGACTTGGGTATGGTCCATTTTATAGAGATAATTAAACCATTGTTTAGATGCATAAACATTATATATTTATAGTTGAAGGAACTTCTAAGTACCTTTCTTATGCATTTATGTTAAATTCTTATGCATCTTCATTAATACATGTCTTTTTTTTTTTGAATGGTTTTCATTAATACATGTTGTACTTCAGGATAAAACAAACCATGGATTTCCAAAGCCACGATTATTTACTGTTGGTCGTCTTGATGTTGCTACATCGGGTTTGATTATTGTTACAAATGATGGTATGTGTACTCGTGTTGTATGAACATTTTATATAATTTTAACATTTTACTATACTACTTCAGATTTAATTTAATGAGTATATCTAATACCATTTGAAATGCTTACTTATGTCAGGAGATTTTGCTCATAGACTTGCACATCCTTCGTCTAACTTATCAAAAGAGTATGTTTTGAATGCATTCGACTCTGAGTGAATTTCATAAGATTGTTGATAGGAATTGGCATGTTGTCAATCTACTACCTTCTTGAAACTTGGCAAGTGTTATGCAAGTTTTGATTTGTTGTTTGGACCTTGCTCATAATGTTGGATATTAGCTAATGGTTAGAGTTGTTTTTGTCATCATCATTATCATCATTAAGGTTATGATTAGAGACACTTTTGGACATTAGATTTTTTTTATCAGCCTTTGTATATAAAATCGTGACTTGTGTTCCTATCCTTTTAAGGATATCACAAAATCCTTCAAACTTTCAAAGCAGTGAATGAATTTCAAACTGATGGGTATCTCCATCGTTCTCTGAAAAAGCTCCTCTTTTTGTTTCTATATTTTAGTGTGACAGAGTTTCAAACTTTGTCAAGAAAGTCTTTATTGTACCCCAACTTTGTCCTCTGTACTAAGCAAAACCAGCCAATGATCGGTCACCAGGTTTCCTTAGCTTTGTTTGAGTTGTATCCTCAAACAACTCCTCTGAATCAAGTGAGACTAGAAATCTATCAAGATGACTCATCAAAGTTGGTTCTGTCCATTTGACCAAGTGAATCTCTCCCCAAGTAATGGATAATCAACAAGTTGGCAAGAATTGATTAACACAAAGAGACCTTCTGAGTTGGTTAAGCTTCCACTTCTTCCCTTTTTTTTTTTCTGAAGGAAATCTAGTGGCATTAAAGTCTCCACCCACACACCAAGGTCCACTCCATTTTTGCTTTAAGTCTCTTTAACTCTCTCCAAAATGATTCCCTTTCTGCCATTGAATTCGGGTGATGCAGGAAAAGGGGATAGGGTGATCCTAAATGCCTAATGTGGCTCCCTAAAATGAAAATAATGACCCCTAAATCTAAAATGGGGCTGAAATTTAAGAATGAAATTAATAATCACAATAAAATCACATAAATAAGCCACCAAAAAAAAAAAAACCAATTATAGGAATCAAATGTAAATAATTATATAACTTACTAAGACTAATTGATTGCTTTAAATGGAGATCTCTCAAAGTCACGGGCTTATCGGGATCCCACGAAAGTTCAGAACTATCACTAAATTAGGACTGAAATAGGATTTGGATGGATTTAAAGGGTCTAATGGCAGTTTGGTAATTAAAAGAAAATGGGATAAGTTAACAAAGAGGCTTACGGTGATGTGGGAAAAGATTATGGGGGTTACCGAAGTCACAAAGGTGGAATATGGGTTGCGGCAATACTGTTTGGAATTGGGGAGACTTACGGACGCAAGGGAGGGGTTTGGTAGTGGATGGCGATGACGGGAGAGGAAGATAAAGGGGTGGCTGGGCCTAGAGAAGGGTCCACAGCAGCAAGGGAAGTAATATGGAGAGTGGCGATCACAAGGAAGGGGTCCAAAGGGCATGGGAAGGGTTCAGCAGGGATTATGGGTACTGTTTGCGACTGGCGAAGGCAAGGGGTTGAGATTTGGAGATGGCAGCAAGTCCAGAAAGGCTTATGGCAGCAGTTATGGACTGTATGAAAACTGTAGCAGCAGTAGGAGGGGTAAAAAGGGATGGATCTAGTCTATAGGTGGGCTGGCAACAAGAAGGAAGGGTCGCAGGTGGTAGTAGGGAGAGACTACTGGTAACAGGTAATGGGTTTTGTGGGTCACGAGTTTAAGGTGTGACGGCAGTCAAGGAGGCTTTTGGTTTGGGATCGAGTAACCAAAAAAAAAAAGGAGAGGGAAGAGAAGAGAAGAGATTAGAGAGAAGGATAAGTTTCTGGATTTTGGAAGAGGCTTCTCACCTATTTTGATGGCTTCTCGCCGTCCTCAGCTTCTTACCAAGGTTCCGTGGGCTTCTCACCAACACAATGCACAGGAGACAATCTTCCAAAGCAAACAATCGTTCTTTTCATTAATCATCAAAGCTGCCCTAAAGGGCTTACAACTTATATATAATAAACTCACAAAGAGAATGACCAAAATACCCCTTTACATTAAAATATCCGAAATAGCCATAAATAAACCCAAAATTACAACTCTAACCAATGGACTGGAATAATGAAATAATTAGAAATTCAACTCATGACAAATAAAAGAAATAAAATAAATAACTGGATAATGAAATAAGGAAACTAATGCCAATGCAGTAATGCTCATCATTGGGCCATACACATTTGTGATTAAAACAACCTCATCTTCACAACCAGCCTCCCTTTAACTGAAACTGTTCTATTTCCAATTGTAGTTTCCTCCACTTGTAGAAACTCCGGATGCCACAGTATCGTCAGTCCTCCCGAGCGTCCCTCTAAAGGCTTGAAGCACCATTCAACTCTCCGAGCACCCCACAGTTCTCTCTCTCTGAATAAATTATTCTTTCTTCATCTCTTGAATCAATACTACATCTGCTGCATGTTTCCTCAACAGCCTACTTATCGCACTCCTCTTCAATCCGAGGCCAATGCCTCGCACGTTCCAAGTAATCAGCTTCATTTGGAAACTGAATTATATCCCTTTCTCCTCTTCAGACTCTTTTCTTCTGGGTCTGAATGTCCTCAAGAACTTAGAAGTTCCAAAAATTGGCTGTTGCCTGTTCACTTTTCTTGACTGTCTGGTTTCCAGAGAATATTTGTCTCTTTCATCTATCCATTTGAGAGCCTCCTCTGCAGAGTCAAGATTCAGAAACTTGATCCCCATTCTGCCGCCAACCATCAGAATTTATTAGCATCACTCCTATCACAACCTAGCTTACTTGCCAGCACTGCTTCACCAACTGTGGACTTGCCTTCCCTTCTGTTCTCATCTGATACTTCTTCCACTAAATCAGGCCTAACAAGCGCTGATGCAGTTTCTCCCTGAATTCTGTTTAATTCTACCTGCTGAACAGCATCAGATCGAGGAACTGCATGAAATATATTCAACTCAGGTGAGGAAGATGACCTCATTTTGGACGAGTTGGAATATCGACACATGTAGTATTCTAATTTAGTAAGGATTGACTAGGATCTGTAGAATTTGTTTATATTCTGATTAGTTCTAATTTTATTCAAAATAAGGACTGTTATAGTGTTATTCAAAATAAGGTTGTTTGGGGGCTAGAATTCCGTAGGCATTTGGAGGATTGGATGGTGGATGCATGGGTCTCTCTCATGAATTTGTTGGAAGGTGTTTTCGTAGTGAGCTATGGAAAGGATCGTAGAATCTGGGATTTAGATTCTTATGGTATTTTCTCCATTAAGTCGTTTTGTCAAAACTTGATTAGGGTGGATGATAATCCTTCTGTTCAGCCTAAAGTATGGGAGGGGGTTGCTCCTTTTAAGGTGAAGATGTTTGGTTGGTTGGCTTGTAGGGATGGGTAAAATTTTGACTATTGATAAATCTGAGAAGGAGGAGGATGCTCATTGTTAATGCATGTCCTTTGTGCTTGTCTGATGAGGAATCGGTGAATCACTTGCTTCTTCATTGTAGTTTCTCTAATAGCATTTGGAAGCATTTCTTGCAGTTGTTGGGCGTTTCATATTGTCTTCCTCGATCTTGGTGTGATTTATTTAATGAAGAAATTGTGCTGTATGGGAGCTCCTTTCGGCAGAATCTTTGGAAAGTGACGACCCTAACTATTGTTTGGTCTATTTGGTTGGAAAGAAATCACAGGATCTTTCAAGGGACAATTGGTTCTCTTGTCAACCTTATAAATTTGATTAAGCTTCGTGCAACTTGGTGGATGGTTGGTTCGACCCAGGTCTGAGGTATCTCTGTGTCTAATGTTTGCAGGGAGTGGGCTTCGGTGGATTCTTCAAGGTGTCCTGTAATTCAAAGGACTCTTGTTCTTTGGTCTCCTCCAGTTGGGCTTCTCAAGATCAATTTTGATGGTAGCTATATGCGTGAGATCGGTTGTGCTGGTTATGATGGGGTGATTACCAATGAGTTAGGGAATATCTTGAGATCTTTTGCTGGCCTGCTTCCTAATGGGACGGTAATAGAGGCGAAATTGTTTTCATTATGGAGGGGTATCTTGGAGCTGGAAAAGTTAGGGGTTCAAGGAAGCTTGGTGGAAGGAGACTCTAAGATGGTGGTGGGTTGGATGGTGGGATCTCTTTGTCCATGGCTTTATCTAGATAAAGGTTGAGAGGATCCGTCATTCTATTGACTCTTTCGACTTTAAGATTGCTTGGGTTCCTCGGTCAGCTAACTCAGTTGCAGATGCAGTGGCCAAGCAGGGGCTGTTGTTGCAATTGGAATCCATTATTTCTCTTATGTAACTGGGGGGCTGCCTTTTGTATTTTACCTTGTTGGGCTATTGTTCTTTAGCCTCGTTGTGTTCCCCTTTTTTTATATCAATGAAGTTACCTTTCAAAAAAAATAAAAAAATAACGTGCATGTAAAATAACTTCAAGTCAAAAGGATTTAGGTACCTTCATTTTGTGGAGGAGCATGTCGACATATTTAGACAAATATTCCCTGCCATTATCACTATGAAGAATATTGATGTTTTGTTGAAAATAATTTTGGATCCACTTATGAAACATTTGAAAAGATTTCATTTTATCTTTCATAAGGTGGATCCAATTCATGTGAGAGACATCATGAATAAATGAGACGAAATAACAATAATCACATGGAGAAATGAAGTGCGACAATGTTTTGAAAGTGCACACGTTTCGGATGCCAATAATAACAATTGAAGTGACTCTTTAATTTACTACTTTGTCTGTCACTAATTGAAAAAAAATGGCATTGAAGGATCAACATTTTTAACTCATTTTGGTGCACTAACTACAACCTCCTGTTGAAGTCTCAGAGTTTTATGTGTTTTACATCTTATTAATACTGGAAACAATACAAGTTAAGCATGATGCACTAAAGAGATTTATATAGATAAGTTGATAATCCATTGCCATATATAGTTATGTGACCAAAGAAATTGACACAATGGGAACAAAAATAACAGGAGAATGACTTGGAGAAATGATTACCTTCTTCTTTATTCATTATTATTATTATTAGGGATATATTTAGATATTAAATATATTTAGGTGTTAATCTAGATTTAGATATTTCCATTATTATTGAATATTGTATTTCCCTATTTAGGGATTTCCTCCTTTATTTACTTTTCTTAGTTGTATTCCATTATCTCTATAAATAAGATTACATGGTCTTTCCTTGATTAAGGAAGACACACCAAATACTCTGTGTGTATTATTCTACATGGTATCAACCAGAGGATCCTGCATTTTTTCAACTGTGATTCTTGCTGAGTAGCTTTTCCTTTGAGTTCCTCTTCTTTCCCTCTGTTGGAGTAGACTCTTCTAGCAGGGGAGGGAGACACACTAATACAAGTTACCATTCTCTCATTCCTCTCAATCCTCCCGCTCATGATCAGATCTGAGGGATATGCAACCTTTTCACAGACCTCTCTTTTCTCCACCGTGCCAATTCCTCTTAGATCTGGACATATAGTGTTGTTCCAAACCCTTTTTTTCTAGATTGGGCTCTGATGCTTCTCGACAGTGATGAGGCACTGTAGCAGAACCAGCATTTCTCTCGCACAAACCATAAAAAAAACAGGAAAGAAAGAAAGAAGGCTCATCGCCCAGATCCAGATCCATCATCTATGCTCAGATTCACTCCATGTTCCATCCCTGCCGACCCTGTTTTCTTCTGTCTGGTAGTCAACCGATCGGATTTTCAAGAGAACCTTCCATAGATCTACCCACCGGATCTCCTTCACTATATAGATATGGTGACTGTTACCCCCTTTTCTTCTAACGGATTCCCGACCCAGGCTCATGTGTTTTTTGTCAAGGCAAACTCATCTCTCTCTTTCCTCTTTTGGTGGTCTATTAGACCATAATTTTCAGTGCTCTTGCGAGACTACACTTTCGAGTATTCATGCAACCCAATAAAAATATAAAAAAAAAGTTAAAAAAAAGGTTCTCCTTTTCAGGCCGCCAATCAGTGTGCTGCCCCTTCAACACATCTTTGCAACTAATCGGTGCGTTGCCAATTCGGAGCCAGTCAGTGTGCTGCCCATTCAATTCATGTTCATAACCAATCAGTGTGCTGCACGTTCACCACTTCATTTGGCCAGTTAGTGTGCCACATTTCCTATGTCATTCCTACCGTTTCCAAGCTTAGTGTTATTCCATACACGCTAAAGCTTGCGGGAGCGCGATAGAGTTTAGATTAGATTGTATTTAGATTAGCTTTATCTCATTATCATGTTATTTGATTTTATCTTATCATAGAATTAGATGCGTTTACCTTTATCTTGATGTATTTCAATTTTATTATAAATAAAACACATTGCCTCTCCTTTGGTGAGAGACCGAGTATTATCAAATTTCAACATGGTACAGAGCCAAACCTAGATCCATTTTTTTTTTCCCAATCACTTCCTTCAACCAGGCCTTTCTTCAACACCCTCTTCTTCTCCCTCTGCCGGAGGAGACCCGTCGGCAGGGAGAGGACATGTAAACTCCTTTTGCTTCGTTTTTCTTCTATATGAAAAGAAAAAATAACAAAAAGAAAAACCCCTCCGATCTTAGCATATCTGCCCCACTCCTCTCCACACAGAACTTCTCATCCCAACCCCAACTCATTCCTCGGTCACCCTCTGTTGACCAGCTCTCAGACCTCCTTCCAACAACATCGAATCGTTCTCTCCAGCAACGGATTCTCTCTACCTTGTATCAGATCTTGTCCTCAGGCAGATCTCACACTCTCCCTACATCTTCACCAGCGCACCATCTTCTTCCCAGGCTGATTGCTTGCAGATCTGGCCGCCGAGAATCTCGCAACCCTCTCCTGTGAATGTCGCTTTGCTTTTCTGATTTGTCTGCTTCTCTCAAATTTGCTCTCTGGCGTCTCTCTTCTTCGACACTCTGCTCAGGCTACGAACGGGTTGTTGCTGCCTTCCGATCTGCTTCTTCTTGCTGAGATCTCTTCCCCTCACTCTGACCGGGTTCTCTTCTCATGTCAGGCCTCCCAGCAATTGGTTTTTGGTTTAGTTCTCCCGCAGATCGGGCCCTTACCCATCGATTGGACAACCAATCCCTTGCCTGTTCTCACTCTTCTTTGGCGCAGCAGATCTGGTCTCTCCCCTCTCCGACGAACCAAATCTGCCCATGTTTCAGTCTGAAGCCACCTAGCGTGCCCTCTTCCTTTGCATGGAGTTATCTCCTCCCAGATCTCAGATCCGTCACCGGCCTGAAATCAAATCTCAGTATCAGCAGTTCTCCATCAAATCATTCTAGATCTACTCTGCACCGACTGATCTCACATTTGACTGTACAACTGCAGCCTCTTTCTTCTCGATTGCCTCTCTCCCCAACAAGGCAACTCTTCCCTTCTCTGAAGACCGACAATCCATCTCAGACACTCGGACTCTGCTGGCCATCTCTTCAGCCCATCTTCTTTAGGCTGCCTATATTTCTTCACGCCGGATCTTCTCTTCTCCGGCCCTCGACTTGCTCCTCACAACAACAACGTCAGTCTTTCAGTCTCGGCGACCTCTCTTCAGTAGATCTGACGCCTTCATCTTCAACTCTCCTCTTCTCCGGTGTGCTTTCTTCTCCCAGCCGTCGGCCTGCGAGCTCTCTTTCGACCGTGGCCACTGAACAAATCTCGTCTTTGGTAGATCTCTGTCTTTGGATGCTCTTCTTTGTTCTCTACACCAGCTTCTTCTAGGCACCAACCTCAGGCGTCTCTCTCCAATGTCTTCCTCTGTGCCCGACGGCTCTCTCTTGCTGTTGCTGCTATGGCTGCTCTTTTTCTCGCAGCCACCAGATCTGCAGTCTTCTCCCTGCTCTCGGACGGCGCTCGTCTCTACATGATCCACTTCCAGGGTCTGCTCTCTTTGACCGATGGATCTCCCCTCGCTGCCTAGCGTCATCGTCTTCTTCTTTCTTGTGGGCTCTCGACTACCCCATTACTCTTTCAGTCAAGTCCGGTGCTGCCTGCTAGTTCGACACATATGCTATGGCCGATCATTTCGACATTTCTCTACTGCGCTTATCATTTTTTGGGATGCTACACCGTGAGGGGGAGTATTAGGGATATATTTAGATATTAAGATATATTTAAGTGTTAATCTAGATTTAGATATTTCCATTATTATTGAATATTGTATTTCCTATTTAGGGATTTCCTCCTTTATTTACTTTCCTTAGTTGTATTCCATTATCTCTATAAATAAGATTTCATAGTTTCTCATTGATTAAGGAAGACACACCAAATACTATGTGTGTAATATTTTACAATTATTTTTTAATTTCAATGAAGATGGTGAAGAGAATTCAGTACAATTGTTTTCTTTTTCATTGGACTAAGTATTTTTTTTACTGTTTGGAAAGTAAATATTTCTGGGCTATTTCTTAATTACTTGTATTTTTGCTTAAATGTCCATTGATACCATATTTATTTATCATTATGTTTTGTATAAGCTCTTTCTCCCCCCACCAGTTTGATCTTAATATTTCATTTGAAGAATTTGAGTACTTAGTATCATAATCATCATTGAAGTCTTTCTCAATCTATTTAGGGTCAGCAGTTGTTACCTAGTGCATTGTATGAAATACGTCTTCAGTTTTGCCAGTAATCTTCTGCTTTTGTATTCACTCTAAAATGAAGCAGTTTCCATGTGTAGATACATTGCAACCATTGAGGGCAATGTCACTCGACGACACTTAGTAGCCATCAGTGAAGGCACACTCATTGATGGCATCCATTGTGCACCAGATTCTGTTGAATTACTACCAGTACAACCAAACACACCGAGGTCTCGACTTCGCATTGTGGTATGCCTTCAGTACTATCAAGAGTGTTATTTTTGAATCTTTCCTGCTATTTACAATAGTATCTTATTCCTATTTCCTGTTTGCTGCAAATTATAGTTTCCTAGATTAAACTGGCTGCAATTGACCATTAGATGAATTAGGGACTATGACACAGGACAAGACAAAAGGATAACCCTAAATGCCTAAATGCAATTATGATGTAACAAGAAAAAATCAATACGACTCAAAAATATGAGGCTGAAATTAAAAGTAAATGAATAATTGCAAGAAACAATATAAATAAGCCACAAATAACCATAAAAGTTCTTGAGGTTCAATGTGAGTAAGTATATCGCAATCTAGATCAAGTTATAGTTCAGAAAATAGAAGGCCTTTCAGAACAAAGGGGCTTAACAGATCTCACAAACACATAAAACCAACAACAAATAGGGTTTAAATATGATTATTAGTAGGGCTGAAACTTGGGTTGGATTTTAGCCCGACCCGACTGACCCGACCCGAAAATAGTGTGGGCTGGGTTATTAGAAATTGTAAACTCGGGTCGGGTTGGGTTAGGGAAAAAAAAGCCCGACTGAAATTCGGGTCGGGTTGGGCTAAAGAATTTAAATTCAAGCCGACCCGACCGGACCTGAAAAAACCCAACCCGAATTCATAACTTATAAAAACTATAACACCCTAAATACATTAACTCTAATCGAAACCCATTCGGCCGCCTCTTCCACTTCCTCTTCTTCTTTTCCCTGTCGCAGAGAGAGACTAGAGATATAGAGGGAGAAATGGGAACTTCAGTTCAGGTGACACCTGCTTTGCGGAGTATACAACGAGAACCCTTTGTCGTACATGCTCTCATCGACGGCTTTCAACCTCCTTGTCGACTGTGGTTGGAATGACCTCTTCGACCCCAATCTCCTTCAACCCCTCTCCAGGTCCTCCCTCCTCTGATTTTCCTCGTTCTTTTTTTTCTTACTTTCATTCATTCGTTCTCACTAACCTTTCTCATCTTCTTCTTACTTGCTTTACTCTCGCCCCATTTTGGTGTATCCGAACCACTTACTCTGCTGTTTTCATTCCACTTTCCCTTTCTATATTCTACTGTCGGTTCCCCCAAATGACACTCTTATAAAAAGGTTTTTTCCAACTCGGGTCAGGTCGGGTGAAGGGTAGTACAATCTCAGGGTTGGGTCGGGTCGGGTTCAATGTCGTGTAAGTCGGGTTAGGTTTGGGTTTATTAAAACCCGGCCCGTCCCGACCCGAGTTGCAGCCCTAGTTATTAGGCTTCAAAGTAGAGTAGAACAGCAGTATATAGCCTAAGAAAGGTTTAGACAGCAGTAAAAGGGACACAAGGAAGGGGAAGCAAAGACTATTTGGGCTGTTAGTAGAGAAAAGAAGGGTCTGAAGAGACTTATGGTAGGTGTAGAGGCTGTGGATGAGGAATGTGTGGATTCTTAAGGGTATTGGTGAAGGTTGAAGGTCTAAAAGGGACACACAACACGTGTAGAAGGACTGATTGGAGGAATCGATGGGTTTAGAGGATAGTTTAGGGACAAACGAAAGTGGGGAAGGGGTTTTAAAGGGAAAACGAAGGTTAGGAAAGAGGATTTGGAGAGGGGCGAAAGTTTCGGAGGGTTCTAGGAGGAGGGATGAAGGCAGTAGGGGGATTTGGGCTGTACGAAAACAGCAGGTGGCTGTATGGGATAGGAAAAGGTCACGTCAGCACTGTATGGGTCTGGTATTGGCTTAGGAACAGGTAGCGACAACAAGGGAAGGGACTTTGGGTGTTCACGGCAAGTATGTAGATGGGTATTGTGGATTACGGCAACAGTAGGATGGGTTTTGGGGTTCTAGAAGGTTAAGAAGACAACAAAGGGGAAGAGAAGAAGAGAGAGAAGAGAAAAAGAATCGTACCTGGAAGAAGATGACCTCACGCCGTGGCCTCACGCCAAAGGAATCACTCCCAATCTCAATCGCACCATAGGGTTTGCAAAAATCTTAAACTTTTTATTCATTCAATCGTATCTTTGCCTCAAAGGGCTACAAGGCTTATGTAGCTTTCAACTTACTAAAACAAAATAACAGTAAATAATTACTACAGTACCCTGTTCTAAAAATAAATGAAAACAAAATCACTAAAAATCAACGACAGAAATAGGAAATAGCAGAAATAGCAATCTGTGCATGGACTGTATGTGTGCTCCGCATCAGACTAGTTTGGTCTCTTCACCAAACATTAGTAGAAGTCTGAAATATCTGTTCACATGACACAGAAGTTGAATGGATCTTATCACTTACTGAACCTATTTTTTCTTCGAAACTTGGTAGTTGGATGTGTCCTAAAACATATTTTTTCTGAGAAGACAATGATGGATCTTAAGATGAGGGGGAAAAAAAAAACAAACACAGAGAGCCAATTTATAAACAGAAGAAAGGCAACGAGCAGCTGCTATCGATGGCTAAGGAAATTACAGAACGTCCCGTCTCCCATTACCATCCCTTGCAATTGGCAAGCTGATCAACTAATTAATTACCAAATAAGGAAACCTGCTCTAGATTAATTACATAAATGTATCTATAGTAATTTTATTTAAGAAACTGACATCTCCTCAGTCAGCTATTCCAAGTGAAGGCTTTTGTTTCCTTGGATGTCAAAATCGTGCTTAATGAATCACATTTAATGATCAAACAAGAAGCTACAACTACTCACTCTCACTGGACTAAAATAAAAACATGGACTTTTCCTTCTGTCGCAACTCCCAAATAACCTGTCCAAACCTGCTGATCTCAGTTGTCTAAGAAACTATTTTCAAAATATGAGTTGAAGTGGGAGGGAATTTCTGGGAGATGGAAGCCAAGGAGTTAGTGGTTGAGGAAGGAGATAAGAATATGAGGTTTTTCATTGCATGGTGAAGAAGAAGAGGAGAGTTAAAGCGTTGAGAATCCTAAAGAAAAAAAAGGAAGAACAATTGAATAACCAAAGAAAACAAAGACAAAGTCAAGACATTCTTTTATCTATTTAAAACTAAGAGGAGAGAGGGAGTGAGGTGAAGGGAAGGAAGGAACAAATGGAAACTTGGGGGTTTGGTTTTCAACACAACTGAAGCAAGACTAGCTACATGGTTGAAAAGAAGTTTTGAGGAGGATGGGATTCGACTAGTGGTGGAGTGGTATGGGAAAAACAAAGTGTATGTGCTAGATGGATTCAACTAGATTTTAGCAACCAATGGCTGGACATACTGAACAATGATATATTAAAGGTATTCAAGGAGTGTAGAATTTAATAATGAGAAAAAGAAAAAGGAGAAGGAAAAAGAGATGTTGTGGAGAAGAATTCTTCTCCGTGCTGTATTGAATGTTTTTAAACTAGCAGTGGTTATGCGTATAAATAGGAAAAAGAGATCCAATTACGGTGGCTTAAAAGGAAAAGAATAAATGAATGATTATGTATAATAAATCACATAACTAATCAATTGACTTTCTAAAATAGGATCATTTTGATCAATACTTGTGCGGAGGTGGGCTCAGCATGGTCAACTGTCGTGTATTGGGTCCCACAACACTCCCCCTCAAGCTGGTTTGAAGATGTCCAGTAAACCCAACTTGCTAACAACCAGAGTAAGTTGATTCTGAGGAATTGCCTTTGTCAGCATATCCACATGTTGATCTTAAAATGCAGATAAGGAGTAAATAGTCGGCCTTCAGAAATATGTTGATGAAGGAAGTGACAATCGACTTTAATGTGCTTAGTCCTCTCATGAAAGACTGGATTGGAGGCGATGTTGATGGCTGCTTGATTGTCACAAAACATGATAAGTGGATCAGCAGGAGCAAAACCCAAGTCAGTGAGAAACTGTTGAAGCCCACAACAACTTGGATGCAATAGCCATGGCACACCATTGGCCTTTGCACTAGACATAGCAACAATGGATTGCTTTTTGCTTTGCCAGAAAACTAAATGGGAGAAGACACAGTAGCCAGTGGTAGAACGACGATCTTCAAGAGACCCGGCCTAATCAACATCAGAATAACCACGAATTGGACATGTAGGTTGATGTGCATATAACAAGCAGCGACCAGGATGAGCCTTAAGGTACCGAAGAATACGAAACATAGCATGGATGGAGGTGAGTGTTCCGTGGTTCATGCATGAACTGGCTGACAATATCAACGGCATAAGATAAATCAGGTTTCGTGATGGTGAGATAAATGAGTTTGCCCACAAGTTTCTGATAGAAGGCTGGATTATCAATAAAAGTCCTGTCGGAGGCTGATAGCTTGGTATTAACATCTAGCGGAGTATCCTTAGTTTCTGAAGTTGTAAACAGAGTCTTGTAATGTGGGGTTGGGGTTTTGCTCCTTTTTAGCAGATTTCTCCGCTTGTTTGCTCTTTGTTCTCTCTTTTGAATTAATGAAGTTATCTTTAAAAAAAAAAAATCTAGCGGAGTATCATCAATTTGCATCCAGAATAACCAGCATTATATAGGAGATCAGGGGCATACTTCCGCTGAGAGAGGGAGAGTCCTCGAGAAGAGCGAGTAACCTCAATGCCAAGAAATTAACAGAGAGGGCCCAGGTCTTTAATATCAAATGTGCGGCATTGGTACACCAGAATAGGCTTGGTAGTGCTGGGGGGACTAGGATTTGCAGGGAGAGGAGGGAGAACATGGGACGTGGAAGAGGGAGAGGGTGCTGAAAATAGGCTCAAAGAATGTGACATCCATGGAGATATATGCTTTCCCAGTGAGGGGATCAAGACACTTATACCCTTTGTGGAAAGGTGAGTAATCGAGAAAGACACAACGCACTGACTGAGTAGAGGGGTTATGACTAGAGAATTGGTGAACAAAACATACACACCCAAATACATGTAAAGGAAGATGAGGGACGGGTTTATGTAGTGAGAGAAGGTCAATAGGGGACTGATTTTTTAAAATGTGAGATGGCATTCTGTTGATGAGATAGCAAACAGTTAGCACAGCTTCGGGCTAGTAAGACTGCGTGACGTGCATGGTAAAAACAAGGAACGGGCCATCTCAAGAAGGTGACGGCTTTTTCGTTCAGCTACACCATTTTGTTGATATGTTGAAGGACAAGAGAGTTGAGAGTCTATACCATGCTCTTGCAAAACTGTAAGAAATGAGTGTGACAAATATACCCCCCTATTATCACTTCGCAAAACTTGAATTTTACAACTAAATAGAGTGTTAACCCACTGGTAAAAAGTACGGAAGTGATCAAAGACCTCAAATTTGTGTTTCATCATATATGTCCAAGTCATACAAGAATAATCATCAATAAATGTAACAAAATAACGAAAACCAATGCGAGAGACAAAAGGAGATTGCCAAACATCAGAATATATAAGCGAAAATAGTGTAGATGTAGTTTGATTGAGAGATGGGGGAAAATGAGATCTACTATGCTTGCTATATTGGCAGTGTTCACACTCAAAATGACTAAAAGATAGACTAGGAACAAGTTGTTTCAAAACAGGATCTGATGGATGACCCAGGCGACAATGCCACAACCACACATCTGAGGAGGAAGAGGTCGAAAATCTTTGGGTTTGCCGGGACGAGAGTAAAGAAGGTAGAGGCCACCAACTTCATGACCACTACCCAACACCTGCTTTGTAGTCAGATTTTGAAGAATACAATGAGAAGGAAAGAAAGTGACGGAGCAATTCAAACTTTTAGTTAAAGCACTAACAGATAACAAATTGCAGGATAAGTTGGGAATATGCAAAACAAAACATGGGTTCAAAGTAAGAGAAACTGAAACTGTCCCTTTCCCAGCAATATCAGTAGAGGCTCCATTGGCTAATTTAACCTTCCCACATGACCCGGGTGAAAGGGAAGAAAAGAGAGTGGACATACCAACCATATGGTTAGTACTCAGTAGCACCAGAATCGATAATCCAAGAAGGATGGTGTAGGGATTTAATCCCTAAACCAAATCAATCAGCAGAAGCCAAATCAAACCAAACACAATCAAACCAAAAGAAGAGACGAGATTTACATGGTTCGTCCGAAGTCTACATCCACGGGCAACACAAGAAAGATTTCACTATAATCAAAGGGGTTTACAAAATACAAATCCCACCCATGATCTCTCTTCTTCATGGATTCTCTCTCTCACACAAATTTCAAACTCACGGTGGTGCCCAATAGGGCCACACACACCAACTCAAACGAGTGCCTCTATTTTATAGAGGTTTTCCCAACGAAATAGAAATTTCCTAATCCAAAAGGTTTCCCCAACCGAGAGTCCATTTAAAAAACGAGAGTAGAAGTAGAGACAAAATAGGAGAGAAATAGGAATCCTAATCTTAATCGAATCTGGCTCCAAATTTAGCCACATTCCCAACAATCTCCACCTTGGTGAGATTTGCAGACAGACCACCTCTGATAACTCCACCTTGGCAAGAAATCTCATGCCAACCAAACGAAGGAATAAACTAATGCTGAATGTTGCCACTAAATTCGTCTGTAGGCGCCATACACCTGAAGATATCCAAACATGCAGAATGTTGACCGAATCCAAACGATGCTTGAAGCTTTCAAATTCTACAGCACCCAAATAAGATGAGATTTTTCTTGAAATCTGATACACACCGAACAACCAATCCTTTGACTGCTCCATCATACGACTTCAAACAAAATTTACATATCCAATCATCCAACTCCTCTAAGCTAGAAACCAAATCCCTGTTGGGACCCAAATGATAGGTACAGCTCACATCCAAATCCATTCATAAGAATGGCAAACAAACGATGAGCTAATCGGAGCCAACACAAAATCATCTTCAGCGTCTTCAACATTTGCAGTCGACTTCAATTTCAAATTCGAACAATCACCAACGAATAGAAATCCAAGTCCGAAATAACGAACTTCCAACTCAAATTCCTTTAGAATTTGAAACCAAAGAGTCCCAGATCACCAACAAATTCAAAATCCAACTTCAAAGCTCATAAAACACCTTCATAAAAAACACTGCAAAATTTTCCAAATTTTCTATTTTTTTTGCTGAAGGTGTACATGAAATCATAGTCATGCGGGGAGCGCCGAAACTGTGATCCTGCAGATCACCGAACAAACAGATGGTACTGTAGCCCCACAAAACTACACGAAACTGCAGTCCCGAGAGAGCACCCGAAAAAATGGTCTCGCATGATAACCCAAAACCGTGGTCCTTCAGACTATCGATCGATGGGAAGAGAGAGTGTCAAATCTTTTTCTTGAGAGATCGATTCCTGTTCCTTTCAAAACAAGCAGGGTCTTTCTTTCAAAACAACAAGCCTTTCTTTTCTTTCTTTCAAAACAACAAGCCTTTCTTTTCTTTCTTTTCAAAAACCACAACACCGATTCAAACCCCCTTTTCAAAACACCGACCTTCAAAAAATTTCCAGAGGCGACGTTCTCCACCTGAGAAATCACCCAAACAGAGTGGTAGTTAAAGGAGCAATGCCTGAGAGAGAATGGGTTTTCCCAATTTTTTTTTTCGGTTTCCTTTCACTTCTCTGGCAGCAACGATGAAAGAGATTGCAGACGGTGAGGCAGCAACTATCAAAGAGGAGACAATGATCCTTGTGCCGGCAAAGAAGAGACAAAGGGGGAAAAACACAATAGTCCTTAGACGATGCTGTCGCACACGACAACTGATTTCAAGGATGGACCTTCTTATAAAACAGGTGCGAAAAATCCAATCGTTCACCCATTTTTCAAACACCAATCCAAACTCCACCGAGAGCGCAAATCTGTCCCAAAAATGAACACATCGTTGCAGACAGAGTGGAAAAACAAGGTCTTTCCCAATGCAAAGTCGAGGCAAACAAAGGAGACGTTGGGCGAAAATTTTTAGATTCATTTTCAACAAGAAGAGACTTCGTACGTTGACGATCTCCCTGGTATTCTTCCTTCTCTTCTTCTTTCAAACCTTCCTTGCGATTTCAATCAAAACACCCAAATCAGAGCTGATTCCAAACAGAGAAATTTTCTTTTTTCTGCCCAAATCAGAACCCACACCCTTTTTTTCTTTCCAAATAGATTTTTCAATCAAAATCCCAAAACACCCAAATCAGTCCCACGCCCAAAAATTCCCAAATCAGATTACCCAAATCCAAATCCACGAACCCCAAATCGAAAAACAATCCCCAATCTGGAACCTTGCTCTGATACCACTTATAGGGATTTAATCCCCAAACCAAATCAATCAGCGGAAGCCAAATCAAACCAAACACAATTAAGCCAAAAGAAGAGATGAGATTTACGTGGTTCGGCCGAAGCCTACATCCACGGGCAACACACGAAAGATTTCACTATAATCAAAGGGGTTTACAAAATACAAATCCCACCCATGATCTCTCTTCTTCACAAATTCTCTCTCACACAAACTTCAAACCCACGGTGGTGCCCAATAGGGCCACACATAGAAACCCAAACGAGTCCCTCTATTTTATAGAGGTTTTCCCAACGAAAATAGAAGTTTCCTAATCCAAAAGGTTTCCCCAATCGAGTGTCCATTCCAAAAACGAGAATAGAAGTAGAGACGAAATATGAATCCTAGTCTTAATCGAATCTGGCTCCAAATGGAGCCACATTCCCAACAGATGGGAGACATGGTATGTGCGGTGCTTAGTACTTGATGGGGAGGAGACAACATTATAAACCTCAGAGGATAGAAGGCGTTGTAGTTGTTGCTGTAAGAAGACAAACTCCTGTCAAGTCACTAGGGCACTGTCACTAGACGCAAAAGACGAAGCCACGTGCACAATACATCGAGCCAGGAGCACAACAAGTAGATGACAATAGTAGTGGAGAAAGCCCAATAGAAATCCCATAGTCCAATATTCAGCCACGTAGACAGAAGAAGATACCAAAAGTGGGTCCCACCAATAACCAACAAGAGCTGAAGCCAGATAAATGCAAAGTACCAGGAAGGGCGACAACAAAGAGAGAAGTTGAAGCCAATCTGAGGGTTGTAGATTGAGATGGAAGCCAAAGACTGAAGAACATTCCAATGTAGAGTATAACAATGAGAAGAAAGTCTCCAGAAGTGGGCCCCAACAGTGTTGGATTTGAAAGCAAGCAGGTGGATTCCAAAAGCCAGGAAGGGCGACACCAAAAATGCTGGTGTGAAGGTAGTCCAAGCTGAAAGCCAACAGATTTGGCAAAAAATACAAATTTTTTTAGGTTGTAGGCGTCCCAGACAGGAAGGAGAAGATCGTCCAAAATGGCCCCACTGTTGACCAAAAACCTAGGACAACCTTAGGCGAAGATAAGTGAGCCAGGGGTGATCAAGGTGGTGTCGAGCACAGTTGCAGAAGAGCTGGATCCTCATGGATCAAAGGAAAATAACCCAAAAACTGGGAGTCATCTGTGTAGCAATGGAGAAAAACAGTCAAATGGGCCCCATTGTTTGACCGAAACCCTAGGTCAACCTAGGGCATAGGTAGGTGGGCTAGGGGCGACTTTGGTGGTGAAGAGCCAAGTGATAGAAGGGTAGTATCTGTGCTGATCTTGGGGAAAATTGAGAAACTGAGTTGTTTTGAGTGGAAGTAGTCATGGGAAGGCAACCAAAAAATGGGCCACCATGGGTAGGTAGAGTGGGAAGACAACTTGATAGCTGAGGAGAGATTCCAAAAACTGCAGGGAGAAAGTGGTGGCCGTCGTTAGAAGCTTTGCCGAAAAAGGAGATTGACGTCGGAGAAGAATCTGTTGCAAAGAGACGCAAATAGGAACTGAAAAAAAAAAAGATCTGTGAAGACTGTAGAGAAGCAAGTCAAAAGTGGGACGATCCGCTACAAAAATCCGCCAGAAATACTTCTGATTCGAAGAAGATGCCGGAGTCCGACAAGGAACAGTAACGCCTGTCAAAATAGTAAAATGTAGTCCAAAAGCGTTCATGAATCTTTTTTGATTGATACCATGTAGAATTTAATAATAAGAAAAAGAAAAAGGAGAAGGAAAAAGAATTCTTCTATGTGTTGTATTGAATGTTTTTAAACCAGCAGAGGTTACACGTATAAATAGGAGAAAGAGAGCCAATTACGGTGGCTTAAAAGGAAAAGAATAAAGGAATGATTATGTACAATAAATCATACAACTAATCAATTGACTTTCTAAAATGAGATGATTCTGGTCAATACTTGTCCAGAGGTGGGCCCCGCAAGGTCAATTGTCGTGTATTGGGTCCCACAACAAGGAGTTCTATGATTAGCGTATTTTAACTAAAGGAAATAGGAGATGAACTTCCCCTAATTGATATGGCCAAATTGTGTCACATTTTAGACCTAAGATTGAGGATGGTATTCATAGAAGAGGCGCAAGGTGTTTTTTTAAAAAAATTTAAGATGCACAATATTAGATGGACTGTTAATTGTGAGTGAGATGATTCACTGTAGGAAAAAATTTAGAGAAGAAGGCATTTTTAAATGAAGATTGATATGGAAAGGACATATCATCATGTAGACTTTGGTTTAGTGGATTATCTTTTTCATAGCATATTCTTTAAGGAAAGATGCAGAAAATGGATAAGGGCTTGCATAACATGGGTGCCCTTTCTAGGGATGGAAATGGTCCTTCGAGATCTTGTTTGGCTTTTGGAGGCACTAGGCAAGGACCTTTTATTTTATTTTTTCATTTTATCTGTGGTGACAAAGAGCTTCAAAAGAAGAATAAAATCGGCATCCAACGTTTTCAGTTTGGCAATGTCTAGGGTAGGACTGTAAACGAATTAGGGTTCAGCCCACTTGACTAGGTGTGGGTGGGGATCCTCTAAGAAAAGAGTCTTGATCTGCCCACTTGAATGGCTAAAGGACCGTCCAAAAGCACATTGAGGGTCCTATTGTACATTGGACCATTTAATGGCCCCTATTTGTTGCTACCAGGCCCAATATCCATTTTCTAACCTAAATGTATCTGACCCAAAGCGCAATACACTCATTTATAAGCCCAAAATTTATCATTTTAACCTAAAAATGCAATTTTTAACCTATGTGATACTTCGTGAACTTTCAAACTTATACAACAGGCTTTTGAACTTCTACAACATGTCAGAGAGGCAGTTCTTGGGCCTCATGCCTTTTGTTCGTGCCTTCAAATCCAAGCAAAACTAGGCTTCATTGGGCTTAAACCTACCCTTAATACAAACCAAAAATAAAGTATCAAATAAGAAGGGGTAAAAAAAATCTAAAGCAGGCTATATTGGACCTGAAAAATATAAACATTTAAATTGGGCTTACTACCCTCAATACAAAGCAAAACAAAGTATCAAATAAGATACCACCTTTAAACAACATATTAGTTGTGGTTGTTTTTGCCATTATTTGTTTGTCTCTCTTCCTCTCAGTTGGCCTCTTGTTAGTATATCTCTTTCACCATGGGCTTCCATAATCAGATTCTAGAATTTATGAACTAGTTTGTGACCTGAGAAAGCGTCGGTGATGCAATATGTGGAGCTAATGGTTTTATTTAATCTGTTCATAACATTCAGTCGGTAAACATTTTAGTTGCTACTTTAGTGGAGAAGAGTGAAGTGAACTCAAATAATGTTATCCCTTCAAGCAATCAACATCTCCAAAGGGTAGTGAGTTCACCATTTTCTCTTCTCTAGTGGCCATAAGCTTCAATCTTTCTCAATGAATGCTGGACAAAGTTAAAGCTCACAACCTATATTGGTCTTCTTTCCTTGACCTCTACATCCAAACACACCCCAGATGATTGCACAACTGATTAAAAGTAGAAAAGAAAAATAATGGCCTATGGGGATAGCAACAACAAGAGAATCCTAATTGTACATGCATTTTAATATACACCTGATATCTTAAATAGTAAACGTCCTATAAATTTTGAATGAAGTAGGTAGGACCTTTCTTGATTTCCTTTTCTATGCCATGGAAGATGCAGGTATAGGCCTCTTGAATTCTATGAGCTTATTGGTTTTCTTTGGACAATAAAGAGGACCCTTTTCCCTAGTCAACAATTATCCACAGTTCTGTGTCTGGTAATGATTCATGGTCAAGTAAATGCCCCTTGTGGGCTTCACACATTTGGGATGGATGGGTAAGCTTGAAAGCAACCCCACACCTAACCATCCCGTCCTTCCCTTCTTCTCCACCTTCAAAGGACAATGATTATAAATTACCCACCCAACAAGCCTACCATTTAGAATTTGAGATCCTTGCCCTAGATGGGCTGTTTGATCTTGATAGATTTTTATTTAAGACTTTTGGATGCATTTGGCCATCTCCAAATGACTAAATTGTATATGTGAAGATAGTAGTAGAAAAAGTAAAACAAAAAATACGAAGGGACCAGCACACAAATATAAGCTCTCACAATAGAAAGTCTAGAAAAAAGAGAGGTCAGGATCCTGGTGCATTACTTGTTTTAAACATTGGAATTTTATTCACATGTCTTTTGTTGAAACCTAGTAAAACACACACAGTAAATTTATTAATCTAAATCTAATGTCAAAATTAAAAAAAAGAACATGCTAAAATTGTTAACAAAATTCATATAAATTAACTGTTAAACATACTTGATATACTAGATAACTTCAATTACCAGGCATTAACCATGGGTAAATGTTTATAAAGCCTAAGCCCAAACCTAAACCTTGGTATCCTTGCAAAGGTTCAGTCCTGACCAGTGAATTTCGTGTTAAGGCCCAAATACAAATTGACAGCTTAGATGGCAGTAATAATCTTCCTCTTAATCTCGTTGAAGTATAATGAAAACGACTTCGCTTATAAAATCATGCCTTAACAGTTACAATGCTTACTAGTTGTGTCACAGGTCCCTTCAACCAGAAAATATAAATTAAAATTTATTTTATAGTTAGTATTTTTGTTTGAAATCATATAAATCCAGCTTCGGCCAGGTCTCACAGAGACTCTGTTGAAGTGCCTAGGTTCTCCAATAGGCCATGTCAGGAAGGTTTATCCTAGCATCCCACTTATGATAAGAAAATAGGTGGATGGAGAAATTATCATGGGGAGCATCATATTCTCAAAAAACATTGACAATTGATTTTATGACTTGATTGCCTATCTAACACTTCAATGACATGACTATTCAGCCTTTATAGTTGAAATATTCCACTAGTTCTATGAGACATGATACGCAAAGTCCCATCTTAAGATTGAGATTTTGCTGAAATCCAATTCGTGCCCCTAATGGGCTGAAATTTTTTGTCATTATTTTAGCCATTTCAGACCTAGTTTGTTTTTTAATTTTTGAAATAAATATCGGCCAAAGATCTGTCCATATTAGAAAACTATTTTTTCATTCTCACCAACCAAAGTAGTAATAAGTATGCTTGATGACCAGTAATTAAAATCTAAACAGACTTGATCATTTCATAATCCTAATTCACAATCAAGCAATGCAATTTTAACCAGAAAATTACAATTAACACATGTAACAAACAAACACTAGGTTATCTGAATCTGAATATGAAAGGACATGAATTTTTGTTTGACCTTTTCAAGAATGAAAAACCCTAGTCTCCATCATTGATGAAACAGTAAACTTGAAGTAGCATGAGGGGAATCGACTCTTCATTGAAGGAATTGAAAAGGGGGGTAAAAAACCATTTAAAAAAAAGTGAAATACTGAAACCCATTTAAGATATTTAGAAGAAAAAAATATTACGTAGAAAACTTTGGCTGAAATCGTCCCTAACTTGATGTCCGCTGATTTTGTAACGCCCGCCCTTTTCACTCTACGCTTTCCGTAAAATCAGAGTATTTTTTTTTTGTTTTTAAAATAACAGAGTGAGCAAGAGCGGGATGTCACGATGCGAATTAAGTCCGAACTTCTAAAGTCCGACCCTTAACTGGCCAACCCTATGTGTGCATGGACTAAGTCCATGGAAACGGTTCACACATAACAATATAAACATGCGGAATAAAATCATGATTGCGGAATTATAATAGAACCTATTTCTATTCCATTTCAGATAGCAAAGTACGTCAAATCCTTAATCATAATTAAAATAACGTAATAATCCAAATAAACATCCAACCATAGCAAATCATCTATATTTTTCCATGGTCTCCATTTAATCCCTTCAAAAACATTGATATTCCTTCCATGGTGTTCGGCCATAAACCATGGCCGAACCCATAAAATCATCCATGACTTCTATGGTTTCCAACCCATAAAAATTAACCAATGTTCTTTCATGGGGTTCGGCCATGCACTATGGCCGAACCCTATGGTTCATTATTCCATTAATTTACTATAATCATTCCCTCAATTTCCTTCCATAGGGTTCGGCCATACACCATGGCCGAACCCTATGGTTCCTTATTTCAAACAAATTTATCAAAATACTAACTGGTTCCGCGACTCCTCCGGTTTTCCTTCGCTCAGACTCGTTCTTCCGATTCTTTTCTTCCTTCTACTTGATCTTTCACAATTGCTGGCTGCCTCCTCCTTCTCTGAATAATGCCGAGAATGAGACTTGAGAGGAAAAGGGAGAATTCGGCCTTAAGTGTGTATGTCGTGCGCCCCTTGCTACCTCTCCTTTTATCAAATCCCAATGGGTCCTAATTAGAAAGTGCCATGCGCTCCTTTGTGTCTTAATTAGAAGGTGTCATGCGCCTCTTGTGTCTTAATGAGATAGCAATTTCTGTGCATATGCTTCCCACCTTGGAGAGTCCTTTATTTAGAATATACCATGCGCCCCTTCCATTTAGCAAATCCCTAGTATCATTTTTAATCAAGGGAAAGGACCCCTTTTAGAGACCCTCTCGCGCATAAACATGGATATGCCTATCTTCATACACGGCAAAGCAATCTTTATTTAATTTTAGACAATTCCCTAATGCCTTTTTTAACAAGGAAAGACCCCTTTTTAAATGATCTTATGCGCATCACCTTGGATATGGATATCTAATGTTCGGCCAAGGCAATCTATTTTTAATCTTTGACATCTTATTTATTTAGCAATCCCCTTTTTAAAGATATTCTAGCACATCTTCTTGGATGTGCAAATCCCACACACGGCCATGCAACTCCTAAAATCTTTCCATCAATACCTTCCATTCCAAGTCTCTTTATGTGCATGACATTTAATCAAATCCCTTATTTATATATATATATATTGCATTACTATTTTAATTAAGCCCCATTTAATTTAAATTGAAACCATTTTCACAATCCGTTGGGTCTTAATTGGGCAATGACCCAACACTTTACCCATCTAAGGTCCATATCAAATAATTCACAAATTAAATGGGTAATTTTCATATATAATAATAACTTGAAAATCCAGGGTGTTACAGATTTGGGTACTTGTAGTGTAGATCTGTCACAAAATATTAGAAAAAGTTTTAAGAAAAGAAAGAGATGGAAAGGGAAATCATTGCCTGATGTGGAATCATAGAAATATATATGAGAGAGTTTTAAGAATATTTATATCCTTATCATTTCCTCGGACATTGACAAAGAATGGCAAGCAGTTGCAGAAGATAATGCAGGAGGAAAAGAATTATTGAAAGGTGGAAAAAGCCAGAGCTTAATGTTAATGTTGATGGGGCTGCTAGGGGTTAACTTGGGCTGGTTGGTATAGGGCGCATCTTACACAATTTAAACAGATCGATCCTTGTTATTTTCTTAGGTCCTATTGGATGCTGCTTACCATGTTGGACTTGGCAAATTTGCTAACTTTTTGCGAAACAATAAATTCAAAGGGAGGAATCACCAAAAGAAGAAGAAGAAGAAGATGGAAATTCAAAGGGAGGAACTCTTTGAGGGGAATATGTTGGTTTAATTTTGTTTCTTGGAATTGATATTATTGTGATATTCTTCTAGTCCTTTTAAACATCTAGGGTTTGTTAAGTTATCTAGTGTAGAGCTTGAGGGGAATTTTTTTGGTTTAATTTTGTTTTTGGAATTGATATTATTGTGATATTCTCTTAGTCCTTTTTAACATGTAGGGTCTGTTAAGTTATCTGGTTTAGAGATTTTATAAATGCCTTAGAATTGTATAGCCATTCAATAAAATATGGTTACTTCTCAAACTAAATAAACAACAACATTTCTTTCGTAGTCTGTAAATTGTTTTTACTCATTTTATCTAAATTTTTCTTGGTACTTATTTTTGATAGGTTCATGAAGGGAGGAATCATGAAGTTCGTGAACTTGTGAAAAATGCAGGGCTTCAGGTCAATTGCTACGTAAAATTTTATTTTATTTGCGATCAAGTTCTAGTTACATTATAATTTTTTTTATTAGCACTTGGGTTGTTGTTATCCTCATGAGCTAATTAGATGGGTTCATTGGTTGTGATATTAAAATAACTTTGTGTCTAAATCATCTAAACTTGGATTTTTTAATTTATTTTTATTTGTGTCAAAAATAATAATTATTCAATTAAGAAAATGTCACAAAAGACCATTAAGTGTTGCAGAGTAAAGGTGCATTTGTATATACCCAAAAGCTCCCATATTGATAGCTCTTACTTGTTAGTGATATATTGAAATGAACACTACATGCTATATGTGTTAGGCTCAATAACTTACATGATCTCCTTATCTAGCCCTTGTACAATGTACTTAGGTTATTAGGTCCTGTTTGGTAGAATTCTTCTCCAGAATTTCTAGAATTTTGGAATTAGTGAATTCCATTGTCAAACTTTTGCATTTGGCTCATCTTGGAATTAGGCATTGGAATTTCTAAAATTCTAATGATTCTAGATTTCTGAAAATCATGTTTAGTTACATGGTCTTGATTTGGAGTTGGATTTATTTGAGAATATGAATCATATAAGAAATTTATTTATCAACCCTCCATTTCATGTTCATGGCCTAGCAATCAAGTCTAGATGATCAGCATATGATTGCACCTTTCAAATGAAATATTAAGTGGACCCCTAAAGAGTTCTTTGCATCTCCTAAAGTGAAGCTAGATAGCACCTGTCCTTTGGGCATGAACAAGGTGGAGTTATCATCCAACAAAAGCTAAAGGAGGTGGTGGTAGGTGAGGCGTATTTTGAATTAAAGGGAGTTTTATTACTTGCAATGAAGCATAGCAGGTGAGAAGTGGTAGGAAGGATGTGACGGTTAGGGGTAGGAACATATGACTGCAAAAAATGAAACATTGTAGTTAAGGCAGAAGGTGCAATCAAAGTGCCAAGGTGTCCTGGACTAAACTTATATTTAATCATCGTAGGGTGGGCCTCACCCTCAACATTCCATGTCGAACGACCTAAGCTTAAAGCTTGGGCGTCTGCCAGACTCTCTCTAGTTGAAAATAATAATTATTCATTTTGTGACCTTACATCTCATAATTTAAAGCTTTAGAAAGATATTAGTTTTGACATTTGACTAACCAAAAAAATCTCTCTTGAATGGTTGATAAACTTCAAATTCACAATTTCGAAAGATAAAAGTCTATATTGTAGATTTGTTGGTGATATAAGTTGCCATGCATGAATTGCTTTGAGGTATTCTTCATAGCTAGCAGACTTGGCTCATATATTGCTCCATTTTGTCATTTACTCTACATAACCTCGTGCTCGACTTTTGTATTAACGTTGTCATTGAATTGGACTTCGTTATTGGCTAAATTGAAAAAGGTGCGATACTCGTGCTGGTACTGGTGCAATGCACATGACCACTAAAAAGTGTAAAAGAAAAATAATTTGAAATTTAAAAACTATGTTGGGAACCTATCCAATCATGTGTTGTCATGTTTCTCCAAGTGACAGTTATCCAATCATTACATACCCTTGGGTTGAGGAGAAGTTATACATAAACTCGCTGAGACCCACAAGCCTCACAATTAGAGGCTTGGTGGTAGACAGATCAAAAGAAATGTCAACTATATCTGTAAGAGTAGGAAGAACATGAGGAGGAGAAGAAGACTTATGACTAGATGATTGAAAATATGGAGTTTTTTCAAATAAAGCAACATCCATAGCAACAAATCTTTTACCAGATATCGGATCAAAATATTTAGATCACATTCACAGATTTCTTTGCGAGTTTGTCAACAGAAAAATCATGAACAAAACAGGTACATCAAAAAAAAACGCAACAGAAGTATAGAAACAAAGCTATAGGTAGAAATAACATCAATAGGTGCTTTGTTATTTAAGACTCTTGTGGGCATGCGATTTATTAAATAACAAGCAGTAAGAATAGAATTAAGCCAATATGACTTAGGAACATTCATTGCCAATAATGAAGATTGTGCTAGCTCAAGAAGATGGCGATCTTCCTTTCAACAACTCCAGTCTGTTGAGGTGTATGGGGGCAGGAAGTTTAAGATTCAATCCCATGTTTCTGAAGATACTGTAAAAAAACAAGACATATATTCTCCCCCATTATCATTTCGTAGGGTTTTAAGGCCACAATCAAATTGAGTTCTATTTATGAGTAAGTGTGGAAATGATCAAAGACCTCAAATTTATGTTTCATCAAATAAACCCAAGTCATTTGAGAGTTATCATCTATGAATGTAATAAAATAACGAAATCTTGTTGAAGAAACAACGGGGTGACATCCAAACATCAGAATGCATTAACGAAAGAAAAGTGGAAGAAGAATTATTAAAAGAAGGAGAAAAGGTGGGTCGATGCTGCTTTCCATACTGGCAACTTTCACAAACTAAATTATCAAGTATTAAAGAAGATTGCAAATGCTTAACACTATATTTGAGGGATGATCCAACCTATCATAAAATGATATAGCCATTCTCTTGAATTAACTATTTTAGATTATTGTTTTGCAATTCATATTTGATTACTTATGTTGTTCTTCTAGAACTATTTTACACTTACGTGGTCTATTCTCAATAATCTGACAGATCCATTCCTGAAGCGTGTACGAATAGGTGGTTACAGGCTTCCTTCAGATATTGGGTAATTGCAGTGTCCTTTTTCCTGCTTTTGGTGTTTATTTCTTAATTGATTAAATTTTCTCTCCATCAGTAGCATGTATTGTGAATATAGCTAAATGTCGTCATCATTGTCATCATAATCATTAGCAGTAGCTTCAACAGCCTATTCCTATCTATCTATCTGGGGTTGACTTATGTACAAGTGGAATTGGTATTTGGTTATGGAAAATTATTTTACATGGGTAGGTTGACTGCTTATTTGATGCCCCAAACTATATATGAAAATCACCTAGTAATCCGAACATGTGACAAGTGCCTCTAGCATAGTTGGCAAGTGCTCATTGTTGCAATCATAAGGTTGCATGTTCAAATCCTACAGGTGTTAGATAGGCAATTGACCCATAGAAAAGATTTGCCAAATCCAATTACAAGTGCCATCCCCAATTTTTTGCAACAGTAACAAATGGTTTCATTAAATGATGAAGAGGATAGAAGAGAGAGAGACCACGTATAGGAGAGGTATATATGGATATAATAAGAAATACAAACAAGAACATCTAAGAACTATATGTATAGTACATAGTATACAATATAGATACAATGTGGAGTTCCCCATCTCCCTATACACCCAAAGAGAGACATGATTAGAGTAGCGCCATTGCGGGTCTATGTTTTAGTACTCACACTTTTGCTCGAAAATCTGCAATATTGTTTGTCGACTGAGGAGCGTGTGTATATATGATATCTCCTGTCCTACACAACCTTCGAATGTCCCTAAAAATGGTAACCAGTTTCCATTGGGGGACTTCCTGTTACTAGTCCAGGAGATGGCATTAGTCGAATCACCTTCGACAATGAGCTTATGAATCCCAAACCTAAACCAAATCTGAAGCGCTCTCCTGATTGCTCTCAGTTCTGCCTCATTCGACTTCATGATACCTAAATGCTCAGAAAAAGCTAATAGCATCCTACTTCTATCGTCATGCATCACCCCTTCTATTCTTGTTGGGCCCGGTTTACCTTTTGCTGCCCCATCCACATTAAATTTAAAACAGTCTTGAGGAGGCATTACCCAATCAACCCTGTGTTTTCTATTTTTCCCAACTCCCCCTCATACCACCCTTCCTGTGATACGTAGAAATCCCCTTCGGGGCCCAATCCAGAGAACTCCTTATAAATAGAAAGCATCCTATCAAGTTCCATTTCTCCTTCTCGAAAACTTCTCATGGAGAGCCCCCTCTTATCCTCAAAGATCATCCTATTTCGCTCTTTCCAAATAGCTCACAAGACCACAGAAGGTACCAACTTCCAAGCCATCCTAGTTCTACCCTTGAAGGGGCCCCCCGACCACCCTACGGCCACTCCCTCCATGCCTGTCCCTAGGGCCCACGAGCATCCAAATAGCCTAAAAAGGAACACCATACACCCCACGTGAACCGACACTCACCTAGTAAGTGATCCACTGTCTCTTCTTCCTCCCCGCACGGAGTGCACACTTCTGAAGAACTTTCTAGGAGGATACCCTTTCTCCTTAGATTATGTCTTACTGAGATCTTCCTCTTTAAATCTGCCCACATAAAGACATGGATTCTAGGGGTACCTTGTTATTCCAGGCGAGATTGCACAAGGGCGGTGGGTTCAGGTTTGCAGCATATGCTGATTCAAGGATTGATTTACTGAGAAGGATCCAGATGGATCACCAAATCTACTTGTCTCCATCCTCAAACCACAACTT